>OY744533.1:13161472-13231472 GCA_963556195.1 Sepiola atlantica
CAAATGCAGATCAAATGCAGCTCAAATGCAGATCAAATGCAGATCAAATGCAGATCAAATGCAGATCAAATGCAGCTCAAATGCAGATCAAATGCAGATCAAATGCAGCTCAAATGCAGATCAAATGCAGATCAAATGCAGCTCAAATGCAGATCAAATGCAGATCAAATGCAGATCAAATGCAGATCAAATGCAGCTCAAATGCAGCTCAAATTCAGATCAAATGCAGCTCAAATGCAGATCAAATGCAGATCAAATGCAGCTCAAATGCAGATCAAATGCAGATCAAATGCAGATCAAATGCAGCTCAAATGCAGCTCAAATGCAGATCAAATGCAGATCAAATGCAGATCAAATGCAGATCAAATGCAGATCAAATGCAGATCAAATGCAGCTCAAATGCAGATCAAATGCAGATCAAATGCAGATCAAATGCAGATCAAATGCAGCTCAAATGCAGATCAAATGCAGATCAAATGCAGATCAAATGCAGATCAAATGCAGATCAAATGCAGATCAAATGCAGCTCAAATGCAGATCAAATGCAGATCAAATGCAGATCAAATGCAGATCAAATGCAGATCAAATGCAGATCAAATGCAGATCAAATGCAGATCAAATGCAGCTCAAATGCAGATCAAATGCAGCTCAAATGCAGATCAAATGCAGATCAAATGCAGATCAAATGCAGATCAAATGCAGATCAAATGCAGATCAAATGCAGATCAAATGCAGCTCAAATGCAGATCAAATGCAGATCAAATGCAGATCAAATGCAGATCAAATGCAGATCAAATGCAGATCAAATGCAGCTCAAATGCAGATCAAATGCAGCTCAAATGCAGATCAAATGCAGATCAAATGCAGATCAAATGCAGATCAAATGCAGATCAAATGCAGATCAAATGCAGATCAAATGCAGATCAAATGCAGCTCAAATGCAGATCAAATGCAGATCAAATGCAGATCAAATGCAGCTCAAATGCAGATCAAATGCAGCTCAAATGCAGCTCAAATGCAGATCAAATGCAGATCAAATGCAGCTCAAATGCAGATCAAATACAGTATCTCAAACAACGCTTTGGATTTATGTATTTCCCCGGCAGCCAACTAAAGTGGGATTTTCCAACTAGAAGACTCGTTCTGTTGTGAAGCCTAAATATATTTATGGATAGTGATGTAGTAGTCATAAACTTTGAGATTTATTTTGAGCAAACCTTGTGAGGTGATTTGGTCACTCGTAGACCAATCAGCTTCCAGGGCATAGTAATTTGAATCGCCCCTTGAAGGACTAATTCCAACCACTTTGGACAATTGCGAACAGCAGCCAGATAGTTTCCTGGCACTACGAAAGAAACACGTCTTTCCTCTCTTGCTTCCGGCACCAACGCCGTGCAAAACTAATGACACTTAAGATATATTGCTCCCAGAAGACTTTCGACAGAAAACCGAACTTTATCACTTAATTGCTTTCTTCACTCTTACACTGACCTAACTTTTGCCAACCTACACCCAACGGTGTAGGTAACTTAAATAAATTCATTTTGTGATTGCTACAGAATTTTATAGGAGTTTGTCTTACCGTCCATGCTTCGTCACAACACGCAGGTTAAACCGATGATGATGATGATGATGATGATGATGATGATGATGACGATGAGGATGAATATTATGATGATGATGACGATGAGGATGAATATTATGATGATGACCATGATGATGATGATGATGATGATGATGATGATGATGATGATGATGATGATGATTATGAAGACCGGTCCCATTGTGAAGCATAAACATATTTCTGGACAATGAGTCGCCACAACATATCTAGACAAATATGATAATTTAAATTCTTTGATGCATAGTTTTTAATGTTTGGGAAAAAACCTCCGGTAAATGTTATTAACGTTGCCGACATTGTTGAATGTTGGACATTAAAATACTATTAACTATCCATCATATTGAGACCTGATACCTTTTACAACATCTGAAACTGGACGAAGAGATTTTTTTTCCGCTTTCAAAAAAAAAAAAAAAATTTTATCCTGTATTTTCACTTGCAAAAACATTTTCTCATTTTTTAAGACTAGCAAAAATATTAAATATTAAATTGTTTTTTAACGCCAATACGTAGTTAAAGCAAAATAAATTGTTTTCGACTATTAAAATAATTTCAAACGCTATTGATAATGTTTACCCATGCATTTATTTATTTATTTATTTTTTATTATCGCTTATGTTTGAATTCATGTTTTGAAACATGACGTAAATCATAAATCTATGATTTCACGCCATAGCTATAATTATTTATAGTAATTATATTGCATTATTGGTAATGTTTTAAGCTCTATTTATAAGAAAGTCCAAATTGGTCAGTTGGTTAGAACCTCGGACGACTGAAGATCTCAACTTTTCGGTTTTGATTTCCAGTGTTGGCACCCCGCTTTATTTGTTGGGAATTTATTATTTACTGTTAATGCGATATTCCCCATTTCTAAAAGGAGTTAAGATTTCTAATATTTCGAAATGAGTCAAATTCCTCAATGTATTTATTACGTTTTTAAAAAAATTGTTACGGATGAACACAATCTCTATTTTACAAGATATTTTGACTGAAG
Source organism: Sepiola atlantica (assembly GCA_963556195.1). Lineage (NCBI taxonomy): Eukaryota > Metazoa > Mollusca > Cephalopoda > Sepiida > Sepiolidae > Sepiola > Sepiola atlantica. The sequence goes on from OY744533.1 coordinate 13,164,094, forward strand.
TCAAATACTATCTGACTGTTCATTTTTATCTCCCTTTTTCTGTAAATCCTAGTACATGTTGATTGCTATCCCCATATAATGTATTTGCTGATTATACATAAATACAGGAGTCAGATACGCCCAAAGATGGGGAGGTACTTCTCCCACATATGGGGAGGTGCTGCTGAGAATACACTTTGTTGTCTATTTATTTATCTTCCTCCCACAATGTAAGATGTGACACAAGGTCGGGAAAGTGGGATTTGAAAAGCCAGCGCCCGAGAAGGTGAGCACTCTGGCCTACAAAAAATGCCTGGGCAGCCCCGTCAGCATTCCCCGGTAGGGGCGCCTCAGACAGTAAGCAATAAACTTACTCCTCCCCAAAGAGGGGAGGCAAAGCCTGGGAGGGTGGACCTCCTAGAACTGCACAGGACCGACCCAGAGACCGGCGTAAATCAAGCCCCGAAGGCCAAGACAATACCAGTCTATGGGGTGCAGTATCCATCGGAACAGATACTACACTTTGATCTTGGCCAAAAGGCCAAGAAGTTACGAACGTATTTGTTGTCTAGACAGAATTCAAAATCGACTCTGAAATCTAGTGAGCGATAACCTCTTCTGTTCCTTGCAGCCCCTTTCTCATAGAAAAAGATGTTGCTAGTCTCTCTCTGCTCTATCGTTATTTACATTAAAGGTGCTCGACTGAGCTCCAATTTTTGGTTCTTTTTCTAAAACATTCACAACAAGAACTCGTCTTCTTACCACAATGAAAAAAGACTTTCCCTTGCCCTCCCCCCATGTGCATAGCCCCAGGTGGAATTTCCATAAACAGAGCTTCTTTGCAAAGGCTTCCAGTCTGTGGAACACATTACCGCAGGGCTACTTCCCTGCTGATTACAACTTGATTGCCTTCAAATCCAATGTGAACAAATTCTTAAGGAATCAAAAGCAGTTACTACCATTGATCAATATTAGTACTCTCATAGTGTTCCTCATCTTTCAGCTGGGAATCATTCCCGTCTCATTAACTCTTATCCTCAAGTGGCTCTTGGCCTTGATAACTAGTGACCAAAATAGTAAAATAAAAAGAAAGAAAAATGAACCGCTTTTATGAATTATAAACTCTACTTACCCGATGTTGTTCGAGAGTCTTTATTTAAACAAAAAAAAAATGTTTTTTTTTGTTTTGTTTTTTACCAAAGTATTATCTTTTTGTTTTATATTAAATATAAAATTGTTTGAGACTATTAAAATAATTTCCAACGCAATTAATAATGTTTACCCATTCATTTATTTATTGTTTATTATCACTTATGTTTGAATTCATGTTTTGAAACATGACGTAAATCATAAATCTATGACGTCACGTCAAATCTATAATTATTTTGTTAATGTAATGTTTAAAGCTATGTTTATTAGAAAGTCCAAATAGGTCAGTTGGTAGAACCTCAGACTGAAGATCTCAAGGTTTAGGTTTCGATTTTTGGTCACGGCGTACATTTTATTTCTTGGGAAGTTATTATTTACTATTAACCTTTAAATGCTTTATTTTTGGTCCCCCGATTTATAAAATCGGGGGACTTATGTTTTGAGGCATGTCCGTCCGTCCGTCCGGATTTTTCTCCGCAACCATCTATTGAATTTCTCTGAAATTTTGCATGAAGTTGTAACTTTGGTCAGGTTAGAAAGTGACATTCTCCGAGTTTTGAAAAAAAATCTGGTTAGCCCCCCCCCCCCCCCCCAGGGGGTCAAAAGGCCCCAAAATGACAAAAAATGACATTTTTTGCCCCATAACTTTTCATCTATCCATTCAATTTCTCTAAAACTTGGCCAAAATGTAGAGGCAATTGTTCTGGATATAAAATGAGCATCATTGACCTGTGAAACATTCTGATTCGCGCCCCCAGGGGGTCAAAGGGGGGTCAAAAATGCCCCAAATTGCCCAAATTTATTGCATTTTACACTCGCCACATCGAGTCACATACAGAGGGGGACCATGCACACGCGGTTTGTTTATATTGGTTTGACATCCGAGAATATACTGATTACCTATTTAGCGGGTGTGCTGATGCAACATCATACTAATACCTACTCACGCTTGCTAACAGGCTCGTTGCAGATGTGAAACAAGTTGCAGTTTGACACATTTTCGTTGAATATTTTATTAAATAGGCATTTTGTTTGAATGTGTCATATTTGAAACCAAAAGCATTTAAGGGTTAATGCAATATTCTCTATTTCTAAAAGTATTTAAGATCTGATATTTCGAAATGAGACAAATTCCGCAATGTATTTAATATGTTTTAAAAAATTGTGACTCACGGAAAAAAACCTCTATTTACATGAGAATATTTAAAAGTTAAAAGTAAATGAGATTATTAATCGGACACAATTGTTATAACTAATTTTATTATCGCAATGTTGCTTTGAATTTGTAAAAATTATTGGATGTAATCACCTTCAATCTTTTAATACATAAGGATTTTAAATTCTTCTAAGGGACGCTACTCTTCGGGGAAAATCTTTGTTACTCCCCCTGAATTAGAATGAAGGAAGGAAAAAAGTATCCACTCGAAATGTTTACTTACCCAGAATAAGTATTTCAGAAAGAAACTGGAGCGAAATACAATATATTCCTGCCAATGAGATAGTGGGAGAGAGAAACGAAAAAATGGGCTAGTTCAAATCAAATATCAATATGTCAGATAGATTGCTATTTGGGTTTGACTTTGAAAAATTTACATGATAACTTTATATATTAGATGAAAAAAATATATCGCATTAATATTTACATATATGGAGCACAGGGTGGAGCAGGTGCTAGTGTAAATGCAAGAGTTATGAGTGGATGGAGTAAGTTCAGGAAATACTGGCTATTACTAACCAGCAGAGCATTACCACTGTCGATCAAGGGAAGAGTCTATCAGGCATGTGTACGCAGTATGATGATGTATGGAAGTGAAACCTGGCTAGTGAGGGTTGAGGACATGCGTTGCATGGAGAGAAATGATATGAGAATGATACAATAGATGTGTAATGTGAGTTTTAAAGTCAGGCTTAAATCTGATGACCTCAGAGGAAAATTAAATCTGGACAGTATAGGGAGATGTGTGCAGGACAGGAGACTTTGATGGTTTGGCCATGTTGAAAGAATGGATGAGAGTTCTTGGGTCAGTAGACGTAGAACAGTTGAGGTAGCAGGTGCAGTTCACGGGGAAAGGTCAAGGAAAACATGGGAGGAAGTGATAAGAATGGACTTGAGAGAAAGAGGGATAAATGAAGACCTGGTCAGAAATAGGTTAGTTTGGAAGTCAGTTTTTTAAAGCCGTCCAACACATGCCAGGGACGTGAGACCGATGATGATGATGATGATGATGATGATGATGATGATGATGATGATGATGACGACGACGATGACGATGAAGATGATGCAAGAATAGATTTCAACTTTGGAAGTCAGTTTTTTAAAGCCGTCCAACACATGCCAGGGACGTGAGATCGATGATGATGATGATGATGATGATGATGATGATGATGATGATGATGATGACAATGATGATGATGACGACGATGCCGATGATGATGCAAGAATAGATTTCAACTTTGGAAGTTAGTTTCTTAAAGCCGTCCAACACATGCCAGGGACGTGAGACCGATGATGATGATTATGATGATGACGATGATGATGATGACGACGACGACGATGACGATGAAGATGATGCAAGAATAGATTTCAACTTTGGAAGTCAGTTTTTTAAAGCCGTCCAACACATGCCAGGGACGTGAGACCGACGATGATGATGATGATGATGATGCTACTGCTGCTGCTGCTGCTGCTGATGATGATGATGATGATGATGATGATGATGATGACAGACTTCAACTTTGGACTCATCATATTAAACTGAAAAAACATTTTTTACTCACGTCTCTTTGTGATGATTAAAAACTGTGACTCTCCACTCCAACCGAACTTAACAGATGAGACGTTCTTTATGATCAGTCTTAAATAATAAGACTATCAGAAGGGCGTCGTATAACAGGAAAACTTATTCATAATTTCATTTGTCTTAAGAAATGCGGGCAGAGCAGGAAGGTAAGTATTTCTCCTGATGATGGGATCTTTAAATAAACAATCGCAATTCGACCAATCAGCTCCATCCATCGCTATTATTGACATAAACTCAAGCTTTTTGTTGTCTTAATCTGACAGTTTTTGTTTAGACTTCAGTTTTCCGTGTATTGAAGGATCAGTCTGTAAATACGGTGGGAATTGTTTGTTGTAATCCGCCCTCACAATCTACGACAAAGGGTGTGGCAAGTAGGAGACTGCTCATTTTTTAAATCACCATAACTCGGAAAATTATCCAATTTAATGATTTTGATTCAAGAAAATGTCTACAATTTAAAGCTTAAGGGGTCTTAAGAAGAAATTGGAATTCAGGAAATCTTGTTTAATTGGTGTCTAATGGCTATGCATCACAATTAATGCAAATCTGAAATATTTGAATTTTCAAATGGAAAGTTGTGCCTAAATTATGTCCCTTAAAAGCCCTTTAAAATACTCCAAAGACACTTAAACATGGGGTTCAAATCGCTACCCGGCTATCTTCAGCCATATTTCAAATATGACTGAAGAGAAAACTAAAAAGATACTATTTTTCAATCTACATTTGCTCCCAGCTTAAAACCTATGGGACAATGTTGATTTGATCTAATCATTTGTAATATATATATATATATATATATATATATATATATATATATATATATATATATATATATATATTTTTGGTACAGAAAATTAGTACAACATCAGTACCGTCGGTTTCAAGCTCAGAAGGACTTAACTATCCAGCTCTCTTCAGCTTATGTTGTCACCTGTTACAGCCTATATATATATATATATATATATATATATATATATATATATATATATATATATATATATAGTCTCGGAAGTTTCTCAACCATTAAAACTATATTAAAAAAAAAAAAAAAAAAAAAATTATAGTCCCAAGTCTTCCAGTGGAAAATCACTCATGTAAGTCAATTTATTTTTTACAGTTATTATATTAGTTTATTTCTAACACTATTTTAAGGGATCATCAGTTGTTTACCATGAAAAACTGTTTCGGGAATTTAATATATTTATTTATATATATATATATACACACGCACACACACACACACACACACACACACACACATATATATATATATATATATATATATATATATATATATATATATATATATATATATATATATAAAGTCTTATTTATACAAACGTATCATGGCTACACATCCAGAACATGTTTCAATCGTAGCTTTGATAAGCTCGATTTCCTTAGGCCCCCCTCCCCACCCACCCCCAAAAAAGCGTTTGTTCTCTACGTTTTCATATTGAAGAATTTCTTTAATATGAAAACATAGCGAACGAACACCATGATATGTTCGTATAAATAAAACTTTTGATACTGCTACAGCTTTCAAACCAGACAAACCCGACTTTTTGTTCGGCATCTTCCAGTCGTTTACGTAAACAGCCGGAAGATGCCGAAGCGCTTAGCCAATCATATGGCTTGATAAGCAGCAACAACTTTACATGTACTAAAGAAAGAATTCTTGGAAAAACAAAAAACTTGTAGACTTTTTGAACCGGACAAAAAACATGAACTGTTTTTTTTTTGTTTTTTTTAAATCCTGCCCCTAAGGGTTTTTGTCCGGTTCAAAAGCTGTCAAAATTAGTGTTTCATTTATTGTTCTTTAGAATCTTTAGGTAATTTAGTAAAAAAATGTTAATTTTTAACTTTCCCCGTAGAGAAAAAAAATGTTACAGATAAAAAAAAAAAGAAGAAATTCAGTCATACTGTTACTGAATAAAGATGACCTTTACTTAAGTGCGTGTGAAATTAGTCAACACGAAACAGTGGAATGAACGTCACGTTCGCGTTTGAGTAAATACGGAAATTACGGAAGTAAATACAATTATCCTAATCCGATGACGAAATAGCGTCGAGGAAACGGCAATATCAAAAGAAAGAATGACAATGTCTGTCCGTACTATTACGTCTCGATTAGAATGGAAACACAAACTAAACGCGGTTAGCTTTTTTATGCTCAGACGAAGCAAAGGCTCTTGTATAGATCGGGTACACGGCGAAATTTATTTTAGAAGAGTTCCAATGGTGTAACGGGCAGATAACTCTCTTTTTTAGTACGCAATGTCTCCGAAAATGGAAAATATCTATTTCTTAAATAAGAAGTCATGCAAATTCAATTAATAGAACATTTTTCGCAGAAATAACAATTTGAGAAAATCAACAGTATATTGGTAGAACATTTATTGAAGAAAATAGAATTTGGGGAAATCAACAGTATATTTTTTTCATTTCAAAACCAGCAAAACGAACAATCCTATTGTTTTGATCAACAGATCATTTTTTTTATAGTTTAAAATATTAAATTATTGCAGATATTTTTTTTATTATTGGGATTAATGTGGCAGCATCTCTGGACGAGACCGTCACTAAAAAATCCGATTTAGTGTCCTTTTCATAGCCACCAAAACCCCAAAGTTGTCGTGGAATACGGCCGGTATTATATTTACGGCGTGAAATTATGTACTTAAAAAAAGAGAGTTGTCTGCCCCTTCTTACACCATTGGAACTCTTCTAAAATAAATTTCGGCTGTGTACTCGATCTATACAAGAGCCGAAGCATGTTCTGCAAACGTCCCGCCTTTATTTATAACAATAAATTTTTTTTTAAAAAAGCACCCTCTCCCCTCCCCCACCTAGGCAAGATAAAAAAAAAACTTGTATACAAGGTCGGTAATTTCGGTTTAAGCTTTCTGCTTTAAGGACGACAACTCACGTCCTTGATATATATTACACCTCTCCATCTATCCGTACAAACATTTTAGGAGTTATATGATTACGATCTATTTTCTTTTGTGCGAGTTTATCCTCACTCGCGGAGTGATTAATACATAATCAAATAAGAATATTTTGGTGTTTATCCTTTTGTGTGGGAGGAACTTCTGCTTCATTATATTTTTCCCGCACTTTGAACAACCTGTGATTTTTACGTCAAGATGAAAACAACCAATCACAGGCCACCTTTTAGAACCACTGCTGAACCCCACGTGAGCGGGTTTTTCAAAGTATCTATCTCTTTTCCTCCTTGCATGCTCGACCGAATAAGACGCAAACTGCTGTGTCTCTTCAGCGCCTACCCTGAGCAAGCAGACATGTATTTCTGTGTGTATTATGCGCACGTGGGCGCCCCCGAAGCCCCATATTAAAGAGTCCTTTTCATATACTTTTTCTACTAGGTTCACATGGATCAAGCGAGAAGTTAACAGACGCAAAAATACCATTATTTTTTGCAAGCAACACTTTTCTTTCCATTCTTTTCTTTTTAGTTATATAAAATCTCTATTAAATTAACTATGCCCGCGTTTGTTCTCTTTCTTGTCAAGTTACTTTGCATGGAGTATTGTTTCCACATCTGAGTTGGTGCACCATCCACTAGTCTCTCCCTCTTAGACAAATTCCAAAAAAGAGTCGCCAACTTAATAGGTCCCTCACTATCCACCAAGCTCCAGCCCCTATCCCATCGCCGCAATGTTACATCCTTGTACTCGTTTTACAAATACTTCAATGGATTGTGCTCCGATGAACTAGCTGCTCTAGTGCCCCCTTCGACACAAATACACTCGACCAACCCGACAATCAGCTAGGTTCCATCCATTCACTGTGGAGGCCCCCAGATGCCGGAGAGCCTTCTACTCCGGTAGCTTCTTTCCTCGTGCTACCGGCCTCTGGAACTCCCTCCCTGTTCTTAGTTTCCCCAACTGTACCAACATGCAGTTGTTTAAAACTAATGTAAATAAACATCTCGCTGCACAGCTAACTTAGGATGACACCCAAAACCTACACCCTAATTCTCAGTAACCCCTTACGTCTACAGTGGCGGCCTGCTTTGTTTGGGGTGAAATATGTTAAAACAAAAGAAGAAAAAAAAGGTTTTTTTTCCTATACACGGACCAAAATTTCGATTTCTTTTGGAGATAGTTAATTTCAGACTTAAAAGATATTTAAAAAAAGATTTACTCTAACCTGACTGGCAATCACCTCGGACTTTGAGTTAGTGATGCCGTAAGCCTTTTCTTTAATTATCTTTTAAGCCTGAAATTAGCGACCATCTGTTTGGCTAAATGAAAGTAACAAAACAAGTTTTTAAATAACCAAATGGCTGATTAGTTTGATCGTACACATGTGAGTGTCTGCTCTGAAATTTTCGTTTGTTCTTTTGTTTATTTTCACCTTAAAATGAAACTGATGTATGATGTGGGTGTTTTTCAAGACACTCTAATCTAAGAACTCTTATTATTTGTGAACTTTTTCTGATGATTTTGTAGTGTTGCAGAGACGATATTGACATACAAATGTTGTTTGGCACAAAACAAATGAAACGGACCGTTAAATATATCTCACAGAAATTTGGAATTTTTGGAAATGTGAAAAAAAAAAAATAAATAAATAAAAGTAATAAAACACACCATGGTTATTGGAATATAATAAATATCTGTTCTATATTTTGCTCTGTTATCAATAATTGACAAACATTGAGCTGAATCTTCAAAGGAGACTACAAACTAAAAGGATCTGATGATATATGATTATACATATATTGTCTTCAATAATTATATATATATATATATATATATATATATATATATATATATATATATATATATATATATATATATATATATATATATATATATATATATATTATTTTACTTTAAAATGCATAACAGTAAAACACCTTCAAAGATGAATCCTGGGTGAACACTTTGAATTATCTCCCCTTGTCATTTGACTCTTCAAACTTAAAGATAAAAATGTTCTTTTTCGGCCCTGTAATAGAGAAACACCCAACAAACTTTCATTTAAAATTGAAAAAGTTGTTTTCCTTCAATAAAAATGCTTTGTTTATATTTTAGATGTATTTCTCATTAGAGAGAGGGTTAGGAAGTAATAATTTTCGATGTTAATTATTTTTAAACGTTTTAACAAAAATCTTAAATTTATTGGTTATATTTAATATTTAAGAATTTAATAAATGATTAAAGAAACCTTCGCTTGTTTTACAAGCATAAAATCGCGATGAGTTATCTCCCTTACTTGACAAAGTAAGGGAGATAACTTTAGACGACATAAAACAATTGGTTAAACCATGACCGTCGTTCAACGTTAACCAATTGAGTTCCCTTTCATTGTCCGTTCATAGATAATAACACGGATTTTGGATTTTCGAACGAAACCAACGTGAAAGAAATAGTTGTTGTGACTCAACGGGTCACGGGTACTTGTAGCATTTGATATAGTTATGCAATAGTTACTCAAAATATTCGATCACATTTTCGCCTCCCAAAACTAGAAAGAATAACATCATTCAAACTCCTCGGCCTAACTTTCACAGATAACATGAATTGGAACAAATACATTGAAAACATTGCCAGGGCTGCTGCAAAGAAAGTGGGCTCTCTCTACCGTGCTAGTAAACTTCTTACACCTGACATTATCCTATATCTCTACAAAGCCACCGTCCGCCCATGTATGGAGTATTGTTGCCACATCTGGGCTGGTGCATCATCCGCTAGTCTCTCCCTCTAAGACAAGATCCAAAAAAGAGTTGCCAACTTGATAGGTCCTTCACTATCCACCAAGCTGCAGCCCCTGTCCCATCGCCGCAATGTTGCTTCCTTGTGCCTGTTTTACAAGTACTTCAATGGATTATGCTCTGATGAGTTCGCTGCTCTGGTACCCCCACGACGTAGATTTACTAGACCAACCCGACAATCTGCCAAATCCCATCCGTACACTGTGGAGGTCCCCAGATGCCGAAGAGCTTTCTACTCCAAAAGCTTCTTTCCTCGTGCTGCTGGACTCTGGAACTCCCTCCCTGCTCCCTGCTTTCCTGACGTTACTGACATGCAAAAATTTAAAACTAATGTAAACAGATATCTCGCTGCGCAGGTCCCAAATTAGGCCCCCCCCCCAAAAAACCCCCATCACCCATTTTTTTTTCTCAGTAGCCCCTTACGTTTACAGTGGCGGCCTGCCTTGTTCGGGGTGAACTATGTTAAAAGAAAAGAAAAAAAAAGATCTTGATGACAGCCATTCTTCAAGAAGATCAGACTGGTATTTTTTCTTAGGAGCAAAGTGTAAAGGACACCACTAATAATCCAAACGCCATCCCCCATTTTCTTTTTTCTCCCACTTAGATTCCACTCCCATTTAGAGATTGACCTGCTTGTTTTCGGTTCTGAACTAACCGGAAAAGAGTGGGCGTTCTATCATTTAGAAAGGGTTAGAAGGGTCTTACTAACCGGTTTTTCTTTTCTTTCTCCCACTCCCCATTTTACTCCAATGAATTTCTGTATATATAACCATATTTATGAAAAATAAAAATGTCAAAAAAATTTAGGGATATTTTAAGTAAGATGGCCCCCTCGAGTAAATGTGGTATTGTGGTGACTGAGATGATTCTAGTTAAGAGTAGGATAAATACTTTTTTATTATTTTTGACTAAGGATGACCAAAGACCCTCATTTGTCCCACACTTTTGATGGCCTTGTGCCTAATTTGTTCTAGATATAAATTTTCATATTTTGTGCAAACAAATATTACAAAATATTATCTGTTCATATGTTCTGTCCTCGGTCAGTGAAGGAGAGATCATTCTAGACTAAGGCAATTTTAATTTTTGGGGTGCTGGATTTTCCCCCACATTAAAAATCGACCTTGTGTCTAACTTTGCCCTCGTGGGGAGGCAAGTAAATAGAGGCAGGCATTCTTCAGGTTTGGCTGAGTTGTCTCCCATGTATAATGCGAGATAAAATTAAAGAAAAACAGAGTTACTTCCCTTGCACTATTTGCTTGTCAATTTGAAGCAAACTTTTTCGTTTTAAATTTATTCTTGTACTTTATTGATGTATACATAACGTACGAGTCAGTAAATTATATATACACAGCCATGAAAGAAGTTAATAGACACGCCACAAAAAAGTAATTCATACATAATTTAAAGTTTCTGCAACCTTCGCCGACAGCAAGCACTTGAAGCCGCACAAAGCAAAAGTAAAAGTTTGAAGTATCGATATTGTATACTAATTGAAATATTTTGTGTTTCAGATATCAATATATCTCACATATATCACCATTTAAGTATGGCACCGGCAAAAAAAAAAACATTAGAATTCTGAGAGTGTCAGAGAAGCCATATTGTAGGTTAATACAAAGATGGGCTTAACCAGCGTCCGATCGCCGCACACCTCGGGATCCAACTTTCTACTATTAACCGAGTGTATGTAAAATTAATCAAAGATAGAAAATAATCAATATTATTTTTCCTAGGCCCACAAGGACCATATGATAGCAGTTTTAATTATTAATGATAATATGGGTGTCTATTTACTTCTTTCATGCCTGTGTTATATTTATAAATATTTGCGTACCCAAAGTATATATATATAGGTACCTTTTTCCTTTTTCCCTTTCTCACCACCTTCTTTAAAATTTATTTTTCGAATTATTATTTTTTTTATTTATTTTATTTATATATTGATTTTTATTTATTTATTTATATTTATATATGAATTTTTATTTATATATTGATTTTTTATTTATATATTGATTTTTTTAATTTATATATTGATTTTTTTTATTTATATATTGATTTTTATTTATTTATTTATATTTATATATGATTTTTTATTTATATATTGATTTTTTTTATTTATATATTGATTTTTTATTTATATATTGATTTTTTATTTATATATTTATTTTTTGATTTTTTATTTATATATTGATTTTTTATTTATATATTGATTTTTTATTTTTTATTTATATATTTTTATATATTGATTTTTTATTTAAATATTGATTTTTAAAAAATTACATATTGATTTTTATTTATATATTGATGATTTTTTATTTCTATATTGTGGTTTTTATTTATATATTGATTTTTTATTTATATATTGATTTTTTAATTATATATTTATTTATATTTATATTTTTATTTTAATTTGATGCTTTATTCGATTTTTTATTTATATATTTTTTGTTTATTAATTGAAACCATCGTGAAATGTATATACATATATAGATATTATATAATAATAAATAGTTACCTCCCCTTTTTTAGATATCTTAATTAATTAGAGTTACGTACCTTTAACCATGGTTTTTATATATAAATAATTTTTATTATTAATTTTAATTTAATTTATTTTATTTTCCCTTCTCTTCTTTCTTTCTTTCTTTTTTTCTTTCTTTCTTTCTCTCTTGTTCCTCACTTCTAAATATAGAATCTCTTACTTAACGGCTATTTTCTGATTTAAGCGTCTCACCGCCTCTTCATTTCAAATTCTTTGTGCATAGCATTTCATAACGGTTATAAATGTTTTTTGAAGAAATTCCATCATTTTACTATTTCAGACAATGCTGACGAAGACGGAATTGGGGATTTAAACCCTTTTCTTGTGAGAAACCACTGGTCCATGTCTGATTAAAATCTGTATTTAAAAATAAAAAAATATTACGCTCTTAATTTAATTTAATGGAGCACTCTGCTGGTATTTCCCTTTTATTCTTTTATGAGTATACCTTCATACTCTCTCTCTCTCTCTCTCTCTCTCTCTCTCTATATATATATATATATATATATATATATATATATAAATATCAGGGTTTGATCATGCGACTCATTTGAACAGCTATCTCTATACTGATGATTCCGCAAAGATGAAACATATACGTATAAAGATAATAATTAAATATTTATTATTAATTAATTATTTGTAGCCCCCTTTCGGCCGGGTCCTTTAATGAATAATAATACAAGTTCCTTTCTGTTGAACACTCTTATAACGTCTGACTATAGTTGTCCGCCTGCGTGATCTAAATAGGATTTATTTCTCATCAAGTCGTGTAACGGTTGGAATTGACCTCATTGGTTGGAGCGTTGGGAATTGAGTTACGGGTAGATCTTGTTCCAGGGTTCGAATCGTGCAACCAGTTTTAACAGTTATCTCTACACTGATGATTCCACAAGAATGAAACATATACGTATGTAAATAATAATTGAATATATATATATATATATATATATATTAAATTATTAATGTGAGATGATATATAATTATTTTCACAATCAGACAATGCTGCAGTTCACACAAACTAGTTCAAATATGTTCTACTGATGAGCCCAAAGGAGGGCGAAACTCGAGTCTATGACTTCCAGTCTGTAGCTTTCATGGTTTGTGTGGGCTGCGGCGGTGTCTGATTTTGGAAAGAATTATATATATATACCCGAAACAGTTTTTCATGGTAAACAACTGATGATCCCATAAATAATGTTAGAAGCAAACTAATATAATAACTGTAAAAGTTAAATTGACTTACATGAGTGATTTTCCACTGAACGACTTGGGACTTAAGGTTTTTTTTTTTATATAGTATTAATAGTTGAGAAACTTCCAAGACTATATATATATATATATAGATATATATATATATATCTATATATATATCTATATATATATATATATATATATATATACTTTACTTTAATCGCACAGGACTTAACGTCCCCACGCTGTATTGAACACAAAATTCTGTCTCCAGAATTGCATATTTCTTAAAAATATATATATAGGAGGTTAAAATACACGATATATCATGAAATGAAATACTGTGGAGACATAATGTATGAGAAAGACAGAAAGGAAAAAACAATTAAACACAGGAAGAAAAAATCAAACAAGAGATTGACTGGTCTCGTTCAGATCAACGAACGTCTTTAGAAAATTTTTTTATTCAGAAATCTTTTTTTGAAGACATTTGTTGATCCGGACAAAACCGGTCAATCTCTCGTCATATGTTTTTTCCAGTGTTTAATTGCTTTTCCTTTCTGTTCTCTCCCCCCCCCCCCATATATATATATATATATATATATATATATATATATATATATATATATATATATACGAGGGCTGTCTAAAAGTTATCCGACCTTAGTCCAGAAAAAATATTTCAAATACGTGATGTGGTTTGGACTCTAATCCCCTTCAAAGTAGACCCCTTGTGCTTGCACACACGTAGTCCACCAATCCATCTACTACCGGAAACATCTCTGGAAGTCTCCTTTTGGAACGGTGTTCATCTCCGCCATCGTGTTCCGCATTATCTCTCTTTTCATACCCTCTCAACAACAGCTGCACTCTGAGCAGTTTGGGGTCTGCCAGAACGCTGGTCACTCTCCGCTGATTTGAATCGGGTGAACCACTCCTTAATTTGTGTTACACCCATCGCATTTTCTTCAAACACCTGCTGAATCTAACACGATGGCGGAGATAATTAAGTCTAAGCGCCCTCTGGTAAATGAATGTGTAAATGAATGTGTATTGATTTACTCCTCTCCAGGAGTTAGGCACAAGGCCAGTTTTTATCTTACTCCCACAAGTAAGATGTGACCCAAGGTCGGGTCGGGAAAGTGGGGTTTAAAAATTGCCTGGGCAGCCCCTGTCGGCATTCCCCGGTAGGGGCGCCTCAGGCAGTAAGCAATAAACTTACTCCTTCCCAAAGAGGGGAGGCGAAGCCTGGGAGGGTGGACCTCCTAGAACTGCACAGGACAGACCCATAGACCGGCGTAAATCAAGCCCCGAAGGCCAAGACAATACCAGTCTATGGGGTGCAGTATCCATCGGAACAGATACTACACTTTGATCTTACCAGTATGGGGTGCAGTATCCATCGGAACAGATACTACACTTTGATCTTAGCCAAAAATGAATGTGTAGAAAGGATAGGCAATGCTACAAAAGCGATTGAATTATATTGAAAGTGATACAAAATTTAGAGTCCCCTTCGTCGATTTGAGTGGCGTTGATCAATCTGTCAAGGAAGGTAGACGATGGAGGTCTATGAGTGCTAAGTCGTATGTGGATTGCGTGAGGTAAGTTAACAAGAAGCTCTGCCTTTGGGCCGTTTCTGAGAACTTATTAGAAAAAATCGGATCAATGTGTCAGCAGATTTTATCAATTCCTTTTCTTTGAGTGAACGTACGTCATTGTTTCTTTAATCCAATTGTTTCTAGCTATTTATTTGAGGACGAGAAAAGATATGTGAAGCCCCTGCACAGAGAAGAATTTTCTCATTTTCTTTACTCTCGTCTCTGTGTGTTCACATCTGGTGAAGTGATATTGGTATGTAGCCTGAATCAGAAAGAGACATGATTTGATCAGACTATAACAACTGTCTAATAGGTCCCTCACTGTCAACCAAGCTCCAGCCTCTGTCCCATCGCCGCAATATTGCATCCTTGTGCTTGTTTTACAAATACTTCAATGGAATGTGCTCCGATGAACTAGATGCTCTAGTGCCCCCTCGACGCAAATACACTAGAACAACCCGACAATCAGCTAGGCCCCATCCATTCACTGTGGAGGTCCCCAGATACTGGAGAGCCTTCTACTCCGGTAGCTTCTTTCCTTGTACTGCCGACCTCTGGAATTCCCTCCCTGCTCCCTGTTTCCCCCGACTGTACCGACATGCAGAGGTGTAAAACTAATGTAAACAGACATCTCACTGCAAACCTACACCCTAATTCTCAGTAGCCCCTTACGTCTACAGTGGCGGCCTGCCTTGTTTGGGGGGGGGGGTGAAATATCTTTAAAAAAAAAAAAAAAAAAAAAAAATTAATTAAAAATGTTTGAAAAATCTGTGTTATTTCACACCAGGTGGCGATGCTTGAAACCGTCTAAGGATGAGAATGATTTTTTGCATTACTTATGCAAGAAGGGTTAACTTAAAACACGAAAGGTTTAAATTAAAAGAATTAGCAAAACATCTAATTTTTATAAGCACTAAAATGTCAAATGTCAAATGTCAAATGTCAAATGTCAAATGTTGTATCACCTTTTCTTGTCGAGTATTAAACAAATGCCGCCCGTCATTCTTACAATTTGAAAATCTCTACAAAACTGAATGTCTGTGTGTATATGTGATTTTTTTATGTGTTCCCTATAGAAAGAAAGGTTAGAGAATCTACATAAAATCTAAAAGTGTATTCTCATGTAAAATTTACTGGGGAAGACAATGGAAGTGGTCCCGAATCTCTAAGTGCACCCTTAAGATGGCTATGAGGGCATGCCCCCCTTAAAACTTTAAATATATCCTATTTTTATGAAATTTAAATCATATGTATAAAATTTTCTGGGGAAGACAATGGAAGTGATCTTGAGTCTCTAAGTGCCCTCCTAATCTAAGGGAGCTATGGGAGTCAAACCTCCTTTAAGACTTCAAACAAATATATCCTATTTTGATAAAATTTATATCATATGTATAAAATTTGCCAGGGAAGACAATGGAAGTGGTCCCGAACTTCTTTTTCGTTGTTATTTATAAAAGGGCTTTGTTTTCCTTTCGTTTGACTTCAGTTTTGTTACAAAATATCATAGGAGTTGGTTTAACAGTCTATACGAAGACTAAGACTCTATAAATCAAGGTGATAGGGCCCCGTGCCCCCCCCCCTGTATGAGACTCCCTACTTTAATGTAGACTATCTCTGATAAATATGACGAAATTTCCTTACTTCTTGGCCTTTTTGCCTACACTGCCCAGATGTCGAAGAAGCAACGCCCGAGCACGCCTTCTTCAATTGCAGCCGGCTGCAAGAGTTTTGGAAGTATGTCAACGAGGTGACGGCTTGCATCGTCCCCGAACAATTGGTACCCTTAGATGTAGCATCTGTAGTGGACAATGTGATTCCTTCGTGGTTCAGGGAGAAACGAATGGTGTTTCTCACGACCCTAGTTATGGCTAGACTAGTAGTATGGACCTCACGCTTAAAGATAAGGAGTGGGGACAAGCCGCCTTCTGATTATGATCTAATTTCACACTTTAAACATCAGCTTAAAGTGAAAATCAGATGTGATAGGAGGGATTGCACTTTGCACTATTTAAAAGGAGGTGGATATACACCACTAGCTAATGTGTATTTGGACGAATCAAGTGTTCCCTTCCTTAATATAGTGCATGCCGACCTAAGGTCTTATCAGACTCCATTTCAGTTTGCGAAGTCTCTTAGCTAGTGGAACAAATGAGATCTGGCTCCCTCCTCTTTATTTTCAGTATTAGAAATCTTCGGAGATGCCCACTCCCCATATTTATTTTGTCCCTAACCTGACCTAAAACATGATACTTATCTCGGAACCCCTCCCTGCCCATTAACCCCATCCACTTTTTACTTTTTTATTTCCCATTAATCTCCCCTCCTACTTAAGAACTGACTTGTTTGTTTTCGGCTTTTGAAACAACCCGGAAAATAGAGAGCAGCTTATACTTCGATAGATTTGGGAAGGGTCTTACTAACCACCACACTTATCATTTTATTTTTAAAACTTTTTTATATTTATCTAAACACTGGGAATAATGTTAAGTAGGTTTGCCAATAGAGTGAATGTGGTATTTTGGTGACTGAAACTAGTTTAGAGAATAGACCAAGCGGACGATAGACGACCCCCATCTCTCCCCACCCAATTTTGGCCTTGTGCCACATCTTCAAATTTTATACAGAGAATTTCACTTCTTGATGTAAAATTTTAAGATAAATAAATTGGCCTTTCGTCTGGGAGCAGAGTGTAGTATCTGTTCTTGTGCTGCGCTTCATCATTTGTTCAGTGTCTTCGGTCAGTGAGACTGAGGCAATTTTCATTCTTGTCCCAATCCATAGTCCCCTTATTTGGGGGAGCTGGATTTTTCCCACATTAAAAACCGACCTGTGTCTATCTCTGCCCTCGTGGATAAGCAAGTCTGCTGCAAAGAAGGTGGGCTCCCTCTACCGGGTTAGAAAACTTCCCATACTTGCCAGATCCTATATCCAGGGCTTTACGCTCATTTTGGAGCTGCTCCCGCTCCTGCTCCAACGCCTAAAATTGGAGCTGACTCCTCTCACGCTTCCCATTTTCAGAAAGGAGCCGCTCCTGCTCCAACTCCTATAAAAAAGGAGTAGCTCTTTTTTAGCGCTCCATAATGAAAATGTACCTTCTTTCATAAACATTCTATTCTGCCAATGAGTGGTCGAAGGTTAGGGGTGGGCGTCAAAGGATCTCATCAATATGAGTTGGAATGTCACTTTAAGTGTAAGACCGTAAGATAATATTTGACAAAATCTCACTAATATTTTTAGAGTTATAGGAGAACATGTCGAACGAAGTATAGGATTATACGTAAATTTTCGTTTCCTGAGGTATAAAATAGAAATAGCAAAATCCCTGAAGTATTTTAAAACAATTTTAATTTTTATTACATTAACAACCTATTTTTTCAGGAAAGGAAAATTTGACCCGATATTTTTTCTATTGATTTTGTAAGGAAATTTAGATTTGTTTTTAAGTAAATAAAGTTTTACTTTTAAACATTATTAGTGATTATTTTCTTTTTAAAGAAAACATTTCTCTGGGAGAGGAAAGACAGCCAGGTCAACATTAATCGTTGTTTTGTTGTTTAATATTTGTTTGTTTTACGAATGTAACTATATTGTATAGGGTAAACCGGGGTATTAGGCACCCCCTTTTTCACTGACTCAGTGTTTCATCTCAATTAAAGTTAGTTTTCAAACTTTCTCTGGACTATCATGTGCAAAATATATTTGTGATACCTTGTTTAAACAAATACCAGTTGACTCGTGTTCATCAGAGTAGAAAATATTTTTATTGAATCGTTTAAAATCTCAAGTTTGCTTTTCACAAATTTCAGTTACCTGGGGCAATAGGCACCATCTCCTGGGGCATTAAGCACCGGGGCTACTGTTTTCAAAAATCACACAGCCATTCCTCATTTTGGAGGTCTCCTAATGAAATTTTGATGCTGGTGCACTGTATGTGATACCAGGAATCATACATATCACACTGAACCCAGTAAATGCCATCCCCTATACCACATTTGCAACATTCATCAGTGTCAAAATCCCTTGATGTTGACAGTGGGCTTCTTGATCCTGGTGGTGATGGTGTTGGCTGCCTTGGTGTTCTTTTACCCCTGCCTTTCCCCTTTCCTTTCCCTCTGCCACATTCTCTGGATGCTGTAGCAACCTCTTTAGCAGCAGATGTCTCCATGAGTCTCATGACACTTTCATCTGCTGTGAGGCTTTCCCCAGCTGTATTCTAGCTGATCTCCTTCTTGGGGAGTCAGACTTAAAAAGTGGGGAGTAAGTTGTTTGAGGAAAAAGTCTTTTAATGAGGCGGATGAAGATGATGAAGTCGGAGAGGAAACAGGCATGTCTGAGCATGAGGGTCCTGGAGTGGGGGCTGAGTATGAGGGTCCTGGAGTGGGGGAAGATGATGAGGGTCCTGGAGTAGGGGGCAGTGCAGACACTGGAGCAGCTGGTGTAAAGGAAGATGTGGAGGGCTCTGTTTGAGCAGTGACACGAGGTTGACTTTCCAAAGTGACCATTTGGGCATTAAAAGGACAGATGCCTGTGCAACTGAATCCTGATTTGATGATCTTTGGCTTGAAGGATTCATCTATGAGTGCCTTAAGCATCATGGGAAATTCCTTCTTTCCCACTGGCCCTGTGTGTGTTCGGGCGAATTTGCGAAGGAGGGACTGCCACTTCAGTTTCACAGGCCTGAACACGGCACGATCAAGTGGTTGCAAGGGGTGTGTCATGTGAGCTGGAAGTCGTACCAGCACAACATTATTTGCTCTTGCCTTTTCCACAAGGGTCAAAAAGAGGTGTGATGCATGACCATCAAAAACAAGAAGTCGTACTTTGTCACTGACATCACGTGTGTGGTTCAAGAAAATATTTTCAAACCAGTTCAAGAAATGCGGGGCCTCCATCCATCCTTTTGAACTGACTGTATAGGCAGCACCTACAGGTCCACCCTGTGTCCATGCCTGGTAGAGGTTTTTCCCTTTGTAGACAACATAGGGTGGAAGTAGCTTGCCACTAGCAGATGCTGCACAGTTAACAGTTATCTGCTCCCTTCCAGAACCCCCAATACTCTGATTAACTCTCTTTGATCCCTTTGCTGCAAAAACAGTGTCTGTTTTGGGGTCCGTTACAAAGCCGGTTTCATCTGTGTTGAATAATTGAGCCGGCAAATCTTTTATCCCCGCCTCTATGAGAACCTTATCAAGAAGCTCAAACCAGTGGGCGATGACTTCAGGGTCCTCTGCCTTTGCACGAGCAGTGCTGAGGTGCTCAGTCTTACGAGGCACTATGTCTGGATGACGGCGTAAAAACCCTTGTAGCCAGTCATACCCTGGACGACCATTTACAAAAAGAGTCTCTATGCTGTGGGTTTGAACAAACTCCATTACAGCAGTGTCTTTGACCTCCTCAGAAGTGAATCCCCAGCCCCATCTTGCCATAAGCTTGATGCACTAATCAAGCTCATTTTCATGAGCAGGAGACAGTACTGCTTCCCTCCCAATATGCGCATTGATAGGGATTTTCCCAGACGTTCTCCTGAGCAATGACTTTTTGTTCACTTTCTAATACTTGGCTGCTTGATTGGCAGACATCTGCTTCTTCATGACAGCCTCGTATGCAGCAATCATCTCCTCTGACTGGCTTAGATTCCTCCTTCCACCCTCAATCTTCTTCCGATAGTTGCGAACCATCTGTTAACAACAAAAAAAAATTAACGGGGCATTAGGCACCTGTGTACCCAAGTATTATTGGAACGATTTCATTAAAAAAAAAGTTGACTTGTTATTACAAATTTCTGGTTTTATATAACTTCCCTAATAATAAAAACAGGTCGAACTTAAATAATAATCATGTTTCTTATTACTTACATCACTGTAAGCGATTTTAAACTCTTTTCGTTCAGAAAAATACAGACATGGGGCATTAAGCACACCCTTCTTCAAAAGATCGACATATTTTGTTAACAAATAAATTAAACACAATTATGTGTATAATGCTTAGATGAGTACTAGTACAAAGCAATTAACATGCTAAAAGCATACAAAAAACATGGCAAGTTAAATTTTCAGCAGTTTTTAAAATGGGTGTGGAAATTATGAACAATTTGATAGGAGTGGATGCATACCACCATGACACACTTTCCAGCTCTGAAAAATGACAATCTGAATTAAATCAAGTGTGAAAATGTTTTGGTACTTACCTCTGATATATTTCAATTCTTCAGCAGCAAAGGTACAGTTTGTCGGCTCAGTGGTTTTGCAGAGAAACAAAGTTTTGTGCAGTTACCCTTCTGGAGTAAAAAGTTGTGAACTGTGTTTCAAAATGGCTGCAGACGTCGAGTGACACCATCTTCTGAACTTGCCACAAAAAGACTACTTTTGATTGGCTCATTAAATACTACTCTTGAAAAACAGAGCCTGTGATTGGTTAGCGATCAGACAGGATTATTGCTTATTTCCCTATAAGTGCCATAGAAATGCTATAGAGAGGTTTGTGAACCTTACCTAGTTGCTGGTGCCTAATGCCCCATGGTGCTTAATACCCCGGTTTACCCTAATGTATATTATTATTTACAACAGAGAAACACGCAAGTACTTTCAAACAAATAGATTTATCCATTTTTTTTCAATAGCACAATTTGGGGCAAAAAAACAACAAAGTTTATTTTTTAAAGATTGAATAAAAAAAAAAATATTTTTCATAAGTTGGCCAAAAAATATCAATAAAATCGATTTTATCAATGGGCGAGAAAATCCAACGGGCCCTATAGTATAATTGAACCTAAAATTCTTTATTTAACAAGACAAATTAAAAGAAAAATTAGCTTATTTATTCAATCAGCAATAAACATCCTTGTCATAAATACAAAAAAGTTCAAATCTGTAAGAAAATAACTTCAAAGACATCTATAGACTCACTGGCGACATTTGTTGCCCAGATTGTCTTAAGAAAACTGTCCCATCAAAAATGTCACATGTCGATGTAAAAATGTTCTGTTTTCAAGCGTAACTCTCTCGTTCTTTCTCTCTCTTCCTCCCTTCCTATCCCCCTCTCTCTCCCTCTCTCATATACATTTACCAGAGATATAATTTTTTTAAATAACTCAGAGTAAACTCTGAGACTTTCTTTTCTTTTTCTTTTTCTTGCTGAATAAAAAACTAATGTTTAAAAGAAAAAAAATCAAATAATTTTGGAGCGAGGAGCGATAAAACCACCGCTCTTTAGTCCCAAATGGAGTTGCTCTTGCTGAATATAAAATGAGCCCTCCTCTCCAGCATGCTCCTTTTTGGAGGGCTCTGAAAAGCTACTATTCGCCTATACATGAAGTATTATTGCCGCATCTGGACAGAGTACCCCCCCCTCAAAGCCGATAATCTAATAGATCTCACACTGTCTACCAAGCTCCAGACCCTGTCCCATCACCACAATGTGTTTGTTTTACTAGCCCTTCAGTTGAATGTGCTCCGATGAACTTGCTGCATTGGTGCCCCCTACACGTGAATAACCCCGACCAACCCGACAACTAGCAAAATCCCACTCCTTCACTAGTGTAGAGGTCCCCAGATGCCGGAAAGATTTCTACTCCAATAGCTTCTTTCCTCGAACTGCTTGCCTGTGGAATTCCCTCCCTGCTCCCTGTTTCCCCGACTGGGCCAACATGCAAAATTTTTTAATGTACAAGCACAACTCCCCACTTAGGATGACTCTATAAATTAAATCTGGCCCCTAATTGTTAGTAGCCCTTTACGTGTCAGTGGCAATGTGCCTCTTTTGGGGTGGGGCTGATTCAGGTAACCCCCCCCCCAAAAAAAAAACAACAACCAACAAACTAAATAGGGACGAATGTGACAAGTGGAGCATTTATAACGACAGCTAACGGAACGAAAAAAGGGTAAAAAAAACAAATAGGCAACAAATAAATGTTACGAAAGGCAAGATAAGTTACTCTTCTGGATAAGTTTATTTGTGTATTAACTTATTTCAAAGCGTTTTTTTGTTGTTCAAAACAAACCTGGCGTCCATCTGTTCAGTCAGAACGAGAAAAATGTCTGTTCATGAGCCCAGCACGGGGATCCTTTGATAATTGGTGAAAAATCGAAAAATAAACAAAATAGTGTTAGAAACACATCCAATAAATGTCCCCAATCGTGGGAAAATGTAATGTTCTACCAGTATTTTGCTTAGTTTTCGTTTTTTTGAGCGATTATCGAAACTTTTTTTCGTTCTAACTGAATGGATGGACACCAGGTTTGTTTTGAAAAACAACAACAAAAAAAAACGCTTATTAAATAGGTTGAAACAAAAATAAACTTATCCAGGTTAGTAGAAGAGTAACTTATCTTGCCTTTGGTAACATTTATTTATTGCCTATTGTTTTTGTTTTTTTACCCCCTTTTTCGTTCTGTTAGCTGTCGTCGTTAAAAATGCCCGACAAGTGAATTAGAATGGTCTTTTTCTGTTGTTTTTTTTTTATTGTACTTATCTGTTCCGATGGATACTGCACCCCATAGACTGGTATTGTCTTGTCCTTCGGGACTTGATTTACGCCGGTCTATGGGATTGTCCTGTGCAGTTCTAGGAGGTACACCCTCCCAGGCTTTGCCTCCCCTCTTTGAGGAGGAGTAAGTTAATTGCTTACTGCTTGAGGCGCCCCTACCGGGGAATGCCGACGGGGCTGCCCAGGCAATTTTTGATGGTCAGAGTGCTCACCTCTCGGACGCTGGCTTTTCAACCCCCACTTTCCGACCCGACCTTGGGTCACATTTTACTTGTGGGAGTAGGATAAAACTGGTCTTGTGCCTAACTCCTGGAGAGGAGTAAATAATACTCTAGTTTCTTGGCCTTTTGGCTAAGATCAAAGTGTAGTATCTGTTTCGATGGATACTGCACCCCATACTGGTATTGTCTTGTCCTTCGGGTCTTGACTTACGCCGGTCAATGGGTCTGTCCTGTGCAGTTCTAGGAGATCCACCCTCCCAGGCTTTGCCTCCCCTCTTTGGGGAGGAGTAAGTTTATTGCTTACTGTCTGAGGCGCCCCTACCGGGTAATGCCGATGGGGCTTCCCAGTCAATTTTTAAACCCCACTTTCCCGACCCGACCTTGGGTCATATCTTACTTGTGGGAGTAAGATAAAAACTGGCCTTGTGCCTAACTCCTGGAGAGGAGTAAATCAATACTCTAGTACGTTTTTTTTAAAAAAATATTAGTTAGTTGTTCTGTCAGTTAATTCCCCCCCCCCCCCAAAAAAAAGTAGAGGTCAAGCCTGGTGGAGCATGACGAAAAAAAAAAATACCGAGTAAAAAAGAGGAGGGGGTGGTTAGGGGTGGAATAGGACATTCCCCACTCCGTCTGCGCCGAATTAGAAGGAGAAAACAACAACGAAATAAAAACATGCTTTAAAAAGAAAAAGAATGAAGAAGACATGTTTTCTCTTTAACCAAGGTGACAAACAGCAGCAGTAGCAGCAGTCTGCTGATTCGATTCGCACCCCCCCCCCTCACATGCAATTACTACTCTATCTAATTTCCCCCTCCCTTAGCTGCTCATGGGTTTCTCTCCCCCTCTCTTATAAACACTATACCCTCTCTCTCTCTTCATCTCACTGTTTAGCACACACGCACTGACGGTGCTCAACGGTGATATTTGCGTCAAGGAAAAACACAGACCTATGTCGAATCAGAAAAAGGAAAAAAACAAACTCTCATTAACGCGGTTTTTACTTCACGTACGAAATCTAAGCATGGCCGATATCATCAAATAACTCACGATTATTACCTGGGAGATAAAACAAAAGGATCTTAAACAGTATTTGAATGATTTTGAGAGAAATCGAGGATTCCGTTTGTATATCACCGGGCGATTAGACGTTATTACAACATCGTAAAGAAAACACTTTCCCGTAATAATATTATTATTAATAATAATATTAATAATAATAATGGATCTATCGTTCACGAAGTTAAATAATGGAGATATCTTATTGTCTCGGAAATCCTTGGAGTAAACATTTGTCTTTTTTTCTTTTTTATTGAGTACAATATAAAAATGTTCTTTCATTTATTTTGCGTTCTTCGTCGATGACAGAATTGAAAAAAAAAAGAAAGCGAACAAAAAACAAACATGGATCTCAGATCGTCTTCGCTCGCCAATTGTTATTGCTATTCGTTGGTGAACAACATCGATACAGATAAGCATGCGAATGAAAATAAACAACCCGATAAGCTTTGCAAAAGTTCTCAGCACCAGACGCATGAACAAAAGTGTTGTAATAATAATGGTATGTCATCAAAATTAATTGAATCTGACGCGTACGTCTCTAACTCTCGGCATTCTTGTTATATAGACGGCAAATGTCATTTTCCGAACTCCCTTCCTTTATCACAAAGTTGTTATAATAATAATAACAATAATTATAATAATAATAATGATAATAATAATAATATAAGTAAAGATCAAACGTCTAATAATACTTATAACAACACAAATAAACAAAATATCTCTCTTTGTCTATTTTGTAGACTTCCCGTATGTCAACATCGCCATGGACGTAAGAACAAACATTCGAATTGTCCACGGCGACAAATGTCCCCCTCTTTTTCGTACAACAGTCGAGGTAGTTTTCCCCCTTCTTTCTGGGCACTCCCACTTCTGGGCCTTCTCTGTTTCTTGTCCGTGACCCCGGTGCCAACCGAAGCCCTTCATTTACAAGGCGTTTGGCGCAGCGACGACTTTTTCCTCTTCCTCGCCAAATTCGGTTTCCAGAAGACTGACCCCCGATACTTGGAGGATACACAGGGGATCATATACGGTCAGATTCTGACCCGGACTAAGAGTGACCCCCGCAAGAAGGTGTCAAACTTGACCCTCGTTCTCGTGGACAGTGAGTATTTCATGGACTACTATGGCAACCGGACCAGCCCCCACCCTTCAAGATGTCCACTCATGTTTAATAAAATCGACACCATCGCCTTCGACTATGAATGCAAACCGAAAGGTGAAGAGGATTTCTTAAGAAAAGTGCCATGTAAAGAAAATGAACTTTGCATCGATGAGGTAAGAAACAAAACAAACAATTTCGGTAATTTTATAGAATCACTCCCGTCCCCAATCCGTTTTTTTTTTTTTGTTAATATTATTATTGTAGACCAGTATGGTAATCCGGCGTTGCCCGAGGACATAGACAACAACATAGAACTTAGAAGAGTTAAAAAGGTGCTTCTTGTACAGTTTACCCCCCCCCCCCTCATTTTAATTTTAGGAGAGTTCCGTCCGGCAAGGAAAGAGTTAACAAAGCCCCTCCTCCCCATGTTAAGAATGGCTTTTAAAATTTGCCGGTGGATATTAAACTGCACAGATGTCGTTAAATGATATGTAACATTTTTCTTTTAAAACTCTTTCTCTCTCCGGCATTTGGAAAAAAAAATGGTAAATTTATAGAAGTAGACCTTTCGTATTTCGACCCCTAAAAAAAAAAAAATTTCTACTTTTTTGGGCAAATTACATGTAAACAGCCTCAACAAATATCTGCACGCGCGGATATTTGTTGAGGCTGTTTACATGTAATTTACCCAAAAAAGTAGAAACTTTTTGTAGGGGTCGAAATACGAAAGGTGCACTTCTATAAATTTACCAAACAAATGTTAACGGATTACTACATAATAACATTAAAAAATCGCTCTAAATTTCGTGACGACTAATTCTGTTCCTGTCGACCTCAAAAGAATGCTTATTAAAAAAAAATAGGGCACTTCTGTAGTATATATGAAGCAGCAGATTTTCTGTCCTTCTACTGAAAATAAAGGGAGGTAATTCAACCGGAAGTGATTTTTTTACAACATAAAAAAAAAATGCAAGACTGATTTGTTTTTGGGTAACAATTAACAATTTCTTTTTTTTATTATATGAAGTAAAATAATTTGAAATAAAAAACCCTAACCCTAAGAAATCAGGCGGTGTGCCTGTAAAAATCTATTGTTTTTTGCGGCTGGTTCATTAAATTACCAATGTCTCGAAGATTAATCTCATTTAACTCCATTTTCTAAATACTAAATTCAACTTCCGGTGAATTCTGAATGAATGGTACTTAGAGAGAGAAAAACGGAACTCTTCAATTTCGATTTCTTAATCGGCAGCTGCTTCATATATACTACAGAAGTGCCAAAAATAGTGTGCCTATATTTTGTCAGAAGCAATGGTGAAATAGGATATATCAGCTTTGTGGGTGTCTTGTGTAGTTTTTAAAATTTTTTTTATAACTTTTAGCCAGACACAGGCAACTTTCCTTTATATAATAGATTAAACAGTAATCCCCTTCCCCCCCCCCAAATGAGATTGTACAATTTGTTTTATGTGATTACGTCTGAAAAATTTGTCAGAAAGGAAAAAACAAATAAACAAACAAATATTTTAAGATCTAGAGTGGGAGATCAGTTTCTCATAAATTTAACGTAAAATGAACCCCCATTTCCGAGCCATGCTAGCGTTTTAGGGCAGTTAATCATTTTTTTTGTTCCTATTGAAGATAAATTCATTGCGTTTCTTGTTTTTTAACCGGGGTTGGGGGTTCTTTTTTAGGCGATTTGTTTTACAATCTTGCCACTCGGACTTAGGGTTAGTGGTAAAAAAAGTGTCAATTGCCCTAAAATGTTAGAATGGCCTGGAAATGAGGGATCATTTTACGTTAAATTTGTTTACAAAACTGATCTCTTACTCTAAATTCTAAAATGTTTTTCTTTCCGCCAAGTTTTTCAGGTAAAACGTAATCTATGTATTCACACGTAGTCGACTAAAAAAAGTAGAATCGTTGGGGTGATTTAGCTGAGGGTGCTAATGTACAAAAATACTGTTTT
The DNA here is from genome assembly GCA_963556195.1 of Sepiola atlantica. NCBI lineage: Eukaryota > Metazoa > Mollusca > Cephalopoda > Sepiida > Sepiolidae > Sepiola > Sepiola atlantica. Next base: position 13,191,945 of record OY744533.1, read on the forward strand.
CCTATGATTAGTGGTAAGCGTTAGTATTGGCGGCATAAAAGATTTTAAAGAAAATATAGTTGGGGAAATTAGTAAAAAAGGGCACTTGTGCATTTTAACGTTTTTGGTTTTCATTCTAGGAGAGTTCCGTCCACGGCAATGGCTTTCTAAATTTGAACGGCGATGCACAAATGCCCCCCCCCCCCCGTCCAAATATTTTGGTTTACCCACTCATGTCTGGCGTATTTGCGTTAAAAACGATTGAATATAAAATATAAGCATGTGAAGTTATCATTAGTAATAGTTAGTTATCCGTCGGATGTGTTTTTCTCCCGGAAGTAAACTTCATATTGTTGACCTTCATCAATCCAATCACATCCTAACAGTAAATTCATATGCTTATATTTTTTATTTTCTATTAAATTTAAAAAAAAAACTTTTGCAGATTACGGACGGGCCGAAATTTATTTGTTTTCATTTTAGAAGAGCTCCAATAGTGTAAAGGGCCGACAACTCTTTTTGTTTCACTTTTAACTACATAATTTCTCCAAAAATGAAAAATATGAATTTTTTTCATAAGAAGTAATGCAAATTCAATTAATTAATAGAGCATTTATCGAAGAAATTAAAATTCGTGAAATTCAACAGTATATTGATGGAACATTTATTGAAGAAAATAAAATTTGGGAAAAATCAACAGTATATTTTTTTAATTTAAAAATTAAAAAAAAATTAATTGTCGACCCCTTACATAATTGGAGCTCTTCTAAACTGAAAACAAATAAATCTCGGCCCGTCCCTAATCTGCAGAAGTGCTGTTTTTTTTTTTTTTATAGTTTTTTTTTTTAAAACTCAAATAAGTGGCGCACTAGTAGGTAAACCCAAATTGTTTTGGACTAATTTTCCAACTACATTTCCTTTAAAATCTTTTATGTCGCCAATTGTAACGTTTACCGGATTAGAAATCGTCGTCAGGGTACTCGAAAAACACACACCCACCACTAAAAAGCCACACAATTAGAGACGGGAGTGATTCTATAAAAGTACCGAAATTTCTTTATTTTAATCATCCTTGTTTTTAACCGTTTTTTTTTCCTTTCTTTTCTCGAGCAGATTAATACTGTTGGACCAGATACACGAACCATAATACTTGACTTTAGTATATAAACTTAAATTCTAGTCAGAAATTACTTTGAAAGTGACATTTTAAAAGCTTCGAATTTCTGACGACCAGACGTCTGTTCTAATACTATACTTACTCTTTTCTGTACTCGTTAAGTGAACGAGACATTCTTCTAGACTGAGGTAATTTAAAAAAAAATTTTTTTATCTTAATCCAGAGTACACCTTTTTGGGGGCGTTGAATTTTCTCCACATTAAAAATCGACCTTGTCTAACTCTGCCCTCGTGGGGAAATAAGTAAATAGGGAGTATTAATTTACTCCTCTCCAGGAGTTAGGCACAAGGCCAGTTTTTATCTTACTCCCACAAGTAAGATGTGACCCAAGGTCGGGTCGGGAAAGTGGGGTTTAAAAATTTGCCTGGGCAGCCCCGTTGGCATTCCCCGGTAGGGGCGCCTCAGACAATAAGCAATAAACTTACTCCTCCCCAAAGAGGGGAGGCGAAGCCTGGGAGGGTGGACCTCCTAGAACTGCACAGGACAGACCAATAGACCGGCGTAAATCCAGCCCCGAAGGCCAAGATAATACCAGTCTATGGGGTGCAGTATCCATCGGAACAGATACTACACTTTGATCTTAGCCAAAATGTCACATATCTTCGCTAGTATATGCAATGTAAGGGTTGAGTTTGTTCCATGAATAGCCGATTATGACAATTTTTTGTTGACGTACGTTATCCCCCCCCATCCCCAGGAGGAAGTAATGCTTGGGAGGATGGTCTCATGACAACAGAACAGATACTACCCCCTGCTCCCACTCGCAAGAGGGGATGGTCTCATGCCATGACAGCAACAGATACTACGCTATCCCCCAAGTCTAAATTAAGCTCTGAAAGATAGTACAATATTAATAATGGGGCAAGAAGAGAGTAGCAACCCTAGTTGAAGTCCGTGTCCCTAATGATGCTAACTTAAACAGAGCTGAGAAGGCGAAGATAACTAAATACCAAGGTCTTATGTACGACATGAAAAGAAATTGGAATCTTAGGAAGATCTCAATCATTCCAGTAATCATAGGAGCAACCAGGCTTATGAAAAAGAATAAAAAAAACACAAAAAACTACCTGGTGAATATACCCGGTGAACCAAGTGCAAGAGAGATTCAAACACATTGCAAGTCTCTCTCTACTTTTTCTACGTTATTTTCATGGCAGGTGCTTGACTGAGCTCTGATCTATGGTTCCTCCTGTAAAACATTTACAACAAAATCTCGTCTATCTACAACCACTGTCAATAATTTTCCTTTCTCCTGCTCTGTGCCTAAAACTAAACAAAACTTCCATGAGCAAAGTTTCTTTCCTAGAACTACCCATTTGTGGAACTCACTACCGCGGGGCTGCTTCTCAGCTGACTACAACATTGACGTTTTCAAGTCCAAATTAAACAAGTTCTTGTTAGGCCGTCCTCTTAGATAATCAAATTCTGCCAAACTTCAATCATCATTATAGCTCATCTCGGTGTTGTCTCACCGTTAAACCTGAAACTCATTAACCCTTATCCTCGAGTGGCGTTCAGGCCTTGATTAGTGGTGACTATTTAGTAAAAAAAAAACAAAAAAACAGTTGCATGTAAAGGGACTATAAAATCCTAAAAAAGATCTCTCAGTTGGAGTGTCTGAAATAGCGAGTGAATGTCTGGCATCCGGTAGGATTCTCCATCCACAGCAAAAAACAAAAAGAAAAGAATTGGAAAAAGAGAGAAGTAATAGTTCAGTTTCAGACAGACAGATACCAAATCTCCATTAGTAATAGATACAAAATGGAGTTCACACTGATTTTTTTTTTGTCGTGGCTGTGGGAAAACCTAGATGATTCCCCGATATTTGTTATAATAAAAAAAACAAATTGAAGATACTTTATCCGACATAAATATCGGGTTGCGGAGTCTAATGTTTCGGAAAGAGTCGGAGTTGTAAAATTTTTTCATCTTTGAAGAATCAACAGAACATTGGAAGACTTTAAAATAAGGAGTCTGTAATTCTTCTACTTCTGAAATGGCCCCATGGCACAACGGATAAACATGCTAAGTAACAATAAGTTAAATGACAGTCTTCTGGAGGTTGAAGGTTCAATCCTCAGTGCGGCCGATACTAAGAATACAAATACGAATTACCTGAGACTTCTACCCGGCCATAGCTGACGGAAGAATTAAATAAATTAAATTCCGTACAGATAACCGAATTCAACAAAACACACTCGGAGAAGGCCGGAGGTTACATCGACCGAAACGTTGTGAGAATAGCATCTAAGATGAAAACGGTAATCTGAATAATAAAAATAATCAATTCCCATCTCAAAAATCTCGAAACATAAATTGACGTCGATAACCTTTAAAATTGGGCTGAAGGATGGAAGCTAAAATTTGATATTAGGAAATGCAAATTCCTTCACTTGGAGACCTCCCTCTCCCTTCTAGTATAGGGTGGGCAAAAAGAAGGGTCCTATTTTTAAAAATTCATAACTTTTTTATTTATTGATTTTTTTTATTTTTTTTTTTTATTTTTTTTTTTAGAATAAGTAAAGGACCCCTTCCGAAGCAAGCATGAGCCGTATTAGCCCTAAGGAACGTACCCTTATTTAGAAAACATTATTTTTGCTTAAAAAACTCAAAACAGTGTAAAAAACAATACTTTAGTTTTTGTAAGTTTTAAGAAGTGTTTTTCGGCTAAAATTTGTTTTGTTTATTTCAAAAAATCTCGGAAGGGTCAGTCTACACACACATAAAGTTTGGTGAGTTTAACTTTTATTTTGTGGAAGTTATTCAAATTCAAGTTATTCAAATTTAAAGATAGGACCCTTATTTTGGCCCACCCTGTATAAGTATAGAAAGATCATTGGAAACACAAGTGATCTTGGAATAAAATGGATCTCCAAAATGACGTTACGGGTTTAAGCATCGATGCCGAGCTTAAGTTTTTTGAACATGTTGGAATCGAGGTGAATAAAACTAACATTTTTGGTGTCATACATAGAAGTCTGCGCGCATCAAGGCGACATGTGTATTACCACCGGCATCCTCTGTGTCCGCATGATCAGCAACCGTCTAAAGTCGAAGATCTACCAGACTGTTGTGAGACCCGTCACTTTATACAGCGCCGACGTGCTTACCGACAACAAGGAAGGAGGAGCGAAGATATGCCTTTATGGAAAATCAAAATGCTCCAATGGATCTCGGGAATTACACTGCTGAACCACATCTGCAGTGATGACATCCAAAGGCACTATGGCATCGCACCGATCTGGGAGGGGGTAAGATGTGAGAATGGCCATTCGGTATCCCAAGCCCAAATTTATTTTCATTATAGCTAAAACAAATTTTCATGTGACCACGTAGTTCTTTGCCAAAACATAAACAGTGGTACCAGATTTATTTTGGTAGCACAATTAGCCATTCAAAGTTTGTTGGAAATAAGAAAATTTGTCGCCTTGTGTGCTATTGGTCCAGAAACCAAATTTTCACAGTGTATAACTAATAAATGGCGGCATTGAACAAATGAAAAAAAACTTACAAATTTAATGTCATTTTGTCAAATGAAAATTAAAATTAACCGTAATGGAAGCAATAATTAGATCAAGTGACCCGAAACATTGGGCAAATCCCATTGCATCTCTAAAAAACGCCAAAGGCCCATGGTGTAACGGATATAAGTGTAAAGTAATAATCAGTTCTAAGCGACAGTCTTGTGGAGGTTGAAGGTTCAATCCTCAGTACGAGCGGTACTAAGAATACAATTACGAATTACTTAAGACTTTTACCAGGTCAAGCTACCCCTGTGATTAAATAAAGGGTTACGTTGGAAATTCTGTAAAGATTCCAGAGTTTGACAAGATGACACACCCGAAGAAGGTTGGAGGTTACATCGGCCGGAACGTTGTGAGAATAACATCCAAGATGAGAACAGTAGTCCGAATAATACAAATTATCAATCCTTATCTCATAATTTCCGAAACGTGTCAATTTGTTTCATGCATCTTTATTATAAAAGTTAGGGTTAGATTTTGTTGAAGTCACTGAATTACATTAGTGGAATCAACACAAAGGACGATCATTTGGAGCATACTGCGACTAAATTCTGCGATAGATAGAACATTTTTCAACTTCGTCATAAGTCAAATATTAGTAAAAAAAAAAAATGATATTCTTTTTTTTTAAATGTTCAATCTTACACACTTTCGGTGTTGTCTCCATCTGAAGATCCGTCTTGCTGGGATATTCCATCCGAAGAAGTATCACCCGGATAAAATCTGGGGTGATGGATCTTCAGGGGATCCCATTATTAATTTTCTATAATAGTTAGTGACCCCATATTTAATTTTCATAAGAGTGATATGTGGAAAATCTCATGAAGCGATTCCAATATATTTTCCAAAATAAAACAAAGGAGACGTGCTCTCAACTCCCGGGAGCTGTCAATCAACTGGCCGCCAAAACTCTAGTCAGAACTGCCTGAAAGATGTTCCGTGAACTGCAGCCACGACTCCCCTTAAGTACAAGACTCGTAAGTATGCGTATAGCTCCTATATTCGCAGTGCAATGCTCCATGCAAGTGAGATCTGGCGTTTAGACAAAGCAGACCTGCAGCGATTGTAACACGATGACAGGGCAATGATTAAACGGATTTGCAATGTGAAGCAGAAGATATGGCAGCTGCACGGTCACAAGATCTGCGGGAGCAGTTTGGCCTCATGGACATTGATGTCATTAATAGACAAAAAAAAGTGTTTGTTGGTATGGACATATAGAACGCTTGAGTGGTGCTATCAAGATAGCTTGAGATTTGGAAGTCCTTTGTAGACGGAAGAGGCCGACCTAAATTGCCTTCAGAAGAACTGCTGCAGAGATTGTATAGTGTGGCAGTATTCTGCAGTGTATTCTCATGATAGTTTCTTGGAGGTGTCGAGTGAGATCTGCCAGGTATGCAGGGAGCCAACTATCTAGACGGGGGGGGGGGGTTAGGGTTAGCCGGGGGGCCCAGCAGAGTGAATGATGCCCCTCAACCTGCACGTTAATAAAAAAGAATCGAGAAGAAGAAAACAATGTTATCTAACGGAGAGCGAGTGGCCGATTGACATAGATGCAGACACTTGTCGGCGCCGTTCAAAGAGGCGGCGTCTGGTATGCTGTGTGTGTGTGTGTGTGGGGCGAACCCAGAAAACGCTCGCTGACAACAAAAAAAAAAGAAAGTGTGGGAGGAAAAAGGCGTCAGAAAGTCAAATAAGGTTTTTATTTGAAGATCCAGGTAGCGGTGTCGAGTGAGAGATTTATGCAAATTAAGTTGGTTTGCATGCGTCGCATTTTTTTTCAATAAGAGAGGAATAGTGAAGATTCGGTCAGAGACGTGGAGATCGTTCTGAACGTAAGATTGGAAAGCAAACGAAAGAAGAGAATAGAGCTGGACTTTTTTTTATATTAGACTGAACAACATTTTTTTTTTTTTACAGTCGAGAGAGACAATTTTTTTTCATTTGGACTTGATCTTGGCGACACCTCTGTTCAACTGTTTCGATATTATTTCGTTATTTTTTTCTAGTTTCACTCTCAAAATACATGTCCTATAAACCACCCACCCCTCCAATTTATTTTGAAAATTGACCTATCCTCTTCCATTATTAATTACCAACATCTACCTTCTCAATGAAATGGAATAACCCAATAAATGAACTAACTAATACTTTAACATTATTTAAAAATTTTTAAATTGTTGATATCATAAAAATGTGGAAGAGTTCATTAGTAGCTTCAGGTGTGTCATAGATACAGTCATGTGTTGGACAGCTTTTAGAAATTGACTTCGAAACTAACCTATCTCTGGACAGGTTTTTATTTATCCCTCTTTCTCTCAAATCCATCCTCATCGCTTCCTCCAATGTTTTCCTTGGCCTTCCCCTGTAGACTGGACCTGCTACCTCAACTGTTCTACATCTATTAACCCAAGAACTCTCATCCATTCTTTTAACGTGGCCATACCATCAAAGTCTACTCTTCTGCATACATCTCCTTATACTGTTCAGATTTAATCTTCCTCTGAGGTCATCAGATCTAAGTCTGTCTTTAAGACTTACATTACACATCCATCGTATCATTCTCATATGTCTATCCATGCAACATATGTCCTCAACCATCACTGACCAGGTTTCACTTCCATACATCATCACACTGCGTGCACATGCCTGATAGACTGTTTCCTTGGTAAAGTTACCTGAACTTACTCCATCCACTCGTAACTCTTGCAATCACACCAGCACCAGCTCCTCCCTGTGCTCCAATAATATCACCAAGATAACAAAACTTCTAGACAACATCAATCGCCTCACCATCCAAATATCTTCTTCACATTTGAGTTCTCATCACTCTCCATTGTCTTACACTTGTACAGAATGTGACGTAGGTAGGTATGTAGGTAGGTAGACAAAAAATACTAACATATAATTATATAGATTATCTATATATAAATTTCTATGTGTGTGTGTGTGTGTGTGTTTTTTTTTTTTTTAACCTAGTTCACCCCAAACAAGGCAGGCTGCCACTGTAGACGTAAGGGGCTACTGAGAAGAAAGAAAAGGGAGAAGGTTGGGGGGGGGGGCAACCTAAATTGGGAGCTGCGCAGCGAGATGTCTGTTTACATTAATTTAAAATTTCTGCATGTCAGTACCGTCAGGGAAACAGGGAGGGAGTTTCAGAGGCCGGCAGCACGAGGAAAGAAGCTATTTGAGTAGAAAGCTCTCCGGCATCTGGGGACCTCCACAGTGAATGGATTGGATTTAGTTGATTGTCGAGTTGGTCTAGTGAACTTACGTCGAGGGGGCACCAGAGCAGCCAATTCATCGGAGCATAGTCCATTGAAGTATTTGTAAAACAAGCACAAGGATGCTACATTGCGGCGATGGGACAGGGACTGGAGCTTGATTGACAGTGAGGGACCTATTATGTATCTTTATCGAACTCGGGAATATTTCTGTTAAACTCGGGAATCTGGACGGAATTTCGAACGGCACCCTTTATTTTATTCACAGGGGTAACATGCTCTCGTTCTGTCAGCCATGACTGGGAGAATTCTTCAGTAATTCGCAATTCTTCGTATCGCCTGCACCGAGGATTGAACCTTCAACCTTCAGATGACTATCAATAAGAACTGAGTTTTACTTAAAACCTATGGCGCAGTGGATATAGTACTAAGTGACAGTCATCTGAAAGTTCTAGGTTCAATCCTCTGTGCGGGCGATACGAAGAATTGCGAATTACTGAAGACTTTTCCCAGCCATGGCTGACGGATCGAGAGCATGCTACCCCCGTGGATTAAATTAAGGGTTCCGTTCGAAATTCCGTCCAGATTCCCGAGTTCGATAGAAATATTCCTGAGTTTGAAAAGATACACCTGAAGAAGGCTGGAGATTACAGCGGCCGAAACGTTGTGAGAATAACACTCAAGATGAGAATAGTAGTCCGAATGATCCAAATTATAAAACAGTTGTTGATAAAAGAAGCATTGTTAAAACCGAATAAAACCTCAAATGTTAGACGAGATGTTCAATGTGTCCCTTCTCTGTGGCAGCTGCACAATGACGTAGACGGTCTGTCAAAATTTCAGTCGTCCGTTGGATGACACAAAGTGGGATTTTGTTCTAAGCTTCTATCAACAGGGTTTTCAAGGAGTTTGTCTGTGACCTTTCCCCTCTGTGCTTGAAATTGATTTAGCAGTAAAATCCATTATATTGCAATCTAGACATTTTAAGAACCATTCACTTGGTTCAATGAAGTCCGGTATATTGTCTTTGAGCTAGGCATCAGTGCCAACTTGCTGCCATGTCCATTCATTATACCCCATTAGTTGGGTTATACCATTGAATATTTGAGTGCGTGTTTAGATCCTCCACTCTAGAATAAAGAGAAGTGTGTGTGTGTGTGTACATACATGAATTGTGTGTATTTAGGCAGCATTTTCTCATTTATGCAAACATTGTTAAAAATAACAGAATTCGTCTGTTTAATTATACCTTTTTTTATTTTTTCAATTTTTCTGATAGTTTTTTTTTGTATTAAAATCAAAAAAAATTAATGTTCCATACGTTTCACGAACGTTTTCGATTCTTTGTCAGGTGTCAAAAGCAAATGAACAAAAAAGCTGGAGAAAGAGAATTTTAAAAAGACGGTGGAGAAACGCGCATCGAACGTTTTTCGCATTGTTCCAGGAAGTCGTTGACGATTTTAAATTCAGCAACGCTGGACGGCATGACAGAACAAAATCGCTTTACGTTAAGCAATGAGGAAAACATTCCATGCGCGTTTCTCCACCGTCTTTTAAAAAAAACTTTTTTTTTTTTTTAGAATTTAGGTAATATTTCGTCACTTTGTTAATAAAAAAAAAATTTTTTTTTTTTTTTTAATTTAAAAAATTTTTTTTTTTTTAGAATTTAGGTAATATTTCGTCACTTTAATAAGAAAATTTTTTTATTTTTTTTTATTTATTTTTTTTTTTAGAATTTAGGAAATATTTCGTCACTTTGTTAAAAAAAAAATTTTTTTTTTTATTAATTTAAAAAAATTTTTTTTTTTAGAATTTAGGTAATATTTCGTCACTTTGTTAATAAAATTAAAAAAAAATTTTTTTTATTTATTTATTTTTTTAATTTTAGAATTTAGGTGATATTTTGTCATTTTGTTAATAATAATAAAAAACAAAAAAATGGAAATATAATTGGTTCTAAGTGTCAATAAAAATTAGTTTTACAAATTTTTCTTGCCGGACATTTAACAAGGAGGATCGAACATTTTTATTGACATTCTATAATTACTCCAGTGAGCATACATGCTAAACCAATTGAATAATGGAAGTAACAGCTGATATATATGTATTTAAAACTTTGTTGTTGTCGCTATAAACGTTTATGCTTCATTCTCGGGGGGAAATCATCAGGCTAATTGTTCTACTAAACTCTGTTCATGTATTCACCACACTGAAAATATATATACATAACATAGTACACAAATATACACCCTCCGTCAAAAATTATGAAAAAAAAAAAAAACGCTTCATCAGTGTTGGCACTATCATATAAAATATTTTTTCTTTTTTTAACTTTCCAGTTTGAGACGTTTTCTAATTTTTTTTTTTTGTAACTTCACCGATTGAGACGTTTTCTAATTTTTTTTTTGTAACTTCACCGATTGAGACGTTTTCTAATTTTTTTTTGTAACTTCACCGATTGAGACGTTTTCTAATTTTTTTTGTAACCTCACCGATTCAGACGTTTTCTAATTTTTTTTTGTAACTTCGCCGATTGAGACGTTTTCTAATTTTTTTTGTAACTTCGCCGATTGAGACGTATTCTAATTTTTTTGTGTAACTTCACCGATTGAGACGTTATTTTATATGAATAATAAACGTACCTGTGACCCGTTGGGTCACAACAACTACCACTATTTATTCTACTTGGATTTCATTCAAAAATTGATAAATTGTGGACCCGAGTGCTCAGCCAAGTCCTCCTTGATGTCTGTTGTCCAAGTCCTAAGCTGTCCGCCGATACGCTTGTCTCACAAAAGCGATCATAATCATCTAGTTGTGGTAGTGTCACAGATCCCATCATCTGGTTCTATCCACCATTACACCAGGTCCATTGTGAGTTCTCTGTTAGTTGCTTGACGTAAGTTCGGTGCAGTCTTCCCGCTGAACTACATCCTTATATATAAATTGCCATCCACAAAAGAACATCACTGCTGATTTAATCCTTAGTTCTCGAGCAGTGATCAGTAAATCCGTTTCTTCTCTTTTTGATCAGGGTTAAGATCCGAGGAAGGTGTCCCTAGAGTTGCTCTCTCGTGGGGTGCTAACCCTAACCCTAACCTCCAGGAGATGCTAAGAGCCAGACTTTTATTTCATTAGGAACTGTTAAACATAAACACTGCCGAGTGAAGATTACAGAATATCATTCCGCTATTCCGAACACATAACATTATTACGTTACAAAATAACGGATTGCATTAAAACAAACAGATCACGCGCAGCATAACAAAACCACTTCCAACCATGGTAAGTACACTCCTTAATGATATAACATTAAAAATAAACATAACATAATAAGAATATTTTTATTCAAACCAAGTAGTCCGTTTCATTCGTCAACATTAAAAATAGATTTCTTTCGGATTAAATATTATATGTGGTACGTCTTCATTTTCATTACGGTTTCAAGATAGCTAGAATTATAAACGAACACAGATTCTTTCAACCGTAAGTAATTTCGGTGTTTTAAAATTAATGATAATTTCATATTCCTTACACATTTTTCTATTAACAGACACTACTTCTCATAATAGAGATTATACACGTTGCCCATACCAAATACATAGTTTCGTCTTTTTACACTCATACTTGATTCAAATTTTTTTTCTCCAATCTTTCGGTAAAAGTCCAGGTGTTACTTCCATATACGAATTCTTAACCCTAACCCTAACCCTAACTCTAACTCTAACTCTAACCCTTATTTATTCATTCATTTCATATGAATCAGATGATTCTATTGTTGTCATTGGTTTCCTCGATATCTTTCTTGTTAGAATATTACATAGAAATACATCGGGTACTTACACGAGGGACCACGTGAAGGTTGCCGACATCCTAAGTAAAAGTGTTTCTGTAGAACGAACTGGATTCGAACCTGGCACATCCAGGTTGTCAGTCCGTGTCGTTAACCACTTAGCCACTGTCACCTCCCACGAGAACTTTATGTAACAATAACTTCAAAGAAGTCATGTTTAATCTTGGTAGGAAGATTTGTCTAGTCGAGTGCAGGTTTTGCTGATTTGCTGTGCAATTTTCTTTTGCAACTTACACTGCCAAGATAGGTAAACTTATCGACATTTTTGAGAAAAGTCCCATTTAGGGAAGAGATTCTTCTTGTTTGCGTGTCTTTCAAGTGTCATGTGGTCATACGACAGTTTCCCACTTTCTTACGCAGTCCTTTGCATTATTGTTGTACTCTGCAAGATCTTTTAAGCTGCACCGGCAATGGTGCATCGTATGGTCCTCCTCTCTACATTCGCAGATGGTTGGGTCAGTTTTGTTGCCCCATCTAGTGATAGCAACTTTGGATCACTCCATTCCCGTTTCACAGGCGGTTGAGTGTTTTCTGCTGGAGCCAGGGTGCTTCTGAACGGGAAGGGAGGAACTCAGAAGATTCAGAAGCACCCTAACCCTCCCTCCCGGTTCAGAAGCACCCTGACCCTCCCTCCCGGTTCAGAAGCACCCTGACCCTCCCTCCCGGTTCAGAAGCACCCTGACCCTCCCTCTCGGTTCAGAAGCACCCTGACCCTCCCTCCCGGTTCAGAAGCACCCTGACCCTCCCTCTTGGTTCAGAAGCACCCTGACCCTCCCTCTTGGTTCAGAAGCACCCTGACCCTCTTGCTCGGTTCAGAAGCACCCTGACCCTCCCTCCCGGTTCAGAAGCACCCTGACCCTCCCTCTTGATTCAGAAGCACCCTGGCTCCAGTGTTAAACACTCAAACGCCTGTGAAACGAGAATGGGGCGATCAAAAGTTGCTATGACTAGATGGGGCTAGGGAAGAGATAGAAAAGCAATACTAAAATCTAATTTCTTTCAGGCGTAGTTTTTAAGTCCTCTGTTCCATTTTATTACCGTCTTTAAGGTCGGACAACATCTGGTGGCAGGGTGGACATTAAAAACACCTGCTGGCCATCCGCAGTGTACGAGTAAAACTTGACACCTTTTAAAACAGGCAAGAGGCAAAAATACTTTTCCTTTTTTTCTTTCATCAGACATTGTTAGGCAAAACAATACATATTCTCTTGTATTTTTTCTTCCTTTCAGTTAAGTTATACACGCGGGCAACCTTCTTTTTGTATTTTTCATTTTTTTTTTTTTTTTTGAACATTCTAAGGTCGGTTTGATACGATCCTTCTATAATCAACGTGCGCATATGTTATACCCAAGAGAACTGGTGGGAATATGTCATACACTATCTGCTATGACTATGCAATCCCTACAGCTACTTACTTAGAAAACACTGCTGCTACCAGATCAAACTGTCTGATGATACTGGCTTCTTGACCAAAAATGCACCAAACATTGATGTTATTGTTTTTTTTTCCTTTCCCTTTGCAAAACTCAATTATGTTCTGCAAAGCCAAAAACAATTTTCTAAAAGAAACAACCAAACGAACCACCATTAATAAATTGAAGATATAAAGAACTTGAAGCATAAAATCTTTAACACCTCACATAGGTTCTATGTTTCATGCCCTTTCCTCATTTCTCGTTTCCTCTTTGCCTCTCTCTTTCTCTTTTTCTATTTTCATCTCAGGCCAAAGATTTGAAATTAATAGTTAAAGAAAAATGAAATATACATGCATCATTGCTCGCTGATATTTTCATCCCACTGTAAATCTTAATCGAAACTTACTTTTACGTCTATGTCACAAAATGATATGAGTTTTACTGGGACGTCCGCGGACCGGATTGCAATAATAAAGCATAGCAGGGGGGCGGGCCGGACGATAAGCCGTCGCGGGCCATATCCGGCCCGCGTGCCGGAGGTTTCCCACCCCTGATCTAATTGATCAATTTGACAACTTCCTATAAATAAAGAGACAGATAACTTTGAATAACTAAAGATAAATGCATTAAAAAATGGAATTTCTTTAATAAAAAAAATGCTGTTTATATGAACGAACACCTAAAAAGATTACAACATAAAACTTTTACAAAATGGCAAATTTTGCTTTAGAAATTAAAACTGTATGAACTATTGTTTCATTTTTTTTTTTGTTAAATTGATAATGGCAAAAAAAAAATAGTTCTCAATAAAATTCAATTTAGACTTTTTACAGTATATTTACAAACTTATAAGCCAAATGTACTTTACGATATAATACAACATCTCGTCTAAAATAAATTTGACAGGTAAGAATCTTCTTTCAGAACGAAATTTTCTTAGCAATTAAAGTGAAATGTTAGCAGCTAAAAAGATCTCTGCTGACTGACTGGAAATCTTGCCTCGAATAAAAGACCCCGAATGTTAGATCTCTCGGTCTGTTATAGGGATGGCCTTGGACACAAACAATTAATAACAAGCCATGCGTGCGTGGTCCCCCTCTGTATGTGACTCGATGTGGCGAGTGTAAAATGCAATAAATTTGGGCAATTTGGGGCATTTTTGACCCCTCTTTGACCCCCTGGTAGCGCGAACCAGAATTTTTCTGAGGTCAAGGATGCTGATTTTATATCCAGAACAATTGGCTCTACATTTTGGCCAAGTTTCAGAAAAATTGAATGGATGGATCAAATGTTATGGGAGAAAATGGTCATTTTTTGCCATTTTGGAGGCGTTGACCCCCTGGGGGCGCGAACCAGATTTTTTCCAAGGTCAGCGATACTTATTTTCTATTAGGAACAATTGCCTCCACATTTTGGCCAAGTTTCAGAGGAATTGAATGGATGGATGAAAAGTTATGGGGAAAAAAATGTCATTTTTTGCTATTTCGGGGCCTTTTGACCCCCTGGGGGGCTAAGCAGATTTTTTTTAAAAAATCGGAAAATGTCACTTTCTAACCTGACCAAAGTTACAACTTCATGCAAAATTTCAGAGAAATTCAATGGATGGTTGCGGAGAAAAATCCGGACGGACGGACGGATGGACATGCCTCAAAACATAAGTCCCCCGATTTTATAAATCGGGGAACCAAAAAAGAGAGTATAGTTTTTTAAAAAGACTATTTTGTTGTTAACTTTAAAAAATAAACTAACTAAGAAGGATGTGCAATGTTTAGCGGCCGCACTTAACATTTCTCGACTCGTTAAGTGAGAGACGTTTGAGTCTCGATTTCGACAGGTTGACTGTGCGCACAGTTAGCAATACCGCGAGACCAACATTTACTTATCACCCTAATTTGTGGTTTTATAGAAACGTAATATCATGGCTATGTGCATGTAGTGCCGGCTCAGTATGTATAACTAACCTCATTTTTGGTTGAGGATGAGGCATCCTACCGGATGCCACACATTCACCCACTGTTTCAGAGACTCCAACCGAGAGATCTTTTTAGAATTCTAAATGTCCCTTAACGTGCAATTGTTTTGATTTCCTTTGCACTTGGTTCACCGGATATATTCGTCAGGTAGTTTTTTAAAATTCTTTTTCATGAGCCCAATTGCTCCTATGATCACAGGAATGATGAAGATCTTCTAAAGACTGCAGTTTCTTTTCATGTCGTACATACGACCTTTGTATTTAGTTATCTTTTCCCCCTCTCAGCTCTGTTTAAGCCAGCATCACTAGGGACACCGACTTCAACTAGGGTTGCTACTCTCTCCCTCTGATCCCTTATAACTATATCAAGTTTAACAGCTCTGTTTTCTAAGCACTTTGGTTTGGTTGTTTTGTTTTACGGCATATCAACCCTTTTCGGGTTATTTAATGCCGAATCCGGTCATTTTGGTAAAAGTTTTTATGTTTCAAATTCTTTATATCTTCAAATATTTATTCATGGTGTTTGGTTTGATTGTTTTGTAGAAGAAAATTTTTTGTGTTTTTGGCTTTGTAGAACATGATTGAGTTTTGCAAAGGGAATGGAAAAAATAATAACATCAATGTTTGGTGCATTTTAAGTCAGGAACCCACTATCTTTAGACAGTCTGATCTCGTAGCACCAGAAATCTCTTATTAAGGAGGTAAATAAGGTGTTGAGCAGCGATGATATTGCACAATCTGAAAAAGGTATTAAAATTTTTTTTTTTTTCTTAAACATTGGATAAAAAATCTTTAATTAATCACAAGCGATAAAACGATAAAAAAATCCTAACCCTAACCCTAACCCTAAAACCATGGAAAAAAAAATCCTAACCCTAACCCTAACCCTAAAACCATGGAAAAAAAATCTGTGTTAAAAATGTGTCCTTTTGGTGTTTGCTAATTCTGGAGTGGCTCAAATCCATTTGATCTGAGAAATATGAGAATGATACAATGGATGTGTGAGTCTTAAAGCCACTTAGATCTGATGACCCTCAGAAGAAGATTAAATCTGGACAGTATAGGGAGAGGTATGCAGAACAGGAGACTTTGTTGGTTTGGTCACATTGAAAGAATGGATGAGAGTGCTTGGGTCAGTACAGTTCAAATAGCAGGTTCAGTTCACAGGGGAAGGCTAGGGGAAACATGGGAGGAAGTGATAAGGATGGATTTGAGAGAAAAATGGATAAATAAAGAGCTATCCAGAGATAGGTTAGTTTGGAAGTCAATTTCTAAATGCAGTCCAACACATGCCAGCATGTAAAACGGGCGTTAAACCGATGATGATGATGATTTTTCTTCTGTATTTTGTTGTTTGTTTTTCTATTTTGTTTTTCAGTCCATATGTTACGGTTTATTTTTTACGTTTACTTATACATTTATGTGCGGTGTTTCTTTACTAGGACACCAGTTTGCCAGTGGCGTAATATTGGGATTAGACAGACATTGATTAGCACACTAGTTGAACATAGGTTTTAAAATATGCTATTCAAATCGATTTATATCTTAAAACCGAATCGGCATAACCTCACAGTATTATTGATTCCTTTTTTTTCTTTTCTTTTTTTCATCACCAGCTGGCATACTTTAAATTTTAATTTTAATTTCAATTTAAATTTGAAATTTGAATTTTCAATACGCAAATTTTTTGCTTTTCTTTTTTTTTACAAATAACTTTATATAATAATATGTGAAGGCAAATAATCTGTTGTCATCTTTGGGCTGGTGAATCTCTGCCCCATTTGATAAGGTGCAGAAACGTATCTGTAATTTGATTGGCTACACCCTTTCTTCTTCTCTGCACCCTCTCTCTTTCTCACAGAGGTGATGTTACTAGTCTCAGTCTTTTCTATAAATAATATTATGGCATGTGTTCTTTAGAATTGTCTGATCTATTCCCTGCTTCCTTTGTTCCAGCTCGTTTGACTCGTTGGTCTAGTGGTCTTCATCAATTCGCTGTTTTGATACTTCATTGTAATACAGCTTCCTATTCCAGTAGCTTCTTTCCAAGAACCGCAGGCTTGTGTAACCCTCTTCCTGCTGACTGTTTTCCTCCTAACTATAGCCTTGGTATTTTTAAGACTAAGACCAATAGGCATCGCCCGTCTTTGCGATAATCATATTTCATTCTTGTTAGCTCCTTACATCAAGTGGCTTCATGCTTTGTCTGGAGCAACCCACCACTCATTTTTAAAAGATTGGATCCCGGAAGATTTACTTATTTAAAAATATTTAGATGACTTTTCTGATTAGAAAGAAAAGTGTATTTATTTTGAAACGATTTAAATTGTAACAATAAATAAATTAAATAAAATGATTAAAACTTCTGCTTTATTTATTTAAAAGATATTTAAAAAATATTTAATTGAAAATTATATTTTATAAGAAGAGAGAATATTTATTGTTTTAAAAATATATAGATTGTCACAATTTTCAATGAATAAAGAAGAGTATATTCGTTTTATTTATTTAAAAGAAAATATTTAATTGAAAATTATATTTTACTATAAGAAGAGAGAATATTTATTGTTTAAATTGAAAAAGATATAAATTGTCACAATTTTCAATGAATAAAGAAAAGTATATTTGTTTTATTTATTTAAAGAAAAATAGGTGCCTTAACATTCCCCGATAAATACGCTAAATAAAATTCTGATTTTAGGAAATACATACTTATGGTGATTTAAAACCGGTAACTAAATTTGACGGAAAACAAACACATAGTTTTTTTTGTTTTTTTTAAATTATTTTTTAACCTAAAAATCTTTAGTCTTATTAGGAAAAAGAAACTAATTCCTCTATTGCCGTCCCGTGTGTTAATAAAACAAAGAAAGTCTCAGACATGGTTTTAAATTCAAAGAAAATTCTTTATTTTTCACTATCGACCAAGTAAAGTCTATCAGTCATGTGTATGAGGATGTATGGAAGTAAAACGTGGCCAGTGAGGGTTGAGGACATGCGTTGCATGGAGAGAAATGATATGAGAATGATACAATGGATGTGTGAGTCTTAAAGACATGCTTAGATCTGATGACCTCCGAGGAAGACTAAATCTGGACAGTATAAGGATATGTGTGCAGAACAAGAGAGTTTGTTGGTTTGGTTACATTGCAAAATGGATGAGAGTTCTTGGGTTAGTAGATGTAGAACAGTTGAGGTAGCAGATTCAGTTCACAGGGTAAGGCCAAGGAAAACATGGAAGGAAGTGATAAAGATGGATTTGAGAGGAAAAGAGATAAAAAAACAGACCTTTGCCAGAGATAGATTGGAAGTCAATTTCTAAAAGCCGTCCAACACATGCCAGTATGTAAAACGGACGTTAAACGATGATGATGATGATGATGCAGCATCATCATATTAAACAACTCAGAATGTGTACAGACCTTTCAGAAGGCTTAATTAAAGATTAAGATTGTCTAATCTTTTTTTTACCTTCGTATTTTGGAGGTTATTTGCATCAAACATCTTAAGCCAGCCTTGTGAAAACAGAAAGAATTTGTTTTCGTGTTGAAGTTATTCAACTAACGTGCTGGTATTTATCAACTGAACTCTTTAACCTCATTTGTACTCATGTTTCAGAAATTTTGAGATACAGATTGATAATTTAGATTATTCGGACTACTCTTTTCACCTTAGATGTCATTCTTCAAATGTTTTGGACAACGTAAAAAAATTATTTATACATATATATGTGATATAAACGGAGCATTTTCATTATTCAAATTTCTGGAAGACTTTCTTCAAATGTTTTGAACAATGTAAAAAAATTTATTTTTATATATATATATATATATATATATATATATATATGATATAAATTTCTGGAAGACTTTCAGCTATATTTGAACATTCATAGTATTCTGTATGTACCTCTTTGGAGCATGTTACGTTTTTCCATCGAAGTTGATTCTCTTTGTTCAAAAACTTTGTATATTTTTGTATTTCTGTATATTTAAAAAAATATTTTCAAACATGTGCTAACAGTAATATAATTTTACTGTTTCATCTCTATGAACTCCTTCTTCTGATGATAAAAGCTTGCATTTTTGAAAATCCGTGGGTTAAGGAAAGGAAAAAAAAATGTTTATTTATATATTCCTTGTTTAAACTACTTGATGATCCAATAAATATTGTTCTTCAATTTTTTATTATCATCACTCATTTCATTTTATATATATATATATATATATATATATATATATATATATATATATATAATGTCATGCACATACAGACTGTTTTGCTGTATCACAGCTCTTTAGTGCAGCTGGACTAGCATCCGCCCCAAGTCGATCTCAGCTACAGGGAAGGCGCTGTTAGCAAGTGACATCTCAATGCTTAATATAAACACTGACAACTACTAAAGGTTCTCCAGTTGTTTTACAAAGGTTTGCATTATCGCTAATAGTAGTTGGTGATATCACTTACCACAGTGCTCAACCAGTGAAGGGGGGGGGGTATATAAATTTATAAAATTATTCCTATAAAAATAGTTTCCATGTATAGTGTACGACACACAGTGTAAGGGAGGTGACTCTCTCTAGCATTTAGGAAAATGCTTCATCGTAGATAATTGAATTTGTTCATTTGTTTTATTGCCCAAAACAAAGCAAACACAAATTGTGTGTGTGAGTGTGTGTTGTCGATCCTTGCCGAGGTTAGCCATGCTGATGACAGCTGATAACCAGAAACACGTGTCCATGGATTTCTTTTTATGTACGTAAAAATAGAAAATATATATATACTAGTAATATGTTAAAAGGCTGAGGGCAATGCAAAGTGCCGGGTAGGTTGTAAGCTGGAAGGAACAAAAATAATAAATCTAAATGGGACTTACTATTTATTTTTTCTTAAAATCTTACATAACAGTGGTGAATTCTCTATACAGACGGATTTTTCCTTTGGTGTTTATTATTTTTTGACAAAGAGAAGTTTCTTTTTTCCGAAATATTAAATAAATGATTTTTTATAATTACCCGGACATCACATAAACAGCTAACACCACATTTGCTGTTATGTAAGATTTTAAGAAAAAATAAATAGTAAGTCCCATTTCGATTTCGATTTATTATTTTTGTTCCTTCCAGCTTACAACCTACCCGGCACTTTGCATTGCCCACATCCTTTAAAAACATACTTCTACTATTCCCAGCAATGCTTTAAGCAAACTACCATTCTATATATATATATATATATATATATATATATATATATATATATATATATATATATAGGAATACGTAATAACACTACATCTAAAGCAATCTTATTATTAGCATATTATTAACATTCTATTTTATTTTATTTATTTTTATTATTTTTTTAATTTATTATTATTATTTATTTATTTTATAAATTATTTTATTATTTTATTAACATTCTATTATTATTAACATTCTAAAGCAATCTTATTATTAGCAATCTTATAATCTAAAGCAAAATAGGTTTAAGGCTTCTAAAATATTATTATTATTTTTTTTTAGAACGACTATTATTAGAACTATTTTTAGACTATAATTTTAGAACGACTATTATTTATTTATTAATTTTAAAACATATTATTTTTATTAATTTTTATTTATTATTTATTTTATAACTTATGTTATTATTTTATTAACATTCTAAAGCAATCGTATCATTAGCAATCTTATAATCTAAAGCAAAATAGGTTTAAGGCTTCTAAAATACATACTAGAATTATTTACATGTGGCTCAATGAATAAAGTGCTAATCAGTTCTAAGTGATTGTCTTTTGAAGGTCTTTTGGCTAGGAGCAAAGTGTAGTATCTGTTCTTCGATCTGAAGGAGAAATTCTTCTAGACCGAACCAGACCAAATACCATGAATAAATAATTGAACATGTAAAGAACTTGAAGCATTAAAACTTTTACCAAAATGACCGGATCCGGCATTAAATAATCCGAAAAGGGTTGATACGCCGTAAAACAGAACAACCAAACCTTCTAGACTGAGAATTTTTATTTTTGTTCCAATCCAGAATGCCCCTTTTTAGGGAACTGGATATTCCACACATTAAAAACCGATCTTGTGTCTAACTCTGTCCCTATGAGGAGGCAAGTAAATAGGGACAGTCTTCTGGAGGTTGAAGGTTCAATCCTCAGTACAGAGTAAGAATATAATTAAATATTATATAATTATATAATTAAGAATTATTTAAGGCTTCTACATGGCTGACGGAACGAGAACAATCCCCATGGATTAAATGAAATTCCATACAGATTCCAGAGTTCGACAAGACGCACCTGAAGAAGGTCGGAGGTTAGCTCAGAAAAATCGAAACGAGTAGGACCCGTGGAAATTCCACAGAAGTATCTTTGTAGGAGTTTGTGACATTTTTCCATTCTATGGGTGTCCGACAAGTACGCAGACCCCACGTTCTTGTATCATCTTTGGACAGAACAGATACTACACTTTGAATTATTTATTTACAGAAAACAGTAAAAATTTACATTAGTTTATTTATTTAAAAAAATTTCTTTTTAATGGAAATCGCTCCAGACAAGGCATGAAGCCACTTGATGTAAGGAGCTAACAAGAATGAAAGATCGCAAAGATAGATGTCTATTGGCCTTAGTTTTGGAAAACAAAACAAACAAGGCTATAGCAAGGAGGACGAGAGTTACGCAAGCCTGGAATAGGAAACAAATTAGGCACAAGGTCATCAAAAGTGTGGGGTTAAAATGGGGGTCTTTGGTCATCCTTGGTTTAAAGTAATAAAGTTGTTTATTCTACTCTTAGCGAGAATCATCTTAATCGCCAGGATACCACATTTACTCTCCAAAAATATCCCCAAATTATTTTGACATTTTATTTTTCATAAATATCTTAATGTACAAATTCATACTACACTTGTTCATATTAAGCATCACCATCGACAGGACCAACTAACGTCGCCCATTATCTCCCTTGATACAGAGACATTAAGGAAATCTCCTGCCCGAGGAGACACCTTTGTATAGCCAGCAGTCTAATAAAGTATTTCGTATTTACCCGTCTTTTCACTTTCTCTCACGTTCTTGGACCTTCATATTAAGTACTCACTATTTCCTTTCATAGTCAATATATATATATATATATATATATATGAGGTTTATGTAGTTTGCTTGAAGCATTGTTTATTAGTATATAGAAATTTGATACTTAGAAGGCAATACAATGCAGAGGTGTGACGGATAGACACAAGTTGGAGCAAATAAGACATAATGGTGGAACAAATTAAATAGTTTCACCCTTAATACAATGTATACATACACACATATATATATATATATATATATTATTATTTTTTTTTTTTTTCACAAACACACATATATCTGTCTATTTACACAATGTTGCAATCTTATGTAATACCTGTATCAAGATGGTCTGGTGGAAACTCTGTATGATATAATATTTCGGGAACTCTTCCCTTCTTCAGAACCGTGCTCAACTCAAGTTCTTATATATATATATATATATATATATATATATATATATATATATATAAACAACAACATAGTGTCAGATTACTCAAAGAACACATCCTCCAAAAATGAAAAGAAAAAAAAGAAGTTGAAATCATACTTCGAAGACAGAATGGAAAATCTACCGCATCCAAAAGACCAAGATTTTAATCAAGAAAATCTAGTCGCAGCATGGAAAAGTAGAAAAAAGAATTCAATCTCTTTTTGATAGCAACAGAAAGTGACATATAACCATATGAAGTACAATCTTCAATTTTGTAAACTTGTTCATCTTAAGCATCACATCAAAGGAGACACCTTTGTATAGTCAGCAGTCGAATAAAGTATTTTGTATTGTTTACCCGTCTTTTCAGTCTCTCTCATGTTCTTGATCTTTCATACTAAGTACTCACTATTTCCCTTCATAGTCAATGTGTATATATATATACAACACACTTTGATCCAAAGTGTATTTTAGTTCAAGTTTCAAGTTCGACACAACAACAACATCAGATGAGATTAAAAAAATTACATTTTTTGCATTGCATCTTTGGCAATCAGGCGATCCCATCTTTTAAAAAGGGTGGAAGGTGATAACGTACGTACGAATATGAAATTGCCGTAGCGCATTATTATATGCATATTTGTACTCTTATAATTTATTCGTTGCATATTTTTCCTTATAATTAATTTTGTTTATTAAAAAAACTGTTTTATTTTCATCAAAGGATTTTATGTCGAAATATCTGTTTACGTCATTATTGTTAATGTTTTTAGTGAGTAATTATCTTTAATTATAATTTTTACCTCACATATTCAGCCTCTGGTTACGACAATTAATGTCACTGGTTACGACAATTAACGCCCGAGAATTAATGAGATGGAAATAGAGCGAACGTGCAGGAAAACAAAAAGGAGAAACTTTTTCGTTGGTTTTTTTTTTGTTTTGTTGATCATTTCAAATATCTTAGGTCAACACACTGACTGACATTTGTCGATAGGTATCGGATAACGGTTACTAAGCCAAGTCTATTTTATCTTACACTAGCAGGGAGACCCGGCGTTGCTCGGGATTGAATGAGGAACACTACTATATCTTTTTTTATTATGCTCATGACACCATTTAACTTTTTCTTTTTTTTTTTTTTTTTTTTTTTTTACTGACCCATCCCTACACTTCCATGTTTCGCCCCCTGAATCTGAAATTTGGAAAACTCTCTGAATCACTGCCTTATACACATGGTTTAAATTTCATTAATTTCGTATATATGTATTTAAAGTTTTAAGGGGGTTCTGCACCTGTAGCTCCCTAGGGTGGGGGGGGGGGTAGAGATTCGGGACACTTCCATTGTCTTACCAGAAATATTTTATACATATCTTCTTCATCCGATTTATATTTGAAATGGTCTTTGATTAGACCTCTATAAGAGGGTGGGGCCTGCCTGTCAGTCTTAATCGAAATCTTCCACTCCAGGCTCGGCGGTCGCGAGGATCTAAGTTTGTAATCTACAGGGCTGCACGGTCACGTTTACACATTCCAAGAAAGCTTCGGTCTTTCAGTCTGCCGACTTGATGCGATGGACATGTTTCTGACCCAATAGATCCAGCTGGAGCTTCGCTCGACATGGCCAAGTCATCTCATTCTGCCTAGCTTAAGTACATTAGTTATTTCCCATATATCAAGCATAGAGAGAAGAGTCTCAAAGACAGTGTCGTCTTCCGGCCTGACATGATAGATCCATCTAATCATGGCTCTTTCGTTACACTGCAGTCTCTTCATATGATTAAAATTTCATCAAAATATTTGAAGTTTTAAAAGGGTTTCTGCCCTCGTAGATCCTTGAAGGGTGCACTTAGAGATTTGGCGCCACTTCCATTGTCTTCTCCATAAAATTTTACATGTTATGAATATACTTTTTGTTTTTATGTAGATTCTCTAACTTTTCTTTCTGTAGGGAACAAACACACACCCATAGACAGACATATATATATATATATATATATATATATATTTAGATTTTTCACTTAGAAGATAGTTTATTCAGTAAAGACCGGGATTAGTCCAATAAAAAATAAGCTCGATGATACTCGATTACAGGGTACAAAGCATGTATATGTGTTTTTTTTTTAAGGTTTACCAAAACATTTCGTTCAAGAAATCATTCATCACAACAAAAGACTTTTTCCTTTCATAGTTTATTTATTTATCAGATTTTTCAAAGTTAAAGAATTTTTTCCCTACACGTGTTTCTCTACTCAAGCAGGTTCTTGCTTGGCAGTTCATCAGGGGAATTATATACCTGGAATAAGGACCCCAACAACTGACAATACCCAATGTGGTGTTGCCCTAATTGAGGCCATTTAAGAAAAAAGAAAAAACCTCTTAAGAAAGTAGTTCAAGAAATTTTCACAGTATGGTTGCCACATTGGGTATTGTCAGTATTATATTATATTAGATAGACTAGTATGGCTACCCAGAGTTGCCCAGGAGCAGCATCCTTAAACTTGAAAGTTTGAAACACTTTTTATTATGTACAATTTTATGTGTGGGGGAGAGGTCATTTTCTTGTTGTCCGGGATTTATGCTGTTCTCTGAATAATTTCTCCCTGTGTGGCCTGGTGCACTCATGAAGTAGAAGACTACGATCATTTTAAATTGAACTATACTTTACAAGAGCAAGAGTAAAAAATAATGAAATACTCACGTTGCTACGATGAAATAGTTGTTCTACGAAGAAGACTTTCCGGTGTACGTGGGTGGCAGTTATAGTAGATCTGAGTATGAGAGTAAAGATACCTCCGACTTCTTATGTGAATGACAGTATTAGAAGTTCTTTAGCCAGAAAAAGATGTCAAAATTATCGAAATGAATGCATATTTTCGAGAAAAAAAACACACACATCAGAAATTGGCTTAAATGGCTGCCGAAGCAGGTTCACATATGCAGGTTTTGGTTAGAAAGCTATGGTCAATGAATTGGGGGAAAATTTACTTTGTATTATCCTCCATTATATTATAAAGAGCAATGTGTATTTATATATGTGTGTATATATATATATATATATATATATATATATATATATATATATATATATATATATATATATATATAAAGTATATATTTTTATTTATACAAACATTATTGGTTACATATGTGCATACATGTTTCGGTTGTACTCTTCGCAGAGAGTTAACCTCTTAAGACCAAAGACTCCAGAGAAGTTTCAACGGATTTACATCTACAGAAACTAATACAATACATGTACTATATATATATACATATATATATATCCGTTACGTCACACAAAAGTTAGCGAGCACAGAACTTTCACTCTATTTCTGTGAGATGTTTTTATTTCTTTTTTCCTTTGTTTGCTATACCGATTTATACGTTTTTTGTTCTTTTTTTAATATTTTCTTTATTATCTTCGACAAACATCTTTGATGTTTTTTAGTATCCGACATCATTTGTAATGTCTAGCCACCAATTCAAATGCACTGCTTTCATATATATATATATATATATATATATATATATATATATAGTACGAAAATATACTTACGTCAAGTAAGCTACACAGAAACGTTTGTTTCCATCAATTTTAACAGGGTGTGTACACTAGTGTTATTAATATTAATGATTGATATCTATTTAATCGTTAGCTGCTCCTATCTCCCGAGGAGGGGAGGCATGATATGAAGTTGTCGAAAGCTCCTATCTAGCAGGACCATATCTTATGTTCCCTCACTTGACTCATATCTATACATACAGCAACTGATCTCTCACTTCAAATCTCTTCTATGTCACATGGTTAATCTACCCTCGTATTGGACAAACCCTGCTAATCATATCTATTAATCTTTTGCTCAGTTTGTGGAAAGGGAGTCGGGTGCAATTCAATCTTTTGTGGTACCTGTAAGCTTTGGGTATACAAGAAGTGCTGTGGAATTTGGTTGAGAGAGGATAACCAATTTGTGTGCAAGAAGTGTAAGACAATGGAGATAGGTAAAAACTCAGATGTGGAGAAAGCATATCTGGATGGCGAAGCTATTGAGGTTGTTGAAAAATGTTGTCACTTCGGTGATACCATTGGAGCACAGGGTGGAGCAGGTTCTAACGTGATTTTAAGAGTTAGGAGTGGATGGAATAAGTTCAGGGAACTTCTGCAATTACTAACCAGCAAAACGTTATCACTGTTGACTCAGGGAATAGTCTATCAGGCATGTGTACGCAGTGTAATGCTGTATGGAAGTGAAACCTGGCCAGTGAGGGTTGAGGACATGCGTTGCATGAAGAGATGATACGAGAATTATACAATGGATGTGTAATGTGAGTGTTAAAGACAGGCTTAGATCTGATGACCTCAAAGGAAGATTAAATCTGGACAGTATAGGGAGACGTGTGCAGAACAGGAGACTTCGATGGTTTGGTCACATTGAAAGAATGGATAAGAGTTCTTGAGTTAGATGTAGAATAGTTAAGGTAGCAGGTTCAGTTCACAGGGGAAGACCAAGGTTAACATGGGAGGAAGTTATAAAAATGGACCTGAGGGATGAATAAAGACCTGGGCAGAGATAGGTTAGTTTAGAAGTCAATTACTTAAAGCCGTTCAACGCATGCCAGCATGTAAGACGGAGGTTAAACCGAATATGATGATGATGATGATGATGATGTTGATGATGATGATGCTATGTGTGTGTAAAACTGCACACTTACAAGGATTTTTGCTTTAACAAAAAAAACAAAAAAAAACTTTAATTGTGGCAACAGAAAGGCGGAAAATAAAAACAACGAAAAATACATTCAACTCGACTACAAGGGAAAATAAAGAAAATCAATAATAACATTTGAATGTACAGATTAAGAAAAACATAAAATTTCAACTGGATACTGACTCGGCTTTCTAATTAATAAATGATAAAAAAAAAACAGGAAACCGATATTATAAACTAGCATGGTTACCTGGCGTTACTCGGGAGCATGGACAATAAAATAGAAGAGTTTAAAAGTGTGTAACATCTTTTTTTTAAAACTTCTTTTCTTCCTTTTTCTATCCCCTCCTTCTCTCCTATTTCCAACTTCCCTCCCACCCCATGTATGCCCCCCCCTCTCTTCTCTCACTTACTCTGACAACTGGAAAGAAATCACTGATGTATAACTGTTGTATATCCATGCTTCCTTTTCTTCTTCTTCTTCTAAATTGGAATGGCTGGTGTCTTGTCCATTGTTTCTTACTTCGTCGTTTCTTCGCTGAGATCGTGTTGATTCTTCATCACTGCTTTTAATTCTAATCTTCTCATCGTCACTTCTTCTCGCCGCTGTATCATCTCTAGTTAGGACCCGCCGTTTGCCGCTGCATGCATAACTTTGTTGAACTCAAATGTCAGAAGGATTATGGTCAGAAAGAGATTGGAATGGAGGTTTATTGAGAGAAATATGTTAAATCAGTTACAAGTACAATCTACATTTAATTATGAAGGAGAGAGACAGTTATATTAACCTAAGTAACGAGTTGATAGATAGACTCATAGACAGATAGATCGGTGTCCATCGCTGTGTGCAATTTTCTGTTTTGTTGTTAAGACATGTTGTTAGCCGACGTTCACCTCAACCTCCCAAGCCAGTCTGTCGCAAAATCTAACCGTTCTTCTTCGTTTTCATCCGCGTGATGTCACATCCGTGGGCTCTCATCCGCAATCGTTCTCAGTCTTGCCCTTTTTTGACCCCACCTGTCAAATCTCTCACTCATGACAAGTTATTCTCAATGAACTTCCTTTGTTCCATGCACGGCAAGATCACTTGGACCTGCACTCTATCACCTGTGCTAAAATCTATGCTGGGAGATCTACCACACATTATGAAACATTACTGCATAATAACATTAAAAAAAGGCTCTAAACGTTGCTACCTCTCCTAACTTTGTTCTTGGTGATCCCAAAATCAATGAATATTAAAAAATAAAATTAAAAAAATGTGGCTGCATTTTGCCCGAGGCAATGCCGATAAAGAATGTCAGTTTTGTAGATGTGTTTTGTGTAGTTTTTGACTTTTAGGTGGATCGAGGTACAACTCTGCTTTATATAATGCATAAAGGAGTAAAAAATAGGAAGATCAACTTTGTGGAACTCAAATAGAATTGCACATTCTGTAGGAAGTAACAAACTAAAATTCGAAGGAGAATTTTATGCAAGTATCACACATGCTGGATCCCCCCTCTCCCAAAGAACCCCCCCCCAAAAAAAACCCCTAAACAAGCCCTAACCTGTATCACACATGCTAGACCCCCCCCCCCCAAAAAAAAAACCCAAACCAAACAAACCACAAAATCTATTTGCAATGGATGCGATAGAAACCATGAATTTATTTTCTTACAATACCAGAATAAATTCAAGTTATGACGAAAATAAAAATAAAAATAAATTCCCAGAAATATTTACTGCACAGATGCGAAAACGTTATTTTCTTATTTTTTTTTCAATTTTCTTATCTTTTTGTTTTTGCTGGGGATGAGGCATCCTACTGGATGGCAGACATTCACCCGCTATTTCAGAGACTCCAACCGAGAGATTTTTTAAAGATTCTAACCGTCCCTTTACGCACAATTGTTTGGATCTCTCTTGCACTTGGTTCACTGGGTATATTCGCCAAGTAGTTTTTGAAAAGTCAACAAATAGTGAGCTGTCCTCTTAAGTAATCAATTCTGCCCTTTTCATCCATGGTTTCCAATCCTCTCATAGCATTATTCATCATCCAATTAACAATCTCATTAATCCTTATCCTTGAGTGGCCTTTGGACCTTGATAAGTGGTGCCTCATCTCTATGAATGGAGATACCTCCTCCTACAAGTAAACTCTGACCAAATATTCAAAATAACATAGTATTCCCAGCCCAAATAAGATCCTCTCGGTATGGCTACCCCACGTTGGCTTATACGAGGAATGGTGCACCTTCTACAAGTGATGTCACTATAGCCGACAGCACTAAACTGGATACTTCATCAGACTAGATGAATTCTTATCCTTGATGAATCTGGTAAGACCGAGAGACCACAAGAAAGATATACTATAACTTAGTTAACTGGTCAAATAAAAATCAAGCCAGAGAAACACCACCATCAGCGTTAAATCTCCTGGACTCCAAACAAGCTAGCCAAAAAGTAAGCCCTTCAAGAGCCCAATAGGGAAGGAAGGCGTTACAAGGTTGGCTGACCCTAATACAAATTTATATAAATAGAGAAGAGTCACGCCTTAGATAAGGGGTGACGCGTTAATATATATATAAATAAATAAAATAAAATAAATCACCTCATTGATAGTGGTTCTTACTCCCACTATCAATGACATTACCAGAAACACTCACCTCTGTTGACCGACCTGGGTTATCACGATGGTCGTGGTGTAGGCCTATTAAGTAATCAAATTCTGCCCCTTTTCACTCATTGCTTCCAATCCTCTCATAATAGTATTTTTCCTACATCCAATTGACAAACTCATTAACCCTTATCCTCGAGTGGCCTTTGGGCCTTGATAAACGGTGACTCATTAGTATATAGAAATTAATAAAAGAAAATTAATCGATCCTGTAGAGCTTGCAATTTTGTAAGCTAACTTCTTCTATTCACCTGTTTGCCAATCTGTGACGGAAAAGTTTTGTCTTACTTTATTGACTTCTTCGCTTTTATTTCCCCCAGCGAACAGCTGGACTTTTTCCTCGACGGACATTGTTGATTTTTTTTCTTCAGCTTTTGTTAAATTTCATAAAGTGTTCAACGTGATTCTCAGCAGCTGGTCATCTCTTAAATAGAGGAGAAAGTGTATGTATGGGCTGTACATTATGGTTATGTCTGCACTGAAAGTTGGTCCAGTCCGACTGACTGCTGCATGCTCCAGTATGTTGCAACAGAGGCGGGTTAGCATACGTATGATATGCAGGAATTAATGAAAGTGAATTGGGATGATGTTAAATGGATGGAGATATTATGACAAACAATCTCCTCTCGTTACGGCAGCTAAAGCGGTACTGAGTGGAAACTCGGATTTATGACTGGTGGTTCCCCATGCTATAATAAATCAAACCTAATTGTTTTGACTCAGTTGCGCCTGATCCATGAAACCTGAGGTATAGAACATCTAATCATTCAATACATGTATAATATTGAAACACACACACACACTATATATATATATATATATATATATATATATATGGGAAGAGAAGGATGAAGGTAATCCGACGTGATGGGAAAATGAAAAAGGAAAACCAAAAAATGGATGTTTTTTATGTGTACATCAACGTTTCGTCTTTATTTATAAGACTTCATCAGGATGATAATATAGAGAAAAAATGTCATGCAAGTACAGACATATGTAGGGTTGACATATTGGGAAAAAGGAAGAAAATAATGGCCACTACTGGGTGGACGTCCGTACTTGGTGATTCATTTTTCACTCCTCACCAAGTACGGACGTCCACCCAGTAGTGGCCATTATTTCCTTCTTTTTTCCCAATATGTCAACCCTACATGTGTCTGTACTTGCATGACATTTTTTCTCTATATTATCATCCTGATGAAGTCTTATAAATAAAGACGAAACGTTGATGTACACATAAAAAACATCCATTTTTTGGTTTTCCTTTTTCATTTTCCCATATATATATATATAGCATAATATAAAATGAAATAATAAAATAAGGTGCGGATCAAATTTTATTAGAATCTAAAATTCAGGCAAAGTATCTCAACGTCCTTAACTCATGAGTTTTCAAAGATAATTCTTCTCCTCAGAGGACCATTACCGCAGTGACGTTACTGCAGGTGATAAAATTACACTTTGAAAATATATAAAAATATATACAAAAATACATAAGAGTACATAACACATCAAATATATCAAGCCAAAAACATACTTATTTGTTAAAGTTATAAAATCCATCCAAGTCATAGAAATTAAAACATATTCAGAAAAGATATCCAAGAGGTTGATTGAAGATTGATCCAGGTATTGAGTAACAGTTCAAAAGCGAAAAAATTGAAAGAACTGAAAAACCGAAAAAGTTATCCAGTCGGGAAAAGCGTCCGCAATCGATGCAGTAAATTACAGTGAAAAATGCATCCAATGTTCATGTTAATTAATACAATGATAAATGAACCAAATCAAATAAAAGTTCAATAAACTCACTTTGTGTTGAAATCATAAAGTTCAAAATTCAGGATTCAAATGATTTGACCGGAGTATTGAGCTTCAGTCTTTATCCGGATGTTTCACTAATTAAAAGATATTAGTTGCCTCTTATATCTTTTGCTGGATTAACTTCATATATATATATATATATATATATATATATATGATTATTTTTTATTTACACAGACATGTACATAATCTGTGACCCTGGCATAAACTAGTGTTCAACGATTTTTTGACACATTCTGTTGCATGTATGTTCCCTTTCCACTTTCTGTCTGAATCAACAGACGATTTCATTTTTTCTATCTATCTATCTTTCTATTTATCTATCTACCTTTATTCTATCTCTCTCTTTTTACTTTATTTTATTATATTTTATATTTTTTATATTTTGATTTTAACTTTCTGATTCTTAACGGTCCCAAACGACATGACTTCCTAAATTTTGAAATTTTAAATTTCTTTTCTTCTTTTTTTTCTCCATTTCATTCTTTCCAAATATAATCTAAGGTTAAGATCAGATTCTAACTCTGCCTGATGAGATCTCAGTTTATAATAGCTGTTGATCGATAACATCGATATGCCAGTGTCGCAGATTTTGTACATGTCTGTGTAAATAAAAATAATCATATATATATATATATATATATATATATATATATATATATATGGGAAAGAACTTGAATGTCTACTAGTCACTGTCCTTGAGTGTCTAAAGTCTCCCTGTAGGGAGACTTTAGACACTCACAACATGGCATGAGGATATTTCCTCCTACAAGTAAACCCTGGCGTTATATTCAAAATAACAGAATATTCACACCCCAAATAAGATTCCCTTGGTATGGCAAACCAACACTGGATTATACGAGGAATGGTGCACCTTCTACAAGTGATGTTGCCTATAGTAACATCACTAGTCTGGATACTCCACCAGACTAGATGAATTCTTATACTGGAATCCGATAAGACCAAAAGATCACAAGAAAGATATACTATAACATAGTTAACTGGTCAATTAGGGAGAGGAAAATTAATGTTCTTAACTTCTTTACAAACTCAATGTTTGAGAGGAAAAGGAGAACTTTAATGGAATATTGGAATAGCTATGTCTCTCATATAGAGATCAATTGTTAGCTCCAAGAATTGGCGCCCTTGATTTCTGAGAACTTTGATTGAAGTAAAATGAAACAAGAGAAATATATACTAGCAGAGTTATCCTGGACATCTCTTAAAAAGGGGAGAAAGTGTATGTATGAGCTGTAGATTATGGTTATGTCTGCACTGAAAGTTGGTCGGGAGTAGAGATGAAGATAGAATGCTAAAATTTATTGAACACTAGCAAGGCTACCTTGCGTCGCCTGGGGTTTAATTTCCAAAAGTTAACGTAGAGTACAAAGAAATAAAAGTAAAATGAAACATCCGCTTAAAAAGTTATGCGTATATATACATAAAATAACAGACCCCCTCTCTTAACTGAATCTCTTAAAAAAAAAATTTGTTTTTTATGTGTTAAATCCTATTTCAGTCATGTACATTCACTTGTCTCTGATGACAGAAGTCGATGCTGAGCCGGCCGAGGAGGAGTGTGACTGCAACGCAGCCATGCGAACAGTGGAGGAAGTACAGTAGGTTCAACGTCGGCTCCTCTTCGACTACATCCTTGCTCATGCTCTCCAGGACTATTACGAGGAGGCAGTTGGGCAGGAGGTTAGTGTGTCGGATGTGTAAGAAATTGCGAAAACATGGGATTACCTGGCAAACGGTCTCGGTGCGCGCTTTGCAGGGCTGGACCGCCCAAAAAATGGCAAGATGGCGTCGGTGGCTTAATATTACCAGGTGATTACGTGAAATCTCGTGTTCTCTCGCGCACACGAGAGTCCGGTTTGAAATAAAAGCGGGTCGCTGGAGGCAAGAGGGGCGAGGAAAAACGTAGTCAACGGAAGACGACGGCGACGCTTTTAAAGAAGAAGAAGACGTGGAAGAAGAAGACGTGGGAGAAGAAGACGTGGAAGTACAAGACGTGGAAGAAGACGTTGGAGAAGAAGGCGGTGTGCACTAATCCAGAGTCCCTTGCGAGTGTTGTTCCGGTGTCTACTAAAAAAGAGTTCCTTGGGCGTTTTCGACCGTCGTTGAGATTTTTCTGCTACAAACACTGGCATCTAAACGTACGACAGGGAAAATAACTTTTCCTGCTACATCGGACCTGGCTTATGCTGATGACATTGTATTGTTGGGGGGATGAGATACAACTTCCGCTGGACAGCTGTGCTTCATATGGGTGTGTGCACCAACACATCAAAGACTAAGGTCCTCTCACCCTTCGTTTCTCCGCGGATTTGGAGACCGCCGTCTCTGCATGACACTATTTTAGAGGACGTGGAGTTATTTGTGTACCTTGGGTCCACTGTTGTTTCATTTGAGTAAGGCGCAGCAGAGGTCGATCGTCGAGTTGGGGCTGCCTCCAGTGGTCCTTATGGGGTGTTGACGCCGAGCTGGCACGATAGGCAGTCGACGTCAACAGTGTTCAACTAATGAAGGAACATGCATTAAAGCTATGATTTTGACGGCTGTGTTAATACTGCTCACTACAGTGTCCAGCCTGAAATTAAGGGTGACAAATAATTATAAATATTTGTTTATTTATATATATATATAGTCTCGGAAGTTTCTCAACCATTAAAACTATATAAAAAAAAACAAAAAAAACTTAGTCTCAAGTCTTCCAGTGAAAAATCACTCATGTAAGTCAATTTATTTTTTACAGTTATTATATTAGTTAGTTTCTAACACTATTTTAAGGGATCATCAGTTGTTTACCATGAAAAACTGTTTCGGGAATTTAATATATATATATATATATATATATATATATATATATATATATATATACTGATAATCAAAGCATCACACAGTGAAGATTAAACAAACTCAAATTTTTAACATCTAGTCCAGCCAATTTACAATGATTATGCAATTTTCACAAGTGGAAATAAGTGAGAACAAGACTTTTGCTCGTTGGCAGAGGAAGTAATAAGGTCTTCTTTATTTTTAGCTAGCATGGCTACCTGGCGTTGTCCGGGTGGCATGGACAACAAAATAGAAGAGTAAAAACG
Organism: Sepiola atlantica; assembly: GCA_963556195.1. Taxonomy (NCBI): domain Eukaryota; kingdom Metazoa; phylum Mollusca; class Cephalopoda; order Sepiida; family Sepiolidae; genus Sepiola; species Sepiola atlantica. The sequence continues at coordinate 13,226,891 of OY744533.1, forward strand.
TGTGTGCAACATCTTTCTTTTAAAACTCTCTATCCCCTCTGTCTATCTCTCCCCTCCCACTCTCTCCCTCACCTCCCATACCCTTCCCCCCTCCCTCGCCGGGAAGGATTTTCTCCTGCTCTGACAGGACAGAACAGATACTACACTTTGAAATATTTATTTGCACAAAATATAAAAAATTACATTCGGAAAAAATTAGGTACAAGGCCATCAAAAGTGTGGGGAAAGTGGAGGTCGGTAGTCATCCTTAGTCTAAAGTGATAAAAATGTCTATCCAACTATTAACTAGAATCATCTCAGTCACCAGAATACCACATTTACACTGGGGGCTGTTCTACTTAAGATATCCTCAAATTGATTGGAAATTTTATTGTTCATAAATATACATATACACAAAGATTTCATTAGATACTACACTTTGATCCTAGTCTGAAGGTCAATAATGTGTATTTTAGTTTGACTTTCAGACCAAAAGTTGATGGAAAAATTTGGCTCCTGGTGACCCCCCCCCCTCTCCTCCGAAAGAAATGAAAATTACAAGAAAAACGTGCCCATATTCTGTCTGAAGCAATGGCAAAAAAAAGAAAATATAAGCTTTGCACCTGTGTCTTGTGTAGTTTCTGACTTTTAACTGGACACACTCACAGACAGATAATTACCTATTAGACCACATCCACAAGTGTCTTTGGTCTCTTTGTACAAGGGTTTGTCAGGACAACCTGACATGAGGATACTTCCCCCTACAAGTAAACCCTGACCAAATATTCAAAATAACATAGTATTCGAAGCCCAAATAAAGTTCCCTTGATACGGCTATACACTTGCTCATACAAGGAATGGTGCACCTCCTAGTGATGTTACTTCTAGTAACAGCACTTAGCTGGATACTCCACCAAACTAGATGAATTCTTGTCCTGGAATCCGGTAAGACCAAGAGACTACAAGAAAGATATACTATGATAGGTCACGGGTCAATTGGGGAGAGGAAAATTAATGTTCTTCACTTCTTTACTAACTTAACGTTTGAAAGGAAAAGAGTACTTTAATAGCATAGGTGAATATCTATGTATCTCATATAGGGATCAAGTGTTAGCCCCAGGAAAGGAGCCCCTTGATTTCTGAGTGGTGGTCCTGGGTATGACCTTAAAAACCATCCAGTGGTGAGGTCTCCATTTGGGAGCTGTGGGGAATGTAGAGTTGCCCCTTAGTTGCCATTGCTCCCAGGTCCACTCTGGCCTGGAGTGGTAGTACCTGTAAGGGCCTCATCTATGGGTCAAATAGAACCTAGTAGTGCTACCAAATCAGGCTGTCGGAAGTTATTGACTTCCTGACTCAAAATGCACCAAACATTGATGTTTTATTGTTTTTTCCTTTGCAAAACACAATCATGTTCTGCAAAATCCAAAACAAATAAGTTTCCTTCCTCTTTTCTTACCTCTCCCCTCTTTCTCCTCCCTTTCACTCAACCAAACACCATGAATAAATACTTAAACATATAAAGAACTTGAAGCATAAAAACCTTCACCAAAATGACAACAATTCAAAATACCAAAGCTCTTAACTAATGACTATAAATGACCCACTGACTTAAGATTCAAATGAAGGATATTTCCTTTTACATTCATGGCATGAAATGACCCTTAGGGTTGATGTGCCATTAAGCAATATCTTATCTTACCTTACTTCATATAGGGATCAAGTATTAGCCCAAGGAAGGGGCCCCTTGATTTCTGAGAACTTCGACTGAAGTAAAATGAAACAAATAACTGCTCTTTATATAATAGAAAACAAAATGATATTCAGAGCCAAATATTTGCTACAAAATAACCTTTTCTGAACTTATTAAACAAAGAGTTCAAATGTCTGGAATAAATTTTAATCGTTAAAAAAAAAATGAAATTTCCATTTGTTTTCATGAGGTTAAATGTTATAGTCTAAAGACAGCCGAATCTTGATGAAAAACGAGAGGGAGGGGGAGGGATTAAAATATGTAAAGAAGGCAGAATCATATGATGTCAACTGTATTTTTTTTTGGGGGGGGGGGAAGGGGGGTGATAGATGAATGGGAATAAATAGATGAAGAAAATTACAATTTTTTTTTTTACTTTATTTAAAAAAAAGACTTTTATTCACCCCAAACAAGGCACATTGCCATTGAGATGTAAGGGACTACTGTGAAATTAGGGACCATACCTACAAAGACATTCTAAGTAGGGAGTTGAGCAGCAAGATCTCTGTTCGCATTACATTTAAATTTCTGCATGTTAGTACAATCAGGGAAACAGGGAACAGGGAGGAAATTCCAAAGGCTAACAGTTCGAGGGAAGTAACTATTACAGTAGAAAGCTTCCTGGCATCTAGGAATCTCTACAGTGAAGGGGTGGGATTTTGCTGCTTCTTGGGTCGGTTGGGAGTATTTACATCGAGAGGGACACTATTGCCAAGAGTTCATTAGAGCGCATTCCATTGAAGTACTTGTAAAACAAGCATAGGGATGCAAAATTGCCGTAATGGGACAGGGGTTTATACCTGGTAGACAGTGCGGGATCTATTAGATTGGAGACTCTTTTTTGGACCCTGTCTAATAGGAAGACACTAGTGGTTGATGCCTCAGCCCAGATGTTGTAACGATACTCCATGCATGGGCGGATGGTGGCTTTGTAGAGATATAGGATACTGTCAGATGTAGGAGGTTTTCTAGCGTGGTAGAGGGAGCCTACCTTTCTTGCAGCAGCTTTGGCAATGTCTTCTCTGTATTTGTTCCACAAGTTAGCTAAAAACACAAAAAAAGGCTAGAAGGTTTTGCATGTTTAGTCCGCCATTTACAATATGGAAGAAATGCATGCATCGGCTGTCAAGCATTATGCAACTAGAAAAGGACATTCCTACAAATTCAAAGCGTACATAAATTCTTAAATCTCTCATCTAGGTGTGAATTCGACTGTTGCAGAAGCAGCGACGAAAGGGAAAAAGGTAGAGAAATATTATTTAAAGAAAAGTTTTTTGGATTTTCGAATTTAGACCTACATAGCTGGGAACCTTCATGCGTGCATTAACTGCACTCTATCGGTCCAAAGTTGTCGTCTGACTCAGTCAGTGCTGAAACAAGGAATTCTCATCCCAAGTAGATTCCAGGTTATAAACAAATAACAGGTTTATTTGTTTGAGATTGCAAATGAAACTCATGTTCCTAGGTTGAATGGCAGACTTGCAAAATGAGATTTTTCCCAACCAAAAAAAAAAGAAAAAAAGTCAAATCAGCACAATCCTTTAGCTAAGAGCCCTAATGGACCCATCCTGCCTGGAGAGGCACCCGACTCAAACTGCTCGCCAGCCCTCTGAAAACCAAACTGCCTGTCATGCCCAGAGGGTCAGTTCTCCCTCCTCCCCTTTCCCATCTCCTGGGGTCCTTTCCTCCTGACCAAAAATCTTGGATTCCAGTCTTTCTCAGTGGTCACTATTCCATCATCCAGGCTGACCACTGGAGATATCCCCTAGAGATAACTGCCAGACAGTCCACTAAAAAGGGATTATCATGGAGACAATCTACGAACATTACTTTTTGGTCTCAGCATGATTCTCTTTTTTATGAGGCCCTTATTTCATTTCAAAGAGAAATAAGATTCTGTATGGTCTAAAATACAAAATAAGAGATATGTTCACATTCCTCTGTGCCCCCACCCCTTTTTCCTTTGTCCGAGCGTCTATCATCTGCACCGTCTGCCACTCACATGCAGCCTACTGCATTTTTACTTGGCATTGCATCTGACAAGTCGATATTTAATTCTACCTAGCCAGTGAAATACGTAAATTGTCAGTTTGTGTTCTTTTGTTAAAAAAATAGAAATTCCAATCTATTTCATTGATTTAATATTTTATCCGATTCAATAATTCTTTCGGTGTGACAGGACAGATAGAACCAACAGAGATCTGCACTTTAGGGCGCACCAATATGCATCTGAGTGATGGTGGAGACCTACGTAGAAACGAGTAGAGATCTAAGAAACTAGTATATATTCACACGAAATCAACTACGGGAAACAAGCCGAGAAACGGCGCCGAAAAGTCTGGGAAAAAGCGTGTAAGCTGTCAATTATAATTATCCATACACAATGGGAGGACATTGGCCAGAGAGGTGAAATATTGATAACGGCTGTACAATTTTGGTCAAGAGTCTTTTGGTCACTCCCCCCCCCCCCCCCCATAGAGAGAAGAAAGCGAATAGTGGTTTTGTCATGATATAGAGATAAAGTTTAATAGAGAAATTCACATTATCTGAATCAGGAAGAGACACACCCTGGCCCCGAGAGAGAAAGAGAGAATAGAGAAATAGGTGGGAGAGGGAGAAGGATTGGAATGTCTCTAAGGTCTTAATCACTAATGGTGTCGACATTTGGGAAACAGCGAGAAGAAGGTGAATAGGTGTATTTTCAGTTTGTGTTCTTTTGTTAAAAAAATAGAAATTCCAATCTATTTCATTGATTTAATATTTTGTCCGATTCAATAATTCTTTCGGTAATAAAAACTTATAGATTCATCATTTACTTTCATTGGATAATCAACAGATTATCTGGTTCTCTTC
>OY744533.1:13236472-13248972 GCA_963556195.1 Sepiola atlantica
CTAAAGTATTGTTTTTTACACTGTTTTGAGTTTTTTAAGCATAAATAATGTTTTCTAAATGAGGGTACGTTTCTTAGGGCAAATACGGCTCATGCTTGCTTCGGAAGGGGTCCTTTACTTATTCTAAGAAAAAATTTTTTTTAAAATCAATAAATAAAAAAGTTATGAATTTTTAAAAATAGGACCCTTATTTTTGCCCACCCTGTATATTAATAGCCAGTCATGTTTTTTTTTTTTTTTTTTTTTGTTGGGTAATGGGATTTTCCCCAGTGTTTATGCTGGTTAGATCTAATAATTACTGCTTCCATTGTTATTAATTTTTATTTATCACAAAATGACATTATTTTTGTAAGAATTTTTCACTTGTGTCAAGCTTGCATTTTTAGCTAATGTTTTTTTTTTTTTTTTAAATGTATTTAAAAAAAAATTATATCCACACAAAACAAGACACATTGCCACAGAGACGTAAGGGGCTATTGTGAATTAGAGGCCAGATTTAGAAGGGCATCCTAAATGGGGAGTTGTGCAATGAGATGCTTGTTCACATTACATTTAAATTTTGGCATGTTAGTACAGTCGGGGGAAACAGGGAACAGGCAGGGAATTCCAAAGACAATCAGTTCAAGGAAAGAAACTATTAGAGTAGAAAGCTTTCCGGCATTTAAGGATCTCTACAGTGAAGGGGTGGGATTTTGCTGATTGTCGGGTTGGTCTGGGGTATTTACATTGAGGAGGCACAAGCAAGTTCATTGGAGCACATTCCATTGAGGTAAACAAACCAGGGATGCAAAATTGCAGCCATGGAACAGGGGTTGAAGCTTGGTAGACAGTGTGGGAGCTATTAGAGGCTCTTTTTTTGGATCCTGTCTAAAGGGTAATGACCAATGGTTGGTGCACTAGCCCAGACATGACAACGATACTCCATGCATAAACGGATGGTGACTTTTAGAGATAAAAGATACTGGCAGATGAGAAGTTTTCTAGCCCAGTAGAGGGAGGCTACCTTCTTTGCAGCAGACTTGGCAGTATCTTTGTATATTTGTGCCAATTCATGTTACCTGTGAATATTAAGCCAATGAGTTTGAATGTTGGACTCTCAGGTAGGGTGATAGTAGCAATCGGTGGTTTTATGATTGTTAAAGAACGGGAGTCTTAGTAACATTAAATGAAATAAAGACTATTTTTGTTTTTACTGTTTTGTTAAGATCTATGTGATCGCATTCAAAGTTGTAAGATATAATGGAAATAAGTCGGGTTTTGAATACTTATTAAGAAATTGTAAGTATTATTGAGCTATCCTGTGGGTGGGTATTTCCAACTAGCTGTAAATGAATCTACTTAAAGCGATATATATTTTCATTTGTATATGTTTAAATCTAAAAGAGATAAAAATGAAGGATGGGTAATTTGTTTGTTGAAATCTAGGCCAGGTAAAAAAAAAAAAAACTTTTTTTATTTATTTTTTATTACTCACACAATTATGGTTAACTAATAGGCTTCCCCGCCCACTTGCTATTGCTTCGCAATTGAATTCCTATTCAATAAATCATTGAAAAAAAAGTGATCGTCAAGAAATAGGGGAGTCGAAAGTGATTGTCAGGAAATGGGGAGTCGAAAGTGATTGTCAAGAAATGGGGAGTCGAAAGTGATTGTCAAGAAATGGGGAGTCGAAAGTGATTGTCAAGAAATGGGGAGTCGAAAGTGATTGTCAAGAAATGGGGAGTCGAAAGTGATCGTCAAGAAATGGGGAGTCGAAAGTGATTGTCAAGAAATGGGGAGTCGAAAGTGATTGTCAAGAAATGGGGAGTCGAAAGTGATTGTCAAGAAATGGGGAGTCGAAAGTGATTGTCAAGAAATGGGGAGTCGAAAGTGATCGTCAAGAAATGGGGAGTCGAAAGTGATCGTCAGGAAATGGGGAGTCGAAAGTGATCGTCAGGAAATGGGGAGTCGAAAGTGATCGTCAGGAAATGGGGAGTCGAAAGTGATCGTCAGGAAATGGGGAGTCGAAAGTGATCGTCAGGAAATGGGGAGTCGAAAGTGATCGTCAGGAAATGGGGAGTCGAAAGTGATCGTCAGGAAATGGGGAGTCGAAAGTGATCGTCAGGAAATGGGGAGCCGAAAGTGATCGTCAGGAAATGGGGAGCCGAAAGTGATCGTCAGGAAATGGGGAGCCGAAAGTGATCGTCAGGAAATGGGGAGCCGAAAGTGATCGTCAGGAAATGGGGAGCCGAAAGTGATCGTCAGGAAATGGGGAGCCGAAAGTGATCGTCAGGAAATGGGGAGCCGAAAGTGATCGTCAGGAAATGGGGAGCCGAAAGTTATTATCAGATATTATTGAGATTAAGCCTCTTCTTCTTGCTCATAAAAATTAAATTTACATACGTGATTATTGAAGTGAGCCGGACACACATATGTTTACTTTTATTGTTTAGAAGATTTTTCAAAGAGTAAAAAGTGGACGTTTAGCAGCCTCGTAACTCCCGCTAACCTTTTTGTCCTTTAGTCCTTACATTTCCATAAATAAAAGATAACAGACAATGAGAAGTAAATTTAAAATATAAGAACAAGAAAAATAAAACTTTTTTTTTTTAAATAAAAAGGAATGAACTATTCTATGTTTGAATCTAATACTCCTTTTTGGACAGGGAGCAAAAACGAATTTCTAACCTAATAGGTTACACACTGTCTGCCAAGATCCAGCCATCTGTCGCATCACCACAGTATTGCATCCTTTGTCCTTGTTTTACAAGTACTTCCACGGGATGTGCTCTGATGAGCTTACTGCACTTGTACCTCTTAAATGAAAATACTCCTGACTCACCCAACAAGCAGCAAAATTCCACCCCTTCACTGTAGAGGTCCCCAGATGTGGGAAGATTTTCTACTTTAATAGCTTCTTTCCTCGAACCGTTTGTCTTTCGAATTCTTTCCCTGCTTCCCCAATCGTACGAACATGCAGAAATCTAAATGTAATGTGAACAAACATCTTGCTGATGCCCATCTCCCCAGCCAGGTTGCCCTCTATAAATCTAGCCACTTTCACAGTAATCCCTTATGTTCAGGGGCAATATGCCTTGTTTGGGGGCGCGGGAAAATAAAAAAAAACAAAAACAAATACATACAAAGAAGAATGACGCAGATGATAAAAAGACTAAAAGTTAAAGGGAGAAATTAGAAAAATTAGGATGAACTACTTTACAAGAGGGAAGAATGAGAATTGATTTCATTGAAAGTTTCAAAATGATAGAATTTCTAACTATGGCAGACATTTTAAAATATTTCTCAATCTGTAAAGTTATTCTCAAAGTAGATTTCAAAAAATAAATCTATTAAACAATTGAATTTTTTGCTAATAAATATATATATTTTTTGAAGAAGTTGCCAGATTAGATTAAGAACCGCAGTAACACGGAACATTTATTTGAATTAGCTTAATTCAGAAATAATTGTAAAAAAAGGAATTAAGGCACTTTTGGAAACTATCAAATGAAATATTTAATAGAATTTGATTTGTATATTAATATTGTGTAAATGTTTGCAATTTTTTTTTTTTTAAGAGTTGGATGTAGACGATGTTTAAAGGGGGGGGGTCAAAGAGGCAAGAAAAATATATAATAGGCTCTTTTGTACTTTATGCTGGCAAAGCAAGGGAGATAACTAATCTGAACTTATTTTTTTTTATTTTACTTACAAAGAGTGATTTTAAAAAAATTAGGATTAATTACTTTACTGGAAAGAAGAATGGGATATGATTTAATTAAAACCTTAAAAATAATTAATATTTTTTCTGTTTTTAATAACGCTCCTCGATCTTGAAATTTATTGTCAAAAAAAAATCTATTCAAAAATTTATTTTTTATTTTTTTGCTAATTGAGTAATCTATTTTTTGAACAAGTTGTCAGATCTGATTAATGACAGTTAAGAATAGGAATATTGAATATTCTTATTCTATCTAGATAGGCGACGTGTGGTTGGGAGATCCAAACAAAACTCCTGTAATTTGAACAAACATCTTACTAATGCCCAACTCCCCAGCCAGGTTGCCCTCTATAAATCTAGCCCCTTTCACAGTAGTCCCTTACTTTTCAGGGGCAATATGCCTTGTTTGTAGCAAACAAAAGTAAAAAAAAAAAAAAAATTCTAACTATAGAAAGCATTTTTTTTTTCTCTTTGATTTTATTGTGACGGCAGATTTCAAAAACGATATTTATTAACCAATTGATTATTTTTTATAATAGAATTATATATTTTTGGAATAATTTACCAAATAAGATTGTTCATGGCCCTGTTCGTTACAAGATCCGGTACGATTGGTACTTAGATCCGTTTCCAACTTGGAGTTAAGGTAGTTAAATATTATATATTTTATAAACTGTTATTACTGAGATGGTAGTCTGCATACTTAACCAGGCTTAACTAGAAGTTAATTGGTAGCCCACATTCTTATCCAACAGTTTGATGGTAGGCCTAATATACTTAACTAGTAGTCGGATGGGAAGCCCGATATACTTAAACAGAATTTGGAGGTTAGACCCGATATGCTTAGTCAGAAGTCGGAGGGTAGGGCCGAAATTTTTTTTAAAAATTTAACTTTGTTGTGAACATTTTTTTTTTTTTAATTATAAAAGTTTTTTCATTAAATTTTTTTTTCATAAAAATAAATATACAGTGAGTGTTTTTCATGCTTTAAATGTTGTTTCATTATTATTTATTTTTATTTTTTTGTAGATTTTCGTTTTCATTTTACTTTTTCCGAATTTCAGAATTCTGCGTCGGCAAAAATCTGTTTTATCTGGTTCAAAAGCTGTACCAGTACCTTCTTTTCAGCCACAATCAAAGTGACGCCTTTTCTACTGTTGTCTGTATTTCTTTTTCTAGAGGTAATATTTCCAGTCAGTCAGCAGAGATCTTTTTAGCTGCTAACACTTCATTCCCATTGATCATGTAGAAGTTCATTCATCAAAATTATTTCAGCTGAGATGCTGTATTATCATAAATTACATTTGGATCATAAGTTTATGAGTATACTTTTAATTTTTTTAATTTCTTTTTTTTTTTTTTTCAAATTTCCAATAATATTAATTAATTTCTTTTTTTCTTTAATCTCTAAAAAAACAAAATAAAGAAAGTCTTTTTCATTCATTTATTTATTCAAATTCAATTTCACTACATTGTTATGTGAGCATTTGATTTTTGTTGTATATTCTTCAGAATAAATAAACGGTTCTTTAAAATGTGGACCAGTTCTGGAGGGGGACATATTTTGAAGTGCACCGTTTTTTTTTGAGCTGGAAAAACGTCTTCGTTGTTGGATTCGATGTCGAACACTCGGAAATGAACAACTACCAACTTCCGATATGGAAATCCTGTTGGAAATTAGATTCCTTCGCTATTAACATCATTCAATTGTATACAGACTTTCTACACCATCAGCTGATAGATAATGGCAATACCAATCACGAAATATTATTATTAATTAACTCATCAGGGATTATTTTAAATAAAAATCTTTTCTTTTTTTTTTTTAAGATGTTTGGTTTTGACATTCTCTCTTTCTCTCCCCCTCTCTCTCTCCCCCCCTCTCTCTCCCCCCCTCTCTCTCCCCCCCTCTCTCTCTCTCTTAAATTTGATATCGTGTTTTTTGTTTGATTTTATCTCCCCCTTTCATTTCTTAATACTTGCTCACTCAATGACCTTGATCCAAGGCCATCCCTATAACAGGCCGGGGGATCTAACTAACATTTGGTCTTTTACTGAAGATTTCCAATCAGTTATATCTTTTTAGCTGAGAAAATTGTATACTGAAAGGGAATTCTAACCCATCAAGTTTATTTAAGATGAGGTTCTGCATTATATCATAATTATAATAATAAAGGTTTTGCATTATATCATAATTATAATAATAAAGGTTTTGCATTATATCATAATTATAATAAAGGTTCTGCATTATATCATAATTATAATAATAAAGGTTCTGCATTATATCATAATTATAATAATAAAGGTTCTGCATTATATCATAAATTATTATAAGTTTATGAGTATACTATAAAAAAATCAAAATTGAATTTTGTTAAGAATTATTTTTTCACCATTATTAATAAAACAAATAAAATAAAAAAAAATTAAAACTACTTCATGCGGTTTTAATTTCTGAAGCCAAATTTGTCAGTAGTTTTATATATTTTGTACAAGTTTCATGTTTTTTAAAGGTTTTCTTTTCATATTGACAGTGTTGTTTTTTTTTATAAAATACCATGTTTTATGCCTTTTCTTATTCAAAGTTACCTGTCTCTTCTTTTATAGGAATTTATCAATAATTGTCAAACTTATTGATTAGCTCATTGTGATTCTTATTATTTGGTATGCAAAACACATAAAAACATCAAACTAATCCCACAGGGGAATTTTCCTTTTGTTTTTAACTGCTATATAAGTTATCTATGAAAATTCACATCGCCTCCAGTAAAAGACCCCAGTTGCATAATAGCTTGGCCTTTCATAGGGATGGCCTTGGATGAAAGCCTTTTTGCTCCAACTATGCTGGATTCATCAGCACAGCTGTGCACAGGAATCAAATACCTATTGATTATGGACGACGTAAACATAACAAAGACTATCATGGATCTCATCGAATGCCATGACAATAACGCATCCACATGACATCAGTTCGCTGTGTAGGGAAGTGCGTTATCTGCTTGCGGAATTCCGCTTTTTCTTTAATCTGGAAAAATCGGATTTACGCTTTTTCTTTAATCTGGAAAAGTCGGATTTACGCTTTTTCTTTAATCTGGAAAAATCGGATTTATGCTTAAATTGTTAGTCCCTACTATTGATGCGAGTTCTTTACTTTTTGATCGAAATCGGCCTTTTTTTTTTTTAAATAAAAATAAAAATAAGAAAAACTTGATTTCTGCCAAATCGCTAGAGCCTTACATCCTTATTTTTTTTTCGATGCGATTTGGCTGGATTTTATGGCGCTTTTTCGATATTTATCCACCAATTGTGTTATAATTTTTTACAGACCAAATATTTTAATTTTTTCTGTATTATGTTGCTAGAGAATTCTGTTTGATATTTTTTCGATTTTTTACCCAATATTTTAGATTTTAGAGTGAGGATCACTTTCCTATATAAATTTAATGTAAAATGATCACCCATTTCTTGGCCATCATCAATTTCCGGAAACTTAATGTGAAAAAAAGTGTAACCAAATTTTTTTTGTTTATTTTTATTTTGTCTTTTATTTTACAACGGTAACAATCTTTTTTCGGGGTGGGGTGGGGTCGTATTGAACAAAGAATTTTGGGGGGGGGGTCGTGGCGGGAGTCATTTAAAATTTTTTTGTTTTTTTGTTTTTTTTAAAATTTTATTTTTATTTATTTTTTACAAATTCAAAGTATATCTGCAGAACAGCATGCAAGTATTTTTTATTTTTTATTAAAGAGTCACCTTTATCAAGGCCCAAAGGCCACTCGAGGATATGATTAGTTTTTGTTTTTGTCTCAACAATTTCTGTAAAGTTATGAATTTACTCCATAACAATAAAATATTTTTTTTTGCACCGCATGTTTTTCTGTTTTTTGTGATTTCGAAATGACTGTCCTCTGAATGACTGTCCTCTGACCGAGCACCGCCTGAAATGATGTCCAAAAATGAACTCCAAGCACACTAGTTTTCCCATGCAACAGAAACTGGCAAACGAGCACAGCTCGTTAATGCCCCCATCTGACGTGTATAGCTTCTATGGGCAATGCCATAACTTTTTAAAGAAAAAATGAAAAAAAAAGAATACTAAGATTAGTTACTCCCCCATCACACAGACAAATGTCTAGGGCCGACCCCCAACCCCAAAAAAAAGAAAGAAAATTGGTTACTACATAATAACATTAAAACTAATGTTATTATCACTTGCGTGCTATTCTGTCTAAAATTGGTGATGGTTAAGAAATGGGATGATCATTTTATGTTAAATTTATATTGGTAAGTGATCTCCGCTCTAAAATCTAAAATATTGGCTATAAAATTAAAAAAACGCAAAAAAACAGAATTCTCTAGCGACATTCTCGCAAGTGAACACAAAAAAGAGGATACCGGCTTCTTGACTTAAAATGCACCAAACATTGATGGTATTGTTTTTTTCTTTCCCTTTGCAAAACTTAATCATATTCTGTGAAGCAAAAAATAATTTTCCTCAACAAACCAAACCAAACCAAACACCATGAATAAATATTTGAAGATATAAAGAACTTGAAGCATAAAAAACTTTTACCAAAATGACCTGATTCTGCGTTGAATAATCCGAAAAGGGTTGATGTGCCGTAAAACAAAACAAAAAAAACAAATCGTTGTCCCAACCACAACCACGGACTCACAAATGTATAAAAGTAACAGCTGCTCTGATTTAAAAAAAAAGAAAAAAAAAAGGTCATTATTTGGCAAAATATTCCATAGTTTATGTACATGCTTCGAAATATGTTCAGAATTGAGCAAGCCGTTACCAAGAGCAGCAGCAATAATGTCCATGAAATCATTTATTAAAGCTGTTTTATTTTGAGTTTTGTTTGATTAGAATTTACTGTTCCAAAAAATCCCAATGTATAATTCATCATCACACATTTATTCACCAGACTCTAAGATCTATTAGACTCCCCCCCCCCCTCACACATTTATTCACCAGACTCTATTAGACCCCCCCCCCACACACATTTATTCACCAGACTCTAAGATCTATTAGACCCCCCCCTCACACATTTATTCACCAGACTCTATTAGACCCCCCCCCCTCACACATTTATTCACCAGACTCTATTAGACCCCCCCCTCACACATTTATTCACCAGACTCTAAGATCTATTAGACCCCCCCCCTCACACATTTATTCACCAGACTCTAAGATCTATTAGACCCCCCCCCCCCTCACACATTTATTCACCAGACTCTAAGATCTATTAGACCCCCCCCCCTCACACATTTATTCACCAGACTCTAAGATCTATTAGACCCCCCCCCACACACATTTATTCACCAGACTCTAAGATCTATTAGACCCCCCCCCCTCACACATTTATTCACCAGACTCTAAGATCTATTAGACCCCCCCTCACACATTTATTCACCAGACTCTAAGATCTATTAGACCCCCCCCTCACACATTTATTCACCAGACTCTAAGATCTATTAGACCCCCCCTCACACATTTATTCACCAAACTCTAAGATCTATTAGACGGAAAAAAAACAAACTTTTTTCTATTGCTAGTTTATACGTGCTCCTTGAGCGGTGTCAGTACAATACCTGGGTATGTCTGATATTTCGATATTGAAACAAATTCTGCAATGTATTTATTACATTTAAAAAAATTGACGGACGGATGGATGGAATCTCTCTTTATACTAGACTAGAATTAACGGGCCTTACGCACAAACAATCACGATGCTAGCATTGTAAACGCAAGTTGGCTAAGTTAACTCACTATTAAAGCAAAATAAATTGTTTTGGACTATTAAAATAATTTCCAACGCTATTGATAATGTTTACCCATTAATTTATTTTTTATTATCGCTTATGTTTGAATTCATGTTTTGAAACATGACGTAAATCGTAAATCTATGATGTCATGCCAAAGCTATAATTATTTTGTTATGGTAATGTTTTAAGCTTTATTTATAAGAAAGTCCAAATCGGTCAGTTGGTAGAACCTCAGACTGAAGATCTCCAGGTTTTGGTTTCGATTTCCGATCATGGCATCTGCTTTATTTGTTTGGAATTTATTATCTATATATTAATACAATAGCGTGTGTGTTCGTGTGTCACGCTTACATTAAAAGCTCTGCGCATGCGTGCTGCACCTACATTTGGAAAAGTATTCAAGTAACCTAATTTTCGTAATAATTTCAAGTATTTCCCTTCGGCGCAACAGTTAGCAACGTAGGATTTTGACGTTGGTTTTTGACGTCAGCCCGACTGGTTTATAGTTCGATCCCAACCAACCTCTAAGATTTTTTTTTCTACATTGAAGAGAGGGGGAGGTAGGGAGGGGACGACCGGGAAGACGCATATTAATTTTTTCAAAAAAATATACAAGTCAAATCTTATATTTTATTCAAACATGTATAGGTAAGGAACAAGATAATTAGTATTGAAAACATCATTTCGTGTAATTTACACGGGTTCTGCTAATTTACCATTAATGCAATATTCTCCATTTCTAAAAATAGTTAAGATCTTTGATATTTCGAAATGAGACACATTCTGCAATGTATCTTTTATGTTTAAGAAATTGTGACGGACGGACGGACGGACAGACATCTCTATTTATATAAGATGCCTCAAAAGATAAATGAGTTATCACAAGTTGAAATTGAAGGGAATTTCACTATAGGTATCCAATTTTTAGCACATTAAACTCTAGGCTGATTTCCGGTCATGGCATCCACTTTATTTATTGGGAATTTGTTATTTACTATTAATGCAATATTCTCCAATTCTAAAAGGAGTTAAGATCCGATATATTTCGAAATGAGACAAATTCCGCAATGTATTTATTACGTTTAAAAAATTGTGATAGACGGACAGACGGACGAAATCTTTATATAATATACCCAAAAGAATAAATGAGTTATTACAAGTTGAAATTGAATGGAATTTTACTATATTTACCTATTTTAGCACAATAAACTCTAGGCTGGTTTGTGATACCTAATTATAGCAAGGATATTATGTAATGACATATGTACAAAAACGATATAGCCGTAGCATATTATGTAATATGTTAATGTGTGTTGATCTACAGGGTGATTCATAAGTCACTTAGCTATTTAAAATGATTACCATATGAAGCACAAACATACTATGAACTTTTGATAATTGTTATCTTACTCTCTAATTACTGCTATTTGTTATGTTAAATTTGTTCGTTTATATATTTGTTTCTATATATATTTATTTTTATTTATTTAAATTTGTGTAAATCATCATATGTGCTTTTTTTTCAGGCAGTATGTAATTTACAATTGAAGAGCGAATTTTTATTGTTATTCATATGGCCAAATTTGATGAATCTCCCACACTTGTTGAAAGACAATGACGACCTCAAATCAAAAATCACTGCCGAGTTTGTTAAAATTAATCAATCAAATATGCTACGAAGAGTCGTAAATTCCTTGCAAAAAGAATGGAACTGTGCATGCAGAACGAAGGTGGAAATTTTGAAAATTTGCTGTAATTTTAAACTCCCATAAATGAATTTGTTGAATACACTTTCTGTTTCGTATTACCGTATTTTTTAACTTTAGAATTTCAAAAATGAATAACTAAGTGACTTATGAATCACCCTGTATAATTTATTTTGACTGCAAAACATGGTGTATTTCTGAGTGTCCATTAGTTATCCATTAAACTCTGCAATGTATTTTTTACGTTTTTAAAAAAAATAGTGACTGAAAACGGACAGACACACGAACAAAATCTCTATTTATACAAGATTGAATTGAATTGAAAAATGCAAGCAAATCCGCCTGCAACAATTGTCAGTTTATTATTTAAATTAAAAAATTTTTTTTTTTAATATTTTTAGGATGATCCAAAGGATGTCATTGATGGATATCAGTTCACCTACCGAATACGAGATTTGGAACGTCCGAGGTTTTGGTACCTGAGTCTAGCCGGTTGTCATCGAAGGCTCGTCAACCAGACAACATGTGACTGGTCTCAGTCGCCGACCAACATAGAGATTGCATATGACATTTGGATGGTCAACGGTCACCCTTCTACCAAGCACATCAACCCATTTGAACACCAGTTCTCCTTTGAACTGCACGACGTTGTTGAAATCTACCTGATTGCCTTGCTGCTGTATTGTATACTATTGCCTATCTGGTTGCGTGCGTGCAACAATCTTACCCAACACCCGGTCACTAAATTGCTAACGCTAAACATTGTCCTCGAGCTGGTGGGAATCCTGCTCAACTTCTTGCATGTCATAAAGTTTGCATTTGACGGCATCGGTCTGTCGTGGTTGTCCGTCATCGGCAACGGGATCGATGTTTTGGCCGAGTGCCTTTTCGTTCTGCTCGTCTTGGTGATTGCCAAAGGGTGGGCAATCACTCGCATTCACCTCGACGGCCGATGGATCGTCTTTTCCGTCTGGGGGTTTTACACTTTCCTTAACGCCCTGCTCTTCGTCTGGAACCTCACAGAAATCGATATCATCTCAAATATCGACGAATGGCAGACTGGACCAGGCTACCTTACGCTTTTCTTCCGCGTCGTCATAATGCTGTGGTTTCTTTTTGAACTTCGACGGACATTCCATAATGATCCACAATCAAAGAGGTTGCTTTTCTTTCAACATTTCGGAGCAGGAATCCTCGTCTGGTTCTTCTACCTCCCCGTACTGGTGCTGATCAGCTCACAGATCTCCGCCCTGTGGCGCTATAAGACCATTCTCAGTATTACGTACGGTGCCGACTTTTTGTCGGCTATATGCCTTGTTCAT
>OY744533.1:13253972-13258972 GCA_963556195.1 Sepiola atlantica
AATCTGCGACACTGGCATGTCGATGTTATCGATCAACAGCTATTATAAACTGAGATCTCATCAGGCAGAGTTAGAATCTGATCTTAACCGTAGATCATATTTGGTTATGGTTAAGATCGGATTCTAACTCTGCCTGATGAGATCTCAGTTCATAATAGCTGTTGATCGATAACATCGACATGCCAGTGTCGCAGATTTTGTACATGTCTGTGTAAATAAAAATAATCATATATAAAAGCTCTATTTGATATTGAGCACTTTTTATAAACCCGGTTGAAATTCTTTGGATTACTACCCTATGGATGTTTTACCTGGATTATTATTATTATTATTATTATTATATATATATATATATATATATGCATATTAATGGCCATTAGCGATAATACATAATCGAATAATCTTGATTTATGTTTGGAGACATGAGTTCAGCAGCATATACGACCTGAAGAAAGCAAGACAAGAAACTACTGGTCACCATGTACCGTTGACTCCATATCTCCAAGTTTAGATCTACATAAGCTCTATTATTGATATTAAGCACTCTCTCCTATAAATATAGCAACTAAGACAACTCTCTCTCTCTCTCATACATATATATATATATATATATATATATATATATATATATATATATATAATATTATATTAAACCCTACCTGTTTTCTGTGTTTAAATGAAAAACTGGCTATAATTTTGTTTCCTAATAAGAAAGCTTTACTAAACCAGAGGGACGAGGTAGGTTACAATTGCAGGCACTTCAAAAAATTCACCTTAGATAAGTATTGTGAGAATGATGTAAATAAAAATAAATAAATAAAAACAAAGAAAAGAAAAATTTTTAATATAAAAGCTCTAATATATATTGAGCACTTTTGAAAAGTATTGGTTTTGTTCATTTTGTTAATATTTGAACTTAATTAATATACATATATATATATATATATATATATATATATATATATTATAACTCAGTAGAATATGAAATTTATGACATAATGTGATTAATGCTCCACAAATGCAACACACACACACATATATTTATATATATATATATATATATATATATATATATGTGTATAGTAATCCAGGTAAGGTTTTTATCCACAGGTTAAAATCCAGAGAATCTTTACTGTGTTTATACAATAGTGCTCAACAGCAAATAGAACTATTTATACATAATAAAAGTGTTATTTATACAAACATATGACTACACTTCGAGATAGGTTTCAACTGCAGCTTTGCTAAGTTTGATTTCTTCAGGTCGAAAAATAAGTGTCTGCTCTTTATCTTTTCATATTGAAGAATGGAGCAAAATTTCAATCCGTAAGGGTTACCATGACTAAATTCAAATGATCACCTTTGAACATGCAAACCGCAAAGTTTTCTATCTTCATATATAAGATTTCAACCGTTAAGCTTATCAAAAGCTGTGATTGAAACATATCTCTTATGTGTAGCCATATATTTGTATAAATAAAACTTTAATTATATATATGACAAATTAAAAGGATAAAAACAAATCTAATGAGATGAGAAAAGATTGAAAAGGGGGAGATCAGAACTCAAAGGTACATTTCAACGTTTCGCCTAATTATTGCAAGGGCTATTTCTTTAATATGTCACTCTTGAAAAAGCCCTAACAACAATTGGGTGAAACGTTGAGATGCATTTTTGAATTTTAATCTTCCCTCTTTCCAGTTTTTTTTTCTCTCTCTCATATATATATATATATATATATATATATATATAGAACAGTTATTTATTATATTCCAATAACCATGGTTTGTTTTATTACTTTTATTTTTGTTTTTATTTTTTTCACATTTCCAAAAATTCCAAATTTCTGTGAGATATATTTAACGGTCCGTTTCATTTGTTTTGTGCCAAACAACATTTGTATGTCAATATCGTCTCTGCAACACTACAAAATCATCAGAAAAAGTTCACAAATAATAAGAGTTCTTAGATTAGAGTGTCTTGAAAAACACCCACATCATACATCAGTTTCATTTTAAGGTGAAAATAAACAAAAGAACAAACAAAAATTTTAGAGCAGACACTCACATGTGTACGATCAAACTAATCAGCCATTTTGATTTTTTCATATATATATATATATATATATATTATATTTTATTTATACAAACATGTACAAAATCTGCGACACTGGCAGTTGTTAAAAACTGAGATCTCATCAGGCAAAAAGAAAATCTGATCCTTCCCATAGATCATATTTGGAAAGAACTAATAAGTAATATAATACATTACGTATATATCTTCTATCTTCTATTCATTTAACATCACTTTTCCCTTGGGGTCAGGGGTCAGGGGTCAGACGTTTTCTGATATTACGCAAGTTCACTCTCCACTACTCACGCTTCAGCAGGTCAGCAGTCTCAAAATTCCACTCTGTGCGGTCTTGTCTAATCAGTTGCATTTTTCCAAATATGATCTGAGGGAAGGACCAGATTTTCTTTCCGCCTGATGAGATCTCAGTTTCTAACAGTTGTTGATCGATAACATCGACATGTCAGTGTCGTAGATTATGTACATGTCTCTATAAATAAAAAAATAATTATATAAAAGCTCTATTTGATATTGAGCACTCTTTATAAGACCAGTTGAAATGTTTTGGATTTTTATCCTGTGGATGTTTACTTTACCTGGCTTACTATATATATATATATATATATATATATATATATATATATATATAATGACTCCAGCCCTAAATTTGACTCTTTGAAAAATATGCAAGTTTTCAATGTGATTGGAAAGAAGCAGTGTTTTTTCTTATGATAAATGTAGAATTTTTACAAATTCAAACATTTTTGGCAGTTAACTTTCAGCTCTCTGCAATCTTTCTATATTTGTTGTATTTAAAAAATTTTTTTTTTTTAAGAAACCTGGATATTTCACTGATGTATTTTTGGTGGTGGTTTTTGCATTGAACCTCCATCTTATTTATTCATTGTCATCCATTTTCTTTTCTTTGTCTTTTTTATTTTATTTTTTTTTTTTCTTAATCTTTTCTTCTATTTTCTTTTTCTTCATCGTTTTTCTTTTATTTTTATCTTTTTTTCTTTTTTCTTTTCTTTTGCTTTCTTTTTCTATTTGCCTTTTCTTTTTTTCTCCAGTTTTCTGATATGAAAGAGAAAATAGGTTTTAATAAGTTGTCTGCAACACTTTTCCATATTGTCACCCTTTACAAATCCTTTTATATATATATATATATATATATATATATATATATATATATATATATATATATTGTGTATTTAGGCAGCATATTTTCATTTAGGCAAACAAGATTATTAAATAATACAGAGTGTTTTTGCTTGATAAGGCTTTTCTTTATTTTTTCAATTTTCCGAACGGTCCATTTAGTATTTCGGTCAAATTGTTGTATGTAAGTATTGTGGGTTTCTTGTTCCATTTTCTTACTTTTTTTGCGAGTAGTTTCGATTTGATTCGTCAAATCATCTTCACATATTTGTAAAGACACCAAGACTAACACCGCCTGAAGATGATTTGACAAATCAAATCGAAACTACTCGCGAAAAAGGAAAGAAAATGGAACAAGAAACACACGGAACTTACATACACCAATTTGACCGAAATATTAAATGGACTATTAAAAAAATTGAAAAAAAAAAGTTTTATCAACCAAAAACACTCTGTATTAGTTAATAATGTTTGCCTAAATATATATATAGCAATAGATAAAGTGAAAGAATAAAATAAGGTGCGAATCAAATTTTATTACAGTTCAATGTTTAGTATTTTCAAAGTTTAATTTTTATTACCTGCAGTAAAGTCATTGCGGTAATGGTCCTCTGAGGAGAAGATTTTCTTTGAAAACTCATGAGTTAAGGACTTTAAAGTACTTTGTCTGAACATTGAACTGTAATAAAGTTTGATTCGCACCTTATTTTATTCTTTCACTTTATCTCTTGCAATTAATGCTCTATCCAGTATATTGAGCTTCATTTTTATCCGGATGTTCACTAATTAAAGATATTAGTTGCCTCTTATATCTTTTGTTGTATTAACCTTATATATATATATATATATAAAGCCTTCATCCAGTCTCAAAAGACACTGCATATCCACCTTTAAGGGTGCCTGCATGAAGAGTCTATAGTGAAGCAATGGTTGCACAATCTCCATCCGCACCTCTCTTGAACCGGCATTGCTTGAATCAAGTTACAAGGAAAAGTTCAGGACGACTGAAAACAATGTCGAGATAAGCAGAAAAAGACTGGTGTTATTCTGGAGTTTTCCTTCTTCTAGACTAGTTGCACAACCAAAACATTGAGAGTCTAGTTTACACTACTACTTAATCTGTAGCTGGAGGGAGGATATATGGATTCATACCTTTCCCAAGGGTATTAGTGAAAGCGATCCATTACCCCTAACAGACCACGAACCTGACATGCCGAGCACACAATCCATGCAGGCCTTTTACCATGCCACTTCCATATAGAGAATTTACTATTTCATATATATATACACATATAATATTATGAAGTAATATAATACGTTGTGTATATATCTTCCATTCATTTACCCTCACTTTTCCCTTTTTCGGGGGGTCAGACGTTTTCTGATGTTATGCAAGCTCACTCTCCAGCTCGCACGGGCCAGCTCTCACCAAATTCCACTCTGTGCAGTCTTGTCTAATCACTTGCATCCAAGTTTTCCTTGGCCGGCCAAACTTCCTGCGATTTAAGACATCTGTGCTTCTGCAACAGTTTATCCAGGAGGATGAACTTTCCACATGACGTAATCGATTCATCCTTAGGATAACCACTATGCTGGTCAATATATATTTCCAGTATTTACTTCAACAGTGCTCAATACGTGTAGAGCTTAGTAGTCGTATGAAAATATATTTATGGCAAGTAAGCTACACAGAAATGTTCATTTTTCATTTCCAAAGAAAATCATCGGGCTAAATGCTGATAATTTTTTTCAGAAATTAAACATGAACGTTT
>OY744533.1:13263972-13336472 GCA_963556195.1 Sepiola atlantica
GATAACTTTATATGTTGCTAGAAGAATACTCATTCCAGGTGGGTAAAATGAATTCCCTGAACAAAACGGTTATGCACCACTTTTATGTCCCCTTATCAAGATTAAAATAAAGATATATATGATGCTAAACCTTATGTCTAGAATCCTTATTCCAATTTTGATCAAAATCCATTACATGATTTTGATTCTAGAAAATGTCTAAAATTTAAGGCTTAAGCTTAAGGGGTCTTAATAAGAAATTGAAATTTAGTTAATCTTGCAATGACTATGGATCAAATCTAATGCGAATCTGATATATTTAAATTTTCGAATGCGAGATTGTGCCCATATCGTGCCGCCTAAAACCCCTTTAAAATACTCCAAAGAAACTGAAATTTGAAGAATATTTATTAATTGATGTCTAATATTTATTGTTAAAATTTCACAGAAATCTGATTTATCTGAACCCCCGTCCTCTTTGGCCATTTGCATAAAACTAATTTAAACTAAATATAGCCCACATTACACATCTTCATGCCTAACAGCTGTGTTCCAAAATTTATAATAATCAGTTAATTAGTTTAGGAGTGAATCCGGAACATAGAAATATATAAACATATACGCATACCTAACTTTGTATACATAGAGATAATTTGGTACGATCGGTGAAGTTTTTAATTTGGTTTTAAAAAAAAAAATCTCTTTATAAATTTAAAATGCATAAGATGTAACTAATGTTATGAAAGAATCGGAACGTGTAAGAAGAGATTCAGGGGCAGATAACTCTTGTTTGTGACAATCTTTGAACCGAACATTCATGGGCAGATAACTCTTGTTTGTGACAATCTTTGAACCGAACATTCATGGGCAGATAACTCTTGTTTGTGACAATCTTTGAACCGAACATTCAGGGGCAGATAACTCTTGTTTGTGACAATCTTTGAACCGAACATTCAGGGGCAGATAACTCTTGACTGGACTGGGTGTGACATGGCGACTAGAATTTTAAACACAAAACATTTAGAATTTGTAATTATAAAGATTTTAATATTTATCAAAAAAAAAAATTTTTTGTTTCAATAATTTTTATTTTACTTTCTTTTTTTTTTAATATCATAGTTCGATATATTTGTTATTTTTCATCGTCATTATTTGATATATAGTATGAAAATATATTTGTGGCAAGTAAGCTACACAGAGACGTTTATGTTTGATTTCTCCCCGGAAATCAAACATAAACGTCTCTGTGTAGCTTACTTGCCGTAAATATATTTTCATACTACTGCTAGGCTCTACTCATTTACTGAGCACTGTTTAAGTAAATATTGAATATATATATATATATATACATATTATTTTATATGTGTATATACATGTAATATTAAATTATCTGGGTCGGAATCGGTCCATCTAACACTTATCATTGACTAGTTTTTGACCTTGAAGTAGTATTCTCTTTTAGATTTTTGCATCAAGTGGCTTCATGCCTTGTCTGGAGCAATTTCCATGAAATGACAAAGTTTGTATAAAGGAAATAAAATTTCCAACAAAAATGAAATGGTTAAGTATAAGGAATGAGTTGATAAGCATGAAACAAACTAATTAAAATTATTAACACAGAAACATGCTTAAGTGGTTCATGAATTCTGATGTTTCGATTAGCGTGGTCAAATTTTTTCTTGCCATGATGTCGATTTGAGTATGTAAATCAGAATATCGGAGTTCATGAATGTTGTTAAACATGTTTATGTGTTAATGTTTTTATTAGTTTGTTACATACTTATCAACTCATTCCATATTCTGATCATATATACACAAGTGTCTCTTATCAGATTAAATTAGATGTCTAGTTTAGACAATGACTTTGAAGAAACACATTTTTAATAAATACTATCCCGGTTATTTTTATTTTTATTTTAATTTTTTATGGATAAAAAATAAAAATATTTATTAATTAATAATAATTATGTGTGTGTGTATATATATATATATATATATATATATATATATATATCATGTATCCATATAAAATGTTATAAGGAGATATAATTTTTTATGTATCAATTTTCAGTATTTACTTCAACAGTGGTCGATACATGAGTAGAGCTAGGTAGTAAGTTATGAAAATATATTTATGGCAATTAAGCTACACAGAGGCTTCCGCATTTCATCCCCGGAGGGAATCGTCAGGCTTCATCCCCAGAAATCGTCCGGTTTCATCCCTGGAGGGAATCGTCAGGGGATAAAACGTGGAAGCCTGTGTAGCTTAATTGCCATAAATATATTTTTATAAATTACTATAGATATATATATATATATATAAGCAATAGCTTCATACATACATTTTATGATGAGAAAGCTATTAAATGAAAGTGGTTGTGAAAGAACTAATCTCTTTATTCATAAAATATGCAACTGCGTGCGGCACACATGTTTGCTGATGAATGGAAATTTCTAATAAAACCTTGGAATGTGAAAAAATTGGACGATTATCAAACATACATGCAGCGTCTGTAAGCTTGCAACTGGCTCGAATTCCATCAAATGCAGAACATGCAATAAGTGGTGTCACAAAAGGTGCCATTGCTACGTGTAGCAGATGCAGCTAATTCCATCAAATGCAGAACATGCAATAAGTGGTGTCACAAAAGGTGCACCAACCTGCCATTGCTACGTGTAGCAGATGCAGCTAATTTCATTTGAAACACCTGTCGAGATCTGACTCTCATTGAAACAAATTGTTCCAGGTGTCAAAAGAGTCGATAAATTTACTTAGTAACAAAATGGATTCCAGTGACACACCTATAAGACAACGTATATCCATCACGTGTAGAGTCTTCCGGAAACTGTCGACAGTTCTCCCATCGTATGTGGAAGTGTACAACATTTATGTCCGACCTGTACTCTTATGGCTGCGAGATGTGGCCAACGACAAATTATCAGAACGACACTGCAACACATCGGATAAAAAAAATTGCTGGTCTCAATGTAAATGCTTCCATGAAAAATTACATTACACAACATCTCAACGGGTACCGCCACATCACCTGCCGTCAGTCATCCGAAACGTTCCAAAGTGTGTCCCACATCGATTGTGCAAAACTATGGGGTAGACTGTTTGACATGTAGAGGATCAGTTAATTAGAACCTTGTCCTAATGGGCAACTCACACGAAATGGCAACAGACAGTAGAAGTTGGAAGTCATTCATGAAATGTCTAACTTCACCATGAGACAAGATGACGAAAAATGAAAAAAATATGTTGTGAATGGTGAGACACAAATATGAAGAAATAAAATGGATGAAAACGATTCTATGGAGATCAACAATATGAAATGATTTATTTCACAACTAAAGGAATTATGATGATGAGGAGGGATTAATTGTCTGTTGTTAAGCCGATTTCGGCAGCATCCTCTATTTTGAATTTCCCTCTCTGTTGTGATCCTCTGATCTATACGGGGGCAGATAATCCTGCTTCAATCTCCTTTACCAAGGCCATATTAATCTTGTTTCAATATGTCTTTTAACAAGGGAGATAATTTTAGAGTACAAAGAGTTCTCTCCCTTTAAACATAAATTTTCAAGATGGATTAATATATTCATCTAACAGCCTATTACTACGGTGTTACATTATTTTCTTTCCGTTTGTTCAGTAATATTCAGCGACACTGATAAGTTTTTTTTAGTGTTGTGAGTCCCGTGACCCACAAGAAGTGATTTGAGTGGGTCTCTGGGAAATGTAGTGTTAAACTATTTATTATTCTCTCCAAAATAATTTGAATCATCCCAAAGTACTTAAACTGATTGAAGATTTTTTTTATTGTTAGAAACAAATTTATTTTTTAATTAATTAGCAAAATGAGACTTAAACACCTACCATTTGATAAAGAGGTCTTCCTCGAAATATATTATGGAACTCGATCACACAGATTACACCAGTGTTTAAGTCTTGCCTAATCAAGTAAGATTTGCTATATATAAAAAAAAAAATTATTAAAAAAGTTTTTTTTAAATTTTTATTAAAAAAAAAAAATATAATCAAAGTCACTTGTTTTGGTCTTACTTCTCAACGCCGACATTTTTTCCATTTCTTGCATTGTGATAGCCTTCTAATACTCCTCTATATATTACATATAAAATTGTTTTTAATGCTAATACGTGGTTAAAGCAAAATAAATTGTTTTGGACTATTAAAATAATAACACTATTGATAATGTTTACCCATTCATTTATTTATTTTTTATTATCGCTTGTGTTTGAATTCATGTTTTGAAACATGGCGTAAATCATTAATCTATGACGTCATGCCAAAGCGATAATTATTTTGTGAAGGTAATGTTTTAAGCTCTATTTATAAGAAAGTCCAAATAGCTCAGTTGGTAGAACCTCAGATCGAAGATTTTAAGGTTTTGATTTCCGGTCATAACGTCCACTTTATTTGTTGGGAATTTATTATTTGCTATTAATGCAATATTCTCCATTTCTAAAACATAGTTAAGATCTCTGATATTCCGAAATGAGACAAAACCCGTAATGTATTTATTACGTTTAAAAAATTAAAAAAATGTGACGGACAGACGGACAAAATCTCTGTTTATATAAGCTAAAATTAAAACAAAGCTTTTCTTAGCCTTTTGGCTAAGATCAAAGTGTAGTAGTTGTTCCGATGGATACTGCCCCCCATAGACTGGTATTGTCTTGGCCTTCGGGGCTTGATTTACGCCGGTTTATGGGTCTGTCCTGTGCAGTTTTACGAGGTCCACCCTCCCAGGCTTTTCCTCCCCTCTTTGGGGAGGAGTAAGTTTATTGCTTACTGCCTGAGGCGCCCCTACCGGGGAATGCCGACGGGGCTGCCCAGACAATTTTTAATGGCCAGAGTGCTCACCTCTCGGGCGCTGGCTTTTCAAACCCCACTTTCTCAGCCCGACCTTGGGTCACATCTTACCTTGTGGGAGTAAGATAAAAAAAACTGGCCTTGTGCCTAACTCCTGGAGAGGAGGTAAATCAATACTCTTTACACATAACAAAATTATATTTTATATGACAAAATATTTTTTTTAAATTTGCGTAACAATTTTTTTTTTTTTTTAAGTTACAAACCACATCCGAGCATCACAGAATTGCAATCATCATTCCAAGAAAACTGAGAGCCAAATTCAAAATATGAGAATAAAAAAAGTCCATTTTTTTCCAACATCTGCAAAACAACTTACAGAAGAAAAAAAAGCTACAAAAAAATGATACAAATTTTTTTTCTCCCTTATTTTACTTTGGTTAGAAACACTTCAACTGAAATTGACAAGTTGCATTGAAGGTCACAGCTCAACTAGCAGCAAAATCCCACCCCTTCACTATAGAGGTTTCTAGATGCTAGGCGATTTTCTACACTAATAGCTTCTTTCCTTGGACCACTTGGCTTTGGAATTCACTCTCTGCTCCCTGTTTCTCCCGATCGTACCAACATGGAGTAAATTAAAATTTAATGTGAACAAACATCTTGCTACCCATCTCCTCACCCACGTTGCCTCCTTCTTCCTATCACAGTAACCCCTTACGCTTTACTGGCATAATGCCTTGTTTGGGGTGGGTGGGAGGTATTTTTTGCTGAGTGGGAGCAAGTGCAGTAAGTTCATCGATGCACATTCTGTGGAAGTACTTGTAAACACTGCGGCGATGTGACAGGGGCTGGAGCTTGGCAGACAGTGCGGGATCAATTAGGTTAGAAAATCTTTTTTTGCACTCTGCCCAAGAAGAGGCTAGTGGTTGGTACACCAGCGCAGATGTGGTAACGATACCTCATACACTGGCGAATGGTGGCTTTATAGAAATATAAGATACTGACAGGCGTGATAACTTTTCTAGCCCGCTAGAGGCAGTCTACCTTCTTTGCAGCAGACGTGGCAGCATCTATCTACTTATTCAAATTTATCTTGCCTGAGAATGTCAGGCTGATAATATTGATGTACTCTTCGGGTGTTTAATAACTGGAAGAAGTCAGGCACTAAAATACTTTCAAGCAATCAAATTCAGATTACATGACTGAAGTTATGGGTTCAGTAAGAAAAAAAAAGATTACATTTTTAAAGTTGTTCTCCCATTCAGGGTTTGTAAAATGATCAAATTTTGAGAATTTGCATAATTTTGTGTCTTAACAATGGTTTAAATCTTGGTAAAACAAAGGTTAAAAATTTTGCACAATTTTGTGTCTTGTAACAATGGTTTAAATCTTGGTGAAAACAGAGGTTAAAAATTTGCATAATTTTGTGTCTTTTAACAATGGTTTAAATCTTGGTGAAAACAGAAGTTAAAAATTTTCATGCAGTTGAGAGGCGGTTAATGCTTGCTTGGTTACCAATTCATTAGAAAAATGATAAATATGATGACCGTACGACAATATTCCTTAGAAGGTTACATAAGTTTTTGCAAAGAGAAAAACCTTTTACATAAGGCTTTTTTGTTTTGTACAATATGTCCGGGGAAGGCAACCTGTAGATGGCAAGGTAGATATAAAACGATTGACGGAATTATCTTGAGATGCCCTGTGTGTCAAACATACTTTTCGATAAGAACTAATACATTTTTTGAGAGGTTGAAATTGAAACTGATCATAATATTTTTGAATTTGTGTTTCCACGGAAATGCCAGTTAGGGTTTGGTTAGTCTTTTTTTTGTGTGAAAGAAGGCATGGCCTGTATTGACTATGTCGAGTAAGGTAGGGGCAAGAACGTGCTGTGCTTTTTTTTCTAGTTTCTGTGGCATGGGTAAACTAGTGCATTTGGGGTTCATTTGGGTATCGTTTCTGTGGCGATTGAATGTGAGGGACAAAGGAATGGCCAGAGCACGTACATTCAGAGAGAGAAAGTGTGTCTGTTTTTCATACACAAAAAATTCCTTTCATTTACCTGAATTAAAAATTAAAAAAATGTAAAAAACAACACTTAGAAACATTGCCTTTTTTGTGCAAACAAGAAAAAGAATAACACTGTTAAATAAATTGTTTAAAAGAATTAAAAAAAAAAAAACGGTCATTCAATGCGAACATAATTCGGAATTTAAAAAATATATTGTGTACAATGAGTTTTATAAAAGAGTTAAAAATATTAGGTACGAAAATGACTTAACACCGGCAAGGGGAGATAATACAAAATGACTTAACACCGGCAAGGGGAGATAATACAAAATGACTTAACACCGGCAAGGGGAGATAATACAAAATGACTTAACACCGGCAAGGGGAGATAATACAAAATGACTTAACACCGGCAAGGGGAGATAATACAAAATGACTTAACACCGGCAAGGGGAGACAATACAAAATGACTTAACACCGGCAAGGGGAGACAATACAAAATGACTTAACACCGGCAAGGGGAGATAATACAAAATGACTTAACACCGGCAAGGGGAGATAATACAGAATGACTTAACACCGGCAAGGGGAGATAATACAAAACAGAATAACCGAAGCAAGTTAAAAAAATGAAAAAAAAAAAATGTCAACTATCATAATACAGATAAAGTTCAAAAATGTTGTGTCTAATGGACACTTTTGCCGGCTATGGAATCGGCTTTGCTGAGTTCAACTCCTATTGGATCTATTGATGTCATTTATGCACTAATATTGTGGGAAAGGTATGAACCCATGTGATCTGCTTTCTCGGCATGAACCTTTGTTTTTTTATTTTGTTTTATTTTTTAGAAGTCATGATTTTTTCAATAAAGCCAACCAAATTCTGGGTGGTCAAACCCCGAGCCAAATATCTTTCCCATCACGTCTGTTGTTTGTAACACGCATGGCTTGCACCATTGCTGAACGTAACATACATTGCAATGCACGTTCACAGTAGGGAAAGGTATGAACTTCCATCTCCCTCCCCTCGGTTATGGGTAAAAAAATGCAACTTGTGTTCAATTAATCGTATTCAATGATTCGTATATGGTAGTTATTGTGCTTCGGCATTTAATACCCCCCCCCCCGCCCCAACAATAATAATAAAAAAAATGCTAAGAACTTTCTGGACAACCCAACATTTAAACCCCCTTCCCAGTTCTTCCAGTGACATCTTAATAAAGTCAGTGAGTTCTTTTTTTTTTTTTTCTTCTTTTTTTTAAAATCTTTTCTCTCTTTTTTTTTTTTTAATTTACCCACTACAATTGGGTTTATTTTAAGATACTGTGTAAGATTTCCAATTCTTTCAAATGTTATTTTTTATTGACATCCTGAATGGAGGAGTTTTTTTTTTCTTTGTCCAAATAGTGTATGTATTTTTGATACTCCTTTTTTATGAGGTCTGTACTTAATGTTTTTGGCATCTGACGCCTATATTTTTTATTTTTCTACATTTTTCTTTTCTCTTTCCTTTTTTTCTCTTTCCGCTTTGTATGATATTCAAGTCAACTTAAACTGTTTTCAATTTGGTAACCAAAAAAACGAAACATTTGCGATTTTCTTTTATCTTTTCTCTGCAAAAAAAAAAAAAATGTGAATGTTTATTGATAACCTTTGCTTCAACTTAACCTTTGATCTTAAAATTTTCCATCAAAATTTTGATTTAAAAAAAAAAAAAATTTTTTTAAATACATTTTATGCACAAATTTCACTAAAAAGAAATTTCCTAAAATGAAAAAAGAAAAAATGCTGACTAATAAGAAAGAAGTGTATTTAAATTTAATGTATATTAAGAATAAGTTATTGTGTGTGTATATATATATATATATATATATATATATATATATATATATAATGTATGTATGTATATATATATAAAAGGAAAGCCAAAAACTATTATTTATGTGTTTATCAACGTTTCGTCTTTATTGTGAGACTTCCTCAGAATGAAGAAAAGTGAAGAAAAAATCACACAAGCATCAATTGTATTCGCCTGAAAACGGCGAGCTTTAGCTGGTTTGTGATTGAAAGAAAAATTTTAAAAAGTGAGAAGGCAGAACAAAGCTATGTATCAAGCAGCAGCAGTCTATAGAGTTTTTATAAGGTGGGAGGGATGTACTGTTTGAGATGAGTTTATTAATGCGGCCTCGAAAGAAAGGGTTTTGTCTGGGTCATCGTGTCAAACGAACGACCCAGACAAAACCTTTCTTTCAAGGCTTGTGTGATTTTTTTTTCTTCATCCTGAGGAAGTCTTACAATGAAGATGAAACGTTGATGAACACATAAATAGTATAGTTTTTGGCTTTCCTTTTTCATTTTCAAATACGTCGGATCATTTTATCTCTATCTTTATTTATTTATATATATATATATATATATATATATATATATATATGTATATGAGAAAATTAATAATTTTTCTCTTGAATAAATTAACATTTTTGGTAATTCTGGTTTTGTTTTATATGCAAATACATTATGAGAATAATAAAAATCTTAATAAAAAAAGGTACATTGTAAAATATATTAACGAATATATCTTATGATGTATCATAAAAAAGTAAGATAGATCATAAAGTATATTTCTGAATATAAACATATAAACGCAATTATAAAATGTTATGCCACTAAAAAGCATTTCTTGTATTCGATACTGTATTATTGTTTTTTTTTTAATAAGTGATCACATGATTAAAACTAAGAGGGATCATATGATTAAAAAAAATAGACACGAGAAAATAAATAATTTCTTTTAATTAAATAAACGTTCTGGTATTGTCTTCATATGCAAATAGGACAAATTCTTAATTAATAAAATAAGATACATCTTAAGATATATTTCTGAATATATCTTATGATGTATCATTAAAATAAGATCATAAAATATATATATTTCTGAATATATCTTATGATGTATCATTAAAATAAGATCATAAAATATATATATTTCTGAATATATCTTATGATGTATCATTAAAATAAGGTCATAAAACATATATATTTCTGAATATATCTTATGATATATCATTAAAATAAGGTCATAAAATATATTTCTGAATATATCTTCTTACAATTATAAAATTTTATACCACTAAAACATCTTGTATTATTCGATATTTTATTATTTTTCTAGAATAATCAGGATCGCATAATTAAAAAGAAATAATGTTTCTGTTGAATAAATTAACATTTTTGGTATTGTCTTTATATGCGAATACATCATGAGAATAAAAAATAAAATCTTAATAAAAAAAATAAGATACATCTTAAAATATATTAATAAATATATCTTGTTATGTATAATTAAAGAAATAAGCTAGGTCATAGAGTATATTTCTGAATATATTTTCATATAAACGCAATTATAAAATGTCATACCGTAAAAAGCATTTCTTGTATTATTCAATACTGTATTATTTTTCCAGAATTAAAATGATTAGGAATGAGGTATCACATGATTTAAAATAATGATGCGAAAAAAAAAAATTCTGATTGTGTTTATATGCGAATACATCATGAAAGTAGAAAAATTATTAATTAAAAAATAAGACATCTTAAAATATATTTCTGAATGTATCATTAAAAAAAGATGTATTCAGAATTATATTTTATGATGTAACTGTGTATAAATACAATTATAAAAGCATTTTTTGTATTATTCAATGTTGTATTATTATTATTTTTCTAGAATAAAAATGATCACATGATTAAAAATAAGAAGGATGACATGATTAAGAATAATATGAGAAAATAATCAATTTTTCTGTTACTTAAATGAGCATTTCTGGCATTGATTTTATATGCAAATACATCACAAGAGTTGAAAAAAAATTTTAAGTAAAAAAACAAGATACATCTTAAAATATATTTCTGAAAATATTCTATGATGTATCATTAGAAAATAAGATACATCTTAAAATATATTTCTGAATAAGTCTTATGTATCATTAAAAATAAGATAGATCATAAAATATATTTCTGAATATATCTTATGATGTATCATAAAAAATAAGATAGATAATAAAATATATTTCTAAATATATATCATATATCATTAAAAATAAGATCAATCATGAAATATATTTCTGAATATATCTTATGATGTATCATAAAAAATAAGATACATCTTAAAATATATTTCTGAATATAGCTTATGATGTATCATTAGAAAGTAAGATACATCTTAAAATATATTTCTGAATAAGTCTTATGTATCATTAAAAAATAAGATACATCTTAAAATATTTTTGAATATATATGATGTATCATAAAAAATAAGATAGATCATAAAATATATTTCTAAATATGTATACATAAAAATACAATTATAAAATGTTATTCTACTAAAAACATTTCTTGTATTATTCAATGCTGTATTATTTTTTTTCTAGAATAAAAATGATCACATGATTAAGAATAATGATACGAGTAAATAATCAATTTTTCTGTTACTTAAATGAGCATTTCTGGCATTGTTTTTATAGCCAAATACATCATGAGAGTTGAAAAAAATTCTTAAGTAAAAAATAAGATACATCTTACATCATATATATTTCGAAATATATTTTATCATTAAAAAATAAGATATATCTTAAAATATATTTCTGAATATATATGATGTATCATTAAAAAATAAGATACATCTTAAAATATATTTCTGAATATATATGATGTATCATTAAAAAATAAGATAAATCATAAGATATATTCAGAAATATATTTTATCATATATCATATATATTTCGAAATATATTTTATCATTAAAAAATAAGATATATCTTAAAATATATTTCTGAATATATATGATGTATCATTAGAAAATAAGATACATCTTAAAATATATTTCTGAATAAGTCTTACGTATCATTAAACAATAAGATAGATCATAAAATATATTTTTGAATATATCTTATGATGTATCATAAAGAAATAAGATAGATCATAAAATATATTTCTAAATATATATACATAAAAATACAATTATAAAATGTTATTCTACTAAAAACATTTCTTGTATTATTCAATGCTGTATTATGATTTTTCTAGAATAAAAAAATACGACATGATTAAGAATATTTGTCAAAAATGATACAAGAAAATAAATATTTTTTCTGTTGAATTTTATATGCGAATACATCATGAGTGTTGAAAAAAATTCTTTAAATATATTTCTGAATATATCTTATGATTAGCATTTACAGCCTTTCATGATGTATCATAAAAAAAAGATAAATCACTAACATATTTCTGAATCTATCTGCATATAAATGCAATTCAAAAATGGTGTAATGGTGTACCACTAAAAACATTTCTTTTATTATTCAATTAAATGAATCGAGAACAGTTTTAAATTTAGAAAATTACTTCTGTCTTGAAAAGAAAAGAGGATACTTTAAAGTTGAAATGTTAAAAAAAAAAAACGTAATTTAAAGCTGAAATATAATTTAACATAAAAAAAATGATAATTTTGAATATAAGAATTAAAAATTAAATAAATTTAATAATTAAAAAAAAAAAAGAAGTTTTTTTTTGTTTTGTAAAAATGTCATTATTTACTTTCCGTGGCTCAACGATTTGTGTTCGCGTTCGGGCAAGGAAATATTGCACACTTATCATTTCATGTAATTAAAACAAAATGTATTTAATGTCTGTCGATTCAAATTTATTCGAAGTTCAAAATAATTTGTTCAAGTGCAGAAATTTTTGATTGGAAGAGAAAGAAAAGCTTAAAAAATGTTTGCAACTTGAAACTTTGCACCCATAAGAAAGGTGTACGCCCGGGGGCAACCACCCTTTTGCACCCCTGCTATGCCACTGTTCTCTCAGCATTTTAATCCTCCAACTTAAAATTATATATATATTAAAAAAAAAAACCGAGACTTATAGAACAAATATTTATATTCTGAAGAAGAAAAATTAAAATAATCGAAAATAAATATTTGAAACTTTCTTTGAAAGATTTTTGACACAAATTTTATTTTTTATTTTGCTGAAAACTCCAATACGAGGAGAATGCGAAGAAATCTGTGGCGAGAATTTACTTTTTTTTCTCTTATTTTTTGTAAATTTTCCAGTATGTATATTGAAGAACAGAATTCT
The DNA here is from genome assembly GCA_963556195.1 of Sepiola atlantica. Classification (NCBI taxonomy): domain Eukaryota; kingdom Metazoa; phylum Mollusca; class Cephalopoda; order Sepiida; family Sepiolidae; genus Sepiola; species Sepiola atlantica. The sequence continues at coordinate 13,276,943 of OY744533.1, forward strand.
GGCCGTGATCCCCCGTCCTTTCAATAAAACTTTGCTCACCAATTTTCAATGCAAAAAAATGTTGTTTCTTTGTTCCTTATGTTTTAAGAATTTTTGAGATAAGGATTGATTATTTGGATTATTTGGATTATTTGGATTACTGTTCTCATCTTGGATATTATTTTCACAACTTTTCGGCCGATGTAACCTGCAGCCTTCTTCAGGTGAGTTTTGTCAAACTTGGGGAATCTGTTTGTTGAACTCGGGAATCTGTACGGAATTTCAAAGGAACCCTTTATTAAATCTGTCAGACATGGCCGGGTAGAAACAACGGATAAAAGTGCTAAGTAATAATCGGTTCTAAGTGACAGTCTTCTGGAGGTTGAAGGTTCAATCCTCAGTACGTAAGAATACAGTAAAGAATTACTTAAGACTTCTACCTCCGTCTTGGATCAAATAAAGAGTTTCTTTGAAATTCTGTACCAATTCCTGAGTTCGACAAGACATAACTAAAGATAATCAGAGTGTCCATAATGATGCAGCCGGAAAGCCGCTGATCTGGAACGCCACTTGTTCCGACTCCTTTTCACCAGCAAGGATTGCGGAATCCGCGGTGAAGCTCGACACGGCGGCTCTGCTTGCCGAAATATAGAAGCGCGGAAAATACAGCTCGCTCACTGACTGTTTCGTCTTCCAACCAATTTCAGTGGAAACGTCGGGTGTGCTTGGCCCCGAGACTGTTAAATTTTTTCAGGACATTGGATGGAGGATTTCAACGTCTAGGTACGGATCCCATGAGTCAGCCTGGTTGTTCCAACGCATCTCCCTGGCTATCGTGGCAACGCTATGTCAGTAATAACGGCGTCACTTCCGTTCTAATCGTCATCTGTTGACTCCCTCTTTCTTTCTCTCCCGCTCTCTATCTACCTATGTCTGATCTGTCTCTTTGCTTCTCTCTCTTTCTCTCCCCCTCTCTATCTACCTATGTCTGATCTGTCTCTTTGCTTCTCTTTCTTTCTCTTCCCCTCTCTATCTACCTATGTCTGTATCTGTCTCTTTGCTTCTCTTTATTTCTCTCCCCCTCTCTATCTACCTATGTCTGTATCTGTCTCTTTGCTTCTCTTTCTTTCTCTTCCCCTCTCTATCTCCCCATGTCTGTATCTGTCTCTTTGCTTCTCTTTATTTCTCTCCCCCTCTCTATCTACCTATGTGTGTATCTGTCTCTTTGCTTCTCTTTCTTTCTCTCCCCCTCTCTATCTCCCCATGTCTGTATCTGTCTCTTTGCTTCTCTTTCTTTCTCTCCCCCTCTCTATCTACCTATGTCTGTATCTGTCTCTTTGCTTCTCTTTCTTTCTCTCCCCCTCTCTATCTACCTATGTCTGTATCCGTCTCTTTGCTTCTCTTTCTTTCTCTCCCCCTCTCTAATCTACCTATGTCTGTATCTGTCTCTTTGTTTCTCTTTCTTTCTCTCCCCCTCTCTATCTACCTATGTCTGTATCAGTCTCTTTGCTTCTCTTTCTTTCTCTCCCCCTCTCTATCTACTTATGTCTGTATCTGTCTCTTTGCTTCTCTTTCTTTCTCTCCCCCTCTCTATCTACCTATGTCTGTATCTGTCTCTTTGCTTCTCTTTCTTTCTCTCCCCCTCTCTATCTACCTATGTCTGTATCTGTCTCTTTGCTTCTCTTTCTTTCTCTCCCCCTCTCTATCTACTTATGTCTGTATCTGTCTCTTTGTTTCTCTTTCTCTCACTAACTTGCCAGAGATATTTGTCAAGTTGAGTTAATAATAAAATATATTTTTAATTTTTAGAAACTTGTAACGTGTTGAAGATTATGAATAAAAGAATCAAATAATTAAAAAAAATGATGCAGGATTAAACAGAGCTGAAAGGGAAAAGATTACGAAATACCAACGTCTTATGTACGACATGAAAAGAAACTGAAATCTTAGGAAGATCTCCATAATACCAGTAATTATAAGAGCAACAGGACTAATGAAAAAGAATTTCAAAAACTATTTGGCGAATATACCCGGTGAACCGAGTGCAAGAGAGATACAAACAATTGCACTTAAAGGGACGGTTAGAATCTTAAAAAAGATCTCTAGGCTGGAGTGTCTGAAATAGCCGGTGAATGTCTGGTATCTGATAGGAAAAACAAAAACAGCAAAAACAAAAAGATAAGAAAATAAAAAAAATGGTTACATCAGCTAAAAAGTTGCAAGAATAGGAGAACATTAGTTTGAATAATCCAAATACAGAAAATCTATGTTTTTGTCTTTTTTTTTGTTTTGACAAAGTGTATTTTCAGCATCAAAATTGACCCTCTGCACTAAAAAAATAATTTCAAATGTTAAAAAAAAAAAGTCAATGAATATTTTTTGATTATATTTTATGTGTATTCCAAGGGAAATAATTCATATTGCCATCGTTCGGCATTCCGCTATCGTATTAGAATCATGAGTTGTCCCCCTTTTAAATAAATCTGTAAAAATAATCTTAAATTAGTAAATTATTACATAAATGAGTGCTTCCTTAGAATTCTCTCACTGATAATTTTTAAATAAACTTAAATAGTATCCTACCTTTGTTATGCAAACCGAAATAATCATTTATTATTATTATTATTATTATTATTATTATTATTATTATTATTATTATTATTATTATTATTCCAAGTTTGAGTGAAAACAAATAAATGCCGTCAATATGTCGATATTTGGGGCTACTATGATAATCCTATGTCAACCTATATTTTTCGCTTTTGACTAATAAACTTTGATTTGTTTGACCCCTAAAACTGGGCTGTAACATATGTATGGTACATCTGTAACATATGTATGGTACATCTGTAACATATTTCATGTTTGCTGCCAGTGCAAGATGTTCTTGGAAATAGGATTATCAGTTTGCTTGAGGAGAAAACATCACAAAAACGTGAACCAGAGATAACTCCAGGAAAAGCTGTTTCATCGAGAGATCTTACTGATTCGCGTCCATCTATTATTGCAGCTGTGCCTAGTCATCTTTTTCTGTTCCGAGGGATGTTTATGTGCCTTGTTACAAGGCAGGATTATAATGATGTTGCATGATGGGGCTACTATGATAATACGTTATAAAGTGCATTATCATAGTAGCCCCGCCATAGGGGCTACTATGGATTTTTTTTTTACATTAAAAAAATGTATAAAAAGCTGAAAATCATTTTTTTTTTCATGAATTAAAGATGAAGAAACTACACTTGTCTTATGTCCTCATTCCGAAGTGGTTATCGTACACAGTTTGCAAAAGAAAAGTAATCTCACAGAATTTGACGAATTTAATGCAAATGTGAATCAAATTAAACTAAATAAACTCTTAGAACTGACATTCTCTCCAGATCTTAAATGGAAAATGTATATCCAGTCTGTTGCTAAGGTCGTTGGAAAAATGGTTGGATCATTCTACTGCTCCAGAAACTACCTGACTTTTGATGCAATCCTCTGTCTGTATAAAAGTCAAATACATCCTAAGATGGGGAGGTACTGTTGCCACATCTGGGGAGGTGCTGCTCATAGCAACCTTTCCTGCCTTGACAGAGTACAAAACCGATTTAAAAATTTAGTGGTGGCGGTGATGGTTAAATGGGTGATCTCTTCCTCTCCCTACACCACCTTTCTCACAGAAGAGACGCTGCTAGTCTCTCTCTACTCTATTGTTATTTCCATGGATATTGCTCGCTTAAGCTCCAATCTGTGGGGTTAGGCGATGTAAAAAGCTCCATTCGAAATGTCAATGTAACACGACGAATAACTCATGGACTTACAATTTCTACCGTGCATGCCTGCCGAAAGAACCTGTCTTATATTGCTGTGTTAAAATGTAGAGAAGAGGTTTGTCTTTTTACCTGGAACCTGATGACCCATTTCTTTGTTTCTTCTTATCGAACGATGCCAGTCAGATGAAGACAGATGCTGCGATCCTACAACAAAATCTCTAACAAGCATCACTCACCCTCTACAACTTCACTACATTCCGGGCAACGTTGGGTTGGTACAGATAAGATATCTAACTCATATTTTTAATTGAAAAAATATAAAAAGAGTTGTCTCCCTTACAACTAAAATTTAATTTCTTTTTCTGTATAAGTTTACAAACGGTGCAAACTAATAAAGATTAAAGACTAAAATGACTTCCGGCATCCTGGTTGTTAGGCATGGGATTTTTATAAAGTACTAACCTTCAGATGGCACGTGTCATAATTTGAGCCCAACCGTATTATTAGTTTGCAAGTTACAGTTATTTAAGTGGAGCTATGGAAAAATCTGAATTTCGTGTGTTGATAAAGCATTGCTTTCTGAAGTGAAAAAATACTGTTCAAGCAAATAAGAGTTGGTCGGACTCTGCTTCATCGGAAAAAATGGTTAAGAGGTGGTACGCTGACTTTAAAAGCGGCGGTACAGACACAAATGATGCTGTGCTCAGGTCACTCAAATTTGGCAGTTGTCCCGAAAACATAAAAAGAAAAAAAGTCTACAGACTCGTTTTAGCCGCTCGTAAATTTAAATTGCATGAGATAGCAACGGATTTGGTGATATCAGAAGGCAGCGTATTCACAATTTTGCATAAACATTTGTAAATAAGAAAGCTGTGTTCAAAGTGGATGCCACGTTTGCTAAGAGTTGATCAAAAACAATAATGTGTCGACGATTCAGAGTGTTGTTTGTAACTGTTTCAACACAACAAAAAGAAGTTTTAGTATCAATATGTGACGATGGATGAAACATTGATCCACCACTATACTTTTGGAGGTGACGGTGGTTAAGTGGATAACGACGCAAACTGACGACCTGGGTGTGCCAAGTTCGAATCCAGTCGATTCCATAAAACCACTTTCACTTAGAGATGTTGGCAACCATAACATGGTCCCTCCTGCAAAAATGCTGCCAAAGTTGTACCATTCTGATTCATACGGCTTGTAACGGATGTAAACATCAGCAGGCAAGGTTTTGGCGTCCATATTTTGTGATGTTCCAGGTATTTTGTTCATCGATTACCTTGAGAAAGGAAGAAACATCAATAGCGAATATTATATAACATTATTGGTCTGTTTGAAGGAATAAATCGCTCAAAACGGTCACAAATGAAGAAGAAAAAAGTTTGCTTTCACCAAGACAATGCACCGTGTCATAAGTTGATTGCAATGATGGGAAAACTACATAAATTGTACTTCAAATTGCTTCCGCATTAACCATATTCTTCAGATCTGGCTCCCAGCGACTACTGGATGTTTGCAGACCTGAAAAGAATGTTCCAAGGAAAGAGATTTGTGCTCCAATGAAGAAGTGATATCGAAAACTGAGACAAAGACAAATCGATCTACAAAAAAGGCATCGAATTGTTAGAGAAGCGTTGGAATCAGTGTATACCCCTAGAATAACCCTAACCCTAATCTTAACCCTAACCCTAATCCATACCCCTAGAAGGAGACTCTGTTGATGCATAAAGTCGAATTTTGCCTAAAAGTTGTTAGTTAGGCCCGGGATGTGTTTTCGGGGACTTACATCGGTCAAATAACATTATAACACGTGAATAAATAAAAAAAGATGCAAAAAAGACAAAACAATTTTTTAATGTTACTACTGCACTCTATGGGTGCACAAAACGTGCAGCTGAGGACATGGTAAACTCACATCAGATCCAGACTTCAGAAGTAAGAGATGTCTAGTACTATGATACCCAATTGAGGGTCGCCCTTGTGCAGAAGTTGAAATAGGTGAGGACACCATGGGGGTGGTAGGCGCCTTTTGCTACCTAGGAGATATGCTGAGTGTTGGAGGTGGCTGCGAACTAAGTTCGACTATCAGGGTCAAGACAGCTTGGTGAAAGTTCAGAGAACTTCTCCTAATCCTAACATCCCGAGCCATCCCAATTTTTACCAGGTGTATGGTCTATGATAGCTGCGTAAGAAGCATGATGTTGTATGGCAGTGAGTGTTGGGATCTAACCCAGGCCTCACTTGCTCGACTCCAGAGAAATGACAGGGCAATGATTAGGTGGATATGCAAGGTAAAACCGGACCAGATCCAGAACATTAGGTCAGACACTCTACTTGAGAAATTGGTCATCCCAAAACTTTATGTCCTAATAAGGGCAAATCGTCTTTGCTGGTTCTGGCATGTCGAAAGAAGTAAGGGGTATATCAGCACTTGCAAAGACCTAAGGCTGGATAGCAAAAAGAAAGTTGGGTGCCCTAAGAAGACATGGAAAGAAACCATCAGGCAAGACTGTAAACTGGCAAATAGACACAGTCAATCCCCACAATCGTGATCACTGGAGACTTAGCATAAGGACAGCCAGACAACGTCGAACCTCTTGTCAAAGGGAACATAGACGGTAAACTTGAATAGTGAGTGAGTGAGTGTGAGTGAATGAGAGGGAGTGAGTGAAAGTGAGTGAGTGTAAGTGAGTTGAGTGTGGGTAAGTGTAAGTGAGTGAGTGAAAGTGAGTGAGTGTGGGTAAGTGTAAGTGAGTGAGTGTGAGTGTGAGTGAATGAGAGGGAGTAAGTGAAAGTGAATGAGTGAGTGTGAGTGAAAGTGAGTGAGTGTAAGTGAGTGAGTAAGTGTGAGTGAGTTGAGTGCGGGTAAGTGTGAGTGAGTGAGTGAATGTGAGTGAGTGTGAGTGAGTGAGTGAGTGAGTGTGAGTGAGTTGAGTGTGGGTGAGTATCTATTTAATCAAGACAAACAAATTCTTTTTATTCAGTATTTTTAATTTTTTTTTATTTATTTACAAATTATATAAGTTTTTATCTGAACATAAATACATAAATACAAAGTGGCTCATAAGAAAAATATAATTTCCGAATATCGATCTCTTCCAATAAAATATCAGCTACCGCATACACCCGTCTCTTTTTCCGAATGGGATAAAGTTTAATGAAGCCATTTTTGTAGAAATCTCAAACATTTAGATTTTAGAGGCACACGTGGCAGCGGCTTACTTTAGCCATTTTCAGCATTAATTCAATAAATTACATATTTTATAAGGAATACAAGTTTTCAAATTTAACATCATAGCAATTTTTATATGGGACACAAAAATATACAGCCTCTTCATAATGAATGATCGTCTGCACGTGGCGAAGAGCCGCATCTTTCACAAGGTTAGCCTGTTAATATGCATAGATACTGACAGAACACAGCAGATCTAGCAGAGTAAACCTTGAACAAAGGATAATTTAAAATTATCTAACATATAAAGTTATGTTGTCAGATTTTCATATAGCATTTAAACTGACAAATCAAACTTTGTTTTCTGACTAGCCAATTATCATTTGTTATTGGCAATATAATAATGTTGAGCAAAATTTAGCCTGTTAATATGCATATACCTTAATAGAATAGGGCTGATCTAAAGTAAACTTTGAACAAAAATCCCTCCATTCTTTATGGGTAATTGGAGTTTGTGTGGTGACCATTAACGCACGGATGTTTTGGCAGATAGAATATCATAGCTTAGTGGAAGACCATTTTTGACAATGAGAAGGTGCACTACTCCGGTGAGTGGAGATCTGTAAAAGTGTAAAGTGTTTAGGTTTGACGAGCTGTATACTTATTCGACCCTGAACATGCCTTTAACAAGTACTGTTAATTGAATTATCTCCCCTTTGTAGATTGGCTGTTTGAAGTTTCTAAAGCTAGGTGGCTTGACAGTCAATAGTTGTTAATTGAATTATCTCCCTTTTGCAGATTGGCTGTTTAGAGTTGTTAATTGAATTATCTCCTCTTTGCAGATGGGCTGTTTGAAGTTTCTAAAGCTAGATGGCTCTAGTAGTCAATAGTTGTTAATTAAATTATCTCCCCTTTGCAGATTGGCTGTTTAGAGTTTCTAAAGCTAGATGGCTCTGGCAGTCAATAGTTGTTAATTAAATTATCTCCCCTTTGTAGATTGGCTGTTTGGAGTTTCTAAAGCTAGATGGCTCTGGCAGTCAATAGTTGGTAATTGAATTATCTCTCCTTTGCAGATGGGCTGTTTGGAATTTCTAAAGCTAGATGGCTCTGGCAGTCAATAGTTGTTAATTGAATTATCTCTCCTTTGCAGATTGTCTGTTTGGAATTTCTAAAGCTAGATGGCTCTGGTAGTCAATAGTTGTTAATTGAATTATCTCCCCTTTGCAGATTGGCTGTTTATAGTTTATACAGCTAGATGGCTCTGGCAGTCAATAGTTGTTAATGTAATTATCTCTCCTTTGCAGATTGGCTGTTTAGAGTTTCTAAAGCTAGATGGCTCTGGCAGTCAATAGTTGTTAATTAAATTATCTCCCCTTTGCAGATGGGCTGATTGAAGTTTCTAAAGCTAGATGGCTCTGGCAGTCAATAGTTGTTAATTGAATTGTCTCTCCTTTGCAGATTGGCTGTTTGGAATTTCTAAAGCTAGATGGCTCTGGCAGTTAATTAGCATAAGAGCAAGTGTCATAAGTATATAAATTCTACTTTTCGATTGAAGAGGGCTATTGATTATAAGAGCTGTAACAGGAAGGACCAAACGTGATGATCACACAAAACAATCGGCCCTTTGGGCGAAGTTTTGCTCCCAAGCATGTGGTCAGGTTCCCTGGAGTACATAGATCTTTTAATCACTAAAAATCAGAGAATTATCTAATTATGAAATTTTAAGCATTTATTCAATAAATTCTATATTTCATAAGGAATACAAGTTTTCAAATTTAACATCTAATGTGTTGAAGTTTGACAGAATTTTAGTTTCGCTCAGATTAACGCCCATGTTACGTTTCTCTGCGCAGATGTTACGTTGTTCATACAAGTCGATGATACATCTTCGACAATCAGTCCTATAGAGTTTGGGTCTTTTTTAAGCTAGATGACCATTCTTCTGTCAGGCTGATGTCTGGTTCTGTTCAGTTCTAGGACGTTCACTCTCCAAGCCTTTACATTCTCGTGCTCTGAATAGGGGTTTATTGCTAATTGTCTGAGGTGCCCTGACCGGGAAATGCCGACGGAACTAGTATCTACCTCCCTCCCACTGTGGGAAGATATGGCACAAGGCCGGAAGGTGGGGATCTAAAAGCCAGCGCTCAAGAGGCAGAGAACTTTGGCCTACAAAAAATGCCTCAGAAGCCCCATCGGCATTCCCCTGTAGGTGCACCTGAGGCGATTAGTAATAAACTAATCTCTTCTCAAAGAGAGAAGGTTAAGCCTGGAAAGGTGGACTTCCTAGAACTGCACAAAATCATACCTTAGCCTGACAGAAAAAATGACACCTAACTCAAATGGCCCAGACTCTGTCGGACTGATTGTTGAGCACGTATCCTTGACTTGATATAAAAAACAATACGACCTTAAGGTCAAGTGATCCCCGAGTTGCTCAGGCATTTGTGGTGGGTCAGAGTGCACTTCCTCTAGTGCGCTGGCTTTTTTACTTTTCTATCTCCAGCTTCCGACGTTATGTCACATCTTCCTGCGTATTTTTATGCATGCACATTTTAAGCGCACCAAGGAAGAAATATGTTCTCAAGAAGAAATGCAAAAAATGTTTTTTGATATTTGAGTCGATTTTGTTTAAATCAAATGTTTTTTTTAACTATTATTATTAACAATTAAATGCAAATGTTTTTTGATATTTGAGTCGATTTGGTTTAAATCAAATGTTTTTTTTAACTATTATTATTAACAATTAAATGCAAATGTTTTTTGATATTTGAGTCGATTTGGTTTAAATCAAATGTTTTTTAACTATTATTATTAAGAATTAAATGCAAATGTTTTTTGATATTTGAGTCGATTTGGTTTAAATCAAATGTTTTTTTAACTATTATTATTAACAATTAAATGCAAATGTTTTTTGATATTTGAGTCGATTTGGTTTAAATCAAATGTTTTTTTTAACTATTATTATTAACAATTAAATGCAAATGTTTTTTGATATTTGAGTCGATTTGGTTTAAATCAAATGTTTTTTAACTATTATTATTAAGAATTAAATGCAAATGTTTTTTGATATTTGAGTCGATTTGGTTTAAATCAAATGTTTTTTTAACTATTATTATTAACAATTAAATGCAAATGTTTTTTGATATTTGAGTCGATTTGGTTTAAATCAAATGTTTTTTTAACTATTATTATTAACAATTAAATGCAAATGTTTTTTGATATTTGAGTCGATTTGGTTTAAATCAAATGTTTTTTTAACTATTATTATTAACAATTAAATGCAAATGTTTTTTGATATTTGAGTCGATTTTGTTTAAATCAAATATTTTTTTAACTATTATTATTAACAATTAAATGCAAATGTTTTTTGATATTTGAGTCGATTTGGTTTAAATCAAATGTTTTTTTAACTATTATTATTAACAATTAAATGCAAAAAATGTTTTTTAATATTTGAGTCGATTTTGTTTAAATCAAATTTATTGGCAAAAAAATGGCAAAGTGCAACAAGCCATGTAAAAGGACAGTAAGAAGATGTGTACATCTATGCACCGTCTGAATGATCGTCCGAAGGAGGCTTTAAACCTGGATATGGTAGGCATCATCACTACCTCCTCTGTCAAGTTGATCCAGGGAGCAGAAACATGGACAGAGCATGCCGTTCTTCTAATGAGATGTAAACATTGATGGTACATCTATTTCCTGGTCCTGCGGAAACCACAACTTGTCTGTTTTGGGCACAGCGACACTTATGTGGGTGGTTTTGTCCTCAAAGTGCTGATTACAAATGTACTGAATTTATTCAAATTGGCAGCACAATTTGCATAAGTTACTTTGTTTTTGTAAATGGCGAGAAATAAATTAATGGCATAATGTTTGAGTAAATACGTGTGATCTTTTGTAGTAGGCTCGGTTGCCGCAGCACAGTAAGGGTTAATGGTGAAATGCAATTGTAAACAATCGATTGAACCGGATCCATGGACGGCGGCACCGGAGAGGGGGGGGTGGCTCAAGCCCCCCCCCACTTTTTGACTTGGCCCCCCCCCTTTACGGTCATCAATAATGAAGTTATATATGCATGTGTTTAACCCCCCCCCCCCACACTTTTTAGGAGAGCCCCCCCCCCTACACTTTTATAACTGTCCCGCCGGTCCTGGGATCCACTATTTTACCCATAACGAGAGGAAACTTAGCAGTTCATACCTTTCCCCATTGAATAATGAAAATGAATAGATCGGACAGGATTTGAACTCAGTTCACCTATCACATAGTCCACGTCGAAATTAATTGTATAATTTTATCTTCTTCTATCTGGAAAGTTCTGATAGTATTGTCGGAAAGGTTGATCAAAATCCCCTACATGATTTTGATTCTAGAAAATGTCTAAAAATTTCAGGCTTAAGCTTAAGGGGTCCTAAGAAGAAACCGAAATTCAGGGAATCTTATTTAATTAGTTTTACTTTTTTTCTAATGACTATGGATCTAATTTAATGCAAATCTGAAATATCTGAATTTTCAAATGGGTGGTTGTGGCCATATTATGTCCCTAAAAACTCTTTAAAATACTGCATACAAACTGAAGTATGAGGAATATTTATTAATTGATGTCTAACAACTATTGTTAAAATTTCACCAAAATCTGAGGTATCTAAATTTTTACGAAGGGTTTCCACCCCTTTTTATCCCCTTTGCATGAAACTTAATTAAACTAAATATAGCCGATATTACCCACCCTTACGCCTAGCAGCTGTGTTCCAAAATTCATAATGATCCTCGGTTTGTTAGTTTAGGAGTGAATCATGTACCTACAAATATATAAACATATAGTACACATACCGCACTTTATATAAATAGAGATTGGATTGTCTGTTGTCCGTTGTACAATATCTTATCTGCATTATTTACACTCTGTTTTTTGGCAACAGTCATTTTATTTGCAGTCATTTTTTTTATTTGCTTCTGTTTAATAAATAAATAAATTGATTTTAGTTCATTAAATTCTTTGTCCCGTTTCAAGAAATCAGAAGGCCACCAAAGGGAGAAGTAAAAAAAAAATCGAGTTATCTCCCCTGAAATATTTTGTTTTTATAAAGCAAAGATAAAATAGATTACAATTTGCTAATTAACCCGCAGCATTCTTCCATTTCAGGCGAAACGGAAGAAAATAAAAATGCTTTTAAAAGACGGTAAAGATTTGTTCTATAATATTCAGTTCTAGTTGGAAGTTTTTAAATTTTTATTATAAATTTAAAGAACTATTTTTTTTTTTTTGTGATTTAAACTGTCAAACATAGTTGTTATTACTAAAACAGTTATAGATCAATATTCGATATATATATATATATATATATATATATATATATATATATATATATATATATATATATATATATAGTGTGTAGATTTCAATTTTGTGTTGAGAATCTGAATAACAGAGCTCAATGTAATTTAAACAGAGCAAAACAGAATTATAAAAAGAAAAACTATACACACATTAAGGTTGTACACATAATAACTTATTTCGACCCCTTTAATTAGGTCTCCTCAGATGTATAAACAACCATGTAAAAAAAACGTTTTTTTGACGTGGTTGTTTATACATCTGAGGAGACCTAATTAAAGGGGTCGAAATAAGTTATTATGTGTACAACCTTAATGTGTGTATAGTTTTTCTTTTTATAATTCTCTCTCTCTCTCTCTCTCTCTCTCTCTCTCTCTCTCTCTCTCTCTCTCTATATATATATATATATATATATATATATATATATATATATATATATCATCTCTCTCTCTTTCTCTCTCTCTCTCTCTCTCTCTCTCTCTCTATATATATATATATATATATATATATATATTTATTTATTATAGAAGATTTGAACAACACTGGTACCGTCGGTTTCAAATTCAACAAAGGGGGTAAGCACGTGCCCCCACCCCCTTTATGGACTCTCCTCAGCTTTTGTTTGTGGTCTGTTGCTTTGGGAAAAGATTTTATTTTTGAATTTCTCTTAATAATCGAGCAACTGTGATTCTCTCCCACAAATCTTACAAAGATATATATATATACATATATATATATATATATATATATATATATATATATATATATATATATATATATATGAGAGAGAGAGAGAGAATACTTTAAAGATATAAATAATATCAATATAGTGTATAGAGCAATAATATTAATTGAATGACATAATAATGACATAATAAAATGAGAAATTAATCAGATTTTATTTGAATTTTAATAAAATCTGATTAATTTCTCATTTTATTATGTCATTATTATGACATTCAATTAATATTGTTGCTCTATACACTATATTGATATTATTTATATCTTTAAAGTATTCTCTCTCTCTCTCTCTCTCTCTCTCTCTCATATATATATATATATATATATATATATATATATATATATATAAAAGTATTGATATATATATATATATATATATATATATATATATATATATATATATATATATATATATAAAAGTATTGATATATATATATATATATATATATATATATATATATATATATATATATATATATATATATATGAATACTTTTCTAAAAAGATCATATTTACTAAAGGTTTTTGCGAACCACAGAGAAAGCCTTCATGGGCCGGTTTTAACATGTGGACCTTAGGTTTTCCATGCATGATCTTGAAACTCTATGTATTCAGACAGAAACAGTTGGAATGAAGTTGTTGACAGCATTATATTCACCAAATTGATGAATATGTATTGCTGCTGCTGATGATGATGATGATGATGGTGGTGATTCTGTGACGAAAGGCAAACAATGTAGATTATGATGGAACGTCTCATCCCGAAAGATTCAGACAAAAAATCCTCTTGTAAATTTCAGCAATTGTCGGATGAGAGTGGATAAAGTCAAAATGCCATTTTCTTTTGTGGTTATTACAAGTTTGTTTGTTGGTGTTTAACGACCGTTAAACCGTTATAAGGTCATCACAGGTCAAACAATTTTTGTATTTTCACAATCAGACAGTTTTTACAATGTTTCATTTCTGTGAAGGCGTTTTTAGTGTATGCAATTTGGCTATTCATAATATGTAAATGATTTTGTTTGATTTTTAGATTTTGGTATGTTTTCTTTCTTTTAAAAATATTATTTGGGCCATTCTTTTGAAGAGAGCTTTTCACATCGTTTGTTTGGTGACAAGATAATCGTCATTTCTATGTAGGTGACTTTGCGCTTCTTGTCAGATGTTATTTTGTTAATGCTGGATTTTTTTTAAATTAAATATGTATGTACAAATTATTTTTTATTAATTAAATATGTATGTACAAATTATTTTTTATTAATTAAATATGTATGTACAAATTATTTTTTATTAATTAAATATGTATGTACAAATTAGTTTCTAAACGAGGATTTTTGTGTTGCTTTCAGCAAGCGCATTTTTTTATTTTATCGTCTTTGATTTTGAAGGCTGGAGAACTTGTCAGTTCCACTTTTGGCGGTTCCTCATCTGGTATTGTACAACGGGGGGTATACCGAGACATCTGAAATGAAAAAAGGTGACAGGAAATGTAGTAATTTACGAGTAACAACAGGATATATATATATATATATATATATATATATATATATATATATATATATATATATATATATATATATATATATATATAATTAACTTGTTACAAATATCCAGGGGGTATAAATCCGAAGGAAGTTGAAACCGGGTTTATGAGAGCGCTCAATGAAAATTCAGAGCAAAACATATTTTTTGTTGGTGATTTTATTATTCCATTAATTGTGACAAAATATATGCTGTTTCATTAGAGCCAACTCTTCAAGCGACAATGAAATCAAATGGCAAAGATTTTAAATTCAACCTCAACCGGAAATTGAAGATGCATTAGAGGGCTCCATCTCCGTCCCCCTCCCTCTAATGCATCTTCAATTTCCGGTTGAGGTTGAATTTAAAATCTTTGCCATTTGATTCCATTGTCGCTTGAAGAGTTGGCGCTCATTGCAGGCACTAATGAAACAGCATATATTTTGTCGCAATTAATGGAATAATAAAATCACTAACAATATATATATATATATATATATATATATATATATATATATATAATTATAATATAAAATGAAATAATAAAATAAGTTGTCAATCAAATTTTATTAAAATTCAAAGTTCAAGCAAAGTATCTTAACGTCCTTAGCTCATGAGTTTTCAAAGATAAATCTTCTCCTCAGAGGACCATTACCATAGTGACATCACTACAGGCAAAAAAATTACTCTTTGAAAATATATAAAAATATATACAGCAATACATAAAAATACATAACATCAAATATATCAACCCAAAAACATACTTTTTGTTGAATCTATACAATCCATCCAGGTCATAGAGTTTAAAAGACATAATTAGGAAATATATCCAGAAGTCCAGAAGGCTGAAAGAAAATTAATGCAGGCAACGAGTGAAAGTCCAAAAGCTAGAGATTGAAGAAATAGTCCAACCGTGAGATGCGTCAGCAATCGATGAAGTGAAAAGTATCCAATGTTTATGTTAGTCCGATAAATAAATCAAATCAAATAAAAAGTTCAATAAACTCACTCAAAATTCCCAGAAATTGATCTGAAGATTCCAAAAATAAATATTATTTTCATATTGACCCATATACACATGCAATCATCAGTACGAGAAGAGACAATCTTTGCCAGTCGCACAATTCGAACCCAAATACGAAAGTCAGTTTTGACTCAGTAGTCGGAGCGCTAATTGTTGTGGCCAACATGCATTGCCGTGGAAATGGGAGATTAAATTTATGTCTAAATGCCAAATTCAGCGGGCATGTTAGCAAACTGTCAAACAGAACTCAATAAGCGGAGCCTAGAGTATTACATTACATATTATATATATATATAATATATATATATATATATATATATATATATATATATATATATAATATATATATATACCAAATATTGAAATAATGTAACAAGAGTAAAGTTACTTCACAATTGATTTTGAGATTTTGATTCTTAACGGTCCCAACCACGTGACTTTCCAAATTAAAAATTTTTAAATTTCTTTTCTTTTTTCTCCATTTCATTCTTTCCAAATATGATCTAAGGTTAAGATCGGATTCTAACTCTGCCTGATGAGATCTCAGTTTATAATAGCTGTTGATCGATAACATCGACATGCCAGTGTCGCAGATTTTGTACATGTCTGTGTAAATAAAAATAATCATATATAAAAGCTCTATTTGATATTGAGCACTTTTTATAAACCCCGGTTGAAATTCTTTGGATTACTATCCTGTAGATGCTTTACCTGAATTATATATATATATATATATATATATATATATATATATATATATATATATAATTTATTTAGATACTGTATATTACATATTTCAGCAATGTACCGCGGTTTCATCCAAAAGGGCAGACATCTTTAGTAATCTGCCCTTTTGGATGAAACCGCGGTACATTGCTGAAATATGTAATATACAGTATCTAAATAAATTATATTAACTCTCTTATATGATCGAGCACTTTATTTGATTTCTTTTCATATACAACCTGGCTCTCTCTCTCTCTCTCTCTCTCTCTCTCTCTCTCTCTCTCTATATATATATATATATATATATATATATATATATATATATATATATATATGTGTGTCAATAGAAGGTAGATTTTTTTACTGTTATCTTATATATTTCGGAGAAACACTCCATTTTCAAAGATGCATTTTTTCTTTTTTTTTTTTAAATAAACAAACTTATAGTTTTGTTTATAGAAGAAACGTCTTGTTGGTCTGACGTATTTATCCGCTCTGTGATGGAATTCGCGGTAGTAGGTAGAAAGAACTGAAGCATCGGGCATGCTGGGAGTTAAATTCAAATTATTTTCGTTCTTTTTTTTTTTTTTTAAGCATTGGTGATAGGTAATAAGTGTCAATAGAAAGCCCTTACATTAACAGTAAAAAAAAAATCTACCGTGCATTGTAAGGGCTTTCTATTGACACTGATTACCTATCACCAATGCTTAAAAAAAAAAAACGAAAATAATTTGAATATATATATATATATATGGTAAATGAAAAAGAGATATACCAAGAGATATATTTTTTTTTATATATATTTATCAACGTTTCGTCTTTATTGTAACACTTCCTCAGAATGGTAATTTTAAGAAAAATGTCATGGAAGTACATCGAAATATTGGGTTGATAAGGCTACTATGAGCGCTGGAGAAGAGTCCAGGCTGTGAGAAGTCAGTAGTGGAAAAGAATGAAATGAATATGGAAAGCTTTGAGTGGGTATAATTAAGGCAGCAGTGAAAATATTATATATATATATATATATATATATATATATATATTTATAGCAATTAAGCTACACGTTCATGAAACCTATGGGACATTTATCATTTTTTTGTTGATTTTACTACAAAAAAAGACCATCAGAAAAATTTAACAAATAAAAAAAAAGTATAATTAAACAAACAAATTCTGATATTTTTTACAATGTTTGCATAAATGAGAAAATACTGCCTAAATACACACACAATAATATATATATATATATATATATATATATATATATATATATATATATATATATATATATATATACTTCCATATCGTCACGCAAAAGTTAGCGAGCAAAACAGAATTTCCCTAAATTTAAATTGAAAATCATAGAAAAAACAAAAATAAAAAATAACAAAGCAAAGAATAAAAATGGTATTATAATAAAATCAGAGTTCGGAGGGTATTTTGTACTGATAGGTCAACACTTATCAAGGCCAGGGCGGGGGGTGACTCAAGGGTTAAAGGGATTGTTGGTTGGGCGATGATCGCCGTAACAAGAGGATTGAAAACAGTGGGTGGAATGGGCATAAGAGAACTTGATTTTCCAAGATGACGACTCGAAAAGTACACAAGGGTCCTTAACCATTCCCTGGCAACACCGTGAGTGCTTGCTAGTTGGTAAAATGAAGATACTCACCAATTGAGGATTACAAATATCTGTTATATAATAGGCCAAACGTTCGAAAACCTGCTGAACATTTTTGCCCGTCTTTGCGCTCGTCTCAAAGAATTCGAAAGCCATTTCTTTCGATGCTAACTGGAACAGAAAGAAGAAAACATATCATTCCACGAATGCTTGGCTTGGTCTGTTTTTTTTTGGTCATTGAAAGCAAAAACACAATACCTATTGTCAATGATTATTTGAGTGCGGTGCTATTGAACTTTGTAGACTAAAGCAATTTCGTTTCGGTTATTTTTCGTTTTGTATTGTCTCCTCTTACTGGTGTTAAGTCAATTCTGTATCTGATATTAACTCTTTTACACTTTCGATCAAATTTACAGTGGTATAGCTGCAGTTAACCCTCCATTTAATTTTTTTTTCAAAAGAATTTTTTTTTTCTCCCTAATGAGTTAGTTTTTAAAAAATTCCAATAAATAATTTTTCGGCACTAAATTATTTTTCAAAACATTTCTTTACAGTTTTCTAACCTAATCATAAACCTAACCTAACTCTAGCTGGCAGCCACTCGGATTTATGGTTAGCTGCCCTAAAACGCTAGAATGCCCGGGAAATGTGAGATCATTTTACGGTAAATTTATATATCAATTTTTTTTTATAAACATTTTTTCTCCCTAATAAAGTAGGCAATCTTTAACTTTCATATTTGTTTACAAAATTATTTAGAAAATAAGGATTTTGAAAGTATAGCAACTTGACAGTAGATTCCATTTCAACAGAAACATTTGCTAAATAAGAATTATCTCCCTTTGACTGATATAAAATTAACTATTATCTGCCTATAAAGATCCAACATTGAACTATTGCGCTCCTGTCTAAATCCTCACTACAAAAACACACTGTAAACGGATCTTTCTAATTGATTAAAAAAATAAACATCTTATTAAAACAAAAAAACATCTTATTAAAACAAAAAAACATCTTATTAAAACAAAAAACATCTTATTAAAACAAAAAACATCTTATTAAAACAAAAAAAACATCTTATTAAAACAAAAAAACATCTTATTAAAACAAAAAACATCTTATTAAAACAAAAAAAACATCTTATTAAAACAAAAAACATCTCATTAAAACAAAAAAAACATCTTATTAAAACAAAAAAAACATCTTATTAAAACAAAAAACATCTTATTAAAACAAAAAAAAACCGAACTAAATATGCAGCAACGTCAGCAGAGAGCCGCAAGCGGTCAAAATATGCCGATCTTCTCGACAGATTTGTATTTCAACCGACCGCTGTGGAGACAAGTGGAGTATCTGTTCCGATGGATACTGCACCCCATAGACTGGTATTGTCTTGTCCTTCGGGACTTGATTTACGCCGGTCTATGGGATTGTCCTGTGCAGTTCTAGGAGGTCCACCCTCCCAGGCTTTGCCTCCCCTCTTCGGGGAGGAGTAAGTTAATTGCTTACTTGCTTACTGCTTGAGGCGCCCCTACCGGGGAATGCCGACGGGGCTGCCCAGGCAATTTTTGATGGTCAGAGTGCTCACCTCTCGGGCGCTGGCTTTTCAAACCCCACTTTCCCGACCCGATCTTGGGTCACATCTTACTTGTAGGAGTAGGATAAAACTGGCCTTGTGCCTAACTCCTGGAGAGGAGTAAATAATACAAGTGGAGTGATTGGCTCTGCCACACGCGACTTCCTCAGCAGCCTTGGTCTATTAATGACGTGCAACGCCGGAGACCATCGCGTATTGTCCTGGCTTTACGAGCGCATCTCTATCGCCATTATTAGTGGAAACGCCTTGAGTCTGCCCTCGGCCTGCCAAGCCAGCCGGACAATCAAAGAAAACTATTGATTGTGATACGATTATATATAAGGAATCAGGATTTCTTGATATTGAACTAAACAATGTCCAAGTGACGAATAAGGGATTTATAATTATTTATTGAATTATTAATCTTATAGTTTACTTTTTCACCGAATGGATCAGTGTAATATATTTGTTTCTTATTTTTTATTTATTTGTGATTGAATAAATTTAATAAACCATCTTTAGTTTCGTATTTAAAAAAAAATAAATTTAATTCCTAAATGCACCTGGGATTTATTTTACTACAAAAGTAATTAAGGTGAATTATTTATATTGATTACATAATAAATTATTATACTTATTGTCTGCTAAATTTTCCGGATCATTTTATAACATAAAGTCAGCTATAGCTCTAAAGTGAGTGACTAGAGCTATTTTACAAAGTTTTAATTATTTTACCCTGAAAAATGATGATGAAGGATAGATGTTTACAGGAAAAAAAAAAGTTTTTAATCTAGGCAAACAATTGTTTTGGCTAAAACCATCATTCTTTGAAAAGTAATGACTTAAAGAAAGGAAAAATAACATCTCTTTTATTTAAAACCGCTTGTCTCGAACAACTGATGACTTAATAGATATTATAAACTGAGATCTCATCAGGCAGAGTTAGAATCCGATCTTAACCTTAGATCATATTTGGAAAGAATGAAATGGAGAGAAAAAAAGAAGAAGAAAAGAAATTTAAAATTTCAAAATTTGGGAAGTCACGTGGTTGGGACCGTTAAGAATCAAAATGTTAAAATCAAAATAAATAAAAAAAAAATAAAATAAAAACATTAATATGAAAAATAATATATAAATTATAAAATATAAAATATAAAAAATATAAAATATAAAATATAAAATAAAATAACATAAAATAAAGTGAAAAGAGAGAGATATAATAAAAATTTGACTTCCCAAATTTTGAAATTTTAAATTTCTTTTCTTCTATTTTTCTCCATTTCATTCTTTCCAAATATGATCTAAGGTTAAGATCGGATTCTAACTGCCTCTCAGTTTATAATAACTGTTGATCGATAACATCGACATGCCAGTGTCGCAGATTTTGTACATGTCTGTGTAAATAGAAATAATCATATATAAAAGCTCTATTTGATATTGAGCACTTTTTATAAACCCCGGTTGAAATTCTTTGGATTACTACCCTGTGGATGTTTTACCTGGATTATATATATATATATATATATATATTAGTAGTAGTAGTCTGTTTACCAATGTACCTTTGGATGAAACCATTGGTATATGTGCAGATTATCTTTACCGCGGCCCCTTAAAGTCTCTACAGTTTCCTGAACGAATTTTTGTTGAACTGATGGAACTTGCTACTAAATCAGTTTCCTTCAGTTTCAATAATATAATGTATCGGCAAATTGATGGTATATCCATGGGCAGCCCTCTTGGTCCATCGTTAGCCAACATTTTCGTTGGATTTTTGGAAAACCAATTATTTTCCAAAGTGACCAAGCCGGCTTTCTACACACGTTACGTTGATGACACTTTTGCTTGTTTTCCCTCTCGGAGTGATGCTGAACAGTTTCTCCTTCTTCTTTGTGACTTGCATCCATCGTTGCAATTCACTATGGAAGTCGAGGATTGTGGTTCCTTACCATTCCTCGATGTTTTGGTGTCTAAATCTGGTTTATCATTTGAAACCTGTGTGTATAGAAAACCAACATTTACAGGCCTTTATCTAAATTGGTTTTCCTTCGCCCCAAGAGCAAGAAAAATAAATCTTATTGGTACTCTCACTCATCGAGCTCTTATGATTTGTTCACCAACACGACTCGATGCAGAACTTGGTGAGATTACTAATATTTTTCTTGCTAATGGATATCCCATCAATACTATAAAAGGCACCATTGCACGTAAAGTTGCTTTATTTAATGGTGGTAAATTTATTGGCCCGTCACGTTGCCCTATTTATTTGAAACTCCCTTGGTTGGGTTCTGACGGCCTTGACATTGTTAAAAGGATTTCTTCTTCTACTCAACGTTGTTTTCCGGCAACCATGTTGAGGGTAGTTTACACGACTCGAACCTTTTTCTCTTCTTTTCGTAAGGATGTTTTGCCAGCCATTCAAAAGAATTCTGTAGTTTATAAATTCATGTGCCAGTGTGGAGCTGACTACGTTGGCAAGACATCCCAAAGATTAGAATTTAGAATATCCCAACACATACCACGTGATATTCGCCTACACAAGGTTTCGAGATCATCCGGGAACTTCCAGGCACAGGAATCAGCCATCGGTAATCACCTCGTTAGTACAAATAGTTGTTCTGACAGGTATTCCGATGGGTGGTTTTCTGTTTTACACAGTGCCAGGTCGAACTACCATCTCAATATTATTGAGGCGTTAGTTATTAACAATTCTCGACCTAGCCTGTGTAGACAAAAGATTTTGAAACATCAGTTGGAGATTTTTAATGATTCAAAGCCACCATAACGTTGAGAGATTTAATTTTTTTTTTTTTTTTTTTTTTTTTTTCCCTTCTCATTCGTTTCCTCCAACTGAAATAAGTTTTATTATTTTTTTTTTTTTTCTCCCCCCTTCATTTCTCATTCGACTTTTAGTTTTTAATTTACCATTCTGACGTTTCCTCTCAGAGGGTCAGACGACAAGGCCTTAAGGTAATTTTAACAATTTTCCTTTTTTTTTTTTTTTTCCCCACTCGTCTGTTTATTGATTTTAATAATGCTACCTCTAAAATTAATCCTACCATATATATATATATATATATATGTATATGGTTCTTTCCCTACAACTTTTATTTTATTTTTTCAAATTTTAAATCTTGGCCTTTGCCAACTTATCTATCCCAGCGACTTCCTCTGATGATAAGATTTTGATCTTTGAAAAGCCTGGCTTAAGGAAAATTTAACTTGAATAAATTGCCTTTTTGCGGAATATACCTTGCTCTGAGCAATTGAATTGAATTTTGATTTGGCTTTTGCTTCTCTAATTCCTCTCCATTCTTGTTCATATATATATATATATATATATATATATATATATATATATATATATATATATATAGTCCTACGTAGTCGAGTGCTTCAGTTAGAATCTATAAATACAAGTGGTGTTTTGTCAAATTTGGTCAGCAGATGTTCCGCATTCCTGCCAGTCTTACATTGCAATTGTTTCCTTTTTATAACCTTTACAAATAACAAGTTCGGTTACTTCCTGGGGCGCCTTGCATTGAATTGGGTGATACGATTGTTTCCGTAGCATCTTCTAAAGATGTTGACTTTTGTTGTGTTTTAGAGAAGATGCTAAGAATCCACGCTGACAATGAAATTGTTGTTAAAATGTTAGAACATGAATTTAAAAAAAAACAAAAAAAAACAGATGAAAGTTGAACAAAAGAAGAAAACATTGTTTAACGAACACAATATATTTATATATTCAAGGAGAGTAGAAAGTCGACCTTGGATTTACTTTCGGCAGCCTCGTAACTCTTGCTTTCATTATTTTTTCTTTTAGTCATCACATTTGATGAGCGACGTTTATGACAAAGGGGGGTCCCCAGATGCCGGAGAGCCTTCTACTCAAATAGCTTCTTTCCTCTGGAACTCCCTCCCTGCCCCATGTTTCCCCGACAGTACTGACATGCAGAAATTTAAAACTAATGTGAACAGACATCTCGCTACGCAGATCCCAATTTAGGCTGCCCCCCAACCTTCTCCCCTTTTCTTTTTTCTCAGTAGCTCCTTACGTCTACAGTGGCGGCCTGCCTTGTTTGGGGTGAACCATGTTAAAAAAAAAGGAAAAAAAGAATTGCTGTTTTCTTGTTCGGAATCTATCCATATAGCACTTATCGTTGGCTGGGTTTTGACCTTGAAGTGGTATTTATTTTTTAGCTCCTTACATCAAGTGGATTCATGCATTGTCTGGAGCGATTTATATATATATATATATATATATATATATATATATATATATATATATATACAATATTACAAGACATTTTATGTGAATACTTTTTCATTTGAAATGTTCGGTTCTCATAGAAAGTTTCAGTTAGAAATGTTACGAACAATAAAATAAATGCGTCTATGTCAGGTTATTTTATGAATGTGTACATGCGTGCGATAGTGTAAGCATTTATGTGTGTTACTCTTTGTCAGGATGCGTAACTATATGACTGTGTGTGTGAGTTGAATAACATGAATATTAGCTTCCCAAGCCCAAAAGGGCGAGAGAAGCAGAAACATAATGCAGATGTTGACTCTGTGATGACTTTTTTTTCTTAACTGTTTTTCTCAACAAAAATAAAACGTATGATTTTAATTTAGGCGCGAAAAAGGATTTTTAATCGAACGAGGTGTGGCGGACGTAGTTGAAAGCACATCATGTGACCGCCAGTTTTGCTTTTTTGCTAAATATGGCTCTGGGAGCCGGTTTTGCATGAAAAATGTAATTTATTTTTAGATGTGATTTTTGGACGTGGCGTGTGCGTTTTTTTCTTCGCGCACGCCGTTGGTCAATTAATATTACAGGATTGGGACACATGTCAATCCTGAATTCTATTCGTATTTTGTTGTTGTCGAGTTACTCTCATTATCTTCATTTTGTCAGCCTTTAGAGAAAATTGGGATCTTTCATTCTTGGGGTAGTCGTGTAAAATGTATTGAATGTCGGACATGTCGATTTGTTTTGTTGTCCGAAACGGAAGCGGCAGTGAATCTTGTTTTTACGTATCGACTCTCGATTGGACAAAAACTCAAATCAGCAGTTTCTTACAATGGCTACCGGGCAGGCGCTGTTTGCAAGAAACATATCAATGCTTTATATAAACATTGTCAACCACTAGAGAGTGTTTCATTTGTTTTTTTACAAAGAGCTGTGCATTGTCGCTAATAAGAGTTGGTGATATCACTTACCACAATGCTCAACCCGAGAAATAAACCATTAAAGTGCTCGATCGTAAGTTCTATAAAAGTTAATATAAATTATTTTATTTAAATACGCATTTCCAAATCTCACTCATAGTATAAAACCCCAAACACAGCGTTTTTCGTCCTATTTCCTATTTTCTTCTACAGATAATACACGTGTATACGTCACAATCTAGCCGGGCCCTTTGGGTTCGAAAGGCGCTCGGCAATAACACACACACGCGACGAGAGACATTCATGAACTACGGTACGGCCAGCGAAGCGCATACACGCCGCTTACTGAACGCACGTACACATAAGTCCACACATACACTCTCCCACTAACCAAACAGAAACGCTAATATGTACACACATTGTCATGCCTATCCTATTTAGGCACACGTAAACGCACACGGCGACAGCCGAAATGAATACGTGCACTCAGTTGTTCCTTACAGATGACAAAGCAAAGGAGCGCGTTACAAAACTGGTGACCCCGGGAGCGGTCTCTGCAGTTTGAGATGATTTTTATTTTTTGTTTTTTTTATTTTTTATTTTTTAAATTTTTTTTTATATATTGAGTGTTATTTAAAAGAATTCAAGGACAACCAAAAAGAATACATGGTCATTTGATGTTGGAGATTACAGAGGGCCGATACGTGCGGTCAGACAAAATGTCAATGAAAGAGATATTTTGAAGGTCGGAGAATGCCTTTATCTATCGACTCTCTCTCTCTCTCTCTCTCTGTGTGCGTGCGTTGTGAGAAATAATCCTCTACTTATGAAAAGATAGAAAAGGCATGTAGATGCCTTTTACGATATTACGAACGAAAGGCATTTAAGGTTAAGAACATTAACTTCGTAACACAGACACGAAATAACACCTCGTCCACCACACAAAAAAAAGTGTCAAGTAGCGATTATTAGCGAACTTTTCCATTTTCTTTCCCCAGAAGCAACAAAAATTTCATAATTGGACATCTTTGCATGTTTATCAAATATTACAAAAACGGCGCCATATTTTAACCAGACACTTTTATTAGAAGGTCAGGGGCAAATTATAGCAAAAAGAGTTGGGGGGGGGGGGGGGGGGGAGGGAAAATATTCTAAATTTCTTCCTTTTTTATTTTTCGTTCTTAATTAATTTATTTATTTTAAATTTCTCTTTCTTTCTTTTTTATTTCTCTTTCATTTTTTTCCTTCTTTTTTTTTTATTTATTTCTCTTTCATTCTTAATTTATTTATTTATTTTTGATTTCTCTTTTTTCATTCTTTTTTCTTTCTTTTGGATTTTTTCCTTCTTTTTTATTTCTCTTTCGTTATTAATTTAATTTTTTTTCATATTTCTCTTTCATTTTTTATTTCTTTTTTATTCTTAATATCTTTTTTTTCTTTGCTATTCTTATTTCATTCTTTCTTTTTTATATTTCTCTTTCATTCTTAATTTCTTCCTTTCTTTTTAAGTTCTCTTTTTTAAGTCGCTATTTTTTTATGGAAATCGCTTCAGACAAGGCATGGAGCCACTTAATTTAAGGAGCTAACAAGAACGAAAGATAATTATAGCAAAGACAGGAGATGCCTATTGGCCTTAGTCTTAAAAAGACCAAGGCTATAGGTAGGAGGAAAACAGTCAGCAGGAAGAGAGTTCCACAAGCCTTGGAAAGAAGCTACTGGAATAGGAAGCTGTATTACAATGAGGTATCAAAACAGCAAATTGATGAAGACCACTAGACCAACGAGTCAAACGAGCTGGAACAAAAGAAGCAGGAAATAGATCACATAATTCTGAAGAACACATGCCATAATAGTATTTATAGAAAAGACTGAGACTAGCAACCTCACGTCTGTGAGAGAGAGGGTGCAGAAAAGAAGAAAGGGTGGAGCCAATCAAATTGCAGATACATTTCTACACCTTATCAAAAACCCTCTAATGGGACAGAGATTCACCAGCCCAAATGTGACAACAGTACTCCATACATGGATCTAATTTATGAACTCCAAGAAAGATTTGATGAGAGAGAAAGACCAAGGAGTTTCAGAGTCGATTTCTCCTCAAGAGCAGAGCCATCCATAAGAATCTCAGGAAGAAAAGGGACACACCTACGATTGAAAGACATGAGTTGAGTCTTAACAGGATTAAATGAAACAAGCCATTTCGTACCCCAAATCCACAACTGAACAACATATAGACCAGCTGCATATTTCGACTGATCCGAGGGAGATGGGCGAGAAGCAACACCAGAATAGAGAGTTGTATCATCAGCATAGATGTTAATTTTTTGAATAATATTCTCTGGAAGATAATTTACATAGAGAAGAAACAGTGTTGGGCCTAGAATAGAGCCCTGAGGAACACCAGCATTGATAGGAAAAAAGAATGAAGAGACACTGGGAAATTTTGGCTATTTTTCACTAGTTTTTGGCTATTCTACATTCATGAAAACCCTTTTACAACCTGAAAATGATCCTAAATTACAGTACTATATCAGATTTAACCATCTATATCCATTCATAGCTTTTGATGTTTTAGGACCTGCAATGTTGCATGAAATCACTTTTTCACCGAAAAATGATGGATTTTGAGTCCCGTGGAGCCCTAACGGCTATTTTTGGCCTGCACCTTCTGAATTTTGCAAAATTTTCAAAATGTTTGATTGTTTAGTGTTATTTATGTATAAATGAACACAAAAAAATACTACTCGCATGAATCTGAAATTTTCACCCATCACGTCCCACCCCTAGTAGCATATTTTTTCTATGAAATTTCCCAAATATTTTCCTTCGTACTACCTATAAAGCGGTAGAAGTTAGGTAAAGATGGAAACTGACATACCAAGGTACTGTACCTGCATCGCTTAAGGAGTGGGTATAAACTAGTTGGACATCAAATATTTCACTTTTAAAATGAACTAAAAACATTTTTGCCATTCGCATAATTTTGGTCATTCGGACTACATTTCTCATCTTGAGTGTTATCATCACAACGTTTCGGCCGCTGTAACCTCCGGCCTTCTTCAGGTGTATCTCTTCAAACTCGGGAATATTTCTTTCGAACTCGAGAATCTGGACGGAATTTCGAACCGAAACCTTTATTTAATCAATGCTCTTGTTCGGTCAGCCATGACTGGGAGAAGTCGTCAGTAATTCGCAATTCTCTGTATCGCCCGCACCGAGGATTGAACCTTCAACCTTTAGATGACTATCACTTAGAACTGAATTTAACTTAATACTATATCCACTGCGCCACAGGTTCTTACATGGAGGTTACAGCGGCCGAAACGTTGTGATGATAACACTCAAGATGAGAAATGTAGTCCGAATGATCAAAATTATACAAATTATCAATCCTTATCTCAAAAATTCAGAAATATTTTTGCCGTTGTTGACTGTATTTTTAAAAATACTTTTATTATTTTTAAAAGTTGTAACTACGTTAACTACTTGAACGGGACACCTAACATAATAAGCTTAACCCAAACCCTAACATAATACCCTTAACCCTAACATAATAACCTTAACCCTAACATAATAATCTTAACCCTAACATAATAACCTTAACCCTAACCCTAACATAATAACCTTAACTCTAACATAATAACCTTAACCCTAACATAATAACCTTAACCCTAACATAATAACCTTAACCCTAACCCTAACCCTAACATAATAACCCTTAACCCTAACCCTAACATAATAACCTTAACCCTAACCCTAACATAATAACCTTAACCCTAACCCTAACATAATAACCTTAACCCTAACCCTAACATAATAACCCTAACCCTAACATAATAACTTTAACCCTAACCCTAACATAATAACCCTAACCCTTACCCTAACATAATAACCCTAACCCTAACATAATAACCTTAACCCTAACATAATAACCTTAACCCTAACATAATAACCTTAACCCTAACCCTAACATAATAACCTTAACCCTAACATAATAACCTTAACCCTAACATAATAACCTTAACCCTAACATAATAACCTTAACCCTAACCCTAACCCTAACATAATAACCGTAACCCTAACATAATAACCTTAACCCTAACATAATAACCTTAACCCTAACATAATAACCTTAACCTTAACCCTAACATAATAACCTTAACCTTAACCCTAACATAATAACCCAAACCCTACCATAATAACCCTAACCCTAACCCTAACATAATAACCCTAACCCTAACCTTAACATAATAACCCTAACCCTAACCCTAACATAATAACCTTAACCCTAACATAATAACCTTAACCCTAACATAATAACCCTAACCCTAACATAATAACCCTAACCCTAACCCTAACATAATAACCTTAACCCTAACCCTAACATAATAACCCAAACCCTAACCCTAACATAATAACCTTAACCCTAACCCTAACATAATAACCCTAACCCTAACCATTACATAATAACCCTAACCCTAACCCTAACATAATAACCTAACCCTAACCCTAACATAATAACCCTAACCCTTACCCTAACATAATAACCCTAACCCTAACATAATAACCTTAACCCTAACATAATAACCTTAACCCTAACATAATAACCCTAACCCTAACATAATAACCCTAACCCTAACATAATAACCCTAACCCTAACATAATAACCCTAACCCTAACCCTAACATAATAACCCTAACCCTAACCCTAACATAATAACCTAACCCTAACCCTAACATAATAACCCTAACCCTTAATCTAACATAATAACCCTAACCCTAACATAATAACCTTACCCTAACATAATAACCTTAACCCTAACTTAATAACCTTAACCCTAACATAATAACCCTAACCCTAACAGTAAGATGTTGATCCGACTATTTTTGACCTGCACCTTCTGAATTTTGCAAAATGTTCAAAATGTTTGATTGTTTAGTGTTATTTATGTGTAAATGAACACAAAAAAATACTACTCGCATGAATCTGAAATTTTCACCCATCACGTCCCACCCCTAGTAGCATATTTTTTCTATGAAATTTCCCAAATATTTTCCTTCGTACTACCTATAAAGCGGTAGAAGTTAGGTAAAGATGGAAACTGACATACCCAGGTACTGTACCTGCATCGCTTAAGGAGTGGGTATAAACTAGTTGGACATCAAATATTTCACTTTTAAAATGAACTAAAAACATTTTTGCCATTCGTATAATTTTGGTCATTCGGACTACATTTCTCATCTTGAGTGTTATCATCACAACGTTTCGTAACCTCCGGCCTTCTTCAGGTGTATCTCTTCAAACTCGGGAATATTTCTTTCGAACTCGAGAATCTAAACGGAATTTCGAACAGAAACCTTTATTTAATCAATGGGGGTAGCATGCTCTTGTTCGGTCAGCCATGACTGGGAGAAGTCGTCAGTAATTCGCAATTCTCTGTATCGCCCGCACCGAGGATTGAACCTTCAACCTTTAGATGACTATCACTTAGAACTGAATTTAACTTAATACTATATCCACTGCGCTACAGGTTCTTACATGGAGGTTACAGCGGCCGAAACGTTGTGATGATAACACTCAAGATGAGAAATGTAGTCCGAATGATCAAAATTATACAAATTATCAATCCTTATCTCAAAAATTCAGAAATATTTTTGCCGTTGTTGACTGTATTTTTAAAAATACTTTTATTATTTTTAAAAGTTGTAACTACGTTAACTACTTGAACGGGACACCTAACATAATAACCTTAACCCAAACCCTAACATAATAACCTTAACCCTAACATAATAACCTTAACCCTAACATAATAACCTTAACCCTAACCCTAACATAATAACCTTAACTCTAACATAATAACCTTAACCCTAACATAATAACCTTAACCCTAACATAATAACCTTAACCCTAACATAATAACCTTAACCCTAACCCTAACATAATAACCCTTAACCCTAACCCTAACATAATAACCTTAACCCTAACCCTAACATAATAACCTTAACCCTAACCCTAACATAATAACCTTAACCCTAACCCTAACATAATAACCCTAACCCTAACATAATAACTTTAACCCTAACCCTAACATAATAACCCTAACCCTTACCCTAACATAATAACCCTAACCCTAACATAATAACCTTAACCCTAACATAATAACCTTAACCCTAACATAATAACCTTTACCTTAACCCTAACCCTAACATAATAACCTTAACCCTAACATAATAACCTTAACCCTAACATAATAACCTTAACCCTAACATAATAACCTTAACCCTAACCCTAACATAATAACCGTAACCCTAACATAATAACCGTAACCCTAACATTATAACCTTAACCCTAACATAATAACCTTAACCCTAACATAATAACCTTAACCTTAACCCTAACATAATAACCTTAACCTTAACCCTAACATAATAACCTTAACCTTAACCCTAACATTATAACCCAAACCCTACCATAATAACCCTAACCCTAACCCTAACATAATAACCTTAACCCTAACCCTAACATAATAACCCTAACCCTAACCCTAACATAATAACCTTAACCCTAACATAATAACCTTAACCCTAACATAATAACCTTAACCATAACATAATAACCCTAACCCTAACATAATAACCCTAACCCTAACCCTAACATAATAACCTTAACCCTAATCCTAACATAATAACCCAAACCCTAACCCTAACATAATAACCTTAACCCTAACCCTAACATAATAACCCTAACCCTAACCATTACATAATAACCCTAACCCTAACCCTTACATAATAACCTAACCCTAACCCTAACATAATAACCCTAACCCTTACCCTAATATAATAACCCTAACCCTAACATAATAACCTTAACCCTTACATAATAACCTTAACCCTAACATAATAACCTTAACCCTAACATAATAACCCTAACCCTAACATAATAACCCTAACCCTAACCCTAACATAATAACCCTAACCATAACATAATAACCTAACCCTAACCCTAACATAATAACCCTAACCCTTACCCTAACATAATAACCCTAACCCTAACATAATAACCTTAACCCTAACATAATAACCTTAACCCTAACATAATAACCTTAACCCTAACATAATAACCTTAACCGTAACCCTAACATAATAACCTTAACCCTAACCCTAACATAATAACCCTAACCCTAACCCTAACATAATAACCCTAACCCTAACCCTAACATAATAACCTTAACCCTAACCCTAACATAATAACCCTAACCCTAACCCTAACATAATAACTTTAACCCTAACCCTAACATAATAACCCTAACCCTTACCCTAACATAATAACCCTAACCCTAACATAATAACCTTAACCCTAACATAATAACCTTAACCCTAACATAATAACCCTAACCCTAACATAATAACCCTAACCCTAACATAATAACCTTAACCCTAACATAATAACCTTAACCCTAACATAATAACCCTAACCCTAACCCTAACATAATAACCTTAACCCTAACCCTAACATAATAACCCTAACCCTAACCCTAACATAATAACCCTAACCCTAACCCTAACATAATAACCCTAACCCTAACATAATAACCTTAACCCTAACCCTAACATAATAACCCTAACCCTAACAGTAAGATGTTGATCCGACGAGAGTTAACATTCTCGTGTCATGTTCTGGGGAATGAGGTAAACCACTTTTATATCATTTGGTTCCATTTATTGAAATTGGATGGCAAATCACATCCTGACAATTACGTTTGACGATCTCTTACTGCGACTACACAAATATTAATACGCTTACTTTAAAGGGCGTAGATTAATTTTCGTTTATCTTTATGAGAGGTGTTATCCGTTGATAGATCGGATGGACACATCTTATTTTAGCACTTCCAAACTAACCTATCTCTGGCCAGGTCTTTATTTATCCCTCTTTATCTCTAATCCATTCTTATCACTTCCTCACATGATTTTCTAGGCCCTTTCCCCTTTTTATATTATATGATTAATTAAACACATGCTATTTATTTTACCAACAGCTGAAGAAGGGGGGCATAGATTGTGGGCTCATACCTTTCCCAGTTTGAATGGACGCATCTTGATATCCGTTCTTGTTTAAATCTCTATTTATATAAAGTTAGCTATGTTTATATGTATGTTCCTATATTTCTATGGACATGATTCGCTCCTAAACTAATGAACCGATCATTATGAATTTTTTTTAACACAACTGCAGGACTAGTTTCTTTGGAGTATTTAAAACATTATGAAGGGTGGATAATGTGGGCTATATTTAGTTAAATTTAGTTTCATGCAAAGGGGAAAAAAGAGGGTGGAAGCCCTTCATTAAAATTCAGATGCCTTCAATTTTTATGAAATTTTAACAATATGTATTCGATACAAGGCGATCCTTATTACAGGCCTGTATAGTGTACATGTTAATTTTCTGACTAGGGGGCGAGTGTTTTTGTTTTTTTTACATTCTTTCAGTCGCAGTCAACCCTAACATAGTTGGATATCGGATAACAATTAAATTGAATCTTTTAAAATAAATTTATTTTTTAACTTTTTACCATTGGAATTCTGCTATTTAAGATTATTGAAATAAGTATAAATGTTAATTTATATAAATTTGCAATATTTATCTTTAGTGTAAAAAGTATAAACAACATTTTCGAATATTTAAGAAATTTGTTACAAAAATGTAATAACGAATATCTTCATTATAAAAACAATTTGAGTTTTCTTCATAACAGGTGTACTTCGTAATATCGAATATCAGTTCAATTGTAGAATAAGGACTGTTTCCGATCCAAAGTGCTCCTTTTGGGAAGTTCGATTTTCTTCACATTATAAAACAACTAAGTGTTTGACTTTGCCCTCGGGGGGAGACAAGTAAATTCGGGCTGGGATCAAAGTTAAGTATCTGTTCTGTCCTCCATCGGAGGAGGAGAAATTCTCCTTTTTGTCCCATCGAGAGTGATCATTTTGGGGGACCAGAATATACCTGACATAAATAAACGACCTTGTGCCTAACTTTGCCCCCTGGGAGAAACAAGTAAATAGCGAAGCAAATAAATAGGGGCAAGTAACAAAAACAAAAAAAAACGGAATGTATGAACATTTTTGTTTTTAGTGCGTAATAAAATTTTAAAACATTCAAAATATTTTTGGTTAAAAAATAAAGAACACTTATGTCAGTGTTTTTTTTAAATATGTTATTTGTTGACTGTCCTTCGTAAAAAAAACAAAAACGAAAACAAAAAACGGAATGCAATTTTTTAAACTGCTAAAATAATAATAATGAAAAATGTTATTTATTATCCCAAAATTAATGTCAGAATTTCAATCCAGTAAACTTAATTTAATAATTTTACAACTGTTCTTTAAAATACACTGGAAAAAATTTAAAAGGGGGTTCGTTAGATTTTCTTGCTTATTTAGCTTGGTATTCGCTTATTTAGCTTGGTATTCGCTTATTTAGCTTGGTCTTCGCTTATTTAGCTTGGTATTCGCTTATTTAGCTTGGTGTTCGCCCAAATTTGGATAACATTGAGTGTTAATATTAAATTTATTTCTTGTCATGAAATGAAATTCTAATTTGAAAGTGTTGAGTACAAGGCGATCCACAATACAGGCCTGGCAAACATGCGACTGGGATCCACGACTGGGGGCGGACATGTGAAGACCAAAATTACTACTAAATGAAAATTACAGGGAAAAGTTTTAGTAAGAAATTTCTTCGTAATCTCCAGTAATTAGCAACCATACATATTATTAGGAAGCAGCTTACAATAATTGATTTATTTCCATCAAATCAAATGTAAAAAGTACAAAAATATAAAAGAACTAAAAAGATCACTTTATTCACCATGAATTAGACACATTTTGGATATTTAAAAAAAATCATAAGTTAATTTTGTTTATATTGACTACTTGATTACAGAAAATATAATGACATAATACAATCAGAAAGCAAATTCAACATTTTACAAAATGGTTGAGTATCAAACTTTAATTCATTGTTTTAATCGCTGGTGGCCATTGCCTTTTTTTGTACTTTTCTTATCAAAAAATATTTTGACAAATTTTATTAGACTAAAAAAAAAAAGAAGAAATTTGACACAAAAATAAACTTCTTCCAGCACAAAGATACCAATTTTAACGATTTTAAAAGCAAAACTGAGACTTCAAAACATACTGTTTAAAGAAAATGTTACATTTCATTGTTTTGAGCAAATAAAATGAAGGGGTGATTTATAGTAGTTTTAGAGTTTCTTGTAAATTAAGTTAAAAAGTGTTTTTTTTTCTTCATAGACAGTTTTTTCTAATGAAATGAAAAATACATTTATCTGGCAAAATTGCTGATTAAGAAAATTATAATCAATACTTGCCGACACAGTATTAATTCAAATTATTAATAATGAAATTGGCTTATTTTATCATTATTACTAGCAGGAAGACCCGACGTTGCTCGGGATTGAATGAAGATCACTATGCACTTTTTAATATTGCTCATAACACCATATTATTTTCTTTGTTTTTACTGCCCCCCCCCCCCCCCCCATCCTCCTGTTTCGTCCCTTAAAATAGTCAGGAGAAGCTGAAATGATGGAAAACTCTCTGAATTGGTGTCTTATACATATGGTTTAAATTTCATTAAAATCGGATGTATATATTTGAAGTTTTAAGAGGGTTCTGCCCTCATGGGTCACTTAGAGGTGGGTGGGAGGGCATGTAAATATTCGGTATATAGAATGTAATATAGAGAGTCGGGGCCACTTCCATTGTCTTCCTTGGATAATTTTATACATTTTCTATCAAAATAAGATATAGTTAAAGTTTTAAAGAAGGTTTGACCCCCATAGCCACCTTATGGGTGCTCTTAGAGATTCGAGAACACTTCCATTGTCTTCCCCAATAAATCTTTCATAAAAATACACTTTTGGACTTTATGTAGATTCACATACACACATATACATGTATAGATTATCCCCTACTATTTTATTTGTTCAATAAATGAAACGTTAAATTTTCGGTACTGTTGTATTTTAACACCCCCCCCCCTCCCAAAAAAAATAAGATTCTCCTTTTTTTAAACGATTACGCCTGATGTTAGCAAAATGGGAAGTTGTAAAAGGTCTTTACGAAGATAAAAACAAAAATTAGTTTGTTAATTTATCAAAACTAACTGACATGGCAGTTTACATAAAACCTGTTGAGTAACAAAAAAATTTCCCAGTGTTTAAAATTATTTTGTAATCAAAAATTAAATTTCATCCATTATCAAATGAAGAAAATACTGCAGAAACAATACATTTTACTGAAAAGGTTTTGGCATTTTGGAAAATTGCCAGGGTCAAAGAAATTTATGGCCAGATTAAGAAAAATGATTCACTGAAAAAAGTGATAACAGATTTAAATGATGAAAACCTTATATTTCTTTCTAACTTTGGAAAAATGACACAAAAATGGAAAAAGAATTAAATTATTAACAATGGATACTAGTTTAGCCATTGAACATACATGCAATGGTTAAACTGATGTTTGTAGATATTTGCTAAACGGGGGCTTTAACCATGTTAAATTATGCATCAACCTCTAAAAAATTATCATTTAATTTGTTTTCTGATTTAAGCACAACATTTCCTGATAAAAATCTGACATATTTTCAAGTTGCTGAAGAATTAATTTTGACATTTTCAATGTTTTTTTTTGTGTGTGTGTATCTCGCTGACCTAAAAAAAAAAGTTCAAATCTCATCGCGGTTATTGTGTGCAATTATACACTAATGCAGTTGCGAAAGGTTATGAACGCGCATTATCTCCGTAAGTATAAGTAAAATAACTTGTGAATCATTTAATCATATACAACTTATCATTTACAATAGGCATTCTGCTTCTGAATTAAATAGTCAAAATAGGGTTGATATGCCGTAAAACGGACATACTAACTAACAAAATATAAGAGCTTTATTAGGATACCAATCTCTATATAAAAAGTTTGGTATGTGTATATGTTTATATGTTTGTGTGTATAGGATTCAATCCTAATTAACAGATCATTATGAAACTTGGAACACAGCTGCTAAGCGTAACGAGATGTAATGTTAAGTTTAATTTAGTTTTATGTAAAAGGGGTTTATAAGGGGGTTAAAAGGGGGTTAAAAAAGGGGGTTAAAAGGGGGTTAAAAAAGGGGGTTAAAAGGGGGTTAAAAAAGGGGGTTAATAGGCGGTTAAAAGGGGATTAATATGGGGTTAAAAAGGGGTTAAAAGGGGGTTAATCGAGGGTTAATAGGGATTAAAAGGGGTTAATAAGGTGTTAATAGGTGGTTAAAAGGGGGTTAATCGGGGGGTTAAAAGGGATTAAAAGGGGTTAATAAGGGGTTAATAGGCGGTTAAAAGGGGGTTAAAGGGGGGTTAATGGGGTAAAAAGGGGCTTAATAGGCGGTTTAAAGGGGGTTAATAAGGGGTTAATAGGGAGTTTAAAGGGGGTTAATGGGGGTTAAAAGGGGGTTAAAAGGCAGTTAAAAGGGTTAATAGGGGATGGAAGCCCTTTGTGGAAATTCAGATAAAACCTCTGATTTTTGTGAAATTTTAACAGTAGATATTAAACATTAATTAATAAATATTCCCCAAAAATTCAGTTTCTTTGGAATATTTAAAAAGGATTTTAGGGGGAGTAATATGGGCACAACCTCCCATTTGAAAATTCAAATATTTCAGATTTGCATGAAAATTGAGCCATAGTCATTAGACACCAATTAAACAACTTATCTTGAATTTCAATTTCTTCTTAGAAGCTGAAGCTTTTTTTTAAGACGTTTTCTAGAATCAAAATCATCCAATTGATTTTGATCAAAATTAGAATAAGGATTCTAGATATGAGGTTTAATGGCATTATATGTTGATTTTATAAGGGGACATAAAAGTGGTGCAAAACTTTAATTTTACCTGTCCTGGGACGAGTATTCTTCTGGTACTGTATTTCAATACAACACCCAGATTAACAGTTTATATAAAAATACCTCTCAGGAATTTATTTAATTACCGTCAACCGGGGTTACTATGATAGGTTTGGAGGCATTTGCTCCTACTCTGTCACCTTAACCCTAACCCTAACTCTGTCACCTTAACCCTAACCCTAACCCTAACTCTAACCCTAACTCTAACTCTAACCCTAACTCTGTCACTTTCGTTGCACAAAGAAGCCGATTTCCTGAATGAATAACACTTAGGTTTTGATCTTCTTGAAAAAGTAAAGAAACATTTTTTTTACATCTTTTTATACATTATTTTTAATGTCAAACACATTATCATAGTAGCCCCGCCATACAACATCATTATAACCGGCTTTATAACTTTGTTATAAACATATAAACATCCTTCGGAACAGAAAAAGATGACAAGGAACATCTGCAATAATCAGTGTCACTTTTGTATTTTCTCACAGGCGAATCAACAAGATAATACAATCAAACAGCTGTTCCTGGAGTTATCTTTGGTCCACGTTTTTGTGATGTTTTCTCCTTTGGCAAAATATAGCCCTCAAGAATACTGGCAACCAAAGTTCCAAGAACTTCTTGCACTGGTTAGAAGCGTAAAATATGTTATAGTTGTATTATATATATATTTTTAGGGGTCAAACAAATCAAGATTGATTAAATAAAAGCAAAAGATACAGGTTTAGAAAGGATTATCATAGTAGCCCCAAATATAAAAGTAGCCTCGGTTTATGGTATTTATTTGAAATTCATATTCAGAAATTAAAATATCGTTTTTTCTAAGTTAAAGATACAAATTCCTAGTATCCTATATGTCTATAAAGCCACCATCCGCCTATGCATGAGGTATTGTTGCCACATCTGG
Organism: Sepiola atlantica; assembly: GCA_963556195.1. NCBI lineage: Eukaryota > Metazoa > Mollusca > Cephalopoda > Sepiida > Sepiolidae > Sepiola > Sepiola atlantica. Next base: position 13,315,438 of record OY744533.1, read on the forward strand.
GCTGGTGCACCAACCACTAGTCTCTCCTTCTTAAGGTCCCAAAAAGAGTCTCTAATCTAATAGGTCTCACACTGTCTACCAAGCTCAATCCTCTGTCCCATCACCGCAGTGTTGTATCCTTGTGCTTGTTTTACAAGTATTTCCACGGAATATGCTCCGATGAACTCATTGTACTTGTACCCCTCAACAAAAATATCCAATATACCTGATTAGCAGCAAAATCACACCCCTTCACTGTAGAGGTCCCTAGATGCTGAAAGATTTTCTATACAAATAGCTTCTTTCCTCGGACCACTTGCCTTTGGAGTTCCCTCTCTATTCCCTGTTTCCCTGATCGAACCAACATGCAGAAATTTAAATGTAACATCTTGCTGCCAATCTCCCCACCCACGTTGCCCCTTATAAATTTGACTCCCCCCCCATCACAATAGCCCCTTAGAACAAAAGTTAAAAGAAATTTGTTTTAGGTGACTTACTTTTTTGCCTTTGATGATGATGAATAAGATGATGATGATGATGATGATTGTTTTAGGTGACTTACTTTTTTGCCTTTGATGATGATGAATAAGATGATGATGATGATGATGATTGTTTTAGGTGACTTACTTTTTTGCCTTTGATGATGATGAATAAGATGATGATGATGATGATGATTGTTTTAGGTGACTTACTTTTTTGCCTTTGATGATGATGAATAAAATGATGATGATGATGATGATAATGATGATTGTTTTAGGTGACTTACTTTTTTACCTTTGATGATCATGAATAAGATGATGATGATGATGATAATGATGATTGTTTTAGGTGACTTACTTTTTTGCCTTTGATGATGATGAATAAGATGATGATGATGATGAAGATGATTATGATTATGATTATGATGATGATGATGATTGTTTTAGGTGACTTACTTTTTTGCCTTTGACCGTAGAGACTTGAATTTGATCTGTCAAATCCATTTTGTTGCCTATTAATATGATGGGAACGGGTTCCAGGTTGTGATGGATGTGTGAAATTTCCTGTGAAAGAAAAGCAAGTTTTAATTTAAAAATCACCTGTGGTTGGTCGCAGTAGCATAATCGGCGTCCATCACAACCAGATGGTTTATAGGTGGGAATAAGTAATTACAAAACAAAAACAAACAAACAAACAAAAAAAAACACTTATAAACTTGAATATAAATAATAAAATAAATACTTAAAACCATAAGAAGAAATAACATGTTTTAATAATACAAAAACTCCCATGAGGCACACTTCCGCCCAGAAAATAACATTTTTGGCACAAAAGCAAGTATTTTCTTCTTTCATGCCCGACAATGTTCAGCCGCCTCAGGACAGGTGTCAGCCGTTTCGCCGCGACCATGAAAGGATCGGGACTCAGGGATTCGTCTTTGCGACTGTGGTCACTCTGAACAGACAGTAGACCACATCATCGAGTCATGCCTTAAATATCAAAGCCGGCATAGCTGTGCTTTGACAACAAAACAGTAGCATGGCTTTTCTCAACCGAGCTGGTGATCTAACAACGAGATGCTGTGAAGCAAACAAAAGAAGTAACAAAACGATTGGTTCAACACCCGGTGACGTCACGAAACGAATCTGGCTGAAACGTTGCTGGATGGAGGAATAGCAGGCAGCAGATAAATCAAGGTTGCACAGATTTGTGGAGGACCCGGATAACCTACCAGGCATGGACCTTCCTCGCCGGCAGTGGACAATGCTCAACCGCCTCAGGACAGGTGTCGGTCGTTTCGCCGCGACCATGAAAGGATTGAGACTCAGGGATTCGGCTGTCTGCGACTGTGGTCACTCTGAACAGACAGTAGACAACATCATCGAGTCATGCCTTAAACATCGACCGCCCAACGGCGAAGCCGGCATAGCTGCGCTAGACGACAAAACATTAGCATGGCTTTTCTCAACCGAGCTGGTGATCTAACAGTGAGATGCTGTGAAGCAAACGAAAGAAGAAGAAGAAGCCCCGACTTAGTGCACAGCGAATGTGGTCTTCTAATGTCTAATAATTGAACGGATTGCCACACTGACATCCCTTATACACCATAAATAAAAATATAATTAGGGTAAATAAAAAAAATATTGTTAGAAGCAGCAGCAGCGGCAGTGGATGTTGTTTTTACGCATCAACTCTCGATTGGACAAAAGCTCAAATCAGCAGTTTTTTTTTTCATCCAATCACAGCAAAAGAGTAATTCACTTCCAAATCTCGCATAAAAATAAAAACTCAAACACAATATTTTTCTTGCTCTTCCCGGCTTTTTATTTCAGATCCCACACATGCGTGCACGTCACAATCCAGACTGGGCCCTTTGGAGCGAAAGGACTGTGCCAAACAGTACACACATAACAAGAAAATTTAATGAACTATGAAACACAGCGATAACATATTCACACTGTTAAACGAACGCATGTACACAGTTCCTACATGCACTCTCTCACTAACAAAACAGGCGCGCCTACAATGCCTACCCCATTTGAACATCCGCACTCAATTGCTCCTTACAGACAAAATAACTCTTCTTTCACCTAGAACGTTCCCGGACACTCTGAAATCTCATTCTATGACAAACTCTTTATCTTTCATTGTTAAGAAATTGAGTGCACGTGTTCATTTCGGCTGGTGCCATGCGAGTTTACGTCTGTGTAAATGGGATGTTATCAAGTTGCCAATAAAAAATTAATTAATTTAGTATGGATATACTTTAGCATTCCTTCATTTGATAATGTCTTATCTTCAACAATATATATATACAACTCTTAGAAGGTGAGTCCTCTTTTTCCTTACTTTCGACTGGGTATCGACCAGGGCCATCCCTATAATAGGCCAGGCGATCGTGCAACTGAGGCTCCCTCCTTCTACAGCGCATCAACAATGGCTGCCATCATAATGACTATCATCACAACTACAGCAGCTCGTTTTTAACCAACAAACTAACCGTAGCTCAAATCATCATCGTCATCGTCATCATCATCATCATCATCATCGTCATCGTCATCGTCATCGTCATCGTCATCGTCATCATCATCATCATCATCATCATCATCATCATCATCATCATCATCCGCACCTTGTTTTCCAGCCAGTCAAAGTTATACAGCAGCTACTTTAATAGCAACAACTCCCAGCAAAAAGACTAAAGGACACTTCAGCTTGGATAATCATCACCATCATCCTACATCTTTCATGTCGACTCACTGAATCATGAACTATTTTTATCGGTCACACATTTATTTCTTTGAAATAAATGCCTCCTTTATATATTGCAGCACACACGAGTTTTGTTTTTCCTTCTTTGCCATTGCCGTATTTATGTCTGTGTCTCCCTGTCTTCGTTGTAAAACCAATCACTAACATCGACCTTTACAACACGAAGAGATCGTGTTGTTCGCGTTGCGCATGTTTACTGTAAGAACGAACGCGGCAGAACATAAAAAAAACATGTATTCAAAGTGTGCATGCTCGGTTACCTAAAAAAGTGGAATGGGTTGCAAACGGAATGGTAATAATAATAATAATAATAATAATAATAATAATAATCCCAGAGAAGACCAATTGTTCTTACCAGCGAGAAATCAATGGTAAGCGGCTGTTGCGATACCGCATCGTTATCAAAAAGAGGTGAAGAATACTGGAAATTTGGGGAGGCTTGTTGTCACTCAGATTCCAGGAAATACCACTGATTGTGGTCGGTGAGCAATCACTGAACGATGATCTGTGTGAGAACTCCAAGTGAGTACAAATAATAATAATAATAATGGCATCTGTTCAGTCTTGAGAGACAATGGATACTCCTTGTAACGGTGACTGTGCATGTAATTATGAAGCAAGGGTTGCACAATCTCCAACCACACCTCTCCTGAATCGACTCAGCTTGATTCCAGTGGCAAGGACGACTGGAAATAATGCTGAGATGAATGGAGAGCACATACAACACCTGGTATTCCCAAATGGTCACCCATCTGGTACCGACCAGGCTCAACGTCGCTTAACTTTAATGATCTAACAGGAACCGGTGTATCAACATGATTATGCCGTATGTAACAATAATATAGTTACGTACAAAAGTGAAATATCTTCTATCTTTCTCTATATAACAGTTAATGTTTGTTTACTTGTGTGCTATAGAAATCGATATATTAATAGTTAGAACATTCGAATAAGTTTTTTAATAAAGGTTACATTTTTCACAGAATATAAAGACACCATTAAATTTTTCCTTGTATTCCATCTGGGGTCACTATTGGCTAGGTCCATAAAATGAAACTGAAATATCTTAGAATGTAAAGAAACGAAATTCATTTTTTTAAAAAATAGACTTTCTTCGTTTCATCGAACAAAAATAAAATCAAGCAAAGAATATCTCAGTGATAAATGTATTAAAAAAAGTTAAAACATTTAAATAAATTATTTTAACAGTCTTTTTTTAGATCCAAAATAAACGAATCCGTTTTGATTCGTTAAAGTTGTTTGCCATTTAACAGCTGCCTGTAAGAACAAGTATCTTCTTAAAGAAAAACGTTAACAGTTTTTTTTATTACTTGAGCTCATATTGCAAATATTATTTTAAGCTTTTCTTTCAAGACAAAAAAAATTGTAAGCATGTCTATGTTTGAAATATATCAACAATGAGTGAACGGCGCTAGTATACGAATAAAAAGTTATTTTTAAGAACGGAAATGAAAGAGAAGTGATTGGGATTCCTTACGCAGTTGATGCTGTTCATCCAGTAGGAAAGGTGGGTGAATGTTGAGGAATTCGTGACGTCATAAACCAAAACGATTCCCTAAAAAAAAAGTAAACGGAAAAATTGCTATTACACAATTCTTACTAAATAAAATAAAGGGACTATCAAATATGTACGTAAATAACTATTTTCTGAATGCCTATCAACAGACTGTGCACACAAAACAAACAGAACTTCCATGAACAAAGTTTCTTTCCTAGTACATCTTATTTGTGGAAAAAAATACCACGAGACTGCTTCCCAACCGACTACAACATTGATAAAATCATTCATATAGTATTACTGGACTAATAAGATCCTTCCTATCCAAAAGAAAGACCAGGTTGTCCTCAATGGCCGTTCATTCAAACAAAATGACATAACTGCAGGTGTACCCCAGGGATCGATCCTTCGACTTTTATTGTTCCTGATTTTCATAAACGACCTCCTGGATGACATCGTATCTGAGATGGGTATATTTGCTGACAGTACCCCACTCTACTCTCGTCATGTGGGTAAAATGGATGCGCTCATACCCGAAGCAATGACCTCCAATCTGTAGTGGAATGGGGTAACATTTAATGCTGCAAAGACAAAGCTCTTTCCCTTCAACAACTACAAGAAACTTCTTCAACTAACGATTGCCATGGCAAATAACACCCTACCTGAGAGTTCAACATTACAACTACTCGGCCTAACATTCACAGGTAACATGAATTGGAACAAATACATAGAAGACATTGCCAAGGCTGCTGCAAAGTAAGTAAGCTCCCGCTACTGTGCTAGAAAACTTCTCACACCTGACAGTATCCTATATCTCTACAAAGCCACTATCAGCCCATGCATGGAGTATTGTTGTCACATCTGGGCTGGTGCACCATCCACCATTCTCTCCCTCTTAGACAAGGTCCAAAAAAGAGTATCTAATCTAATAGGTCCCTCACTGTCCACCAAGCTCCAGTCCCTGTCCCATCGCCACAATGTTGCATCCTTGCGCTTGTTTTACAAGTACTTCAATGGAATGTGCTCCGATGAACTTGCTGCTCTGGTGCCCCCTCGACATAAATACACTCAACCAATCCGACAATTAGCTAAATTACATCCATTCACTGTGGAGGTTCCCAGATGCCGAAGAGCCTTCTACTCAAATAGCCTCTTTCTTTGGAACTCCCTCCCTGCTCTCTGTTTCCCGACTGTACCGACATGCAGAAATTTAAAACTAATGTGAACAAGCATTTCGTTGCATAACTTCCAATTTAGGATGACCCCTAAAACTTTCATCTTTATTCTCAGTAGCTCCTTACGTCTAAAAAAAGTTGTGACCAATTAAAAAAAAAAAGACTTCAGTTATTAATTTTATGACATCAACAAAATTTATACACAAAGCTATTACTGATATTGTTAGATATTGAGCGAGTAGACCCACTAGTATATGAAATGGTTAGTTGAGAATAACAAGAAAGGAAAGATCAACCAAGGTCAACTTGATGACCTGAGGTGAGGATCGCTAGACTGTGAGAATATAACGTCACATGACCAAAAGAGAGTGTGAGAGAGAGAAAAGGACAGTCCATTTGAAAGCATGTGTAAAATGATAGGGAGTGACATATAATCAATTAGTGATTACGATCTCTCTCTCTCTCTCTCTCTCTCTCTCTCTCTGCATCCCTCCCCCACTGGTCAGTAATTTGGAACAAAGATCAAGTTGAATAAATATCCGCCACTTTCCACCAGTGTTCGAGTTTGTTCTTTTTTGAAGGTATGAAAGAACTTATTTGCAGATATTGTTTCCTCAGTCAGGAAGGATCACACAGAAGCACGTACAAGATAAACATGCAGCGACAAATGTAGGAATACAATTTGTGGACTTTAATGTTTTTTGTAATAACCATGGCAACTTGGTTGCTGTGTGTGTGACACAAGGTTAAAATGCAACAATATATATGAAAATACAGCGAAATAATTATGAATCAATAATTCTGGTCAATTATTTATATTTATGTGATTAGCTGGTCGATGTATATGGACTCCCTAACCGTTTCACGTAAAAGGAACGCTGGCAGATTCCCGAGACACAGTGTTCGTTTTATGGGCCTTAGACATTGCTGGCTTCCCGTTAATCCTTGAACCCGTTCGCCTCGACAGAGGGGATGGCAAACGGACCGATGGCCTGATCATGTTTCCTTTTGCAAATGGCAAGTTGCTTATATGTGGTGCGACTTTTGTGCTCGGTCAGTGACAGAATCGGCGATAAACCCTGGACATGTATCAGCGTCAGCAGATGATCGCAAGCGATCAAAATACGCCAGTCTTCTCCACAGATTTGTGTTTTAACCAATCGCTATCTAGATGAGTAGAGCGATAGGTTCCGGCATGCAGGACGTCTTCAACAACCATCGTCTATTAATGGCGTGCCACACTGGGGACAATCGTTGGACGGAGGATTTCAACGTCTAGGTATGAGCCCCATGAGTCAGCCTGGTTGTTCCAACGCATCTCCCTGGCTATCGTTAGTGGCAACGCTATGTCAGTAACGGCGGCGTCACTTCCGTTCTAATCGTCATCTGTTGACTCTCTCTTTCTTTCTCTCCCCACCCTCTATCTACCTATGTCTGTATCTGTCTCTTTGCTTCTCTTTCTTTCTCTCCCCCTCTCTATCTACCTATGTCTGTATCTGTCTCTTTGCTTCTCTTTCTTTCTCCCCCCCTCTCTATCTACCTATGTCTGTATCTGTCTCTTTGCTTCTCTTTCTTTCTCTCCCCCTCTCTATCTACCATGTCTGTATCTGTCTCTTTGCTTCTCTTTCTCTCCCTCTCTCTATCTACCTATGTCTGTATCTGTCTTTTTGCTTCTCTTTCTTTCTCTCCCCCTCTCTATCTACCTATGTCTGTATTTGTCTCTTTGCTTCTCTTTCTCTCACATTATTGTTTTATAAATAATTATCCATCAAATATATATATATATATATATATATACATATATATATATATATATATATATATATATATATATATATATATATATATATATATATATATATAATTGAATTAACAACTATTGACTACTAGAGCCATCTAGCTTTAGAAACTCCAAACAGCCAATCTGCAAAGGGGAGATAATTTAATTAACAACTATAGACTACTAGAGCCATCTAGCTTTAGAAACTCCAAACAGCCAATCTGCAAAGGGGAGATAATTTAATTAACAACTATTGACTACTAGACCCATCTAGCTGTAGAAACTCCAAACAGCCAATCTGCAAAGGGGAGATAATTTAATTAACAACTATAGACTACTAGAGCCATCTAGCTTTAGAAACTCCAAACAGCCAATCTGCAAAGGGGAGATAATTCAATTAACAACTATAGACTACTAGAGCCATCTAGCTTTAGAAACTCCAAACAGCCAATCTGCAAAGGGGAGATAATTCAATTAACAAATATTGATTACTAGAGCCATCTAGCTTCAGAAACTCCAAACAGTCAATCTGCAAAGGGCAGGTAATTCAATTGAAAACTTTAATTTAATTGAATTTAGTACACCCAGGTCGCCAGTCGACGTTGGTATCCACCTCACCAGTGCCACCCCTCTCTCCAGACCTTAATAAAAGAGTATTTACAAAATGTCATACTACTCACCTGAGCACCTCGGTATTGCATTTTTGTGATTGAACGAAATCTTTCTTGTCCAGCAGTGTCCCTGGAATAAGAATAAGACAAAAAATCACCACTTATCCAGGTTAAAATCCACTCGAGGGTTAATGAGATGAAATGATTGTCAGTTGAGAGACGAAGAACCTTATGAGAGGATTGAGAATGATTGATGCGATGGGAAGTTCGAATACTTGTAGAGGTGGGTCATGACAGGAATCTGTTTACAATGGATTTGAAGACGACCATTTTGTAATTTGCAGGGAAACAGTCCCATGGCAATGTCTTCCACAGACGGGAAGACTTTGTTAGTATTTATTTTCATTACTATCACCACTTTGTAAACATATATATATATATATATATATTTATATATATATATATATATATATATATATATATATATATATATATATATATATATATATATATATGTGTGTGTATCGAGGCAGCATTTTTTCTCTAAGGCATGTATTATTAAAAATAACCGACAACTTATGTCTGGATATTTTTGTATGGATCCCTTCCATTTTCCGGATTAAAGTCCTAATCTCGGATGAGAATTGGCTGATGAATCTGCCGTAATTTTCTTTTAAGTCCAAAGTACTTTCTGACCCATCTGGGTCCATCTTCAGTGGGAATAATGTCAATCAGGTAAAGACCTGGAGTGAGTTTATAGTTAATTTTGGCGGGAAAATTTAAATACGAAACCATATTTAGTATTATAAACATTTAAGTATATTAGTACTAGTGTTAAAATTAATCCTGTTAATAACCGTTTTTTTTTGTTTTAATGTGTAAAGCTTCTAGCATATTGAGTTTTTGTATATTAGTATTGTGTTCTAGGATTTTAGTGTTGTCTACAAGAAGTTTTCGGATTTGCGAGCGGGGACAGGAATGTTCGTTAATGAGGTGTCTGGCTATGGCACTAGTATCCGATAGATGCATGGTCAACCTCCTGGACAGAGTCGTGGTAGTCGAGCCAATGTATACGTTTATTTCTTTGTTGTCAGAGACACAGTCTCCCAATGGACATTTAAACTCGTATACTAGGCCTGTTCTATCCCGAACTCTAATTGAGAGTGAAGAGTTATTTGTAACCAATCTTATAATTACAAATAACTCTTCACCCTCGATTTTATATTTAAATATCGTAAAATAATGGAATTTATTTAAATATTCCACACCTTTTCATGTAGAAGAAGTGTTGGCAGATTTTCTGGACACAGTGTTCGCAATGATATCGTCCAACGAGCCCCAAACATCGCTGGCTTCCCGTCGATCCTCAACCAGTTAGCCTCGACAGAGGGGATGGCAAATGGCCCGATGGCCTGATGGTGTTTTCCTTTGCAAACGCCAAGTCAATTATATGGAATGCGATGTGTGTCGTCACTTTTTCGTCAGTAACACAATCGGCAACAAACCTTGGACATGCAGCAGCAGCTGAAGAGGACTGCAAGCAATCAAAATATGCCGGTCTTCTCGACAAATTTGTGTTCCAACCCATCGCAGTGGAGACGAGTGGAGCGATAGGCCCTTCTACACGCAACTTCTTCTCCACCTACCCATGGTTTCGACCCCTTAATATACGCGGAAGAAGCTGAAATATTGGAAAACTCTCAATTAGTGTCTTATACGTACGGTTCAAATTTCATTAAAATCGGATATATGTATTTGAAGTTTTAAGAGGGTTCATACCCCATAGCTTTCTTGGGGGGGGGGGAGGGGGAGGGGGGTAGACTACTGGAGAAGGGTGTTCACCATGTGGGACAGGATTCCACATGGTCTTAGTTTCGTGCCCTACCATGTATGGCAAAGACCACCACAAGTGGGGGGGGGGCACGTAGAGATTCGGGACGTAGAGGGTAACATAGAGATTCGAGTTCACTTCCGTTGTTTTCCCTGGAGAATCGTATACATATGATTTAAATTTCATTAAAATACGATATATTTGAAGTTTTAAAGATGTTTGGACCCCGTAGCTCCCTTAGGAAGGTATTTTGAGATTGAGGAGTACTTCCATTGTCTTAAACGGGAAATTTTATAGATATGATTTAAATTTCATCAAAATAGGATATATTTGAAGTTTTACAGGGTTTTTTGCCCTCGTAGTCCCTTTAGGGTGCACTTAGAGGTTCGGGACCGCTTCCATTGTCTTCCTTGGAAAATTTTACATATGAATATACTTAGTTTTTATATAGATTGTATAACTTAATAAGGGTGTCTATTTACTTCTTTCATGTCTGTGTATATATATATTTTTTATTTTTTTAATTTTTTATTTTTTAAATTTTTTATTTTAACTTTGCCTTTGACAAGATGCGGTAATACGCATTGAAACGTTGGTTGATTGACGTAAGGTTATAATATTGTTTATGTAAGTTTATATATATATATATATAGTCTAAAGAAGCTTTGAGTCATTAAAAAAAAAAAAAAAAAAAAAAAATATAAAATGAAGTTTAAATTCCCAGACAAACTAACTAAATCCAAGATATTGCAGACTTAACATTCGTTGGAAAATTAATAAATGAAAATATATAAGTAAAATAATAAAAAAAAATAAATAAAAAAGGGGGGGTTAATTATCTAAGAGTGAAACAAAAACAGGAAACCTTAAGCGTCTAATATTAACACGGGGATCATCAGCTGTCTACCATGTAACTGTTTCGGAGATTTAAAAACAGGACAGTTTTAATATTCATGGCTCTCCAATGGTACTGATTATACGACCATTTCCCCAATAATCAAGTGTCGAAATAATTCAGCTTAAAATATCACTAATATATACATAAAAAATAATAATAAAATAATAATAATAATAATAATATATTAACCTTAAGACTACCGTATATATATATATATATATATATATATATATATATATATATATATATATATATATATATATATAGAGAGAGAGAGAGAGAGAGAGAGAGAGAGAGAGAGAAAGAGTGAGAGAGAGAATTTTATTTATACGTTAATTATTGAACAGAAAAAAATGAAAATATTTCTTACCAAATCGCAAGCTGAATGTTTGCGCCGTCAATATTAAAAGTTTTCTTGACAAAATCCACACCTGGAAAAAAAAAAAAAGGATTTAATTACTTTTTTTTTGACATTTTGGCGGGAAAATGAAAGCATATCAATTCCCATAGCAAGCAGTATTATGTCATTCATGCATCGAAGTTGGCGATCTTATGTCGTATTGGTACAGGGGCGAAACAAAAAAAATAAAACAATATCAGATTGAACTTTAAAACAGTAGGCAGAAATATAAAGTCTGGTGATGTTTTAGTGCTGCTCGGGGCCAATCCCTTGTTTGTATGCCTTAATAACTCGAGTATAAGTCCTAGTACTGAAAAATGTTATAGAAAAGAGAAACAGTTTGAATATGATTGGGTGATCTTCCTCCCCTCTCCCAATTCGGACGGCTGGGGCCACCGCCCATCGCCCTCCTCTGCCTCTGTGCACCACTGAGTCGTAAGGTACGCAAACTGGTATCGAATGGGATTTAAAAGTTTAATTTGAGTGTTTCCTGGAGATGGAAAATGTGGCCTATGCTTTCACCAGAGTTCAAGCATCGATCAACAATGAAAAACTTAAGGACACACTTGACCTTTGTGACCTTTTTGACCTTTTTGGCCGGGAGCGAAGTATAGTAGCTGTTCTGATACAAAACTTCATCTTCTCTATCTTCAGTCAGTGATTATGAGATCCTTCTAGACCGAGGCAATTTAAATTTTTGCCCCGATCCACGGTGCTTCATAAAAAACGACCTCGTGGGGAGGCAACTAATTTGGAATAACTGGTGATAAGATGAAGTGAACTTACCAACAGTGGGTAACATACTCGTCCGGAACTCTCGCCCGACCAGGCAGTTGATAAGGGCCGTCTTCCCCACCGATGTCTCTCCAAGTACCAACACTTTGTAAGTGGCATCAATACTGGCCGCCCGTGGATCAGATGAACGCATTGTCCTTTCGACGGGACTCATTACTGGATCAGAGTTGATCTGACAATAATCGATATGGGATATCGGTCAGCTATCTTCACCATCAGCTGAAATAGAAAATCAAACAAACGAGAAAAGTTATTCTTAATGTCTGAAGAGTAAAATTCTTTTAATAACAAACATTTCCTTGGCCTTTTGGCTAGGAGCAAAGTGTTTATTTACTCCTCTCCAGGAGTTAGGCACAAGGCCAGTTTTATCTTACTCCCACAAGTAAGATGTGACTCAAGGTCGGGTCGGGAAAGTGGGGTTTGAAAAGCCAGTGTCCGAGAGGTGAGCACTCTGGCCATTTAAAAATTGCCTGGGCAGTGCCGTCGGCATTCCCCGGTAGGGGCGCCTCAGGCAGTAAGCAGTAAACTTACTCCTCCCCAAAGAGGGGAGGCGAAGCCTGGGAGGGTGGACCTCCTAGAACTGCACAGGACAGACCCATAGACCGGCGTAAATCAAGCCTCGAAGGCCAAGACAATACCAGTCTATGGGGTGCAGTATCCATTGGAACAGATACTACACTTTGATCTTAGTCAAAAGGCCAAGTATCTGTTCCAATGGATGCTTACTCTGGAGACCGGTATCGTCTTGGCTCTGGGCCTTGATTCCGCCGGTCTGAGGTACTGTCCTGTGCAGTTCTAGGAGGTCCACTCTTCTAGGCTTTGCCTTCTCACCCTTTAAGAAAGGGTTAATTTATTGCTAATAGCCTGAGGCTCCTCTACCGGGGAATGCCGACGGGGCTGCCCAGGCATTTTTAGACGGTCAGAGTGCTCTTTTTCCTCTAGGGTGCTTGGCTTATCAAATCCCACTTTCCCGACCTTGTGTCACATCTTAACGCTGTGGGGGGGGGGTAGATAAATACCAAGCGTAGTATCTGTTCTGATGCTTCACTTCATCTATTCTGTCCTCGGTCAGTGAAGGAGATATCCTTCTTGAATTTGGGGAAATTTTTATTTTTTGTTCTAATCCAGAGTGCCCCTTTTTGGGGAGCTGGATTTTTCCCCACATTAAAAAAACCGACCTTGTGCCTAACTTCACCTTTGTGGGGAGGCAAGTAAATAAGAACAGACGTTAAATACAAAGTGTTTTATTATTTAGATTTTTGTTGTTGTTGTAAATTTGTAGATTAACACCCTCAGCTAATTCACCTCCCTAATGAGATTCTACTTTTTTAGGCGATTACATGTGAACACCCTGGAAAGCTTGGCGGAAAGAAGAGCCCCCCCCCTCACCCCCCAACAAACAAAAAAAACAAAACAATTATTTTAGAATTTAGAGTAGGAGATCAGCTTTGTATATAAATTTAACGTAAAATGATCCCACATTTCCGGGCCATTCCAGCGTTTTAGAGCCGTTAGCCAATGTTTTTTAACACCAACCCTAAGCCTTAGTGGCAAGGTCATAAAACCACACGTAATCGCCTAAAAAAGTAGAACGACCCCTACTCCCCCAAAACATACAGGATTTATCTTCCATACCAAAAACAAAAAAATTGGTTATTCGCCCTAAAACGCTAGAATGACCACGAAATGGGGGATAATTTTACGTTAAATTAATATGCGGAACCGACCCCCGCTCTAAATTTTAAAGTAATTTTTTATTTTGTTTTCTTTCTTTCCACCAAGTTTTTCAGGGTTTTCAAACGTAATCGCCTAAAAAAGTAGAATCTCTTTCTTCAAGCTTGTTAACGTTGAGAATTATGTTTATGCTACGTTTCGACTGATGGCTTCTCCTGGCTTCGTCAGGCGTATTATTTCTGAGAGATATAAATTCCTTATGGGAGCCGTTTGATGTGATAAATTTTAATAAACAAACTTTTAAAAATGTAAAAAAATAATGTCTTTTATTTATTATTAATTCTTCAGTTTCAAAACTGTTGACAGCTGTCTGAAGACTCTCCATGTAGAAGATATACACCGTCTTACACAACTATAAGACGACGTATATCTGCCACATGGAGAGTCTTCAGGCAGCTGTCGATAATTTTACAAAACGCAGGGATCCCATCTTATGCGAGAGTGGCAGCATACAACACACAGGTCCAACCTCTACTCTTGTATGGCTGTGAAATGTGGTTAATGATATGAAACGTCAGAATGACACGATCCTGGCTGCAGCGCATCTATGAGAAAGTATATCGCACAACGGAGAACAATGACGTCTCAACCGGTATGGTCACGTCGCCTGCTGTCAGTCATCCTGAAATGCTCCAAAGTGTCTTCCATACTGACGTCGATGGCCCAAAGCAAGATGGTAGACTGCTTAAGACATTTAGGGATCAGTTGATGACGACCTGATCGTAGTCAGCGGAACACACGAAATGGAAACAAGCAGGAAAAGTTGGAAGTCATTCACGAAACGTCTACCCTCAAGCATGAGAAAAAATGAGGAAAAATGAAAATCATCATCATCATCATCATCATCATCATCATCATCATCATCATCATCATCATCATCATCATCATCATCATCATCATCATCATCATCATCATCATCATCAACAACAACAACAGTAATCATGTAAGTTCTATTTTAACAGATTTTAATATAGCAGTATGGTTTTGATTGATTTTAAATATTTGGTCTGACCGATTACACTTTTTTTTTGGTTTAAAACTAACGGAAGTAAGCGGAAGTCGGGTTCAATGGCCTTCATGCCCATTTAGCAATTAGTTTAGGAGTGAATCCTGTACATACAAATAACATATACACATACCTAACTTTATATAGATAGATATACTTTTTCAAATCTTATATCGTAGCGATTTTCCAAAAGGCGGAAGTTTGTGGACAGATGCGCAGTAACGTTTTTAGATGCGTATAATTTAGTCGGTACATTTTTGTCGTTAAAACAATAAACACTTATATTTAATGGACGCATCTTATAAATATCCGTCTTTTTTTTTTCTTTTTTTTTTGTAATATGTTGTTACTGTTAAAAGCGGCCCCATATAATTTTTATCCACCAACATTTTAAGTAAGAGAATACAGAATAAGACTAAAAAAGACAATTGCTGCCCCTCCCCCCTCCCCCCACGTGTTCGGAGGTGGGTTGTGTCTGCTGTGACCTCAACGTTCTTAAATTCCTTCTTCCGTTTTTACTCAACATATGGTAATTGTTTTACAATTATGTGAATCACGTTTCCATCTGACATTCCTCCTCCCTGTAGATTCACCTGATTTAAGATTCTCTTCTTTAGATCTGAAATCCTTCCTTTGGGAAATTAGTGTTTCCTGATTTAAGATTCGCTTGTCTAGAAAAGTGATACGAAAAAATTCACAACTTTCGAATGACGACCGACGATCTCACTGGCTAATATATATATATATATATATATATATATATATATATATATATATATATATATATATATATATATATGTATATATATATATATATATATATATCTGTGTATATATATATATATATATACACAGATATATATATATATATATATATACATATATATATATATATATATATATATATATATATATATATATATATATGTATATATATATATATATATATATATGTATATATATATATATATCTGTGTATATATATATATATATATATATATATATATATATCTGTGTATATATATATATATATATATATACATATATATATACATATATATATATATATATATATATACATATATATATATATATATATATATGTATTATATTGTATTTTAGATGTTTTATACGATCAAAATGATGCAATGGATTTTGATAAAAACTGGATGAAGGATTCTAGACATAAGGTTTAGTAGCATTGTATGTTGCTTTTAATCTTCATAAGGGGACATAAAAGTGGTGCAAAACTGTTCTGTTTGGAGAATTCATTTTAACGGGTGTTCTTCTAGTTAGCCCATGCGTGGAATATTGTTGTCACATCTGGGCTGGTGCACCAACCACTAGTCTCTCCCTCTTAGACAGGGTCCAAGAAAGAGCCTCTAATCTAATAAATCCCACACTGTCTACCAAGCTCGAGCCTCTGTCTCATCGTCGCAATGTTGCATTCCTGTTCTTATTTTACAAGTACTTCAATGGAATGTGTTGCGACCAACTGGGTGCACTTGTACCCCTTCAACATAAATACCCCCGATCAAACCGACAATCAGCAAAACCCACCCCTTCATTGGAGAGGTCCCCAGATTTTCTATTCTAATATCTTCTTTCCCTGTTCTGCTTGCCTTTGGAATTCCCTCCCCAGCTCCCTGTTTCCACGACTATAACAATATACAGAAATTTAATTGTCTCGTTGCACAACTCTCCACTTACGATGCTCTTATAAATGTGGCCCCTTATTCATGGTAACCCCTTCTGTGGCAATGTGCTCTGTTTGGAATGAATAAAAGTAAAAAAAAGAAAGAAAATAAGTTCCTTATAAAATATTTTAACTTATTTAATGAACACAGACGATTTAATTAAATGAGGATAAACCATCTTGTTGTTTGTGATTGAAAACATAAACACCCTAGTTTGTTTCCAAATAAGACTCTTATAGGTTTAACATATCTTTAAGCCATATATTTATTAACCAATTGCGTGAACACAGACAAATAAGACGCGCTTCAAAATTTAAGATATGGCTCAAAATTTATTAACCAATAGCGTGAGGACAGACAAATAGGACATGGCTCAAAATTTATTAACCACTAGCGTGAACACAGACAGATAAGATGCACCCTACAATTTAAGACATGGCTCAAAATTTATTAACCACTAGCGTGAACACAGACAGATAAGATGCACCCTACAATTTAAGACATGGCTCAAAATTTATTAACCAATAGCGTGAACACAGACAGATAAGATGCACCCTACAATTTAAGACATGGCTCAAAATTTATTAACCAATAGCGTGAACACAGACAGATAAGATGCACCCTACAATTTAAGACATGGCTCACAATTTATTAACCAATAGCGTGAGCACGAAAACAATATGACACACCTCAAAATTTATGAACTAATAGCGTGAACACAGACAAATGAGACACGGCTCAAAATTTATTAACCAATAGCGTGAACACAGACAGATAAGATGCACCCTACAATTTAAGACATGGCTCAAAATTTATTAACCAATAGCGTGAGCACAGACAAATAGGACACATCTCAAAATTTATGAACTAATAGCGTGAACACAGACAAATAAGGCATGGCTCAAAATTTATTAACCAATAGCGTGAGCACAGACAAATAGGACACATCTCAAAATTTATGAACTAATAGCGTGAACACAGACAAATAGGACATGGCTCAAAATTTATTAACTAATAGCGTGAACACAGACAAATAAGATGCACCTCAAAATTACATCAAAAAACCTATCACATCTTTTGTTCAAAAAGAGGCTCCAACTAGATTAAGACGAAATTATAAAAATAACAAAATTGAGCAAAACATAGAGTAGAGAGATTTGGCGTTTGAGCCAGCTGGCGATCAGGCTGTGGACCCTGCTCCTCTGGAAATGTTTTCATTTTGTCGAGCACAGATGTCTGATTGCAAGTCTGTCGTTTGGTAGATAAACCAAGTGTCAT
Organism: Sepiola atlantica; assembly: GCA_963556195.1. Classification (NCBI taxonomy): domain Eukaryota; kingdom Metazoa; phylum Mollusca; class Cephalopoda; order Sepiida; family Sepiolidae; genus Sepiola; species Sepiola atlantica. Next base: position 13,333,393 of record OY744533.1, read on the forward strand.
TTTAAACATCTTAGAATAAAGAATCGTTACTTGTTTTGAATTTGAGTTGCGATTTCGTTTGTAGAGAGAAAAATTGTTTTGTTACAGCAGTCACCAAGATCACGTAATTGACACTACAGCCAGTGTCGAAAACAGAAGAACCGAATTCGAACGGAAACAATGATGATGAAACGTAGGTTCACACAAAGTTTGACATGAAGCTACATTTGGTGGTTACGTCCCAATGTGAGTGCTTTAGGGAGTGTGAAGTCATTTATTAGTTATCAATACTCCGAGGTCCACTCAGTCTTAGAGCTGTACTACCTGTCACGGGCCAATCTGTCCTTCTCAGTATTACATGAAACTGCAGCCAGTATCGAAAACTGCATTGGGACGAAGACAACGAGTGGACGGTCATTCCCTGTGCAGTGAATACGCACACAATCACAGAGACTTATCTGTTCGTTTTATGATGATGATGATGATGATGATGATGATGATGATGATGATGATGATGAGTATGATGATGATGATGATGATGATGATGATGATGATGATGATGATGATGATCATCATCATCATCATCATCATCATCATCATCGACTGAGCTTCACTTTATGGTAACACCCTGGAAAACATTCACAACAAAAACTCGTCTAGCTACAACCACTGTAAATAATTTTCTTTTCAAATCTGTTGCTAAGGTCACTGGAAAAAATGGTTGGATCATTCTACTGCTCCAGAAGGTATCTCACGGCTGACGTAATAAGAGTCAAATATGTCTTAAAATGGAGTACTGTTGCCACATCTGGGAAGGTGGCGTTTGGAGCAGTGTTTCCTGCCTTGATAGAGTACAAAACCGACTTCGAAATCTAGTGGGGAATGTCCTCTTCTTTTCCCTACAGCCTCTTTCTCGCAGAAGAGGCGTTGCTAGTCTTTCTCTACTCTATCGTTATTTTCATTGTAGGTGCTCAACTAAGCTCCAATCTATAGTGACCCCTGTAAAACATTCACAACAAAAACTCGTCTAGCTAAAACCACTGTAAATAATTTTCCTTTCTTCCTCTGTATACCTTAAACTAAACAGAACTTCCATGAGCAAAGTTTCTTACCAAGACCTACCCTTCTGTGGAACACAACACCATGGGGTTGTTTCCCAACTGACTACAACATGGTCGTTTTCAATTGCAATGTTAACAAATTATTGTTGAACCGTCCTCTTAAATAATCAAATTTCTGCCCAGTCACAAGCATCGTTACCAATCACCACAGTGTTATTTGACCGTCCACCTGACAAACTCATTGACCCTTATCCTCGAGTGGCCTTTGACCCTTGATAAGCAATGATTCATTAGTACATAAAGAAATGGTATGCAACATAATGGACGGAACTACTTATGGAGATGCTCTGGCACATCTAAAAATATTTTGCGGCATTCACGAGGAGGATGCGTGCGGGCAAAAGCTTAATTACTACACCCTCACACTATACAATTAATTCACTGAAATCACTGCAATCGAAATTTTTATTTTTTATTTCATCATCATCATCATCATCATCATCATCACCACCACCACCACCACCACCATCATCATCATCATCATCATCATCATCATCATCATCATCATCATCACCATCACCACCACCACCCCCATCACCATCATCATCACCACCACCACCACCACCACCACCACCACCACCACCACCACCACCACCACCACCACCACCACGATATATCAACTACGTAACTAATTTCATGTATGTATATATATAAATAATAAAAGAAATAATTATAATTTATAAGTAAGATTATTAGCGAGCAAAATAGTGTAAATACATGTGGAAATCTGAAGAAAACAATCATGAGTGTATATTTGCGAATACTAATTTATTAGAAGTTTAAAAGCAATTAATTATGTAAATTAAGAAATACGCATAGTGTTTACGGCGGTTTTTGTAGTAGTATATAATGAAGCTGGCGGACTAATTAAACAGTAATATTACTCTGATGGAGTTTCGGCTTCAGACAGACAGACAGACAGATACATAATCTCCATTATTAATAGATAATATTACATTATTATTATATTATATTATTATTATATTAATTATTATTATTATATTATTATTATTATTATATTTTTATATTATTATTATATTATTATATTATTATTATCATTTTATATTATTATATATTATATTATTATTATATTATATTAATTATTATTATCATTATATTAATTATATAAAATTATATTAATTATATAATATTATATTATTATTATATTATATTATATTATTATTATTATTATTATTATTATTATTATTATTATTATTATTATATTATATTAATCATATAAAATTATAATAATTATATAATATTATATTATTATTATATTATTATTATTATTATTATTATTATATTATATTATATTAATTATATAAATATATAAAGTTATAATAATTATATAAAATATAATTATAATATAATTAAAATATAATTATAAAAAAGAATACATATTATTATTTGTACTCACTAGGAGTGCTCACATAGACCATCGTCAGTGATTGCTTACCGACAACAACCAGTGGTATTTCCTAGAATCTGAGTGACAACAAGCCTCCCCAGATTTCCAGTATTCGTCACCTCTTTTCTATAACGATGCGGTATCGCAACAGCCGCTTACTATTGATTTCTCGCTGGTAAGGACAATTGGTCTTCTCTGGGATTTGGGTGGCAATAAGCCTCCCTAAGTCTGAGTGACAACAAGTCTTCTTCTTCTTTTTCTTCTTCTTCTTCTTCTTCTTCTTCTTCTTCTTCTTCTTCTTCTTATTATTATTATTATTATTATTATAGATCACAGTTGTTCTTAAATGCCTATCCTATCAAATGTATACAAACATCTGTTGATTATATGTATGAAAATAAAACAATAGATTACAAATCAATCATATTGAACAGTTATTTATTGAAACCTCATTTTAAAAATGAATTGAATTAGATATTCAATAAGCGTCATTTATTTCTTTCACCCTCCCTCTTTCGATATATCTACCTCCTATAGATATTCTATAAGAACTTTCCATCCGTGATTCTTTC
>OY744533.1:13341472-13346472 GCA_963556195.1 Sepiola atlantica
ATTTATTGTTATGTTCTTTTTCCATCGTGAATTGTATAGATGGGCGAGTTCACATAGTCCAGTAATATTTTAACGTTCTCCTGGTGAGGTCAGAGTATGAATGTGTCATCTACATATCGCAGCCACATTGTTGGCTGTAGTGGTGTTAATTGTAACACCATTTCCTCAAAGTATTTCATGTATAAATTGGCCAATACTGGGGACAATGGTGATCCCATAGCTAGACCTTGTTCCTGCCGGTATATATCAGATCCCATCACGAAGTATGTGGTTTCTATGCAGAAGGTCATCATCTCCATTAGATTATCAATTAGGATACAAGTGCGTTCCTTCAGTGAAGCATCTGAAGTCAACCTATCTCGTACCACCGTCAGGGTCTCACCAGTGGGTACTGTTGTGAACAGACTCATTACATCTAGACTCACCATCTGGTTTGAATAAATGGGAGGATTGTTGATTTCTTCCACGAAATAAGCTGAAGTCTTGACATACGATGGAGATTTGCCTGTGAGTGGAGTGATTATATCTACCAGGAATCGGCTCATTGGATGGCATGCTGAGCATCGGGCGCTGACAATGGGCCTTAATGGAATGCCATCTTTGTGAATCGTAGGAAGGCCGTATAGGTGTGGTAGCTTGCTGTAATGTTGAACTAGATGTCTGTATTTTGCCGGTGGAATTAGGTCCTTGTTTTTACTAAGGATCTGTGACAGCATCCTCTCTGTTTCCGTTCTAAATTTCGTCTAGGTTCCCGAGTTCGACAGAAAGATTCCCGAGTTCGACAAAGTACACCCGAAGAAGGTCTGAGGTTACATCGGCCGAAACGTTGTGATAAAAACATTCAAGATGAGAGCAGTAGTCCGAATATACCAAATTCTACAAATTATCAACCCTCATCTAAAAAATTCCGAAACAAAACAAACATATAGACACATACCCTTCTAATACTCATACTTTTGTTCACTTCGAACATTCAACTTTTCTAACAACAAATTTACTCACATAAAATAACTAATTATTTGTAAATTTTTATATATATATAAATATGTTGGCAATCTTGTAGTATAACTAACAGCCGATTAATCGAAAAAAAAAACTCAACGAAATATAGAACAAATAACTTTTATCAAACGCATTAAAATTTAATTTTCTACCGGCCTGTATACTTTAAACGTTCTGAAATTGTTTTCATATTTTTTTTATTACAAACTTAGATTTCTTGAAAGCTCTGTTTCGTCACACGAGAATCAAAATGGCTGCTTAGCCCTCTGTTGTTGTTGGTGGTGATGGTGATGGTGATGCTTCATTCCTTAAAAAAAAATAGTAAAATAAATGACTTATCCTACCACTAACACTAAGTCCGAGTGTCAAGCCCACGCAGTTAGGATAAGTGATTTTTTTTGATTATCTTTAAATCCTGAAATTATCCAAACCTCCAAAAAATCCGACGCCATCTTTGATTTTTTTCGTGTTTCGATAAGTCAACTTAACGATAATAAATTCAGCAATAATAAATATTACAATCAGTTTCCACACTTTAAAAGTATCCATGGTTTCCGTTCAGTCTTTAGAAACAATGGATACCCTCTGTAAGGGTGACTGCACGTGTAATTGTGAAGCAAGGGTTACACAATCTCCAACCACACCTCTCCTGACTCGTCACTGCTTGATTCCAGTGGCAACGAGAAATCCATGACGACTAGAAACAATGCCCGGATAAGCGGAGAGCACACACAGCACCTGGTTTTCCCAAATGGTCACCCATCTTATTACTGACCAGGCTCAACGTCGCTTAACTAAGGAGAACTGGTGCGCCAACGTGATTATGACGGATATATAAAAGGTATACAGGTCGGTAGAAAATTATATTTTATTGCGTTTGGTGAAAGTTATTTGTTGTATATATATTTTTTCCAATTTCTCGGCTGTTAACTATACTGCCTGATTACCAAATATGTTCTTTTTGTTAACACTTTCTTTCTTCTTACATTCAACATTCACGTTTTTATCCGTTTTTGGAATTTATTACTTTTTAACCGTCAACGTGGGTCTTGGTATATTCTCAAAGACGCGGCTGTTGTCTATACCCTATCCAACCCAGGATCCACACTACAGTCGGTTCTTTGTATGCAAGTCATGGGACACAAATTGTTATTTCTGGGGATATACGTTCATACTTTTCACAACAGTATCAATGTGTAACCAAAGGTAATGAATCAGATAGGACATTAACCCGGCATCGCCGATTCCATAGTCCAGAGCTGTATCCATTAACCCAATTGTGCACCATTCCTATATTTATGTACTTCACATGGCAGCAAGATATTTCACAGGATCAGGTTAATGCCGTGGTAAATCAGCTCCCGCAAAGGGACACGCTGAAAGAGGATGATAATAGACGTTAACGGATCCATCGTGGCGCTTCAGGAGGAGGTAATGCCTGGGAGGATGACCTCCTAGGACTGAATAGTATCTTACATCATTCAGACGAAAGCCCCCCCCCCCTTGACAAACCAGACACTAGAATCATAATGTACGAAGGCTGTGTGGGGGTGGTGGTGATGGTAGTAACCCAACTCCCCTCGGAGGGCATTTTCAAACAATTCCAGCCACTGGCACGGTCTTGCCCTTTTGGCTAGGAGCAAAGTCGAGTATCTGTTCTGATACTACACTTAATCTTTTCTGTCCTTGGTCAGTAAAGGAAATTTTTATTTTTGTCCCAAATCCAGAGTGATCCTTTTAGGGGAGCTGGGGTTTCCCCACATCACAAACCGACCTTGTGTCTAAATCTGCCCTCATGGAGAAGCAAATAAATAGGGACACAACATGGCGACAGCCCCGCGGTGTCAAACACGAGATGAAGATTACATAGCAAATAACAATATCACACACACACACACACACACACACACACACACACACACACACACACACACACACACACACACACACACACACACACACACACAGACTGAAAAAAAGTTGAACATTCCGTGTAGCAGCAAGTCCAAGGAACATCTACCAGAAAGAACTGTTGCAAATAAGTCATACACCATCCACTATGGCTATGCAATACTTACAGTAACATACCTAGAAACCGGAGCTCTCAAACCTGATATAATGATATGGGACAATAGGGAGAGAGTAGCAACCCTAGTTGAAGTCCGTGTCTCTTATGATGCTGGCTTAAACAGAACTGAGAGGAAGAAGATTAAATACCAAGGTCTTATGTACGAGATGAAAAGAAATTGGAATCTTAGGAAGATCTCCGTCATTCCAGTAATCATAGGAGCAACCGGGCTCATGAAAAAAGAATTTCAAAAACTACCTGGCGAATATACCCGGTGAACAAAGCGCAAGGGAGATCCAAACAATTGCGATTAAAGGGACGGTAAGAATCATAAAAAAGATCTCTCGGTTGGAGTGTCTGAAATAGCGGGTGAATGTCTGGCATCCAGTAGGATGCCCCATCCCAGCTTAAAGGAAAATAATTATAAGAAAAAGCAGCTACACTGGATGTTCAGCCCTTTATTTTTATAATTCTACCCCCCTGAATTTCTATTCTCCTCGGCCTGTGTTTCATGCGACTTGATGCAATTCTGAGAACTTATGGCAATTAAATGGGATGTGAAAAACAGGAAGAAAGGCTAGACGCGCCAAGTGTAAGTTGAGAGACGTTTTACAAGTGGATCGCATTAAAGTTGTTGAATAAGTAAAACAACAAAAAAAAGTAAAAAATTAAAAAAAATTAAAAAAAAAAAAGTATATAAAAAAAAGTAAACAAAAAAAAAAGTAAAAAAAAAATGAAATAGATAAAAATAAACCTATATAATAATGGGAATATTGTTACGTCTAGCTACACTGATGAATCGTAAAATATAATTATCCACGGATAATGTCTACGGTTCATCAGCGTGGCCAGATCTAGCAATATTTGAAACCAGGACACCAGTGACTAAAGCCTGACGCCCTTTACCACTGGGCCATGAAAACTTGCGGTCACATGTGTACTATCTTCAGATATTTCTTCAGATATGTAAAAAGCGCGATAGTATTACACATGAACAAGAAAAGATAATTCTCGCTATTAGTTTTCGTACGATGAAAACAAGTGTAATTATTCAAACCTGTTTTTACTGTCCATTCGCTCCTCGGTATCTGTGAGACATTCCACGCAATGGCATACAACTCCCTATTATAATTGGTATATACATCTGTAATGTCACGTAAACAATAGCCAAGGGACGTTTTTATTTCTCTCTCTCTCTCTCTCTCTCTCTCTCTCTCTCTCTCTCTCTCTCTCTCTCTATATATATATATATATATATATATATATATATATATATATATATATATATATATATATATATATATAAAGTGGTGAACTAAAAGCGAACTTTTAGGAAAGGTAAAACCTATTGTGAAAAGTATACAGCTCAATATACAGGATAGAGCAAATAGATAGGTAGAAGGATGAAAAGGAATTAGAAAAGCAAAAGGCAGATCTTTTTTCAATTCAGTTGCTCAGAGCAAGGTGTATTCCGCAAAAAGGCAATTTATTCAAATTAATTTTTTCCTTAAGACAGGCTTTTCAAAGATCAAAATCTTATCATCAGAGGAAATCGCTGGGATAGATAAGTTGGCAAAGGCCAAGATTTAAAATTTGAAAAAGTTAAATAAAGATTGCAGGGGAAAAAACACAAGGCAAAACTCTGCCCGAATGCAAGCAAATGTCCGATTGCAAAAAAGTCCGGTGTCATATATATATGATAAAAAATGGAACTAATATTCCAACGTAATGAAAAACGAAAAAAAAAAAACAACGAAAAAAAAAATTATTTATATATTCATCAACGTTTCGTCTGTATTTCAAGACTTCCTCAGGATGATTGGTCTGAAGAAAATGACACATAAAGTACAAAATATTTGAAACAATGGTAGTAGGTGGTCTTTTTAAGCTTTTCTACTCTTAGTAACATTGTTTCAAATTTGTGTGTTAT
>OY744533.1:13351472-13363972 GCA_963556195.1 Sepiola atlantica
TAACACCTTCGACGATATAACACCTTCATCAGAAGTTACAAGACATTCCATACCATTTTATTTTAGTAACATTTGTTTTCGTCGCTTTTTGTTGAAAATCCGCCTGCTCTTATGACGGTGTCTGGATAAAATGTCAGTCCGAGACGAAAACTCGCGTCTACGAGTAATAAATAAAAAGTGCAGAAACGTACCTGTAATTTGATTACCCCCACCCTTTCTTCTTCTCTGCATCCTCCCTCGTACGTGATGTTGCTAGTCTCAGTCTTTTCTATAAATACTATTATGACATGTGTTCTTCAAAATTGTGTGATCTATTCCATGCTTCTAGTGGTCTCCACCAATTCGTTGTTTTGATACCTCATTGTAATACAGTTTCATATTCCAGTAGCTTCTTTCCAAGAACCGCAGGCTTTTGGAACTGTCTTCCTGCTCCGACCTACTAAAAATGCATGGACAACCCCGTCAGCAGTTCCCGGTAGGAGCGCATCATGCGATTAGCAATTCGAAGTATAACGGGTTTGTGTCTTTTTTTTTTTTTATTTGAATGTTTAGCTCGTACGAGATCCATAAAGTATTTATCTTCCTCCCACAACGGTAAGATGTGACACAAGGTCGGGAAAGTGGGATCGGAAAGCCATCACCCTAGAGAAAGAAGAGCGCTCTGGCCTACAAAAATGCCTGAGCAGCCCCGTCGACATTCCCCGGTAGGGGCGCCTCAGGCGATTAGCAATAAACTAACTTCTTCTCAAAGGGTGAGAAGGCAAAGCCTGTGAGGGTGGACCTCCTAGAACTGCACAGGACAAACCCCTCAGACCGGCGGAACCAAGGTCCGAAGGCCAAGACGGTACCGGTCTATAAGGGTGTAGCATTTATCGGAACAGATCCCAGCCCAAAGGCCAAACGAGATCCATAATCAGAACTGGTTATCTCCCTTGTTTGATTTAGTCACATCGCCAGCCTCGGCCAGACATTTGAAATACGAAAAGGCTGAGTGTTTGAACAACACAAGCTTTGTCGAGAGATAAACAAAACAAAAAATATAAACAGTGTATAAGATGCGGCCATTTAATCTGCGCGTTCAACGATGAAAATGCTATTTCAAACAGAAGAATTACAGATCAACGGACTTACAGGACAAAAATGCTATTTCAAACTGAGAAGCGTGACATATCGACCGATAGACCGACGTACACGGCTCCTTATATAGTTGCTGCGGCGTATCTAAAATAAGATGCGCCCATTCAATTTGCGCGTTTAGCAATTAAAATGTTATTCAAAATACGCGTGATAGAATGGCCGAGAGTCAGAGCCTGTTAAAATGATTCTTTGAAATAAAAAAGCATCTATTCAAACTTCGAGTTGAGCGGTGAATATGCTATTTCAAACTTAAGCGTGGCCAACGGCCAACGCCTCTCATAGAAATACGTTGGCGTATCTAAAGAAAGAGCCTTCTTTGTTCGTACTGATGTTTATAAATACATCGTTCAGCCATGATGCAACAAAGCCGCTTATATCAACTAGTTAATCCAATAATCTTATGCTTACTTTTTTTTACATCCACGATAATAATGTTGCTTTTGAGTCTGATAAGGTGAACGAATGTCATTATTTTATTTAAAAAAACAAACAAAAAAAAAAAAAACCAACTAATTATTGGAATTTGATAACATTTTCGTTATTGGAAGCCTAAGATACGCTTTCTTTAAAAAAAAAAATTAAAAAAATAACAAACTCGAAATTTAGGTCGCTTTCTTGGCCTTTTGGCCAAGATCAAAGTGTAATATCTGTTCCGATGGATACTGCACGAGACTGGTCCTGTGCAGTTCTAGGAGGTCCACCCTCCCAGGCTTTGCCTCCCCTCTTTGGGGAGGAGTAAGTTTATTGCTTACTGCCTGAGGCGATCCTACCGGGGAATGCCGACGGGGCTGCCCAGGCAATTTTTAAATGGTCAGAGTGCTCACCTTCTCGGGCGCTGGCTTATCAAATCCCACTTTCCCGACCTTGTGTCACATTTTACCGCTGTGGGACGTAGATAAATATCTAGTGTTATATTATTTTACGATCCCTGTTTGTGTATGTGCTGCTTTTGTTAGCCTGTGTGAATATGTACGAACTTCTGTGTGAGCGAATTGAGAATAATCATTCGCTTCCTTTAGTCTCGAAGGGAGGGGGAACTGAGCGTAATATCGTGTTAGCAAACTGTCTTGTTTCTAGTTCAACTGACTCGTCCATTTCTGTCGGGAATGTTGCAATTCTGATCCTTTTATACTTAGCGATCACATCAAACAGTAATTTTGCTTTTAGACGCCAAAACTGATTTCTAGCGTGCGGACGTAATTTTAAACACGTCACATAATCGCTATTTTCGCACTGTTTTGTTAATATTTCGTTATCAGTCTCTGTTTTCACGGCAATGTAATTGTTTTTTTTTTCTTAGAGTGTTTTTGATGCGTGGCTTATGTGTTTTCGCACACGCCGTTGGTCAATTAATGACATTTGGATACACGTTCTGGTGTAGAACGGGTTTTATATTTGTAAACACTAATTTGATCCAGCAATAATCTTAAAATAAAGTGATACTGTTTAAATCAGTAATCTTATAGCTGACGCACCATGTTTCCGTGACTTCGCGTCGTCAACGTTCGGGCAGGTTACGGAAGCGCCCGAGAGTTGACGCTAAATTAGCAGCCGATAAATTACAACGAAGAAAATCAAAGTAAAATGCATATATAAAAATAAAGAACGAACATAGCTAAACAACTGTTAGTAATTAGATGTTCATTTTTGTTTTTGTTTTTGTCAAAGGAACCATTGTTAATCAAATGTTTTTACATAAAATGTTTATTTTTGTTTTTTGTTTTTTGTCAAAGGAACCATTGTTAATCAAATGTTTTTAAATAAAATGTTTATTTTTGTTTGTTTTTTTGTCAAAGGAACCATTGTTAATCAAATGTCTTTACATAAAATGTTTATTTTTGTTTATTTTTTGTCAAAGGAACCATTGTTAATCAAATGTCTTTACATCAAATGTTTATTTTTGTTTGTTTTTTTTTGTCAAAGGAACCATTCTTAATCAAATGTCTTTACATAAAATGTTTATTTTTGTTTATTTTTTGTCAAAGGAACCATTGTTAATCAAATGTTTTTACATAAAATGTTTATTTTTGTTTGTTTTTTTGTCAAAGGAACCATTGTTAATCAAATGTTTTTAAATAAAATGTTTATTTTTGTTTGTTTTTTTTTGTCAAAGGAACCATTGTTAATCAAATGTCTTTACATAACATGTTTATTTTTGTTTTTTTGTCAAAGGAACCATTGTTAATCAAATGTTTTTAAATAAAATGTTTATTTTTTTTTTGTCAAAGGAACCATTGTTAATCAAATGTCTTTACATAAAATGTTTATTTTTGTTTTTTTGTCAAAGGAACCATTGTTAATCAAATGTTTTTAAATAAAATGTTTATTTTTGTTTGTTTTTTGTCAAAGGAACCATTGTTAATCAAATGTCTTTACATAACATGTTTATTTTTGTTCTTTTTTGTCAAAGGAACCATTGTTAATTAAATGTCTTTACATAAAAAGTTTATTTTTGTTTGTTTTTTTGTCAAAGGAACCATTGTTAATCAAATGTTTTTAAATAAAATATTTATTTTGTTTGTTTTTTTGTCAAAGGAACCATTGTTAATCAAATGTCTTTACATCAAATGTTTATTTTTGTTTGTTTTTTGTCAAATGAACCATTGTTAATCAAATGTTTTTAAATAAAATGTTTATTTTTGTTTGTTTTTTTTTGTCAAAGAACTATTGTTAATCAAATGTTTTTAAATAAAATGTTTATTTTTGTTTGTTTCTTTGTCAAAGGAACCATTGTTAATCAAATGTTTTTAAATAAAATGTTTATTTTTGTTTGTTTCTTTGTCAAAGGAACCATTGTTAATCAAATGTTTTTAAATAAAATGTTTATTTTTGTTTGTTTTTTGTCAAAGGAACCATTGTTAATCAAATGTCTTTACATAAAATGTTTATTTTTGTTTTGTTTTTTTGTCAAAGGAACCATTGTTAATCAAATTTTTTTACATAAAATGTTTATTTGTCTGTGCACCGGAAAGTTTCGAATGATGATTTTGTTTTAATTGGTAAGCAAATGTTATTGTTTTTTAAAAAAAACTTTTCAATATTTTTTTTATACATTTTTTTTTATTGTTAACATAAACACCGCAACAACTGCTTTAAAGCATTTTTTTATTTTTTATTTTTTATTTTTTTTTTATTTTAACGAAAACAAACTGTTTGTAAGCAAATGTTTCGTCAACTCTCGGTCGCGTCCGAGACCTGCCCGAACGTTGACGACGCGAAGTCACGGAAACATGGTGCGTCAGCTATAAGAGCACCTTTAAATCAATCACTATTTAAAAGATAATTCCCTGTAGAAAATATATTTTTTATGGTTTTCTGAACACATGTAAGTATCTTTGTCAAACAGGCGCTTTTTTTAGAAATTTTAAAAACAATTTTATAAATTAAATATTTGTTATTGAACAATTATTAGTTTTTAATGTTGGCTATAGCAAATATTTTTCATTAAAAAAATAGTATTCTAACCAAATGCCCCCAAAAATTGAAAACTGAAAATATTTTTTATTGACCTGCCAATAGGTCCAGATGAGCTTCCGTACTAAAAAACAAGTATCTTTCACCCCCCTCCCCGGTTACTTCCGAAATTTCTGGTTAGTTTATAGGATTGACATGGGTTCCGATGCTATTAATTGATTAACGGCGACCCCCCCCTCAAAAACACCCTCAGAAAAAAGGCAATTATATTTTTGTGCAAAAAATAACAATACGTATTTATTTGTAAGCATGCATCTGTCTTTGCTACGAAAGAGGAAAGAAAGAACGCAAATCTATTTCCATTTCTTTCTTTCTTTTTTTTCCTTTCTGCTTTCTATACCGATTTATACGTTTTTTCTTTTCTTTTTTTTCTGTTTTAAAACTTTACAGTTTTGGACGATTCCTTTTTTCTTTCACTGTTTTTCTTTCTTTCTATCTATCTTTCTTTCATTCTTTCTTTCTTTCTTTCTGTCTTTTATTATGTGGTGAACACCACAACGGGTTACCCTCTTTCTTTCTTTGTTTACTTAATCCTTCTTCGTCTCCGAAGTAGGGAACCTACGAAGTCACACAGATTCACGTTTGCCGAAAGATTCCGGCCAACTTGACCACGCGTGATTTGGGATCAATAAAAGAACACGCGTTCCTTTTTTCCCTCTTTTTTTGCCTGCAGCGTTCTTAGACGGACGAACACAAGGAACTCTCGTCGACAACCCCCACCCCCACCGACGGCATCAGCCGAAAAGGTGGAGGGGGGGGGGAGAAGAAGGTACTCACTTTTCTTCAGAAATCTATCTTCAATCCAAACGAACTCTTATTTCTTCATACGTATTGCATTCTACCCACAAAATACATTTCAACACGCATCGCATTTATACACCCCAATTACGAACTTACACTCTCTTTTAAATGTTTAGTAAATAAATTGTTTTTGTTAAGTATAAATGTTTTCCTTTTTTTTCCGACTTTATTAAAGGCCTATTCTTATAAGTTGTTTAGCTTCCTCATTCCTTCGCTTTCAAATAATATAAGTTTTTAATAATAATGTTTTCTTCCTTTCTTCTTTGTTTGTCTTAAACCTCTTTATTTAATTCACACGTGGTCCGATGGTGGAATCCTAACAGTGAGATTACGTGCCGTTACAAAGGCATCTATCACACTACCTATGGTTGGGGGATTCATTATCGCAAAACCATTTGTCCGGCATCCTTCGCCACTGTGGTTAATATCCATAATCCTTTGTTCCCTTCCTTTTGAATCTCCCGCCATTAACAACAACTTCCACCCCGTCCATAATTATTTCTTTATTTCATTTCTTCTTTCATTCATTCTTTATTTCATTCTTTCTTTTCTCTTTCTTTCATTCTTTCTTTCATTCTTTCTTTCACTCTTTCTTTATTTCTGTCTTTCATTTTTTATTTCATTAATTCTTTATTTCATTCCTTTTTTTCTTTCTTTTATTCTTTCTTTCTTTCTCTTTTTCATACTTCATTTCATTCCTTCTTTCTTTCATTCTTTCTTTCTTCTTTCATTCCCTCTTATTTTTATCTTTCTGTTTTTCATTCTTTTTGTTTCTTTCATTCTTTCTTATTTTCTTCCTTACTTTCATTATTTTTCTTAGTTCTTTCATTCTTTCTTTCTTTCATTCTTTTTTCTTTCTTTCGTTCTTTCTTCTTTCTTTCTTTTTTCTTTCTTCTTTTATTCTTTCTTATTTTTCTCTTTCTTTTTTCATTCTTTTTCTTTTTTTCATAATATCTTATTTATTTAATTCTTTCTTATTTTTTCTTTCTTTCATTCATTCCTTTTGTTTCTTTCTTCATTCATTCATTCATTCATTCATTCTTTCTTATTTCTTTACGTGAGCGACGATTGTTTTCTGTCAATCCTATTTTTAACCATTTCACTTCCGCTAACGTTATTGATGTTTAAATGTCCAACTCCGCCCACCTCCCAATAATCAAAGAATGGAAATTAAAAGGTCAAGATTGGTGTTTCTTTTTTAGGTCATCAGAAATGACTCGCAGTTGTTTTTTAACTCGCGATAGTTTAGTCTTATCCTATGAGCCCAACTTTAATTGATGGAAATCATTCTGAAGTTCCCATGGCAACAAAAAGACGCAGCAATTCAGCTTCCGCTTCCGGTAACAAGTTTAACTCAATTATTGCTTTGAAGACATTGGAAAGCAGATTACTTTTTTTTCTTTTTTTTTTAATCTAAAAACATTTCTTTGCCGTGTTGGTTCAACAAAGTTACATCTCTTCAAAGCTATCCCTTTTTAGGGGTCTTAGGATTCTCGCGAGGCCAGAGAATAACACTAAATTTATTGCTTTTTTTCTCGCTATTCACCGAACGAAGCAAAGGAGGAATAAAGTTAGTGTCATTCTCGCATCTCCTGAAATCCAGGGGGAGGGCGAGAGCGAGGTCACATGTTCTCACAATATATTGGAACTTGACCCCTTTTCCCCAAAGGGGTAAAAATCTGAATCCCAAGACCCCGAAAAAGAGATAACTTTGAAGAGAGGTAACTTTGCCGTCCCTACAGCTGGTTTTAATTTCACCCCAGGGAAATACTTAACAAAACCTTGAGATATGAATGTTAGGCGTGACAAAGTATCTAGTTTTAATCCTCTTAATATGTTATCGTCGACAATGTTTTCAGCAGAGTGTTGCAATAATGTTGGGAGCATCTCATTTATAATAGCTGGGATGATCATTTTTAAGTTTTCACGTGAACTTGCGTTTGCGCGCGTTCATTGCACAGGCCGTAATCGTCCGCTTTTTAAAAATTATTATTCGTCCGAATTCGGTGATTTATTTCGGCACGGGCTGTAGTGTCAATCATGTGATCTCGATCACTGCTGTAACAAAAAGACTTATAGTATGCATCTATGCACTCCGCTACAACTTGTTACATCTGAGCTGGTGCACCAACCACTAGTCTCTCCCTCTTAGACAAGGTCTAAAAAAGAGTCTGTAATCTAATAGGCCCCTCACTATCCACCAAGCTCCAGCTCCTGTTCCATCGCCGAAATGTTGCATCCTTGTGCTTGTTTTACAAGGAATGACAAAAGCAGACATAAAAAGGACGTGTCCTTTGAACTCCACAGACTAGCGACGCCATTACAGTTAGCCGTTAAAAGCATGGAATTCGGAAAGATGTCGAAAAAAAAAAAACGGAAGTTTTCTAATTCCTATGAGGGGGGTAAAAATGAGACCAAGTGCAGACAAATAAAAGGAGAAACCAGAAAAGGAGGTTATGTAGGAACTTGAAAAATAAAGTAACGGAAAAAGGAGTCATTTGAACGTAGATGAGACAGACGACAAAGCTCGACTGAGAAGGATCGCAAACGATGAAGTTAGTCTGAGCTGAGATGTAGAAGGCGGAGAGTAAGTTCGGAAGTAAAGATACTAGAAATAAAACCATAACGACACGCACACACACTCCCGTGTCAAACAAGTCAGACATCTATGTTGTTGTATTTATTATGTGTATAACCTTTCGGTGTAGACTATTGTTTCGCGTAAGGGCGACGGACTCCATTAGAATCTCGACACGACCCATAAGAAGATGAATAACGACGGTACATGCGTTTAGGATTAGTCGATTAGTCAGGCCGCGGGCATAGTTGCACAATAGTACTCATAATATTCAAACTTGAAGGAAAAGTAACCTTTTCAGCGCGCGTATGTTTGCCGATTACAAGTTATTGAGGATAACTCGTTATTAAAGTTTTAACCAAACCTGTTTGATAGATAAAGATTCAATGAAAATCGTGAGAGGCTTTCGGTTACACAAGTTCCTGGGACAAAATCTCATTGTTATTTTGCTGCTTATATAGATGAGGGCACATATAAAAAACGCAGTTCTAAATAAATTAACCGAAATACTCTTTGATATACTTATGTGTCCGACAAAAATAGGTATATACACCAAAAATTATCAAAAATTATCGAGTAGAATTTTAATTAGAACTAAAAATCAGTCTTATTAGATTTTAAGTGTCCGCCATTAATCCAAGCGAAAAAAAAAACGTACATCAGAAAGACATGGCTCAGTCTGTTATATAAACAAGTAATAAATCAATGGCGGTCGGCAAAATACTATAATACTGACTTTTATTTTTTATTTAAATTCTACTCGATAATTTTTTCTAAATTTTTGGTGAGGATACTTATTTTCGCCTGATACGTAAGTATAAATAATAGTTTTTAATTGGAAATGCGTTTTTCATAGGTGCCTTCATCTGTATAAGCACCGTTATTTTGACGATGACAGCATATTTTTGTATATGTATAATGCATTCATAACAATATGTAATTTCATGTTTTGGAGAAATAACAAAAATTAACATCGATTTATAAGCACCATAAAACATTTACAGGTGTTTATATTTTGTTCTTAGTGTAGTATAGGTCCTTACTAATAAGAGTCATGACAAAATCTGAAAGACTGTGAGTAGCTTGATTGTTGTTGTTGTTTCCTGGTTAATTGTTTGTAGTATACGTATAACACCATATGGAAGAAAACACGTACAATTTACTTTTGGTAATAAAAAAGATTTATTCCAGTTTTATTTATCATTTGAGAAAAAACTAAATAATTTTCCGCTGACAGTTCATTTCTGCGATGTCTGAGAGACTGTTACGTGCTTCTGTCTGTTAGCCACCGTGCAGTAAACTACTGTCTCTGTTTCTGGCTTAACGTAGACTCGTCCGATCTTCTGTATTGACCTGTCGTTCCGTGTTCTCTCTGTCTACTTTTTGTCGTCTTTCTGTCTGTTTATCTATTTAATGTTATTCCTTGTGTCATAGTTTTACGTCATACACAATCTTCAGCATTAATCCCGATTCGGATGTTTTTGCGAATACCAATTGTTTATCAAATTTTTAATTGCCCATTGTCCGTTGACTTACGTCATAAACAAATCCCAACAGGAAATTTCATTCCAACTTAAAAAAAGAAATTAGTAATTTATTCAAAATCATCCGTCTACCCTCTCATCTTGCGTTCTATTTCTTTGTCTATTTTTGTCACGACCCATTTCATTTAACGAAGAGTCGGGACTCACAGTTTGAAAAACCCTGCTTGAGATGGTAATATTATATTACAGAAGCATAACAACTTCACCCAACCTAGTTATTTCTATTATAAAATCTCTATTGTCCACAAAGTGAATACCGTTTTTGTTTTATCCGAATGACAATAGAGGGCGTTGTTTTGATAATAAGCATTGTGGAGGTAAAACTGGACACATGTAAAAACTCATCGTTTGAAATCAAATGAAGTGAAAATAAAACGAAATTATTTATATGATAATAAAATGGCAAGAGAAAAGAGAAAGATGATGCGTCGACCGGATGTTGTATATGAGTTAGATTTGGGGATTTCTGGCAGTTTCAGTTTCCTTGGATTCGTTGTGTAATAGTTTTATTTTATATTTTTCTTTTATTTCAACTTACTTATGGTTGGTAGGTATTATCTGGTCATGTGAATTGGTTTCCGCACTTGAGGATTTTCCTTAATATTTCAGCTGTGTTCATCAGTGGCGTTCATTGTATGGTGTCAATTCTCCCTTTGATTCTAATTTCTCTTAGTCTTTTATCCAGTTTTACTTTCGGAATTGTTCCCAGTGCTCCTACAATTATTGGTACTATGTAGTTTTCTTCATATTCCATATTCCCTTCAGCTCTCTAGTAAATCCCTATGTATTCGTTTAGTTTATTAGTATCATCAACTCACTAGGAGTTCTCACACAGGTCATCATCACTGATAATAACCGGTGATGTTCCCTGGAATCCTAGTGACAACAAGTCTCCCTAGATTTCCAGTATTCTCCACCTCTTTGGATAACAATTGCAAATGACTTTGGGTTATCGCAACAGCCGCTTGCCATTTATTTCTCGCTGGCAGCGGCCATTGGTCTTCACTGGAATGTGGGTGACAATAAACCTTCCCAGGGCCTCAGTACTCACCATTCCAGTGGAGGTCTGAGTAGTGCTCTTTCCATCCTTCTGGACCCTTCATTACCATTTTGTGTGATACTAGCCGAGACTAATTCCGAAACATTGTTTTTTTTTGGTGTGTATGAGTGTGTGTGGGGGGGGGAGAGATTATGGGGCTTCTTGTAGTTTCAGTTGCTTCGGTTTCACGTGATGTTCTTTCCATGTTTAAAAAAAAATTTCTGTTGCAACTTTCATGTGGCTGGTTAGCGTTCGTGGTTTATGTAAATTGTTGTTATTATTATTATTATCATTATTATTATTATTATTATTATTATTATTATTATTATTATTATTATTATTATTATTATTGTTACTATTATCATTACTATTATTATTACTATTATTATTAATATTATTATTATTATATTATTATTATTATTATTATTATTATTATTATAAGTTCTCACACACGTCATCATCAGTGATTACTCACTGACAATAACCAGTGGCGTTCCCTGGAGTCTGAGTGACAACAAGTCTCCCCAGATTTCTAGTATTCTCCACCTCTTCTGATAACTATTGCAAATGACTTTTGCATTATTGCAACAGCCGCTTACTATTGATTTTTAGCTGGCAACGACCATTGGTCTTCTGTTTTTTTAATGTTATTATGTTATGTTGATTTGTTTTAATTTATAAAACACGTATCCAGTTTTTAAAAAAAGTCCCCTAGGTTCGAACTCGGGTATTGACATCTTAAAAACCTACTTCCTTATTAATGTGTACTCTGCCTATTCCTTTTTTGTTAACCAATCACGTGTTTCTATTTGCGTACAAACAGATAAACTCCCAAAACACCATAGCTATTCAACAACATATAGATTATTATTATTGCGCTATTAAAATTTTACTTCACTCGAAGTTCTCAGAAATCAAGGGACCCCTTAATGGAGCTAATACTTGATCTCTATATGAGATACATAGATATTCGTATATTCCATTAAAGTTCTCCTTTACTTGTCAAACATTTAATTAGTAATGAAGTTAAGAACACTAATTTTCCTAGATTTCAGTTATCTGCCCTTAAAATCTTCTTAAAAAACAAGATGGAGGCTTACTGAACGAGTCGCTGTTATGATACGCAGAATGAAAAAATACTTGTAATTAAAGTTCTAGTGGATATTTTTTTCGACTTTTTCGTACAGTGAGTAAGAATATAATGCTTAATAAGTATATTTTATTGTTTTTATATAAAAATATTTTTTTCATATGGCCGCTAATCAACATAAGCACCAAAAAAACTTTCCGGTTGAAAACGTTTTCTTGCTTCCGTGTTTTCTTTTTTTTTTTAACTTCTCCGGTTCAGACGTTATTTTATATAATTATGAATATGAGTGCGAACACTGACGAAGAATTTTTTTTATTTACATCATTTTCGCCGGAGAGTGTACATTCGTTTAAAAAAGATGTGTCAGTTCATGAAACTGTTATTTCTGATTCAAGCGTAACGGATCAACTTACGGTCGGACGGACAGAGGCTCCGAGAGAGATGTGTGGACGCAACGCATAAAACAACGTGCTCATTGTTTTTTTGTCATGAAAAACCCGGGATGAAAATAATAGCTTTCAGTCACTAATAGAATTATGATGCACTCGTTTGGTATAGTTTCTTTTTTATTTAATTCTTTCTTTTTTAATTTTTTCTTTTTTAATTTTTTTATGCTTCTTTTCTTTCTTTTTTCTTTTTTTTTCTTCTTTCTTTCTTCCCTTCTTTCTTTCTTTTTCCTATTCTTTCTCTTTTGTTTCTTATTATTATCTTCATTTTTAAAAAGTTTTTTTTTTTAATTTTTAATGTTTATTTTTTCTTTTCTTTCTTTTTCCTTTTTTTCTTTTTTTTCTTGTCTTTCTTATTATCTTTATTTTTTTAAAGTTAAAATTTTTTTTT
>OY744533.1:13366472-13371472 GCA_963556195.1 Sepiola atlantica
TATATACTGGTTAGCGCACTTGATTACAATCCTTGTGATCAAGGGTTTGAATCACTTGTCCGTTGATAACTATTTTATCTATGAAAACATAAACAAGCACACACACACATATATATATTCCCCAATTGATATATATATATATATATATATATATATATATATATATATATATATATATATATATATATATATATATATCAATTTCGGAAAGTTCATTTTTTAAGCATCTTTAAAATCTAAGACTTAAAGATGTGTTAGATGCAGATATTTTTTTATTAAAATCAAAATACTATGTTTTTTTCATCTTGACTTTTTTTTCTTAAAAAAGTCAAGATGAATAAAAAAAATAGTATTCCTATATGGGAAATCCTAGACAAATCAAAAGGAGAATAAATACCAATATACGCGGGATACTGCACCTAATACTAGAAAATATCACTAAGAAGAAAAACAGACGTAGAAATTCACTCTGGTTCAACCCACCTTATGGCTAAAACATTCTCACTAACATACCTAAACAATTTTACCAAATTATCGAGAGAAATTTTCCTAGGAATAGTAGATTAGGCAAAGTTATAAATAAAAATACAGTAAAGCTATCTTTTTCAACATCGATAAACTTAACATCAACTATAGTAAGTTCAAATAACACAAAAATCAAAAAGAATAGTAACTTAGATATTAGTACAGTCCAGAACCAGAATAAAAGCTCCCAATGTAACTGTAGAAATGTCAATGAGTACCCTTTATAGGGGAGATGTTTAACTTCAGATATAGTGTATAAGTGTAACATGATAGAGACAAACAGAATTAGAACATATATTGGGTCGACGAACTGTAGTTTCAAGGACAGATTTATAAACCATATACACTCTTTCAAAGAACCTAATACAAATTCAAAGAAGGTCCCTACGACTTTAGCTAAACATGTAAGAGAATTAAACAGTAAAAACATACAATACATCCTAAAATGGTCTATACTAGGTAGAGCAGGGACATATAGACCTAAAATATCTAAGAGATGTAACCTTTGTATTCTGGAATCCTACAATATAGTTATGTCTAAAGAAAATTTATTAAATAAAAGACAGGAAGTCGTTCAGAACTGTCTACATAGAATCGCATACATCCTATCTCGTTAAAAAACCCATATAAAATACCTGTGGCAGTAACCCTTTCATCAATATGAATATGAAAGTATCTAAGGTATAAAAAATATTATAAGACTATATTGGCAATAGAAACCATAAACCTAATAGTAGATGACGGAATACCCCAATATAAAAGATTTAAATATAGAACCCATCACTCACAACAAAAATGACCGAAGCGACTAAGCTTAAACCTAGCCCATAAGAAATGGTAAGAAAGCCAGATCATGAAAGCATCAGCAGACATTTTTTCATTTTACTTTTCATCTGTACTAATTAGTGAAGAAATGGTAACTAGTAAATAAGATAATTTTGGAAGGAGTAAGAACTAATAATGAAATAATCATTTAAAATATAATGCCAAATAAATGCTCAATATAAAATATAAAAAAAATAAATGTATATATATATATATATGTGTGTGTATATATATGTATGTGTGTGCATATGTATGTGTATATGTATAAATATGTATATATATGTGTGTGTATGTGCATGTATGTATATATGTGTGTGGAGATTTCGGACACATATCGCGATAGATCCAATGCGTTTAAATTGAGACCTTAAACAATAAAAACACGAATATATTAAATCTAGACTTCGAATGAAAGCTGATTTTAATGGAAATCAAAAGAAACTATTTGGTATCATATTATGTAACACATGATTTTGGGGTGTCGTCGAGTGTTGAAATACAACCCTTTTTGTCGGGACAGTTTCGGGATTTTGAAAATGGCGTTTGTCGCGTTTTGCGTTCAAATCTCTTCGTATATGTATAGTAATAGACACATTAATAAATAAAAGAATGCACACAACCTAATATTAAATATAGGCATACAATTAAAGTGGGACCTGATATTGACATTCATGCTTGTCGGTATTCACCTTATAATACGAGTTAAATATAAAACGTAATCACAATTAACTTTAAGTATAAATGTTCTTTAAAAGTACTTTTGAATCCTCATAATATTTTAAAATGAGGTATGTACACATCATTTTATAAAAAATAATATAAAATAAATAAATAAACATTTAATAGCTCCCTTCAGTATTTTGAATCATGTCTAGGTAACTATAAACTATTTTCGTTGTAAGTGACAAATCCCCCCGTAGTTTCGCATTTAATAGAAACTTACTACTTAAATGAAGAATTCTGGGTAATTAATCTTATCTTAGTATTGATCTAAACGATTTATAAATAAATACTAAACATCTTACAAAAAACCCACCGAAGTATAACAATCTTAATAGTTGCTTGAATGGATGGCCGAGTCTATGAAACTGGCT
The DNA here is from genome assembly GCA_963556195.1 of Sepiola atlantica. Taxonomy (NCBI): domain Eukaryota; kingdom Metazoa; phylum Mollusca; class Cephalopoda; order Sepiida; family Sepiolidae; genus Sepiola; species Sepiola atlantica. The sequence goes on from OY744533.1 coordinate 13,368,917, forward strand.
CTAAACTGTTGAACTTAAAAGAGACCAACTCTGTTGTTAGCTTTGTATCCGAATGACCTAAATTAATATCTGAAGGCTAATTTATGTAACTTTAGAAAGTAAAAAAATGACCCTCAAGTGAATTATAATTTTTATAAATAAATTATAGAACTTATGAACTATTTTAAGAAATATTACTGAATTAAAATTTATAAATGTCCACACAACTTTTAGGATGTACTAGCTCTGAACGAAAAATTAAAAATGGCGTATTAGTGGGTTCCCCATGTGTGAGTTTGCTCTTTTCTTTGTTTTTTGTTTGGTTTCACCCAAAAATGAACCACTGTATAGTGTAGGTTTTTTAAAGACACTTTAATCCAAGAACTTTTTACTCTTTGTGAATTTTTCTGATGATTTTGTAATGTTGCACAGACGATATTGACATAAAAATGTTGTTTGGCACAAGACAAATGAAACGTACGGTAAAAATATATATTTCAAAGAAATGTTATGCTTTTTGGGAATGTGAAAAAATCAAAATCAAAACTAAAATAAAAACATGGTTATTGGAATATAATATGAACCTGACTTATATTTGCTCTGTTGTCACCAATTGACAATCATCGAGCTGAATCTTTTAAGGAGACTGCAAAGTAAAAGGACACCGATAGTTATGCTAATACATATATTGTCATTAATAATTATATATATATATATATATATATATATATATATATATATATATATATATATATATTCCTTAAGGCCTTATCGTCTCACCCTTTAAGAGGAAACGTCAGAATGATAAATTAAAAACTAAGAAAATCAAATTTCTTAGTTTTTAAGTTATCATTCTGACATTTCCTCTTAGAGGGTCAGACGATAAGGCCTTAAGGAAAATTTTAGCAATTTTCTTTTTTTCCACCCGCCTGTTTCATTGATTAAAATAATGTTTCCTTTGAAATGTATCCTAACATTTTGTTGTACTCGAAATCTACTATATATATATATATATATATATATATATATATATATATATATATATATATATATATATATATATATATGTATATATATATATTAAAATACAGCAAAACCTTTGTAAATAACGGATACATTTTCTTAGACACAGACGAACAACACAGGTAAGGAGGACATTTTTTGATAACAAAATAAGTTAGTAAAAAATTAATTTGGAACAAAACTTAGATCTAATATACGGAACGTTTTTGTTCTTGTCTTTTAAGGGAAGTGGGGTTTGATCAACTCTGCTGGGAAGCCATGAGATAAAATACTGTTTTGTTTTTAAATTCCCGAAACAGTTTTTCATGGTAAACAACTGATGATCCCTTAAATAATGTTAAGACTAGCGTAAATTCTTGGAAGCAAACTAATATAGTGGACTGTAAAAGTAAACTGACTTACAAGAAAAGTGTTTTTTTACCGAACGACTTGGGACTAAAGTGGGGGTTTTCCATATAGTTTTAATGGTTGAAAAACTTCCGAGAATATATATATATATATATATATATATATATATATATATATATATATATATATATATATATATATATATATATATGGGAAATGAAAAAAGAAAAACCAAAAGATGTTTTTTATGTATTCATCAACGTTTCGTCTTTATTTGTAAGACTTCCTCAGGATGATAATTTTAAGAAAAATGTCATACAAGTACATAGAAATATTGGGTTGACATGATGGGTTAATGAGAAGAAGTAGTAGCCACTACTGGGAACGCAGGACCAAGGTCCGGGCTGAGAGAAGTCGGTGGCAGGGAGTGAAATGAATGTGGATGGCTGTGAGTGAAAAAGGGGGAGGGGTGGAAGTGTTAATGAATTTGTCTTAGGGTGGGAGAGAATTGAAGGGGGTGCTGAGGTTTTTGTTGTGGTGATGGGTAGCATGAATTTTGAGGAACTTGCATGACATTTTTCTTTAAATTATCATCCTGAGGAAGTCTAACAAATAAAGACAAAACGTTGATGAATACATAAAAAAAACATCTTTTAGTTTTTCCTTTTTCATATCCTATTACGTCGGATTACCCTCACCCTTCCTTTCTCATATATATATATATATATATATATATATATATATATATATATATATATATATATATATATATATATATATATATATATAAAGATCATGACTTTAAGAACGCATTAGAGTTAAAATCAATGTAGCATTACGTAGTAATAGGGGGAAAATACGTTTTAAAACTGTTTTCGTCTTGAGCAATACAAATAAAACATGACTCCATGAATACTACAACAACGTAAGACTCCATTTTGTTAAAATATCGATTTTTCCAGCATATTTACACATTTCAAGCGTATTTTTTCAGATTACATAAATTACTAAATAGATTTAAACTCGAAATGGTACCTCATTTAATAATATAAAAAAAAATAACATAAAACCATTTCTATAACCTATACACAGTTTATTTTTTTATCGCATTCTGTTTAGACCGTCGATCTTTACATCTACTACATAATTTCCCTTTTGGCCAAGATCAAATTGTAGTATCTGTTCCGATGGATACTGAACTCCATA
>OY744533.1:13376472-13396472 GCA_963556195.1 Sepiola atlantica
GACGTTCATGTGTCGGTGATAACGACCGAAGGACAGGGGCCAGCAATGTCGAAACCTGGGTATATACCCAATGCTAAGAAGCAACAATTCAACATAAGCTGTAAAACGTGACAACGTGAAACTAGTCACAGTATTTTAAGGTGTCTAGTGTAGTAATTAACACTCGCACATTATTAGCCATTAAACATGACAATCTTTTGGCATTCTTTATGCACATTTCACGTCATCACATTCGCATGCAACATCTCATCAATACAGACGCTCGTTTTAGACCGACGAAAATGCTATTCAACATGTAAGCATCACTGACCAAAGAAATTACTAGTTCATATTTAAATACTATCCGTTCAAGACTAAAATATCAAAGAAGATAGATGTAAACATATCAAAACTAAACCCGTCTGTTGATGATGATTTGATGAATCAAATCGAAAGTATTCGCGGAAATATGGAATAAAAAAAAAAAACACAGAACATTTTTAACCGGAAAACCAAATAGGCTATTCAGAAAATTGAATGAAAAAAGTCTTATAAAAAACAACAAAAAAGAATCCGTGTTATTTAATGACATTTGCCCTAATGAACATATGCTGCATAAATACACATACAATATATATATATATATATATATATATATATATATATATATATATATATATATATGTAAAAATAAAAATTGAATAAAGAATAAGCAATTTAACAACTAACAAAAATAAACTCAAAAACTCATGTTGTAAAGTTCCACCGAGATATTTCGGCCGTAGATACGACCATTTTCGATCAGTTAATGAACTTTATTTCAAAACGGAAAAGTTTTATTTTTACATATTGTCTGAAACATTGTTACTTTTTCCCCATATATATATATATATATATATATATATATATATATATATATATATATATATATATATATATATATACGTACATGTAGTTTGCTTGAAGCATTGTTTAGTGTGTATATATAAAGGCGATTTGTAGAAGGCAATACAATGCAGAGCTGCAACGGATATATACAAACTGAAGCAAATTAAGAAATATAACAGTGGAATGAGTTATGTAGTTTCATCTTTTTATTAATACAATATATATATACACACGCACACACACGCACACACACACACACACACACACACACACACACACACACACACACACACACACACACACACACACACACACACACATATATATATATATATATACATGTTTATCCATTTACATTATATTATAGCTTACTTGCGTCGGCATGGTTTGATAGAACCTCCGTACAGTATGATATTTCGGGAACACTTCCCTTCATCAGATGTATGTTCAACCTTAGTTCAAACGCGCATATGGAATAAGATGCCAGCGAGCTATTCGGCAAAAAAATGAAATAGATTTGAAATCTAATTAAAATTAAAAACATTTTTTCCGTTTTTTTCTCAAATTTTACCATATGTCCAATGTTTATATAAATATTTAAAAAAATTTTGTTTATATATTTTTTAATTACGTATATTTTATAAATTTTCTGACTTATTTACGTTAAGTTTGCTTGATTAGTTTGTATTTTTTGACGATTGAAGGGAGGTAATTCTGTCGAGACGATTATTCAAAATGGAAAAACATAAGACCTCAAACTGAACGTTTCGCCCAACTGTGGCGTGGAATTCTTCAAGAGAGAAAAAAAAGCTAAAAGTGGCAAAAGACGTGGCATATTCTGAGATCCTTTGTTGACATATACGCAGACGACACAACTGTTTATGACAGCACATCGAAGAGCACTGGTAATCAAAATCTCGTTGATCCTATCTCTCTTAGCTTTTCTCTCTTGATAAAGCCCACGCAACAGTTAGGCGAAACGTTGGGTCCCGTTTTTCCATTGTAACAAATACCGTCAGATTTATTTTATCGTTTGATTGTTATATATATATATATATATATATATATATATATATATATATAATGATAATAATCCAGGTAAAACATCCACAGGGTAGTAATCCGAAGAATTTCAACCGGGTTTATAAAAAGTGCTCAATATCAAATAGAGCTTTATATATGATTATTTTTATTTACACAGATATGTACAAAATCTGCGACACTGGCATGTCGATGTTATCGATCAACAGTTTGTATGAGAGATCTCAGTTTATACAAACTGTTGATCGATAACATCGACATAACAGTGTCGCAGATTTTGTACATGTCTGTGTAAATAAAAATAATCATATATATATATATATATATTTTAGGAGAACACCGGTTCTATGACGGGTAAAACGAATTCCCTGAACCAAACAGTTTTGCACGATGACTTTTACGTCATCCTACAATTATTGAAATCAAGATATAATGTTACTAAACCTTATGTCTGAGTTCCTTATTTAATTTCTCTCAGTATCCACCCCTCTATTTATGAATCCACCCGAGGATAAGGGTTAATGAGATGGATAGATTGTCAGTTAAATTATAAAGAATATTATGAGAGGATTGAATATTATGAGAGGATGAACAAAATTTGATTACTTATGAGGACGGTTTATGAGAAGTATTAGTTGACATTGGATTTGAAGAAGACCATGTTGTAGCCCGCAGGAAAGAATTCCCCTACTAATGTGTTCCACATATGGAAAATTCTTGGAGATAAACTGTGGTCATGGAAATATGCGTCATGAGAAAGCTACTTGAAGCTGTTATAAATCAAGCAATTGTCAATCACCGCTGCAAAAATAATCTACTTAGTAACAAGCAATACGGATTTTGTCCTGCAAGATAAACTGTTGATGTGTTAACTGTGATACAGCATAGGATCAGCAAATTTCTTGACAGGGACATTGTTATTTTGAGCAATAGACCATTACATATCAAAGACATACGATATGGTTTGGCACAAAGGGTTGCTCAACAAAATTTCTAACTATGTCTTCGCGGCTACCGAATCCTTTCTTTCGGATAGATTTAGAAAACCTATTTTTGATGGGCAGAGATAGGAAACGCATAGAATCAACGGCAGCGTGCTTCAAGTATTTATTCTGAGAGCCCCATCTCCCCTTCTCCTCTTCTCCCCTTCTCCCCCTCTCTGTCCATAACTACGTTTCATGATTTCTTACTCTCATTTTCCTTCTCTTGATTTCTTTATTTTTCATCTCCTATTCTTATGTCTCCTTCTGATCTCCAATCTCTTTATTTCTCATTCATTCCGAGGAAGACGTACGATAATTCGAACTGACATTCTGCTGATCGAAGGACATCATATCACCATCTTCTTTGATATTAGTATGTCGTTAGATTTAAGAATCGGTGGGATTACGACATACGACTTACGACATTGCCAAAGTTATACCCGACTCTACAACCATTCTGGTTATCAGTTTAAGGTAGCCAAGTCAAAGGTCGGATTGACGAATCAAAAGAAAGAAGAAAAACGAGAATTCTTATGATATAGCCATTCAATCGGCACGTTCATAGACGAAATGCTATTTCAAACTTAAGGGTGACAGACCAACAAAAATACCATTTCAAACTTAAGTGTGACAGACCGACGAAAATGCTATTTCAAACTTAAGCGTGACAGACCGTCGAAAATGCTATTTCAAACTTAAGCGTGACAGACTAACTAAAATGCTATTTCAAACTTAAGTGTGACAGACTAACTAAAATGCTATTTCAAACTTAAGCGTGACAGACCGACGAAAATACCATTTCAAACTTAAGCGTGACAGACCGACGAAAATGCTATTCCACATTTAAGCGTTACTGACCAAAGAAAATACTATTTCAAATGTAGGCCTTACAGACTAACGAAAATGCTTTTTTATACTCAAGCTTGACAGACCGACGAAAATGCTATTTCAAATTTAACTTTGACAAATTTAATCCTATTTTATACTTAAGCGTGACATACCAAAGAAATTTCACACTATAGCGAAACAGACGGACGAAAATGCTATTTCAAATATTAACTTGACAGACCAACGAAGATTTATTGAAAGAAGAACTTAGCTGTGACAGACCAAGTGAATGACCAAAAAGCCGCTGATAGATATGAAAAGATGCGTCTAAAAAGCAAAGTAAAGAAAATCAATTACTTTGTCAAAGTCACCTTCATCACATCTCGCTTTTTTATTTTACATTTGTTTCATCTTTGGTGAAAAAAAGATACACGCCAAGTTCTTGAAGATTGGAATCATAAAATCGCATCGAAACGAATTAAACAAAAATTGTTCACGAAAGTAAAATATTAAACATATTTTGGTAAAAGAGGAACACTCTTCTTGATGATTGCTTCCAGTTTTAAAATTGACAAGCGGTGTTTATCAAGAAACAGACCCTCATAATTTTCGACCGCTCAGATTTTGGCGTAATTTTTAATTTCACTAGATATAAACTATTTAAATGTATTTTCAATCAGAAAAAAAGGACATTTCATTCTAAAAAAGTAAATAAGCTATTTAAAAATATTTTAATGAGAAAAGATTTTTAAAATATATTCAAACCGCAAAAAGAACATTCCAATTATAAAAAATGTTCTATTTAATTATTTGTAGTAAAAAATTTCCAATTATAAAAATCAGTTTGATTTTTTATGTGTTAATAATTAAAAAAACAAACAAATGGTGAAAACATCCGACCTAAAATGGGTAACAGTTTTATGATAAACACCGCTCGTCTATATTCGATTTTAAAACCGGAAGCCATTATCAAGTAGACTGTTTCTGGTTTACCCATATTTTTTTTACTTACTAGTTTATACTCGTTCCTTGAGCGGTGTTGTTACAGTACCTGGGTATGTCAATTCCCATCTTTAGCGAGCTGCTACCACTTTATAGCTAGTATGAAGAAATATCTGGTGTGGCATTCACCCTGAACGGACATCCGGCTTCCACCGAAAAAGAAAGTTCCACATGCGGTTCCCAATCACACGTAAATTCAGGTCAGGGGAGATGACTTACAGCGCCTAGTTTTACCAAATGGTCACCCATCTGGTACTGACCAGACTAAACGTCGCTTAACTTCAGCGATCTAACGAGAACCGGTGTATCAACGTGATTATACTGTATATACAAAGAAAAATATTTGTGAGATATTGTGGAAAAAAAAAGCTACTTAGTATTTGCATAAGAGAGTAAGTAACTATGATAAATGTATATTTGCATAAGAGAGTAAGTAACTATGATAAATGTATATTTGCATAAGAGAGTAAGTAACTATGATAAATGTATATTTGCATAAGAGAGTAAGTAACTACGATGAATGTATATTTGCATAAGAGAGTAAGTAACTATGATAAATGTATATTTGCATAAGAGAGTAAGTAACTATGATAAATACATATTTGCATAATGGAGTAAGAAACTATGATGATGTATATTTGTATAAGAGAGTAAGTAACAATGATGAATGTATATTTGCAAAAGAGAGTAAGTAACTATGATGAATATATATTTGCATAAGAGAGTAAGAAACTATGATGATGTATATTTGCATAAAGGAGTAAGTAACAATGATGAATGTATATTTGCATAAGAGAGTAAGTAAATATGATGAATGTATATTTGCATAAGATAGTAAGTAACTATGATGAATGTATATTTTCATAAGAGAGTAAGAAACTATGATGAATGTATATTTGCATAAGAGAGTAAGTAACAATGATGAATGTATATTTGCATAAGAGAGTAAGTAATTTGGATGAATGTATATTTGCATAAGAGAGCAATTAAATAGGATGAATATATTTACGTATTGTTAAAAAATTATGTCCACTTGTTTAAGGACTATAAAAATGTCACTTAGTTTTAGAAAATATTTTTGCAATCTTTTTTAAATGCTATTATATTATGTAATTTTTTTTAAATTAATAAAATATGTATCCAGTTAAAAAATATTCTAGACTTACGTGAGATTCGAACTCGGGTATTGACATCGTAAAAAGTACTGTCTTAGTAATGTGTACTCTGTCTATTCCTTTTTTGTCAACCAATCACATGTTTCTATAACTTTTGAATAGTATACAGATAGATTACCGAAAAAAATGAACATGTTTGTTTTACTTACACAACACATCTACATAAATGCGCATGTTCTTTTTTTACTAATGAGTCACCACTTATGAAGGCCTAAAAGGCACTCGAGGATAAATGTTAATGAGACGGATAGATTGTCAGTTGAATGATGAAGAATCGCATACGATAATTAAAAATGCCTAATGAAATGAACAAAGTTTGATAACTTATGTGGACGGTTTATAGCAATGGTGGGCAAACTACGGTTCGCAGGCCGCATGCGGCCCGGCAATGTAATTCATGCGGCCCTTCAAAATGCTAGTAAATGAAAAATGATTGCATTTTCGCTTTGCAATCCATATATTTCGGTTATTTCCGATATCATTTAGATTGGAAAATATACTATGCGGCCCAGTAATTTTTTTTTTTTAATGTGGCTCTTGCTCTGAAAAGTTTGCCCACCCTTGGTTTATAGCCAAGTATTCGTTGACATTAGAGTTGAAGAGTTGAAGACGACCATGTTGTAGTCCCCAGGGAATCTCTGCTATAGCTTTTATTGTTTACTCTAAATATAGTTTATACATTAAAATTCATATTTTTAAAATTATTCCATACCTTTAGTTATATGTCCTGAAAGCTTAAATACCCCCCACTCCGTAGGTGAGCTCTAAAGTTCGCGCAGATAGCGGCTTTTGAGCTAGTATTTCTATACTCCAAAATACAATTGCTAAATGTGCCCATTTAGGCGGCCCAACAATAGAATGACATCATATTTTCCAAGGTGTCAGCTCTCTGTTTTCAATCCGTCGTCAACAATTCAGAGCGAAATAGAGTGGGCAGATGAGAAGAGAGGACATTTGTGAAAGAATTTGCAGTTAGCGTCCGTATATCATTTTTTATTCTTCTATGAAACTTAGAAGTTACATAAGTAACGTACAAATAACGTAAGTAACGTAAATAATGTAAAAGTCACTTAAACGCAACGCAAGTAACGTAAAAAGTAACGTAAAAATTAACGTAAAAGTAACGTAAAAGTAATGTTAAAGGACTGTAAGTTACAGTAGCGTATGTAAAGTATATAACGTAAAGGTTAGGCCAGTAACGTATAAGTAACGTAGATAATCTGAAAATAACGTAAGTAACGTAAAAGTTAGGTAAATAACGTAAGTAACGTAATAGTAACGTAATAGTAACGTAATAAAAACGTAATAGTAACGTAAAAATAATGTAATAGTAACGTAAAATAGTGTAAGTCATATGTAAGTAACGTAAAGCAGTATAAGCAATGTAAAAATATCATATATGACGTAAAAGTATGGCAAATAACGTTAAATTAACGTAAGTAGCGTAAACGTAACGTAATTAATGTAAACAATGTAAAAATAACGTAAGTAACTTAACTGTAAAAGTAATGTAAAATAATATAAGTAATGTAACAATAACGTAACAGTAACGTAAAAGTAACGCAGTCAACATAAAAGTAACCTAAGTAACATAAACGTAACGTAAAATAACGTAAAAGTTAAGTCTTTAACGTGAACAGAAACGTAAGTAACGCAAATATAACGTAAATAATGTAAAAATATCGTACATAAAGTAAAATTAACGTAAAATGAATGTAACTAACGTAAGAATAACGTAAAAGTAACGTAAAATTAACGTAACTTATGTAAACATAACGTAAAAGTAACGTAAAAATAAAATTAGTTACGCAAAAATAACGTAAAAGTAATGTAGAAGTAACGTAAAAGTGAAGCAAAAGTAACGTATAAGTAATGTAAAAGTAACGTAAAAATAATGTGAAAGTAACGTAAAAGTGAAGTAAAAGTAACGTTAAAGTAACGTTAAAGTAACGTTAAAGTAACATAAATAACGTAAAATACCAAATAAGCACTTTTTGATTTTACAAAAGGGTTAGACGAACATCCCTTACTGTTTTAATATTAAATATTATTTTATTAAGTAATAACAATTTTCAAAAAGTAATTAGACTTTTGCGCAAATTACGAAATTAAGGAATTAGAATAAAAAACCGCTGGGAAAGATATGTAGCAATAACGGACTGTTTTTTGTTTCGGAATTTTTTCAGATGAGATTGATAATTTGTTTAAGGTTCCGTTCGAAATACCGTACAGATTCCCGAGTTCGACATAAAAATTCCCGAGTTCGATAAGACGCACCCGAAGACGCCCGAAGGTTACATCGGCAGAAACGTTGTGACAATAACATCCAGGATGTCAAAATAATACGGACTATTTTTTCGTCTGCGGAGAATTTGATGCTGAGCTGAAATTTTACAGCAAAAGTCAAGTAATATGGTTTGTTTGTGCTCCTTAATCATGCGAGAAGTGTAACAGTGGTAGAAAAGCCTTTAATTAATTTCAGCCAATCATATTCTAGAATCGCACGGAACATCGATTGACATTTTTTTCTAAGATAAGCTACATTTATAAAAAAAAAACATGTATTGCTTTTTTAAACAACTAGAAACACGGGGTTTTATGAACGCTATTTATTTGGAACATTCCATGGAAATACACACACACAAACACACACACACACACACACACACACACACACACACACACACAAACAAAATACACACACAAATGCACAGACACATTAAAAAGATAAACCATTATTACCTTTTTAGGAAATGGGAACATTCCTGTTCATGAAAATCTTGAATTAGAATTCGTCAAAAAACTTTTCAGTCTATTTCCATAATGAGACGTTTTCTTTCTTTTCTTCTTGTTTGATACGCTTTTTTTTCTCCTTTTTTAACTTTCCAGTTGGAGAGTTTTATATAAAGATTCCCGAGTTAGACAAAACGTACCTGAAGATGGTCGGAGGTTACATCGGCCGAAACGTTGTAAGAATAACATCCAAGATGAAAACAGTAGTCAAAATAATTCAAATAATACAACTAATTAGTCTGTTGTTTTCAAGCAAATAAAATCGATTTCTTCAATTTTTTTTTTTTTTTGGGGGGGGGGGGTTAAGTCCCCTGTAGATTTAAATAAAGGCTAAGTATTTTGGAATAAATATTTTAAAATTTATTCCGTTGTTTTCAAGCAAATAAAATCGATTTCTTCAATTTCTTTTTTTTTGGGGGGGGGGGGGGGGCTTAAGTCCCCTGTAGTTTTTAATAAAGGCTAAGTATTTTGGAATAAATATTTAAAAATTTATTCCGTTGTTTTCAAGCAAATAAAATCGATTTCTCTAAGTTAAAAAGTATATATTATACCACATGATTTCAGATGCATATAAAAAACTCTTCTGATGAATGTGTAGACATTAAATTACATTAACTTATTGTTTTCTGAAAGATGTAGCTTTGAACCCCTTCCCGAGAAATAAAAGCCAAAATATGAAACACATTAAAAAGATTGACAATCACCACATTCCTTTTAGAAAATGGGAAAATCCCTGGTCGTGAAAAAAATCGGGCAGATTTGCTCGTCATAACAAAAGAATATTTAACGTCCTTTACGCGTCGGTTGGTGAATAATGAACACAGTGTTGTGAGATGACAGTGACAAACTATGGAAATATTATGCAAACATTTCTCATGCAATGTACACTTTTTTTTTACAAATTATATATATATATATATATATATATATATATATATTAGTACTTCATGTAACCACATAAAATATTATAAGGAGATATAATTTTTTATGTATCAGTTTTCAGTATTTACTTCAACAGTGCTCGATACGTAAGTAGAGCTAGGTAGTAAGCAATGAAAATATATATGGCAATCAAGCTACACAGAGGCTCCCGTGTTTAATCCCCGGGGGGAATCGTCAGGCTAAATGCCATTTAGCCTGACGATTCCCCCCGGGGATGAAACACGGGAGCCTCTGTGTAGCTTGATTGCCATATATATTTTCATTGCTTACTATATATATATATATATATATATATATATATATATATATATATATATATATATATATATATATATATATATAGTAGGATCAAATATAAAACAAAAGTGAAACTTTTAGTAGATGGAACCTATGGTGAAGAGGTTTAGCTCAATATACGAGATAGAGCAATTGTAGAGATAGAAGAAAAAAGAGTGATAAATATGCGACGATTGTCCACATTTATTTCAAATTTCAATTGTTCAATGCAAGGTGTATTCAGTAATAAACTAGTGTTTATTATTCTTTCCTTAAGCCAAGGCTTTTCAAAGATCGAGATCTTATCATCAGAGGAGAAATACAGATAGATAAGTTGGCTTTCGAAAAGACCAAAGTTCAAATATTTGAAAAATATATGAAAAATATTATTAAAAAAACGCAGTGAAAGAAAAGTTCCGTAAAAAAGATATGTGGTTTGTCCATATATATATATATATATATATATATATATATATATATATATATATATATATATATATATATATATATATATATATATATATATAGGGTGAGCCAAAAGTAGGTGGACAGTAAAAAAACATTTTTTTTGTCGAAGCGTAAAAGGCAGACTTCAAAGCTGTGTAAATCAAGAATATATATGTTTTTTACTGTCCACCTACTTTCGAGCAGAGCAAGAAGCTAATTCCCGACGGAATTAATTTATTTATAAACCAATTTGTTGTATACAGATTTTTGTAATTAATTTACAAATTAATTATAATTAATTATATATATATATATATATATATATATATATATATATATATAATTTGTAAATTAATTACAAAAACTTGTATACAACAAATTAGTTTATAAATAAATAAATTAATTAATTAAAAATATATATATACAATTAATGACTCGTCCGATTAAAACTTGTCGAATTTAAACAAAGGAAAATTGCGCTAAAAAAACAAAACAACAACAACAAAACGCTCAGGGTAGCAAAAAATAAAAACGCACCGTAAAAGAACACCGGTCGCTATCGTCAAAAACAATTTAATCTCCGTAAAATTATAGGCTATAAAAAGTCGTGCACGAATGGGACAGGTCATTCTGGTCTAGTGTTTAGAACGCTAGTCTACGAATATTAACATATGAGGTTCGATCCCCGATGACGGCTTATAGCCAGAAACGCGCGTCCATGTCTAACTTTTGTGCACACAAAAAATTAATTTGTAAATTAATTATAAAAATCTGTATATAATAAATTGGTTTATAAATTAATTCATAAATTATATATATTGTAAAAAAATTATTTATACAAGCATAGCATGGTTACACATTTCGGAACATGTTTCAGTCGGAGCTATAATTATCTCGGTTTCCTTACTCCCAATGTCCGTTCTTTATACAGTACTATTGTAGAGTGTCTGTAGCAGACGCTACTACCAACCAAGTAGATATTTGTTGCGACTTCTTTTCTTTCTTCTGTGTGATAAACCCTTCTTCGTCTCCGAGATAGAGAAGAAAAGGTTATCTCGTGAAAACACTTTGGCCGAAGATTCCGGCCAATCAGGGACCAACAGTCCGACTTGATCATGCGTGACTTGATCCCTATAAAAAGGGACGCAACAAGTGGCACAGCCTCTTTTTGCTCTTTTTCTCTTCCGATTTTCGGCTAACAAGCACTGAGGAGATCGTCGTCGATGCCCCCCCCCTCTCGACCGAGGAGGTGAGGGGGGCATAAGTCAAAACGTAGGTAATCTCTGTTAATTCCTACCACGAATAACGAACTATTCTTTCAAGCGCGCACACACACATGACAAATGCCATAAAATACATAACTTTACATCAACATCGCGCGCATATACGCATTACTACAAACACGAACTTAAAAACCCGAACATTTCACTCGTGTAACAAACAGAACTTTTCACGCCTTAAAAATGAACCCAACCATTCTGTAACTGATAGCTCTGCAAAATCTCTTATCCAAATAAATTGTTTTGTTTAATATAAATGTTTTACTCTAATTATTGATTTTACTAAATACTATTCTTGTGTATAGCTTTATTATTCCTTTGCTTTCTTTCCAATGTAATTTCCGATATAATGACAATTTTTTACTTTCTTCCCTTTTGTTTGGTTTATTCTGTTAATTTTATCCACACGTGGTCGGGCCACCTCGAACAACAGGAATGATATGCCGCCATAAAGGCATCTCCTTTAACCATTTGTCCGGCCACCACATTGCCACATTGGTTTAATCCTTTGTTCGAAAACCCCGGCCATATGTCTACGTTTGCTATGTTAGTATAAATAAAACTTTATACTATAAATAAATAGCTAAAATTATTATATATTCACTATTTTATATAATAGTGAAAATATAATTAATTGAGCTATAATTGTTTATAGCACAACGTTTTATTCGTACACAGTATAGATTCTCTGGATTTTTACCCTCTGGCTTACTTTTCATGGCTTACTATATATATATATATATATATATATATATATATATATATATATATATATATATATATATATATATATATATATATATATATGAGACAGGAATGATGAGAGTAATCCGACGTAATGGGAAATTAAAAAGGAAAAACCAAGAGATAGTTTTTATATATTCATCAAAGTTTCGTCTTTCAAAGACGAAAAGTTGATGAATATATCTCCCATATATATATATTAAACATGTTCAAATATATTGATAAAATGAACTTAAAACCAATATTTTTTCAAAAGTGCTCAATACAAGCTAGGACTTTGTGTAAACTATTTTAAATGTTTATAAATTTTCAAAGTTTATAATTATATATATATATATATATATATATATATATATATATATATATATATATATATATATATATATATAGTCTTGGAAGTTTCTCAACCATTAAAACTATTAAAAAAATAAAAATAAATAAAAAAAACACTTTAGTCCCAAGTCGTTTGGTGGAAAATCACTTTTTTGTAAGTCAATTTACTTTTTGCAGTCACGTCGCTAGCTATAAATGCATCGTTCCTTTCATTAAGTTGAACGCTCTTATGACGTCAAGCCGCCGGATAAAGTGTTAAAATTATCACTGTTTATTCGCTATTCAGCGTTGGCCCAGTGGTTCTAGTGGCGGGATTTGAGTTGCAAAAATACTCGGAATCCGGGGTTTCGTATCGCATGACCGGTAGTCAATAGTCATATCTCTATGCCGATGAGTCCCGATTATAAAGGACGAAAAGTATACGTACATAGATAATAAACAAAACACACACACATTATATATATATATATATATATATATATATATATATATATATATATATATATATATATATATATATTAGTATTTCATGTATCCATGGGTGCCCTTGACTCAGTGGGGTTATTCATTTTATATACACTCACAAATATATTTGATAATATAGATATCCACTTTTATAGAGATGATGGATTAGCGATAAGAGATTCCAACAAAGTCAAGGGAGAAACCTTCAAGAAAATTATACATATGGAAATGAAAAAACTAGGCCTAAAAGTAGAAGTACTGGCTAACATAAAAACAACTAACTTTCTTGACGTCACGTTAAACTTAAATAAAAACACTTACGAACTATACCTAAAATATAACGCCAACCCAATATACGTACACCCAAAGTCTAATCAACCCCCATCAATCATAAAACATATCCCGAATTCTATCGAACGTAGGCTTATCAACAATTCTAGCAACGAAAGTATTTTTAAAAAATCAATCAACATTTACAATACGGCTCTAAAAAATTGTGGTTACCATAATACCTAAATTAAATATAAAAAACAGGACACCAATAATTACAACAAAATTAAAAATAAAAGAAAAAGAAATATAATCTACTATAACCCGCCCTATAACCAGATGCTAAAAACTAAACTGGGCAGAAAATTCCTTAATCTGATTGAAAAACACTTCCCCGTAACCAATCCCTTGCATAAAATATTCAATAAAAATAACCTAAAACTATCTTACAGCTGCTGCGAAAACCTAGAAATGATAATTAAGGCACACAATAACAAAATACAAAAAGAGAACAACAGAGAGGAAAATAATAACAAATTACATAAAAAGGTGGAAAATTTAACAAAAATAACACTAAGAAGAGCAAAAATATAAACAATACTAATAGAAGTAAACAAAATACTTATAATAACCACCCGAATAGAAATGAAAAAGTTAACAATGAAGAGAAAAGATGTAACTGCATAAATCGTAAACTTTGTCCACTACAAAATAAATGCCTAACCAAAAGTATTGTATACCAAGCAACAATATTTGCCAAGGAAAGACCGAATAACAAGAAGTACTACGTGGGTATGACCTCCCTAGATTTTAAAACCAGATATTATGACCACAAAAGCACATTTAAAAACAGAGAACGTCGAATTAAAACAGCACTAGCAAACCACTATTGGAAGCTCAAAGAAAATGGACGCTGCCCAATAATTGAATGGAAAGTAATACGACAGGCCAGTGCATGTAGAAATTTAGACGACCCGTGTAGATTATGTCTGAATGAAACATTTGAAATCCTAAATTTTAAAGATCCCCGAAATCTATTAAACCGTAGAAGTGAGATAGCAAACAGCTGCTTACACAAAAATAAATTTACCTTAGGCTAACGATAAATAAATAAATAAACAAATAATTAAAAAAACAAAACTAAACATAAACTTAACAATTTAAAAATTAAAACCTAAAATAGAAATACAAGGAACCACGTGTTAAAATAAATTCACCCATTATATCGACACAACAAAGGAAACAGGATATTGGCAAATCTATAGAAAATAGAACAATAGAACAGGATATAAGAAGTAACACTAACAAGACCTTTGTTCGCGGGAAGCCCAGTGATTGGCTGAGAGAACAACAAAGAATCTGATTGGTTAACTAGCTAGCCGTGTATATAAAAACACCCGACAAAAATAACTCCATGCATTTTAGCCTGAAGATTCCCACCCCGGGGGATGAAACGCGGGAGCCTCTGTGTAGCTTAATTGCCATAAATATATTTTCATAGCTTACTATATATATATAAGTGTTATTTTCAAATATATATATATAAATTATTTGTCGCCCCCAAATCTAGGCTGGGCACTGTAGTGAGTAGTATTAACACAGACGTCTTCAATGCATTTGTTGCAATTCATGTTACCTGTACATGTAGTTATTGAAGGAAAGGAGCTTTGTCTTTGCGGCATTAAATGTTACCATCAATTTATGCCCCCATTCCACTACAGCCTGGAGGTCACTTTCTAAAGATTCAGCGGATGCGGTAGAGAAAAATTCTTAAATCATCAGCATCATCATCATCGTCATCGTCATCATCATCATCATCATCATCATCATCATCATCATCATCATCATCATCATCATCATCATCATCGTTGTTGTTGTTGCTGTTGTTGTTGTTGTAGTTGCAAATGTTCGAAAGATTAACAACTCAAAATGTATTATTTTGGGGAGGTGGGCCGAGCAGTGGGCTTTTGTACCTAAAAAAATACCCCCTCCCCTATATATTTAGAAATGAATAAATACACAGTTACTCGAATCTAACTTTCTATTTTTATTATCTATACATGCTCTAGAGTTAGAAAATAAACATCTATTGAGATTAAATCCTGAAAGTTTGACTATATATATATATATATATATATATATATATATATATATATATATATGCTGATTGCCACTTTACAGATTGCAATGTTCGATAATGGGGACGCAGACAGATGGCTTACTTTTAGAAGTTTTTCTGCAGATATGACTTACAAGCGCATAGTCTTTCGTTTGCGTGTAGCTATATTTTACTACTGTTTGACATCTACGTATTTTGTCCTTGCTATGGGATCTCATGTGACTCAGTAGACCAGCCTTTGACAGACGGACTCTTCCACATGAACCACACACATGATCGCGCTGAAGTGTGATCGGGACGTTCGGCTGTTACCGCTTCCACAAAGCACGTTTCATATCAAACATACTCCTGATGAATGTGCAGTCATTGAATTACAATAGCGTGTTCTTTTTTTAAATTTCTGAACGTAATTGATTGGCACCCTTTTCTCTCCCCAGAAAATCACCATTTTTTTTAGGAAATGTGAAAATCCCTGCCCGTGAAAAAGAAATCGTTTCGGAATTTCCCATCTTAACAGAAGAATATTTAACTTCTTTTACACACCGGCTCATGACTATTGTTGTGGAATAACAATGGCAGACATAAATAAACCATTCCAATATTAGCAACATATTTTCATACAATATACAATTAAAAAAATTCTATTTATATAGAGTTAGTGAGTATTTACGTCGCCTTGACACGACGTCTACAATTCCAATTCTCCTTGAAACTATTTGTCTACAAGACTTTGTCTACAAGACTTTGTCTACAAGAGTGTGTTGTAGACAAATTGTAATTGTAGACAACTTATTGGAGATGGATTGTGGTAGATAATATGTTGTATTGATTTACTCCTCTCCAAGAGTTAGGCACAAGGCCAGTTTTTATGTTACTCCCACAAGTAAGATGTGACCCAAGGTCGGGTCGGGAAAGTGGGGTTTGAAAAGCCAGCGCCCGAGAGGTGAGCACTCTGGCCATTAAAAATTGCCTGGGCAGCCCCGTCGGCATTCCCCGGCAGGGGCACCTCAGGCGGTAAGCAATAAACTTACTCCTCCCCAAAGAGGGGAGGCGAAGCCTGGGAGGGTGGACCTTCTAGAACTGCGCAGGACAGACCCATAGACCGGTGTAAATCAAGCCCCGAAGGCCAAGACAATACCAGTCTCTGGGGTGCAGTATCCATTGGAACAGATACTACACTTTGATATGTTGTAGACAAATTGTAATTGTAGACAAATTATTGGAAATGGATTGTGGTAGATAATGTGTTGTAGACAAATTGTAATTGTAGACAAATTATTGGTGATGGATTGTGGTAGATAATGTGTTGTAGACAAATTGTATTTGGAGACAAATTATTGGTGATGGATTGTGGTAGATGATAACTTGTAGACAAATTCGCCGGAAACCCGTTTGAAAATAGGATGTTTACAGCAAGGAGACGCCCTCGGGGCAGGTTTACAAAAGAAAAATAAATACCTTATCTACCTTGGAACTCCTCAACTTGTGGAGACTACGCAGACATCACGGGATTATCTGTGCTTACCTCCCCTTTTGGAGATATGGGAGCAGCTGAATCTCATCTTAATTAAACTTGAAAGCTTATAGAAATAAGTAGACATGTTTCTTTGCTACGAAATTCATGTCGATTTGTGAGTCTGAAAGAATTTGGCCCAGCAAAGGATAATGAGGAAATTATTTTGTAGAATTGCCATAAACGTCAGTCGCATGGCTTCTTCAAATGTTGATTATTTCCCCACAGAAATCGATCCGCTAATCCATTCTGATTTTCTAAGCTTAGCTTGGGTCAGACACAATGTCACGAATATGGGGCTATCAGTCAAGATATAATTCACTGACTCAGTAGCGCTGACGTTAAAATTGTAATACACACAAAAAAACGAAAGTAATATATTACACGTTTTACTAACATTTATTGGTGCAACTACACGGTTACACCCGAGTGAATTATGGTGGTTAAAAATAAAATAACAAGATAGTTTTATGAAGTACTTACTTTTGATTGAAAAATATTAGCGTACACCAAAATTTACGGAAAATAATCCAGTAGTTTTTTATATTATTGAAGAAATTAAACTTTTTCTCGTACGCGGAAATCGTCGCCATTATCATGAAATTCAAGGGAGATAATTCAAACTTCTAACAACGAGAATACAAATGGCGTCAGTCTAGCATAAAAAATCTATCATATTATAAATAGGTTGCATTTTTTTTAAATGTACATCTACTGGATTATTTTCCGCATATTTTGGTGTACGCTAATATTTTTCAATCACAAGTAAGTACTTGATAAAATTATCTTGTTATTTTATTTTTTGAACAGCCATATTTCACTCGGGCGTAACCGTGTAGCTGCACCCATTTATTTAATTCAATTATGAATTTATTTTATAGAAATTTAATTATTGAAAAAAAAATAATAAACATTAGTTTATAAAATTATATTAAACTTGTCAATATTATTAAAACTATATTAATTATATTGTAAATTACGTAAACATTATGAAAAAGAATTAAAATAAAATATGCAAATTAGATATCTATGAATATGTAGATCAATATTATCGCTCTATATAAATGTCAATGTCTATCTATAAAAAGAAAGATTAGAGAATCTACATGAACACTAAAAGTGTATTCTTATGTAAAATTTCCCGGGGAAGACAATGGAAGTGGTCCTGAATCTCTAAGTGCACTCCTAAGAGGGCTAGGGCTAGGGTTGGGGTTAGGGTTAGGGTTAGGGTTAGGGTTAAGTGCACTCCTAAGATGGCTATGATGGCAGAACCCCCCCCCCCCCCCCCCCACCCCGATAAAAAATATATCATATTTCGATGAAATTTAAATCATATGTATAAAGTTTACTGGGGAAGAAAATGGAAGTGGTCCTGGATCTCTAAGTGTTCCTCTAAGAGAGATATGGGGGTCCGAACCTCCTTTAAAACTTCAGATATATCATATTTTGATTAAATTTACATCATATGTATAAACTTATGTGGGGAAAGACCATGTAAGTTGTCTCAAATCTCTATGTTATTCTCTCTGTGCTGAATATCTACGTGCCCCCACCCCTACCCTCCCAAGTGATCTATGGGGACAGAACTTCCTGAAAACTTCAAATACGTATATATATATATATATATATATATATATATATATATATATATATATATATATAGAGAGAGAGAGAGAGAGAGAGAGAGAGAGAGAATGGTAGTTTGCTTGAAGCATTGCTGGGAATAATAGAAGTATGTTTTCAAAGGCTGTGGGCAATCTATGGATGTGGCTTCCAATATATCCCCATCCTCCCTACTTATCAGATTTGGCACCTGTGGAACAAAAATAATAAATCGAATACGAAATGGGACTTACTATTTATTTTTTCTTAAAATCTTACATAACAGCAAGTGTGGTGTTAGCTGTTTGTGTGTTGTCCGGATGATTATTAAAAATCATTTATTTAATATTTCGGGAAAAGAAACTTCCCTTTGTCAAAAATAATAAACACCAGAGGAAAAGTCCGTCTGTGCCGAGAATCTACCAAAATGGATGCCATACTTCTACTATATATATATATATATATATATATATATATATATATATATATATATATATATATATATATATATATATATTAAAATGTTGAATTAAATAACGATAATTGAATTATCGTTTAATAATAATAATCTATCGTGATAGTGTAAAGCTCAATATATTTAATAGAGCAATTTATTTTAGAGGTAAAAGATGAGAATAAAGAATTGTAAAGATACAATATTTATTAAAACATCAAAAGGCTCCTTGCTCTGAACTTGATGTTTTAATAAATATTGTATCTTTACAATTCTTTATTCTCATCTTTCACGTCTAAAATTATATATATATATATATATATATATATATATATATATATATATATATATATATATATATATATATATCCGATACACCTTGGGTTTACTTTCAGCAGCCTCATAACTCTTGCTTCCCTTATTGTGTCATTGAGTCCTTACATTCCATGAGCGATGTTTCTGATAAAGGGGGAAGAATTGCTGTTTTCTGGGTCGGAATCTATCCATCTAACACTTATTGTTGGCCAGTTTTTTTACCTTGAAATAGTAATCTTTTTAGCTCTTTACGTCAAGAGGCTTCATGCCTTGTCTGGAGCGATTTCCATTGAAAAAATCTTATTTTAATGAAATTAAAACCGTATATATGACACTAATTCATAATTTTCTCAAATTTCAAATTCTTCTGACTTAGAAGATATTAGGGCACGAAACGGAGTAGTAAAAAAGTAATATAGTGTCATGAGCATAGTCAAAAGGGACATAATAGTATCTCAGGTTCAATCCCGAGCAACGTCGGGGTACTCTTGCTAATAGCGTATAGTATGAACTGAGTTGAATCATTGGATATCTCGACCTATTGGAAACTA
>OY744533.1:13401472-13408972 GCA_963556195.1 Sepiola atlantica
AGCTCTACTAACGTATTGAGCACTGTCGAAGTAAATACTGAAAATTGACACATAAAATATTATATCTCTTTTATTGTATTCCTATACGGCAACAAATAAAGAATAAGAATAGAAATAAAAAATATATAAACAGACACACACATATACACCTCCCCCACACTCACACACACACACACACACACACACACACATATATATATATATATATATATATATATATATATATATATATATATATATATATATATATATATATAATGGTAATAATCCAGGTAAAAAATATCCACAGGGTGGTAATCCAGAGAATTTTAACCGGGTTTATAAAAAGTGCTCAATATCAAAATAAAGCTTTATATATGATAATTTTTTTATTTACACAGACATGTACAAAATCTGCAACACTGGCATGTCGATGTTATCGATCAACATCCAAATATGATCTGAGGTTAAGATCGGATTCTAACTCTGCCTGATGAGATCTCAGTTTATAGTAACTGTTGATCGATAACATCGACATGCCAGTGTCGCAGATTTTGTACATGTCTGTGTAAATTAAAAAAAATTATCATATATATATATATATATATATATATATATATATATATATATATATATATATATATATAACATTAAGTAAAAAATTATCATATATATATACATATATATATATATATATATATGTATTTGTATGTGTATGTGCGTGTGTGTTTAACATTAATTTTAATACATACAAAAAATTAGACAAAATTCAATGGAAAAAAGCGGATCGACCAACATGACAACAAATTAATTCGTCATTATTTTCAAAAGACTTCCTCAGAAATTTGTGAATTATCATTTTATTATTTTTTTAAAATTTAAATATAGCAATTTGCAACTTTGCACTTACCTTTTTTGTGATGTGAGGTGATCGCTGATGTGAGTGTAATAGATGCACGCATGGAACTCCAAGTCAAACACCTTTATGTAATGAAGAAATGAAATATTGTTTGTAGACGTCGTCCATAGACGGGGGTTAAGACGCGGCTCCTCTTGGTGTGACGCCGTGTTTTGTAATCGCCCGGTGTTATTGAAGTTGTGGCTGTTGTTGTTGTTGATAATAAATCCTCCCTGCGAATGACTCCCTCCCCCGCACACAAGGGGAAAACAAATTAAAGGGAGAAAAAAATAAAAATAAAAATAAAAATAAAAATAAAATAAATAAATAACCCTGCTTCAGAAACACAAATGCTGTTGTCGTGCGTGTGATTATTAAATTACTTGAGGTGTTTAAAAAAAAGTGTTAGGGTGTCGGGCTGGGTGAATCGTATGAGTTTAGGTGTTGGTATTTATTTACCGACTGCCCCACACAGGTAAGATGTGGAACAAGGGGGCGTTTAGTGTATGTGTGTGAGGGGGGATACAGAGCGTATTTCGCCGGTAAGCGCTCCTGTTTACTTTCCGTCCCGACGAGGGCAGATATATACACAAGGTCGTTTTTTTTTATGTGAAGAAAACCCAGCTCCCCCAAAACGGGCACTGTGGATTTGGGGCAAAGTTTAAAATTCCCTCAGTTTTGAAGGACTTCTCCTTCACTGACCGAGGACAGAAAAGATGAAGTGTAGTATCTATTTAGCTACTACACTTTTCAGATACTACACTTTGCTCCAAGCCAAAAAATCGAAAATTATGTTTCTTCAAATGGAGAGGGGATCACCAGACGGGACGAGAACGAATGTGTGGAAAATACGAAAAAAAAAAATAAATAAATAAATAAATGAAATAAAAATTATAAAAAAAAGTAAAAAATACGCAGTCCTTTAAAATTCGTTTTTAGAAAATATTTTGTAATGATATTTTTAATGAAATTTTCTATTTTGCAAAAAAAAAAAAATAAATTAAAAAAATAAATAAATAAAAATAAAAAGTATTACTTTGCTACTTATATTGTTCATGTGCGTAAAGTCTGTAAAAAAAAAACAACAAAAAACTAGAATCTGCGTAATTATTCCCCCCAGACTTGAAACAAAACGAACTGTTTTGTTCTGACGGTGATTGCGTCTGAATGGCTTGTCGGCGCACATACGAGATGCAATCAATTGGCATCTTTAATTGCGGCCATTTGTTTATATTCGCTCTTTTTAACAAATTGTCAGCTGATATTCATTGTCTCTTTTCGCGTTATTAGACATCCGTGTGTACGACTGACAACAACCAGTTGTGTGTGTGTGTGTGTGTGTGTGTGCGTTTGAAGAGAGAAAGAGAGAAAGAAAGAGAAAGAAAGAGAGAGAGAGAGAGGGGGGAGAAGGGTGGAGGGGAGCGGGAGAGGGGTTAATAGTCGTAGTAATACATAGTACTATCACTACGAGTAGTACAAATCGTAAGTTGGGCGGTGTTTGTATATTTATTTTTATAAGCGCGTGTGAGTAGATGAGAAAAAAAAACGGGGAGAGAGATAAATAGGGAAAGAGAGAGAGAGAGACAGGGAGAGAGAAATAGAAAGAGAGAGAAAGAGAGAGAGAAAAAGAGAAAAAGAAAGAGAGATACAGAGAGAGAGAAAGGGAGAGAGAAATAGAAAGAGAGAAAGAGAGAAAGAGAGAAAGAGAAAGGGAGAGAGAAAGAGAGATAAATAGAAAGAGAGAGAGAAAGAGAGAGAGAAAAAGAGATAAATAGAAAGAGAGAAAGAGATAAAGTGAGAGAGAGAAAGAGAGATAGAGAGAGAGAGAAAAAGAGAAAGAGATAGAGAGAGAAAGGGAGAAAGAGAGAGAGAGAAAGAGAGAAAGAGAGAAAGGGAGATAAAGAGAAAGAGAGAGACAAAAAGAGAGAGAAAGAGAGAGAGAGAAAGAGAAAAAGAGAAAGAGAGAGAAAGAAAGAGAAAAAGAAAGAGAGAGAGAGATAGATAGATAGATAGATAGATAGAGAGAGAGAGATAGATAGAGAGAGAGAGAGAGAGAGAGAGAGAGAGAGAGAGAGGGGGGGGGTGAATTTCTTTTAAACAAGAAAATGTATTTATAAGATTCGTCCATTCAATCTGCAGAGTTAATGATAAAAATGCTGAAAAACATGCCCGACGGACGAAGCCTCTCATCGAATATGTGAGGATGCACACAACAGATGCAAGGTTATTCATTAAAGTCCTATTGCAGCAAGGTTAGACAAGAAAACTACTTGTCCTTTTGACTAGGAGCAAAGTGTAGTATCTGTTCTGGGTAAATGTAAAGATTGACAGTTTAAGCACTTCAAAAATTCAAATGAAATTAGAGTATAAGCGATTCTCTCTCTCTCTCTCTCTCTCTCTCTCTCTCTCTCTCTCTCTCTCTCTCTATATATATATATATATATATATATATATATATATATATATATATATATATATATATATATATATATATTGTGTGTGTATTTAGGCAGCATATTTTCATTTAGGCAAACATTATTAAATAACACGGAGTGGTTTTGTTTGATGCGACTTTAAATTTTTTTTTTAATTTTCCGAATTGTCCATCTAATGTTTCGGTCAAATTGATGTAAATATGATCCATGGGTTTCTTGTTCCATTCTTTTTTCTTTTTTGCAAGTACTTCTGATTTGAATCGTCAAATCATCTTCAGTCGGTATTAGTTTTAGTGTCTTTACAAATTATGACTTTACTGTTGTGCTCATTTTTGAATTATAACGGCAAGTAGATTATAACTTGAAAAAGCGTCTGTAAAGTTGAAATGTACATGAGAGCGTGATTGCGTTCTACACATATGAGAGATTTAAAAGTGTGACTGTTTAAACCGTTAAGAAATTGATGATGTTAAAGAAAGTGCATACAATTCAAACGCATAACTACCTAATGGCTAAAAATAAAAAAAAAACGTCGCATCAAACAAAACCACTCCGTGTTATTTAATAATGTTTGCCTAAATATATATATATATATATATATATATATATATATATATATATATATATATATATATATATATATATATATATATATATATGATTGTCGAGAACGTATAAAGTCCGCTTTGGCGTTCAAAATAATGATTTCACGCGGAGCCGATATACATGTAAAGACGAAGAGCATTTGAAATGGGCGTTGTATCATGTTGAAAATTTCCAGTTTTTCACGAAGGTTGCGTTCTTATTAAAAAAAAGAAAAGAAGTGAATTCGTATGAATCAGAATGGTACAACTCTTTCGACCGGCTTAATTCTGTTGTCGACATTCTCGCAGGAGGGACCACGTGAAGGTTGCCAACATCCCTACGTGAAAGTGATTCGAACTTGGTACACCTAGGTCGTCAATCCGTGTCGTTAGCCACTTAACCACCGTCACCTCCCGTTCTTATTAAAAAAAAATCCATTTTTGCTAAAGGATGGAAGGTCGTCCGAAATATCAAAATTAAAAAAATTATAATCAATTCTATAATTTAGATATTTTTATTTTCTCCACGAGTCTTTTCTTTACTATTGAGTCGCAACTAATCAAGGCCAAAAGTCACTCGAGGATCAAGATTAGTGAGACGGAAATTATTGTCAGACAAAAGATGAGGAACACTATGGCAGTACTCACATTGATCAATGGTACTATAAACTGCCTTTGAATACTTTTGGGGCGATCCACGAAAAAAAATTTGTTTTTATTGGATTTGAAGACGAGAAAGTTGTAACCAGCAGAGAAGCAGTCCCATGGTAATGTGTTCCACAGGTGGCGAAACCCTTGCAAACAAGCTCTTGGTTTTTCAACTTCAAAGTTTTTCTTGTTAAACGTTGGCGATATGAATTATTTAAAACGAAATACAATTGGATAAATTAGTCAAAACACGATTTATTTTGGTCTACCTATTTATTTGCGACCTATTTGCGTTAAAATATTTGATAGAAGATAGAAGCATGTCAAATTACCGTAAACTTTCTTCTGGGCAAAGGAGCCATCTTGTTTAGTCACATGAAGTAAGGAACCTAACCTAAACAAGTGACTAATCTAATTTGCTCAGAACCGATATTTACGGTAATTTAACATGCTTATATCTTCTTTTAGATATTAAATATTATTTTTTTAAAACGTTACTAAGTCACAAATAACCAACATAAATCGTGTTTGACTAATTTATCAAACTGTATTTCGTTTAAAATAATTTAAATAATATCGCAAATAGTGACGTTTAACAAGAAAAGTCGAAAACAAACAAACAAAAAGCTTCTTTTGCTAAAGGCCTTCTCATCTGTTGAACGCATTTTCACGGGACTGCTTTCCTGCTGGTTACCACTTGGTCGACTTCAAATCCAATATAAAGAAATTCTTGTCACAAATGAGTAGGTAAACCCAAATAAAATTGTTTTTGACTAATTTCACAACTGTATTTTTTCCCTCTTTTTTATATACTCTCTCACACAGCGATAAGATGTGACACAAGGTCGGGAAAGTGGGATTTCAAAAGCCAGCGCCCGAGAAGATGAGCACTACAGAAAAATGCATAGGCAGCCCCGTCGGCATTCCCCGGTAGGGGCGCCTTAGGCGATAAGCAATAAACTAACCCCTTTCTCAAAGGGTGAGAAGGCAAAGCCTGGGAGGGTGGAACTCCTAGAACTGCACAGGACAGTACCCCAGATCGACAGAACCGGTCTAGAGAGTGAACATCCATCAGAACAGATACTGCACTCTGATCTTGGCCAAAATTTCCTTAAAAATAATTTATGCGCTTTTATTTATAAACTTAAAAATTTTCGCCCGGGAAACCACGCCCCTTTTTGCTCGTCTCACACCCAGACTATTTATTATCCCTACGCCACATCGGGATTATGCGCTAAATATTTGTATTCTTACACGTGTGAATCCAAAGTCTGTCCGATTTTTGTTTGTTTATTTTATTAAAATTTCCCATTTACTCCAAATTTTATTTCCCGAACACACCTACAAACTATACAATTCTATTATTAATACGTTTTTCGGTTGGATCAGCATGATTCTTTTTTTTTTCACAGACCTTTACTTATATATGCATAAAGGTTATAAATGACACCCACTCGTTGTTGACAGTTACAAAACTATTTTTGCACATTTTAAATATAAGAACTAGTATTATTTATATCCTCTTCAGGAGGTTAGGCACAAGGCCAGTTTTATCTTACTCCCACAAGGTAAGATGTGACCCAAGGTCGGGTCGGGAAAGTAGGGCTTGAAAAGCCAGCGTCCGAGAAAGTGAGCACTCTGGCCATTAAAAATTGCCTGGGCAGCCCCGTCGGCATTCCCCGGTAGGGGCACCTCGGGCAGCAAGCAACAAACCCACTCCTTCCCAAAGAGGGAAGGCGAAGCCTGGAAGGGTGGACCTCCTAGAACTGCACATGACAGACCCATAGACCGATCTAAATCAAGCCCCGAAGGCCAAGACAATACCAGTCTATGGGGTGCAGTATCCATCGGAACAGATACTACACTCCGATCACGACCAAAAGACCGGAAGAACTAGTTTATACCAGCAGCGACGTATCGCCTCTTAGAGGACACCATCCATTCCCACATTCCACCCCGATCTGCTTTATTTTTGGCATCCCACTTAGCTCCCACTCCCATTTAGAAACCGACCTGCTTGTTTTCGGATCACTCGGAAAACAGTGGGCGGCTTATCACTAAGCAGAGGGTTGGGAGGGTACTACTAACTCATATTCTTTTTCTTTCTTGCAGAATAATTGTAAATATTGCCCCCCCCCCCGATGAATTTTTTGTAAATAAAATCTTTTCAAAAACAAATTTGGGATCATCTAAGTAGGATCAACCCATAGAGTGAATGCGTTTTTTTTTTGTTGTTGTTGTGAGAGTAGCTAGCTTTGGGTAAGCACAAAACGTATTTGAAAAATTTTAAGACCACCGACCTCCCATCTCCCCCAAAACGATTCGGGCTTCATGCCTAAGGCAAAAGACAGCCGTTTACCATCATTATATTTTTGTAACCAAAAAGAAATGTTTGTGATTGTATGTTATTTGTTTAAATAAAATCGTTTCTTGGAAGACACCATCCACTCTCACATTCCATCCCATTCTGCTTTATTTTTGACACCCCACTTAGTTCCCACTCCCATGTAGAGATCGACAGTTTGGAGGGCACTACTAACGTATATTTTTTCTCGTTTTTCATTTAATTATTTTGAATTTAAAAAAATAATAAAAATAAAAAAAATAATAAAAATAAAAAATAATAAAAATAATACAAATAATAAATATAATAAAAAATAATAAAAATATTTAAATAATAAAAATAATAAAAATAATAAAAATAGTAAAAATAAAAATAAAAAAATAATAAAAATAATAAAAATAATTAAAAAAATAATAAAAAATAATAAAAATAATAAAAAAATAATAAAAATAATAAAAATAATAAAAATAATTAAAAAAATCAAAATAAAAAATAATTAAAATAATAAAAAGAATTAAAAATAATAAAAAATAATAAAAAATAATAAAAATAATAAAAATAATAAAAATAAAAATAATTAAAAAAATCAGTAAAAACTAATAAAAATAATTA
>OY744533.1:13413972-13436472 GCA_963556195.1 Sepiola atlantica
TCCATGCCCGATGGCGGAGAAACATGATCATTTTCGCCGAGTATTTCCTCCACTTCAGAGATATAAGAGAAACCAGGAAAATCTCTCTTATATCCGGGTTTCTCTCATATATGGGTCTCTTATATCCGGGTTACACTGTATTTTAAAATTTACTTTAGTTAGTTCGAAGAGATCAAAAGCTCCCCCCTTGAGCTAACACTTGATTTCGTTATGATTTGAATTTATATCTGAGGGCTTTTTTTAGGATATACTTCGCCCCTTTTAGGACTGCTATCTTTATTTCGCTACAGCTTGGTTTTCCAGGGATTGTTTCTAAGTATTTTAAAAGATTTTCGTTTCGTTAGGCCAGTTACCCCTACCAGAGACAATGTTGTTTTTGGTCATTCTTGAGGTTCTGATATTTTGGTGATCTTTTCGCGGTCAGCTCTATTGGGCCTATAGTCATGCGGGACAGTTACATTAAAAAAAAGCGCAGTTCTTTAGAGCTTGTCCCATATGTTTCTCACTTTAAAAAAAAATATTTTCATTCATTTGCTGAGGACGGGGCATTCTTCCAAATGCCATACGATCACCCGCTATTTACAGACTCCAGACTTTCAGGATTCTGGCTGTTCCCTTGAGTGCAGTTGTTCGGATTTCTCTTGCACTTGGTTCACCAGATATACTTGCTAAATACTTTTTCAAGTTCTT
The DNA here is from genome assembly GCA_963556195.1 of Sepiola atlantica. NCBI lineage: Eukaryota > Metazoa > Mollusca > Cephalopoda > Sepiida > Sepiolidae > Sepiola > Sepiola atlantica. The sequence continues at coordinate 13,414,663 of OY744533.1, forward strand.
CTTCATGAGTCCAGTGACTCCTATGATAACTGGAATGATGGAGATCTCTTTGAGGTTCCAGTTTCTTTTCATATCATCCATTAGACCTTGATATTTTGTTATTTTCTCCCTTTCAGCTCTGTTTAGGCCCCCATCATTAGGGACACTGACCTTGTTATATCTACATATTTTGCCCCATAAAGCATAAAAAAGGGAGCAGGGGACTTGTCGGCACATGTTCCCCTACGCATACAGAAAGGGGGTGCAGACGGCAACGTTTGTCAAAAATGAGTCAACAGGGTGCTTGACAGACGGGCTGCATGAGTCAGCCCACGCATTTGCGTGAGCGGAAGACTCAACCAATCAAATGAGGGAATGCTGCTGCTATACAGAGAGAGCGGGAAAATCGAAGCGAGAGGAAACACGAGGAGTCGGTCTTCGGTGAGCGTCAAGAGAGGACGTCTCTGAGGAGACGGACCTCGGCCCGGATTGGAGTCGGTCTTCGGTGAGCGTCAAGAGAGGACGTCTCTGAGGAGACGGACCTCGGCCCGGATTGGAGTCGGTCTTCGGTGAGCGTCAAGAGAGGACGTCTCTGAGGAGACGGACCTCGGCCCGGATTGGAGTCGGTCTTCGGTGAGCGTCAAGAGAGGACGTCTCTGAGGAGACGGACCTCGGCCTGGATAGGAGTCGGTCTTCGGTTAGCGTTAAGAGAGGACGTCTCTGGAGAGACGGGCCTCGGCCGGCGTTGGAAAAGGACGTCAGGAGAAGGTCTCGGACCAGTGTGAAGAGTGGACGCCTCTGAAAATCGACCGCCCACCCCGTCGTCATATTCAGACAATTTATCTCCGCACACAAAAATAGGAAAAGAAGAATTTGAAAATCAACGCTTAAGAAATACAGTGACATTTAATACGGCTATCTACCGGACACCTAACCCGGGTCCAACAAAATTGATTACGACAGACCAGTCAATCAACAGACCTCTCCAACGTCGAGATTACGTATATCTCAGGACCCTAAAAACAGCTCTTAAGAACGGACCACAGAATCTAATATTCTATAAAATATCCTTCTCTCCGCCGTCAAAATAAAAAAAGGTATATGTTTACCCATAAGGACAACAAAAAAACAAAAAAAAGAATTAGTATATTAATTCGTTCTAAATCAAATATTCATATTGTTTATATTGGTCTTCTCATTTGTTTTCCTCGAATTTCATAAGAAAAAAATAACTTTCCTATTTTCATTTTCTTAATTGCTATATTTGAACTAGTTACGGTATCTTCACAACAGAGCAACGTACCCGCGCAGGAACGCGTGAAAATAAGTTTAACAATTATAACATTTGGTTTTCCACACAATTATAACTTTGGTGTCAGGAAAAAGAACTTTCCTATTTTCATTTTCATAAAGGCTATAAGCCTTCTTAATTGTTACAAATGAACTTTTAATTCTGATCAACTTTCTCGGAATAACAAAAACCAACCTCTTTTAGATAATTCCGTTTTGGCGGAGAATATTAGTTGATCTTGTAAAAAAAAAAATAAAAAAAAAAAATAAAATAATAATAATAAATAAATACTTGTTATGTACTGTTAATTTTGTCTTGGTTGTTTATCCAATATATGTTTATAATTTGTGATATGATGTGTTCTTCATTTTATGGAGTACGGGTTGATTTCCTTTCATCGGGTTTTCAACCTTTGCACATTTTGCATTCGTAGCTGAACTACGTGTAGGTAACGTTCAGAGTCTTCTTACTACCACAATTATAATAACCTCAACCAAAGTTGACACTCTCTCTCTCTCTTGTTCCATCAGTGTGAATATGTGTGTGACAGAGTAACAAGTAATGTAGCATTGTGTGTTTATTTGCTTGCCTTTGTTTGATTAGTATGTGTGTTTCTGTGTGTGTCAGTTGAGGATTTTTTTTGCCTTCCATCAGTGTGTGTGTATATGTTGCCCTTTGTTAGTGTGTGAGTATGTGTATATGAGTTCTTGAGACATTGTGCGTATCGAGCATTTGTTAGAGTATAAATGTATGCGTTTATTAACTAGTGTGCGTATGCGGCCTTTGTCAGTCTGTGAATATTCTGATGTTTGTTAATGAGTGAATATGTGTGCGTGTGAGTTGAGTAGTCGTTTACCTATCTCCCCCCCTCCCCCGATGAGCGTAAGGTCGTATCGCGTTTTGTCTTGTTTATTATGCTGTTAGACTCTCTTTTGATTTTTGGTTGTAATGAAATCGACGAAATCGATTGGAATTAAAGAGATGTTTTGAAGAACACAGACGGATAATTGGCGTAACTAACTGGCTATTTAAAATGTAATATTGATTTTGTAGGACGGAAGCCATCGATAACAGATATCGAGAAATAGACCGGCTTCACTTTATCTTTGTATAGATTTTGTACACGAAATAATAAATTGAATAATTAATTCGTTTTACAAAAGGTAAGTTCATAAATCAAAATGATAAAATAAATATCTTGTTTTAATTTTAAAATGGAAGACGTATATCGAGTCTGGTGTTTGGATCATTCTATCGCTCCAGAATAACCTGGCGACAAATGCAATCCTCTACCTATATAAGGGACAGATGCACCCTAAGATGGGATACTACTGCCCCATCGAGCACTCTTGTTTGTCTTGACAAAGTACAAAATCGACTTCGAAATCTAGTGGGTGTGCGGGGGGGGGGAGGTGATCTTTTTTCTTTCCTATAACTCCTCGACTGAGCTCCAATCGTTTGGTTCCTCCTTGTGGGACATTCATCACAAGAACTCGTTTTCCTACCATAACGGAAAGTGATTTTTTTTTTATCCCTCTATGTGCCTAGCGTAAGGCGGAATTTCCATGAAAAAAGCTCCTTTGCAAGATTTTCCCATCCGTGGAACACATTACCGCGGGACTGCTTCCGTGTTTATTACAACTTCATCGTCTTCAAATCCAATGTCAACAAATTCACGTAATAAAACGTAGTTCATACGGTTCATCAACATTAGTACTCCCATAGTGTTCCTCATCTCTCGGCTGGCAATCATTCCGTCTCATTAACCCTTGTTCTTGAGTGACTATTGCCCGTGATATGTAGTTACACAATAGTAATTAAAAAAAGAAGAAAAAAAAAAAAAAAAAAAGGTCGGCAACCTACAGCCCGCGAAGACGTACTGAACAGCCCGCGTGCAAATGTTAGCATTTGACTTTTCGTATATATTTTTTTGTAAAAGGTGTACACAAATACTTCAAAGCCTTTATTTTATGCATTGACGGGTCTCCGCTTATCAAGGCCCAAAGGCCACTCGAGGATAAGGATTAATAAGTTTTTTTCAGGTGGACGGTCAAAATTGTATTATTTAAAAGGACGGCTCAACAATAATTTGTTAACATTAGACTTGAAAACAATGATGTCATTGTCAGCTGGGAAGCAGTCCCGTTGTATTGTTTCGCAGACGAGTAGTTATTGGAAAGAAACTTTGCTCATGGAAGTTCCGTTTAGTTTTAGATACACAGAGGAAGAAAGGAATATTATTTACAACGGTTGTAGCTAGGCGAGTTTTTGTTGTGAATGCTTTACAGGGGGGGGCATATATTGGAGCTCAGTCGAGCACCTACCGTGAAAATTACGATAGAGTGGAGAAAGACTAGCAACGTTTTTTCTGTGAGAAAGAGGCTGTGGGGAAGAGAAGACCCCCCCCCCCCACGTTAGATTTCGAAGTCGGTTTTGACACTCTGTATCGACAGGAAAGGGTGCTCTGAACCCCCCCCCCCCGCCTCCAGATGTGGCAACAGTACTCCATCTTAGGACGTATTTGACTGCTGTTAATCGCTTCAGCTTAGTGATAAAGCACGAATCCTCAGAAAACGAGTAATATTTCAACTATGCTGTGTAATTTGTATAATTAATTGAATTCTAATCAACGTTTGAAATAACGTCTCTCCCCTTCGCTATAACGAGATGACAACGCGATCGGTAATAAATCGGTCAGCCAATCAGCGGCCGAGATTTAAATTGCCTTTGTAAGACAAGCTTGGAGCGTCTTAACAGCGGTAATCTGAATGGTGAACACATCATGTTTAACTGAATTCACTATCCTGCGGCATTTTTATTAGCTGTGATGAGATTTTGTCGATGTACCGAGAGCCGACACTACGTACCTCTTAATCTCCCAACTATAGGGGGGGGGGGGGAGCGCGGATAAACTATTGGGAGCCCCTTCCCTCACCTCACAGCAGCGCCCTGAGGAACGTAGTTAATTTTTTTCTCCCTCCGTGCTTAAAATATTGTCAGAACGGAATATATAGAGTTGTTCCTATTTACTTTCCTCTCCGCGAGGGCAGAGTTAGACACAAGGTCGGGTTTTAATGTGGGGGTAAATCCATCTCTCTGCAATGGGGCAGTCTGTAGTGGAACAAAAATAAAAAATTACCTCAGTCTACAAAGAGTTTTCCTACACTGACCGAGGACAGAGAAGATGAAGTGTAGTATCAGAACAGATACTACACTTTGCTCCTAGCCAAAAGGAAAGAGAGGCGCGTTTTTTTGCTTTGTTTTTGTGACGTAGATCGATGAATGTATATGACCATAGTACCCAAATGCGTCGGTTGTAAAGCGGAGATCACGTGATATTAATCGCACCGTTTTTACGTCCCGTCCCAAAACATACCGGGCGGTTCGTTTTTTGGATTTGAAATCGTGAGTTTGAAATACAAACAAACAAGTGATTGTCAAAATACAATTAATTTTTTAAAGAAAATAAACAAAGTTTTTTGAAACGAAAAATGTAACAAATGTGATTTTTTTTTCTCTTTTGAATTTCAAAACTGAATAAATGTTTATTAATTTTTAAAATAAAAGAACTGTTAGAAGCAATTGTTGCATGCAAAAACAGAGTAATAATTAACAAACAAAAGGAGGTAGTTCAAATAAGGTTTATTGAACGTGTGTGTATGTGGGATGATGACGTGTGTGGTGTATGTATGTGTGTCGATAGAAAACAGTTATTGAAAAGAGTATGTGAAGAAATGAGTCCGTCGTGGGAAAGTTCTTGAAAACCGTATACAAAGAAAATGAGTTGAGAACTCTTACCGTTGTTGAACACGTGTTGACGGAGCGCTGGTGTCTTAGCGTCATTCAGCGAGGCCAATTGAATAGAGAAGAGGCCTTTTTCCGGTGTCCCTTGGTTATATATCCCCTAAGGGCAGATAACTCCTGGTCACTTTCAGCGCCACCTGACAGTGAACAGCGACACCTACCGGCCGGTTAGTACAGTTATATTTTGAAGAGGGGATAACTGCTACAGAACCAATAAAAACAAAACAACACGAAAATATATTTTAAAAACCCGGCCTTTTCGGGATGGGGCGGGGGGGGGGGATTCAAAATACCGCTTCTCTGACATTAAGCTATGTTTCCCGGTCCTTTTTTTTTGTAAGGGACGTAAAAACGGTGCGATTAATATCACGTGATCTCCGGTTTACAGCCGACTCATTTGGGTACTATGCTTGTACGCATTCACCCGTATATCAACATCCTAAATTATCTGCCCGGTATGTTTTGTATTGGATTAGAAATAGACAAAAAAATATATATTTTGTTTTCAATTTTCTTATCTTTTTGCTGGGGATGGGGCATCCTACCGGATGCCAAACATTCACCCACTATTTCAGACACTCCAGCCGAGAAATCTTTTTAAGATTCTAACCGTCCCTTTAAGTGCAATTGTTTGTATCTCTCTTGCACTTGGTTCACCAGGTATATTCGCCAGGTAGTTTTTAAAATTCTTTTTCATTAGTCCGGTTTCTCCTAGAATTACTGGGATGATGGAGATTTTCCTAAGATTCCAGTTTCTTTTCATGTCGTACATAAGACCTTGGTATTTCGTAATTATTTCCCTTTCAGCTCGATTTAAGCCAGCATCATTAGGGACACTGACTTCAACTAGGGTTGCTACATTTTCCCTCTTGTCCCATATCACTATGTCAGGTTTAACAGCTCTGTTTTCTTGATATGTAGTTGTATGGATTGTGTAGTCATACTGGATGGTGTATGACTTATTTCCAACTGTGCTTTCTGGTATAGGTTCCCAGATTATAGACAACTTTTGTGGCAACAAATATAAAGTTAGGTAAAGATGAGAGTTCAAAGGGTCCAAGAACGTTCTGGCAAAAGAAAAGTGCTCGTCTGTAAAGAGACATTGAGGACATGTCTTCATTTCGACTGGCGCCGTGTGCGTTTACGTGTGTGTAAATGGGATATGCATGGTGATGTGTGTGTGTGTATGTGTTAGTGTACCCGTTTTGCCAGTGAGAGGGTGTATGTATGAACTGTGTATATGCGATATGTATATATATGTGTATATGTGAGCGGTGTGTGTGTGTGGTTGATTGGGTGTACAGAAGTTCGTGTGTGTCTCTCGTTGCACTTGTCTAGGGCCTTCGCCCCGAAGAAGCCCGGGCATGATTGTGTCATACGCAAGTGTGTTGTCTGTGAAAGAAAATAGGGGAAAAAGAGGAAAAACGCTGTGTTTGGGTTTTTATACCGCACGCGAGATTTGGAAGTGAATATCTCTTGCGTTTTGATTGGTTGATAAAAATTACTGATTTGAGATTTTATCTAGTCGAGAGTCGATACGTAAAAACAACGTTCACTGCTTCTACTACTTCGAACAGTGTAGCTTTTAACAGTAGCAACATAGTTTTTAAAATAATACCAAAAGAATTACTGCAATGTGCGTCAATCTGGTCCAAATTTAGATTCTGTCAAACTTCTACTCTTTTGAAAATCGCTATCATGTCAAATTTGGAAAAAATGTATTCCTTATCTAACATATAAAGTTATCTGGTCAGACTTTCAAAGTCAAACCCAGATAGAATTCTAGCTTATAATAATACAACTTTGCTTCTAATTAGCCAATTTTCATTTTTTATTCTTATACCGTGTTATTTGCAATATAATAATGTTCTTCGGTAAAGTTTATTTAAAAAAATACTTAGTCCAGTCCAGACGACTGCTAAATGTTTTAAATAATCACCTAAAATAAAAAATCTGCAAGGGGACAACTCATTTTAAATTGAAGAATATAAAAGAAATTGTCTACCTTAAGTTTAAAAATATGGAAACAAATAAAAATTTAAAACTAAAATGACTTCAGTGAATCCCGGATAACGCCGGGTAGATACAGCTACTAAATTATAAAATCATCAATTTATTTTTAAAAGATTGTTTAGTTTGGACAAAACAATCTATAATATGAAACATTTTTAACCATTAACCGAAAAATCAGATCCCGTAATATTTTTTATTGAAGAATCGGTAAATTTATAGAACTGGACCCCTCTTATTCCGCCCCCTAAAAAAAAAGTTTATACGTTTTTTAGGCAAATTACATGTAAACAGCCTCAACAAATATCCGGTACGAAAAAAATAATGACTGAACACATTTTTGTATTTTCGCCTAGTTAAATCTTGCTCGACCATATCTGTTGTATTGATGGAACTGTATTATTAAAATTCATTTGAATTGTAGAAATAAAAAATTTGAATTGTAGAAAAAAATTGAATTGTAGAAGAAAAAATTGAATTGTAGAAGAAAAAATTTAAATTGTAGAAAAAAAATTTAAATTGTAGAAAAATAAAATTTAAATTGTAGAAAAAATTTGGATTGTAGAAGAAAAAATTTGAATTGTAGAAAAAAAAATTTGAATTGTAGAAGAAAAAATTGAATTGTAGAAGAAAAAATTGAATTGTAGAAGAAAAAATTTGAATTGTAGAAAAAAAAATTTAAATTGTAGAAAAAATTTGAATTGTAGAAGAAAAAATTGAATTGTAGAAGAAAGCATTTGTCATTTTAGACGCATCAATTAGTATATATTCTAAAAAAACAAATTTCTTATTCTTGCAAATTGCAAAATTCTGTTTTTTGGTGGTTTTGTGCTAGGTTGGGTCTAATCTACAACATACTAAAAGTTGAACAAGATCAGAGTATGGGAACGTGTCAAATTTTGCCTTTTTTTGGTTAACAAATCATTTTCCATTTAAGTGTGAAGCACTAACTTGGTCAGTTTTCATGATAAATCAATACATCTTGGCTTTTTACCCAAGTTTTCGAGGTCAACCTTTCACATAAAAGGCTTACCAGTGACGCCAAATAAACTCTTATACAATATCAAAGAGTACCCCTACGCCCATTACCATTGTTTGCATGCACCCATATTTTAACCAAACTATGGTAAACCGTTTTTCTTCACACTCTGCAAAATCAGAAAGATGGATATCTGGGAGGAAACTCTTTCCCTCCTACAAACATGACCTTCTCTCACCTCTGTACAACACACAGAAATAAAACCATCACTACTTTCGTGTGCAGACACAAATTAAACTTCCAAGATAACACAAGTATTCGGATACCATTCGAATAACAAGTCGTTTAACAGGAAGCCATTACCTGAGCGCACCTGCGAAAAAAAGAAAGAAAAAGGAAACACACAAACAAATTATTTGACACGATAATTGACAAAAATACTTAGTCCAGTCCAGACGACTGCTAAATGTTTTAAATAATCACCTAAAATAAAAAATCTGCAAGGGGACAACTCATTTTAAATTGAAGAATATAAAAGAAATTGTCTACCTTAAGTTTAAAAATATGGAAACAAATAAAAATTTAAAACTAAAATGACTTCAGTGAATCCCGGATAACGCCGGGTAGATACAGCTACTAAATTATAAAATCATCAATTTATTTTTAAAAGATTGTTTAGTTTGGACAAAACAATCTATAATATGAAACATTTTTAACCATTAACCGAAAAATCAGATCCCGTAATATTTTTTATTGAAGAATCGGTAAATTTATAGAACTGGACCCCTCTTATTCCGCCCCCTAAAAAAAAAGTTTATACGTTTTTTAGGCAAATTACATGTAAACAGCCTCAACAAATATCCGGTACGAAAAAAATAATTAAAATTTTTATTATTTTGGATTTTAGGAGGGGGGATCACTTTCCTATATAAGTTATACGTAAAGTGAGCACCCATTTCTTGGCCACGGAATCTCATCCCTCACATTTATCCCTCTAAATAAATAAAAATTCTACTTTTTTTTTGCAAATTACATGTAAACAGCTATAACAAATATCCGCTATGAAAAAAAAAAATTAAAATTTTTATTATTTTAGATTTTTGTATATTTTTTTAGAAGTGCAAACAAGTGAAAATTAATAGCTCAAATGACTTCACTGCATCCCGGGCAACGTCGGGTCGGGATAGCTAGTAGAATTTGTAATTTATTGAATAAATGATGAAAATTGAATGAAAATTGTATAATTCTCAGATTGTTAGGGATTAAAATAAATGAACACTTTGTAAGAATAAAAACATTTGCTCAAAAGGTAAAACAATGGCAATTTTATTTCACGTATTCTTTCAACCAACAAAAGAAAGACGTTACCGTGCCAGTAAACGCCTCACACCTGACATTATCCTATATCTCTACAAAGCCACCATGGAGTATTGTTGCCACATCTGGGTTGGTGCATCATCCACTAGTCTCTTCCTCTTAAACAAGGTCCAAAAAAGAGTCACCAACTTGATAGGTCCCTCACTATCAACCAAGCTCCAGCCCCTGTCCCATCGCCACAATGTTGCTTCTTTGTGCCTGTTTTACAAGTACTTCAATGGATTGTGCTCTGATGAGCCTGCTTCTCTGGTACCCCCACGACGTAAATTCACTAGACCAACCCGACAATCTACCAAATCCCGTCCATTCACTGTGGAGGTCCCCAGATGCCGAAGAGCTTTCTACTCCAAAAGCTTCTTTCCTCGTGCTGCTGGACTCTGGAACTCCCTCCCTGCTCCCTGCTTTCCTGACGGTACTGACATGCATAAATTTAAAACTAATGTAAACAGACATCTCGCTGCGCAGCTCGTAATTTAGGTTGAACCCCTCCCCCAACCTTCACCCTTTTTTCTCAGTAGTCCTTACGTCCACAGTGGCGGCCTGCCTTGTTTGGGGTGAACTATGTTAAAAAAAAAAAAAGGGGGGTCCATGCCGCTGGTGAGTTAGACGGAGCACGCTTCATGTCCGCTTGGGTTGACATTTTAAGTCCAACTGGTTTAGAAGTGGGAAAAATGTGTAAGTAGTTCACGCAAAGTGTTTTAATTGGATAATAGATCAATCACTCTGCGTAGAAACATTAGTTTACATAGAAAGAAAATCGTCTATCAAAATGTAACTGCTACAGGGATGTTTACAAAAAGTAATCCTCTAGATTGTGTGGGGGTTATGTGTTCTTTTCACCGTCACTGGTTAGTTTATGATTAAAGTATTGCGTAATTATCGCATCTGTCTTTTTCACAATTCTTCCTCTGTTCGAAGAGGCAGCGGCAGTGAATATTGTTATTACATAATTGTCATACTATGGAATCCCCCCCCCCAATCCCCCACAACTAGGACTACCGAGGTTAGCTAGGAAATGAATGACAATAAAAAAACGACTCATTCATTAAACTCAACAGACCAGCGACACCACTGCAGTTAGTTGTTGACTTTCTGGGTGGCTAGATGACTATGACGAAAGTATCTGATTTCCGGTGGAAAGTGATTATATTCAGAGGACACTGGTTGTGGAAAGAGAGCAGCGACAGAGCTCAACTGAGAAAGGCTGTGCCGAGTGACGATGGAGTCAGTCTTAGATGAGATTTAGAAATCGAAAGATGGGGAGTTGGGTTGGACATAGAGGCATTAACCACAAAACCCTAACGATTCACATGCACACACGCACACATGCACACACGCACACACGCACACGTGCCCAACAGTCGTTTGTATACAATGTCTGTATCTGTGTTGCTTTTATTATGCGTGTAAATTGTGGGCTGTAGCCTTTCACCCGATGACCACCACATTCACTCACTCACTATCCAGGTTTAGCGTCGGGGGTTTTCTTCGACAGAGGTTCGACGCTGTCTGGCTGTCTTTATGCTAAGTCTCTCACGATTGTGGGGATTGACTGTGTCCATTTGTCATTGTTTACGGTCTTGCTTGATAGTTTCTTTCCATGTAACACTAGAAATATAGACACGGCTAAGAAAAAAATAATAATCAGAAACAAAATAATAATCAGAAAAAAAATAATAATCAGAAAAAAAATAATAATCAGAAAAAAAATAATAATCAGAAAAAAAATAATAATCAGAAAAAAAATAATAATCAGAAAAAAATAATAATCAGAAAAAAAATAATAATCAGAAACAAAATAATAATCAGAAAAAAAATAATAATCAGAAAAAAAATAATAATCAGAAAAAAAATAATAATCAGAAAAAAAATAATAATCAGAAAAAAAATAATAATCAGAAAAAAAAACCATGGCACATGCGCTTGGGTAAGGCGGTCCATCGGAGGCGCAGGCATAGCTCCACATACCAACTCTCGATTGGACAAAAGCTCAAATCAGCAGATATTCACTCTGAATGCCAGCATGTACTATAAAAACCCAAACACAGCATATTTCTCTTCCTTTTCTTTCCGAGAAAAACACGTTTGCAGATGATACATTCTGCCCTTTGGGCCGAACGACCCTCAATAAATAACACACACATTATGAGAAACTTTCAGGGACTACTAAACACAGTGCCAGCACATACATACACACTGTTAAATGAACGCACGTACTAAGTTCATACACACACGTAAATGCATAAGGCACAATAAACATACACACACTCTCTCACTATTAAAACAGGCATGCTAATATACGGACACTCCTCCATGCCTATCCCATGTACACACACGAAAACACACACGGCGCCATCCGAAATAAATATACATACACTGTAACACTGGCAAAATAGGCACGCTAATATAGTTACATAGTTAGTGGGTACGTTTGCTAGTATTCGTCTTGTGATTTTAATTCACAGGCCGATGTTGATACGACACCTGTCATCGGGTCAGCGAGTGCCGTCAAATGTCATCTCGATCCTGGTTGTGCTGAGAGCGGACGTGACGTCAGTGGGTGACAGTGAGAAGGAGAAACGACAGTCGGGTGGAAGATTTTGAGGGCGACAAACGTGCGAGAATATCTGGATGCCGACAGTGATTAAGACAAAATACGTAACCGGAAATGCACCTCCACCTCCCACCGCTGGCAGAAAGAAAGGGTCTACCCACACTGTCAATAAAAGGTCTTTCCTCAAATCGATAGTTCTTAATTCTTCGTGGTTGTGAAATAATTAATTGCAGGTGTCCTCAGTCATTGGGAGGACAGCCGACGAGCGGCAGAATTTTGTGAGGCACGCGGTAGAAAGGTACGTTATCAACTCGTATATTAATTTGATTGTGAACTGTAAGGCGTTGATCCTCCTCTAAGAGGGGAGGTATGCAAAAATATACACACACTCCGCCAGCCGAAACAAATATGTATACTCAGTTTTTTCTTACAGCCAAAACTACTCTTCTTTTACCAGAACGTTCTTGAGACTCGTTGAACTTTCGTATTCTACTTTATATTTTTGTATTCTACTTTATATTTTCGTATTCTACTTTATATTTTTGTATTTTACTTTATATTTTTGTATTCTACTTTATATTTTTGTATTCTACTTTATATTTTTGTATTCTACTTTATATTTTTGTATTCTACTTTATATTTTTGTATTCTACTTTATATTTTCGTATTCTGCTTTATATTTTTGTATTCTGCTTTATATTTTTGTATTCTACTTTATATTTTTGTATTTTACTTTATATTTTCGTATTCTGCTTTATATTTTTGTATTCTACTTTATATTTTCGTATTCTACTTTATATTTTCGTATTCTGCTTTATATTTTCGTATTCTGCTTTATATTTTCGTATTCTACTTAATATTTTTGTATTCTACTTTATATTTTTGTATTCTACTTTATATTTTTGTATTCTACTTTATATTTTCGTATTCTGCTTTATATTTTCGTATTCTACTTTATATTTTCGTATTCTGCTTTATATTTTCGTATTCTGCTTTATATTTTCGTATTCTACTTTATATTTTTGTATTCTACTTTATATTTTTGTATTTTGCTTTATATTTTTGTATTCTACTTTATATTTTCGTATTCTGCTTTATATTTTCGTATTCTACTTTATATTTTCGTATTCTGCTTTATATTTTCGTATTCTACTTTATATTTTCGTATTCTACTTTATATTTTCGTATTCTACTTTATATTTTTGTTACTCTTTCTATTTCATTGTCTTGAGTTGTTAATAAAATTAATCATTTTGACGAGACTTTGCCATTCTTTCTTTTGATAATGTCCTATCCGCAACACCCCATCCATAAGGGTCTAGAATTTGGAATTTCGTAAAGAATTTCTTTCATGAATAGCCAGCTTGTTTGTGTCTTTAAAAAAAAATGGCGTGATTTCAGATAAAATTTGTTCAAGTAAATATTTAATGCTTATGAATGCATTTATCTAAAGCGCCAACTCTGTCGAAGGCAGATATACCCACATACTACTCATGCAACCAAACAGTCATTATTTATTAAGCAACACCCGGTCTGATGTCTGCATGAATTCAAAATATCACTTATCATGGAACGTTGGCCTTTACGTCATATAATATAAGTCTTTCTTTATAACTGGTGTGCATGCTTATGAAATATAGTAAGTCTAGTGTAATCAAATTAGGCCAACAAATTAACCTTGAATATATTTGGAATAAAACATATTTTGTATCGTTGTACCGGCTTATTTTATGCAGATTTATTTTACCTCCTGTGCAGAAGGTTAGGCACAAGGTCAGCGCACTTGATGAAGTGTAGTCTGGCCTACAAAATATGCTTGAGCATCCCCCTGCCAGTGCCACAAAAAGGTATGGTCGAGACTGAAATAATTGCCAACCAAATAAATATTTGGTGAGCCCAAAAAGTGACCTCCCACCATCGATACAGAAGGCCATGATTCACTCCCCTAAAGGCCATGATTCACTCCTCTAAAGTCCATGATTCACTCCCCTAAAGGCCATGATTCACTCCCCTAAAGTCCATAATTCACTTCCCTAAAGTCCAACCCTTCCCAACCGAGGTAAGAGCAGCTGCTACATGGTAATGTCAGAGCTACCTTACTAACAGGGTTTCCGGTGAAAATCCAGGAGTCAACATCAGGATCCGTCGCCCTCTAGTCGCCTCTGCCTCTGCATGTGGCAAGCAAAGACGTGTCTGGTGCAGATCCATAAATCAATGGATTGAAAGTGACAATGTTCCTTTTGCGACATTCCTTTGTGTTTTCTGGGCCAAACCTTCCCCGACTTCATATGCAACCCCTGAGCCTTGTTGTTCTTGGTATCAGGGGTAAACACGTGCGACCAACGATGAAGACTTCATGCAGACCAGACAATCCTGAGGCACGATCTTCGTGAGCTCGATGAAGAAAGCGCTGAACGAGGATTTCATTACTCCCCTCATACAAGAGTCACAAGGGTCAACTACTAACTGCCAATCAAAAAGCTAACTGCTTTACAGATGGGGAAAACCTTCTCAACAAGGTGAAACACACAGTCAAGACGTGGATACTCTGGTTCTTCTTAGGACCATTTGCCCAACGCACAGAACAACAGGTGACTAGTTTACAGCCGCACAAAGTTCCAAGCAAAATGAAGACTAAGTTCCCTCAAACTGGGATGGTCTTTGGGTGCGTTTCCAGTGAAGGCTATGTCATGCCTCCCAACGTGTTTGAAAAAGGAACTCGGCCTCAATTCAGATGGCTGTAATTAGTTGCTATCCAACTGGTGTCAAGCGCTGGATGGCGAGAGTGGCTACGGGAAGACTGCACATGTAGTAACAGGACTCACACCTTCTGGGAAACCCAGAAGTGGCTGTCTGAGAATTTCCACGACGTCACTAGCCTCAACATCTAACCCCCAAACTCGCCTCACCTAATTGAAACCCCATGAACTATTATGTGTGGGGCGCAGTTGAGAAAGACACCAACAGTACCGCCTGCAACACCAGGGATGAGCTGATTGCCAGGATCAAACTAATGTTCCGGCGTCTCTCAAAGGACACCGTGAAAGCCGTGTACTTAAGATTTAGGTACTGTTTGGAGGCCGTGCTGGTGCCTACGTGCGGTTTCTTTGAGTGAGCTGTGATCGGCAAAAGATCCTGGGAGGTGACGGTTGTTAAGTGAATATCGACACGGACTGAAGACCTGGGTGTTCCAAGTTCGAATCCAGTCGGTTCCACAGTACCACTCTCACTTAGGGATGTTGGCAACCTTCTCGTGGTCGTTCCCGTAAGTATCCGATGTAAATCCAGAAAGATTTCTAACTGGAAAAACATCGGGAGAAACTAATGCCAACACTAGAATCATCTGATTCACACGAAAGAAGAAGAAGGCAAAAGATCCTTTAAGTGATGCATTTTGAACTTCGAGAATACACATTAATTATTGTCCGATTTTTCTTTCCTTTCCAAAATGTGTCAAATTTATCTCGAACATGCTGTACATGGTAGCGCATGACAAAGGTCTTCCATCGAGGATGTGCTGGTTCTTCATCACAAGTTGCACAACGCGCCAAACAAGAAGTGGCTAGTCTACAATCTGCAGCGAGGCTCCACAGACATTCAAATACTCCAGTGTTTATTGTAACTCACTAAGTGTTTTCGTACCAGCGAAATTTCCACAAAGAGCTTCTAGCGCGCTTTGTCCCCTTTTTGCCCGAAACTGAAAGAGAGATAGATTCAGAATAACTTCGGATTCGTATGATCAAAGAGAAGATAGAACGTGACACGGAGACTGCGCTGATCAATTTGGATCAGTCCAAAGCTTTTTAAAGGGTCGACCATCACTTTTTGTCACCTGTTTTAGAGACTGCTGGTTTTAAACCGGACTTCCACAAAAATGGATCTCCATTCGGTATCACTCACCAACAGCTGTGGTGCAGGTGAATAGAAAGCCTTTCGGGTCTTTTGCTGTCTCTCGGCATCAGATTTATCCGCTGTGTCCCCTACTCTGCATCCTTGCATTTGGGTTGCTACTTCACAAGCTAAGTGAGCGGGTGGCTAGTTCAGTCACATGCAGAATCGCTTTGCTAGAGTTTCCATCTTCGTCTGAAGATAACTGCTGATAGATTTTCTATATCCCAAAGAACTTTCTACTTTTCCTTTCCTCACTCAGACACTGTACAACTTTCTTCCACCTATACCAAACAGTGTAGGTAATTGAATTCACCCTTTCGTTGTTGTTATAAAAAAGGTTTTGTTTTTTCCTTCGTGTGACGGTTTTCGTTACTTACTAATAATATATCGGAGTTGATTTTAACATTTTCTATTAAGAACAGCTCTTCTACACTCGATTCCTTTTCACAAACTGAGCGGGGGGGGGGGGTGTAATCAAACTGATATAAAAAAATGTTAGAATTAGATTTTGTCATTTTAATTCACTCGCGAGTAAACATATTTAGCAGCCAATCTTAGCATAGACTGTTAAGACCAACTTTTATAATATTGTTTATAATAACTTGTAAAGTATATGCATGTCTTCTGACTGAACACATTTTTGTATTTTCGCCTAGTTAAATCTTGCTCGACCATATCTGTTGTATTGATGGAACTGTATTATTAAAATTCATTTGAATTGTAGAAATAAAAAATTTGAATTGTAGAAAAAATTTAAATTGTAGAAAAAAAATTTAAATTGTAGAAAAATAAAATTTAAATTGTAGAAAAAATTTGGATTGTAGAAGAAAAAATTTGAATTGTAGAAAAAAAAATTTGAATTGTAGAAGAAAAAATTGAATTGTAGAAGAAAAAATTGAATTGTAGAAGAAAAAATTTGAATTGTAGAAAAAAAAATTTAAATTGTAGAAAAAATTTGAATTGTAGAAGAAAAAATTGAATTGTAGAAGAAAGCATTTGTTATTTTAGACGCATCAATTAGTATATATTCTAAAAAAACAAATTTCTTATTCTTGCAAATTGCAAAATTCTGTTTTTTGGTGGTTTTGTGCTAGGTTGGGTCTAATCTACAACATACTAAAAGTTGAACAAGATCAGAGTATGGGAACGTGTCAAATTTTGTCTTTTTTTGGTTAACAAATCATTTTCCATTTAAGTGTGAAGCACTAACTTGGTCAGTTTTCATGATAAATCAATACATCTTGGCTTTTTACCCAAGTTTTCGAGGTCAACCTTTCACATAAAAGGCTTACCAGTGACGCCAAATAAACTCTTATACAATATCAAAGAGTACCCCTACGCCCATTACCATTGTTTGCATGCACCCATATTTTAACCAAACTATGGTAAACCGTTTTTCTTCACACTCTGCAAAATCAGAAAGATGGATATCTGGGAGGAAACTCTTTCCCTCCTACAAACATGACCTTCTCTCACCTCTGTACAACACACAGAAATAAAACCATCACTACTTTCGTGTGCAGACACAAATTAAACTTCCAAGATAACACAAGTATTCGGATACCATTCGAATAACAAGTCGTTTAACAGGAAGCCATTACCTGAGCGCACCTGCGAAAAAAAGAAAGAAAAAGGAAACACACAAACAAATTATTTGACACGATAATTGACAAAAATAATAAATTATGAAGACAAACAATGAAGCAGATAGAGTTGAAAATGTCAACACGACAACTATTGAAACACTCCCAATGAAAGAGGATATTTAGAAGCAGGTTTTAGCAGCGAGTGTTAGGACCAATTTCCACAATATTGTTTGTAACAACGAACGGTCGTTACACGAAAGGAAAAAAACAACATTTGTATAAACAAACAACGAAATGTATTTATTTTAATTATCTACACCGTTGGGTGTAGGTTAGAGAACGTTTGACGACATTGCCAAGGATGCTGCAAAGAAAGTGGGTTCCCTCTACAATGCTAGAAAACTTCTCACACCTGACAGTATCCTATATCTCTACAAAGCCACCATCTGCCCATGCATGGAGTATTGTTGTTACATCTGGGCTGGTGCACCAACCACAAGTCTCTCCCTCTTAGACAAGGTCCAAAAAAAGTCTCTAATCTAATAGGTCCTTCAATATCCACCAAGCTCCAGCCCCATCACCACAATGTTGCATCCTTGTATTTGTTTTACAAATACTTCAATGGATTGTGCTCTGATGAACTTGCTGCTCTAGTGCCTCCTCAACATAAATACACTCGACCAACCTGACAATCAGCTAAATCCCATCCATTCACTGTTGAGGTCTCCAGATGCCGGAGAGCCTTCTACTCCAATAGCTTCTTTCCTCGTGCTGATGGCTTTTGAAAATCCATCCCTGCTCCCTGTTTCTACGACTTTACCGACATGCAGAAATTTAAAACTAATGTGAACAAGCATCTCATTGCACAGCTCCCAATTTAGGATGGGTGCCTAAACTTTCACTGCAATTCTCAGTAGCCCCTTACGTCTACAGTGGCAACTTGCCTTGTTTGGGATGAACTATGTAAAAAAAAGCCAGAAATGTTTTGTACTGCCGAAAAACTACAAGCAGTTTATCTTCAGGCAAAGATAGCTGGTGCTCGGTGGTCCAGTTAACAAAAGCAGAAGAGAGAGATAGATAGAGAGAGAGAGAGAGAGAGAGAGAGAGAGAGAGAGAGAGAGAGAGAGAGGGGGAGGACGTCCTTCTTTGCTGCTTCCAGGAAACTCTCTGATAGCTATTGCGATTCCGAAAGATGTCTTTGTATGTATGTGTATATGTTTATATATTTGTATGGATGTGTATATGTTTATATATTTGTATGGATGTGTATATGTTTATATATTTGTATGGATGTGTATATGTTTATATATTTGTATGGATGTGTATATGTTTATATATTTGTATGGATGTGTATATGTTTATATATTTGTATGGATGTGTATATGTTTATAGATTTGTATGTATGTGTATATGTTTATATATTTGTATGGATGTGTATATGTTTATATATTTGTGTGGATGTGTATATGTTTATAGATTTGTATGGATGTGTATATGTTTATATATTTGTGTGGATGTGTATATGTTTATATATTTGTATGGATGTGTATATGTTTATATATTTGTGTGGATGTGTATATGTTTATAGATTTGTATGTATGTGTATATGTTTATATATTTGTATGGATGTGTATATGTTTATATATTTGTGTGGATGTGTATATGTTTATAGATTTGTATGGATGTGTATATGTTTATATATTTGTGTGGATGTGTATATGTTTATATATTTGTATGGATGTGTATATGTTTATATATTTGTGTGGATGTGTATATGTTTATAGATTTGTATGTATGTGTATATGTTTATATATTTGTATGGATGTGTATATGTTTATATATTTGTGTGGATGTGTATATGTTTATAGATTTGTATGGATGTGTATATGTTTATAGATTTGTATGGATGTGTATATGTTTATATATTTGTATGGATGTGTATATGTTTATATATTTGTATGGATGTGTATATGTTTATATATTTGTATAGATGTGTATATGTTTATATATTTGTATGGATGTGTATATGTTTATATATTTGTATGGATGTGTATATGTTTATATATTTGTGTGGATGTGTATATGTTTATATATTTGTATGGATGTGTATATGTTTATATATTTGTGTGGATGTGTATATGTTTATAGATTTGTATGTATGTGTATATGTTTATATATTTGTATGGATGTGTATATGTTTATATATTTGTGTGGATGTGTATATGTTTATAGATTTGTATGGATGTGTATATGTTTATATATTTGTGTGGATGTGTATATGTTTATATATTTGTATGGATGTGTATATGTTTATATATTTGTGTGGATGTGTATATGTTTATAGATTTGTATGTATGTGTATATGTTTATATATTTGTATGGATGTGTATATGTTTATATATTTGTGTGGATGTGTATATGTTTATAGATTTGTATGGATGTGTATATGTTTATAGATTTGTATGGATGTGTATATGTTTATATATTTGTATGGATGTGTATATGTTTATATATTTGTATGGATGTGTATATGTTTATATATTTGTATGGATGTGTATATGTTTATATATTTGTATGGATGTGTATATGTTTATATATTTGTATGGATGTGTATATGTTTATATATTTGTATGGATGTGTATATGTTTATATATTTGTATGGATGTGTATATGTTTATATATTTGTATGGATGTGTATATGTTTATAGATTTATATGTACAGGATTTACTGCTAAACTAATTAACCGACCATTATGAATTTAGATTTAACGGTGGGTAATATGGACTATATTTAGTTTAATTTAGTTTTATGCAAAGTGGGTAATATGGACTATATTTAGTTTAATTTAGTTTTATGCAAAGTGGGTAATATGGACTATATTTAGTTTAATTTAGTTTTATGCAAAGTGGGTAATATGGACTATATTTAGTTTAATTTAGTTTTATGCAAAGTGGGTAATATGGACTATATTTAGTTTAATTTAGTTTTATGCAAAGTGGGTAATATGGACTATATTTAGTTTAATTTAGTTTTATGCAAAGTGGGTAATATGGACTATATTTAGTTTAATTTAGTTTTATGCAAAGTGGGTAATATCGACTATATTTAGTTTAATTTAGTTTTATGCAAAGTGGGTAATATGGACTATATTTAGTTTAATTTAGTTTTATGCAAAGTGGGTAATATGGACTATATTTAGTTTAATTTAGTTTTATGCAAAGTGGGTAATATGGACTATATTTAGTTTAATTTAGTTTTATGCAAAGTGGGTAATATGGACTATATTTAGTTTAATTTAGTTTTATGCAAAGTGGGTAATATGGACTATATTTAGTTTAATTTAGTTTTATGCAAAGTGGGTAATATGGACTATATTTAGTTTAATTTAGTTTTATGCAAAGTGGGTAATATGGACTATATTTAGTTTAATTTAGTTTTATGCAAAGTGGGTAATATGGACTATATTTAGTTTAATTTAGTTTTATGCAAAGTGGGTAATATGGACTATATTTAGTTTAATTTAGTTTTATGCAAAGTGGGTAATATGGACTATATTTAGTTTAATTTAGTTTTATGCAAAGTGGGTAATCTGGACTATATTTAGTTTAATTTAGTTTTATGCAAAGTGGGTAATATGGACTATATTTAGTTTAATTTAGTTTTATGCAAAGTGGGTAATATGGACTATATTTAGTTTAATTTAGTTTTATGCAAAGTGGGTAATATGGACTATATTTAGTTTAATTTAGTTTTATGCAAAGTGGGTAATATGGACTATATTTAGTTTAATTTAGTTTTATGCAAAGTGGGTAATATGGACTATATTTAGTTTAATTTAGTTTTATGCAAAGTGGGTAATATGGACTATATTTAGTTTAATTTAGTTTTATGCAAAGTGGATAATCTGGACTATATTTAGTTTAATTTAGTTTTATGCAAAGTGGGTAATATGGACTATATTTAGTTTAATTTAGTTGTATGCAAAGTGGGTAAAAAGGGGATGGAAGTCCTTCATGAAAATTCAGATTTTAAAAAATTTTAACAATAGGTATTAGACAACAATTAAAAAATTTTTTTTTTGAATGGAAATCGCTCCAGACAAGGCATGAAACCAGTTGATGTAAGGAGCTAACAAAAATATGATCATCGCAAAGACAGGAAATGCCTTTTGGCCTTTGTCTTGAAAAGACCAAGGAGGAAAACAGTCAGCAGGAAGAGAGTTCCACTAGTCTGCAGTTTTTGAGAAGAAGCTACTGATATAGAAATTAATAAATATTCCACAAATTTCAGTTTCTTTGGAGTATTTTTTAAGGGTTTTTAGGGGGCATCATATGGGCA
>OY744533.1:13441472-13453972 GCA_963556195.1 Sepiola atlantica
AAATAAAAGTAAAAAAAAAACAAAAAAAAAAACAAAAACAAAAAACAAAAAACAAAAAACAATCTGAGAGAACAAGAAAAAGAAAGAAGAAAAATCGAGTTACGTATACGGTTGAGCACTCTGGCCTACAAAAAATGCCTGGGCAATCCCGTCGGCATTCCTCAGTTGAGGCGCCTCAGGCTATTAGCAATAAACTAACCTCTTCTAAAAGAGTGAGAAGGCAAAGTCTGGGACGTTGACCTCCTAGAACTACACAGGACAAAACCCTAAGACCACGGAATCAAGGTCCAAAATGGTACCGGTCTAAGGGATGCAGCATCCATCGGAACAGATACTACACTTTCATCTCAGCCAAAAGGCTGAGAAAAAATGTTTTATATATATATATATATATGTGTAGTTTTTAATTTTTATGTAATGTTTATTTCATGCTATATGAATTTCTTATATATATATATATATATATATATATATATATATATATATATATATATATATATATATATATATATATATAAATATATATAAAGAAATTCATATAGCATGAAATAAACATTAGATACAAATTAAAAACTACACATTTGAAATAAAATTCGGACACAAATAACCTTAGAATTAAGAAATTGAACATATACTATCGTTGTGGTTGAGCATTTAAGAAACGAGGTATGATTTAATTGTACTGTTTATGATTGGCTGATTTGCATTGAATAACAAACATATTTTATTTGATCGTGCATACAAAATATTAGACCCACTCCCCTTGGAGGGGAGGTAATGCAACAAAACGCCAATGTATACGGCTAACCATAACCCATACATATGTCTCCTTATTCAAATGGTTCTGGACTAGATCTCTAAGATTTCTCAAATGCATAGAAACTCGGGAAAGAATATTGATCATTGGTGTGCATGTTCCTGTCCTTCTTATCAATAACGGTCTCCTGTTTATAGCGGCAGGGATCAACTCTTTGCAAAAACAATTGGATCTTTGAGTCTAACAGTCAGACTTATAAATAATAGTTTATGTTTTTTTTTTCTTTTTGTTTTGTTGCAATCCTAAGAGATGTTCCCAATGGATATCAAATCAAATCAAACTGACCAGAATACACATTCATTTCCCCCCGCTCAAACATCGGGCTTGTTGACCAAACAATGAATAAAGATGACTCTCGATGCTTCTCCAAGGCTCAGAAGTGTTTTTAAAAGAGAAATGCCAAAAGCTAATAATGGAAGCCAAAATAAATTGAACTCGAATAACGAAAAAGCTAATTTGAGTGAACTTGCCGATCGAAAATTGTTCAATGGTATTTACTTTTATTAGGTACCCCTTTCAAAAGCCTTGGACGTGCTTAATTGTTTCAAACCAAGCGACATTTTTTTTGATAACCCGTAAAAAAGTAAACATAAAATGTGTTTGAAACAGTTTCTTAATGAAAATCTTTTTTTGTTTTGTTTTAACTTTGTTCACCCCAAACAAGGCAAGTTGCCACTGTAGACGTAAGGGGCTACTGAGAATTAGGGTGAAAGTTTAGTAGGGGGGATCCTAAATAAGGAGCTGTGTAGCGAGGTGCTTGTTCACATTAGTTTTACATTTTTGCATGTCGATAAAGTCGTGGAAACAGGGAGCAGGGAAGGAGTTCCAAAGGCCGGCAACTCGAGGAAAGAAGCTATTGAAGTAGAAGGCTCTTCGGCATCTGGTGACCCCTACAGTGAATGGATGGGATTTAGGTGATTGTCAGGTTGGTCGAGTGTATTAACGTTGAGGGGGCACGAGAGCAGCAAGTTCATTGGAACACATTCCATTAAAGTACTTGTTAAACAGGCACAAGGATGTAACATTGCGACGATGGGACAGGGGCTGGAGCTTGGTGGATAGTGAATGACCTATTAGATTAGATACTCTTTTTTTGACCTTGTCTAAGAGAGAGAGAGAGAGAGAGAGAGAGAGAAAGAGAGAGAGAGAGAGAGACTAATAGATGGTGCACCGACCCAGATGTAACAACAATACTCCATGCATGGGCAGATGGTGGCTTTGTAGAGATATAAGATACTGTCAGGTGTGAGAGGTTTTCTAGCACGGTAGAGGAAGCCCACATTCTTTGCAGCAGCCTTGGCAATGTCTTCTATGTATTTGTTCCAATTCATGTTACCTGTGAAGGTTAGGCCGAGTTTGTGCTACCATATAACGTTACATAAGTAAAAAAAAAAAAAACACAAAAAAACACAATATCGTTCATTGATAATATTTATTGAACTCCGAAATTCGGGATCAAACGACGCAGTCTCAACAGTAAGACGTTAACAATTCGTAAAATCTAGAAAAGAAAAACAAAACAGGAAATAACAACGGAAAACAAAGTTCGTAATTATTTTCTCGTAACAATTTATGAGAAGAATTCAACAAAAGAATTTACGTTTCTTTACATTTAGCATTTTCCCAAAATACCAAGTCGTCTTCAACTCTTGGAGTACATGAAGAAAATGTCGCTCAACTTCAACAGACGTTCTATTTTTCAGTTTTCATTCGCGAATTGCGGTCTGAAAGAAAACAAATAATAGAGATAGATGTTGTCAACGCTTGACGAGGAATATATATATATATATATATATATATATATATATATATATATATATATATATATAAAATGTAATTGCCTCGCTTGGATGCTTGAAAAGGTCATACGGTCGAAATAAATTATTGCACCGGTGATTATGTGATTCCGTGTTACTTTACTTTATTTTATTCTTGCTCTGTTTATTACATTGAGCTCTCATACCCGGATTTCCTTCTGGAATGTATTTCACTCTAACACACACACACACACACACACACTATATATATATATATATATATATATATATATATATATATATATATATATATATATATATATATATATATATATATAATGATAATAACCCAGGCAAGCTAAACATCCACAGGATAGGAATCCAAAGAATTTCAACCGGTCTTATAAAAAGTGCTCAATATCAAATTTTTATGTACAAAATCTGCAACACTGGCATGTCGATGTTATCGATCAACAGCTGTTATGAACTGAGATCTCATCGGGCAGAGTTAAAATATTAAAAAAATATAATTTTTTTCGAAATAAACCGTAGCTGTTGGAAATTGAAATGCGTAAATTTTTTATGAAATGAAACGGATGTTTTTGTTTTATTTATACTTATTTTGTTTTTTGTTATTTATTCTTTTTATTATAGATATTATGTGTAAAGTATGTTGGGAGTGTGGTATAAAGTAACTAGCCTAGATCTAAATTCAAGTTTTGTTCGGATAAAATAAGTTTGCTGATTAAAGGAGATAAATTGTAGAAGCCATTACGTTGTTTAATAGTGTTTTAGTTTATAATGAGTGCTGATTGAATAAGTCTTCGCCGAGATTTATTTAAAATGAATTTAACGATTCTAGCCTGCTCCAAATTAAAAGAATGATCGTGTTGTAATGGGTGGGATAAAAGTGCGTTCAGAGAATTTTTATTCTTTATATCTCTTTTATGTCCACCAAGCCTTTATTTCAGTTCCCGTTGAGTTTTGTCTACGAATATCTGATGACAATCACAATCACTACATGGGATAATGTATATACCTGCATCAGATGTGTTTTAAAAAATGTCTTGTTGTTTTTAATGTTTGTTTTATAGTTTGTGATGTAGTTTGTATTGTCGGGATTCCTAGTTTATTTAGAGTGTTGCAAATTATTGTAGAAGAAGATGTCTATTCATGAGAGAAATGTCCGGTGTATGAGAGTTTTGCTTATTGTCTTTTGAAAATATTTGTAAGGATTTTTTCTTTGCATTTAATATGAACTATGTGGGGTATTGCAATGTTTTTAATGAATTTATGATGTATTTGAATTCTTCGTCTAGATATTGTGGACTACAGATTCTGAAAGCACGTAGGAAAACAAAACAATTATCATGCCTTTCTTTATTTCGTCGTTATGGTGTGAATAAAAATGTATATAGTCGTTTTTATGAGTGGGTTTTGCAATGCACTTTAAATGATAAGTTATTGTTGGATTTTATTATAAGTGTGTCTGAAAATGGTATCGGGTTATTTTTCTCTGTTTCATAAGTACATTTTATGGAGGATTCGACTGTGTTTAATATGAGATTTTTAATGTGTGTGTTTTCGGGTAGAAAAATTAGAATGTCATCAATATATCTAAAGTATTCAGTGTTTGGAGGTAATCTAAATTTGAAAGGGCCAGATTCTAGGAATTTGTGCTAACATCACACACGCTCATCCCCCTCCCTAATGGTTTTAATAACTCCGACCGCTACCATTCCCCCACACACTTTCCACAGTTAACTCAATTTCTTCCACTGCTACCATCTATTTGTAGCTCATAATTGATCTTTTCATACTGTTTCAAATATCTGTACTTATGTGTTATTTCTTCAGATCAATCATCTTGAGGAAGTCTTGAAATAAAGACAAAACGTTGATGAATACATAAATACTATTTTTGGTTTCCCTTTTTTATTTTCCACATATATATATATATATATATATATATATATATATATATATATATATATATATATATATATATATATATATATATATATAGCGAATAAACGGTGATAATTTTATCACTTTATCGGCGGGCTTAACGTCCAGAGCGTTCTACTTTTTTAAAGGAAGGAACGATGCATTTTAAAGCTAGTGATGCCATGCTGTGTTAATACTACACTTACAGTGCTCTACATTTTTAATTTCTTTTTTTTAATTAGAGATTAATTTTATTCTGTAAAAGAAGAGGGTATAAGACAGATAAAGGAAATAATGTGACGTGTCATCATGAAGGGAGAATTTATTGTGAAAAAATTCATCGAAAAAATATCGAAATGTTGCAATTCAAAAGAGAAGATAATGGTACGACAAGCGACTTACTCGGGCGAATTCGTTTTCTTTTATACATGAACGAATATAGGTAATCGCAGTGACCGCAGCAGGGCTTTCCTGTAAAAGAAAAGATCATGCAATTTGAAAGATGTGCTTTTCCGTTAGACACTAAATGATGCAATCTTCGGTAAAAGTACAGAATAGTTAACACTCGAGAACTCGTAAGCAAAAAAAAAGACAAAACCAAAAAAAACAATGAATAATTTATATAAAATGCACTAGAATAAAATTCTCTACCGAACTCGCCTAGTTTTAACGTGTGTAAACGATTTCTAGGTTTTTGTTTAAACGTTAAAAGTACGGAATAGTTAACACTCTAGAACTCGTAAATCCCCCAAAATGGCGGAATCGCGTGGATTTAACGCGTGGAAACGATTTGTCAGAATTTTTCAAATTTGTATTAAAACACTTACAAATCGTTTCCACACGTCAAATTTACGTGGGTTCAGTATAGAGTTATAGACTAATGCGTTTTATATAAATTATGGGCTGTTTTTTGTTTTTTTGGGGGCTTACGAGTTACAATCACTAACGAATAATACATGTCAGCTATTTGTTAAAACCGGTTTTTAAAAAGTCTTATGCAAATGATAAAATGACTACATATCAAGCGGTTGAAGAATGGTTTTTAAATTATTCAGTTCAGTAATCCGCCTGGCCTGTTCAGGTCGTCGTGTACCGCACCAACACTTTGAAACGGTCGTTGTATACCGTATTTCGAGTCATCATGTAGGTGTCGAGGCAGAAATATTAGATCTGGTAGTTTGTCATTGCTTTCCAAACTTGTAGTGTCCGTCTCACCGACGGTTAGCCCCCATTGTTGTCCCTTATGTGAAATCGTCCGCCAGATGCTGTTTTTTGAGAGGATTCTAAAATGATTTAGTCTGTGAAAGTTGGCTGATGATTGTACCGTCTAAATACCAGATGAGAATACGTTCTCAACAATCAGTCCGACAGACACCGGCCATTTCGGTGGCTTTTATAATGTTGGACTAGCGAAAATAGACTCCCTAACGGTCGTCTAGTTTTGCTAGGCTGCCGCGTTCTTGGGTGGTGAGACATTTTTAGTTAAAAAAATTTTTTTTTTTAAATTTGTCTCCGAATATTTTTTGTTTAAAAAGGAAAAAATGATTTTTTTTCCCGCCAAATTCCCCCCCCCCCCAAAAAAAATTTGGGGGTATTATGTCTTGGGTAGTCTTAGGAGGTCCACCTTCCCAGGCCTTGCTTTCCCTCTTTGGAAAGGGTTGGTTTATTGCCAATTGCTTGAGGCGCCCCTACCGGGGAATTCTGACGGGGCTACCCGAGCTATTTTTAGAGGCCATTAGTTCTTAGGCTAGGGTGCTGGCTTTTTTCCTCACGCCTTCCGGCCTTGTGCCAAATCTTCCTGCTATGGACCGGAAGTAACCCCAGGGCCACTTCCGTCCACTACTCGATCCCGCTGCCACCGGAGGAGCACAATAGACGAGAGAGCGTCACCTGCCAGTCTTCGGGCATCAAAGAAAGGGAAAAGGCGCCATTTTACCGGAAGGCATCCGTCAACCGACTTGCTTCACCACATCTTGCTGGTCAGCCGAGATCGTTGCATCGGTGTGCCCGCTGCTGCACCCAAGCAGCTACTATGAAGCACTGGTGAGACTTAAGCATCGCGTGGTGTTTACTGGACCAGACCACCTGCAGGTGACAGATGCGGCTGTCCGGTCTGCAAAGGTACTACACACATCATAGTCCAGTTCAATCTAGTGTATTAGTCGCAGAAGAATGACTCTTTGCTGTGGCGTGTTTAGAAGAAAGGGAAGATAGCAGTTCCGTTCTATTATATATATCCGCCAAAACGTAATGCGGATTTATTTCTTTTATTATTGTCTGTAGTTTAAAATGCCGCCTTTCATGCCTCGTTGCTGTTTCATACTACATAATGTATACTACACATACACTTTAACCATAATGTATACTACATACTACATACAGCTGCGGCTGTTTCATACAACATACTGTAAAAAAACCCAGCCACGTGGGCGACTCTATTATCAATAGACGCCCTCCCCCCGCTATACTATCTTCCGCATGATTTTTAGTAAATGAAAAATCGAAAAGCATGTCATGCAAAGAGCAATAAAAAAGTGCAACTATCGAAGCTTAAATATTCACATTGCTGCAAAGATTTGGGGGCAAATGAACCCTACGACCAGAACGGGTTGTGGTCTTGTAACCTGGTGTAGGAACAGGTGTTCGGCAATATGCACAAACGGAGGGTCACGTGAGTGTTTCTGTGGCCTTTTCGCTAGGAACAAAGTGTAGTATCTGTTCTGATGCTACACTTAGTCTATTATGTCCTCGGTTTAGTAAAGGAAAATTCCTTCTAGACGAAGGCAATTTTATATTTTTGTTCCAATCCAGAGTGCCTCTTTTTACAGAGCTGGATTTTCCCCATATTAAAAACCGACCTTGTGTCTAACTTTTCCATTAGTAAGGAAGCAAGTGAATAGGAACAACATCTGTGTCAACATGAGCCCGCTTTAATCTGTGAAGAGAAATTGTTTCTCTGGACCACTTTACGTCCATAATAATCACGTCGGGGTCACCAGTTTAAATGGTTTCTATGGTGTATTGAAAAAAAGGAGAAATAGCAGTTCTGTTGTGCTTCTATAAAATATGTCTGCCAAAAACGCAATGGAGATATTTTGGACTTGGATTATTTATGTAGTTTTATATGGCGTCCTTCATGTCTCGTTGCTGTGTTGCTTCTATTTTATACTACATAATAGAAAAAAAACAACAAAAAAACACAGGGGCGACTCTATTATCATAACGGATCCCTTGCTACTGTTATATTTTCAATTACCAATGCGTGTATAAACCATTATAAACACCAGTGCTGTCGTCGTCCGGAACCCAGATTCTATTCGTCTGTTGATAAACCCACTCGGACGCCGATGTTTATACAAAAGGTGTATTACAAAGAGAAGAACAGCCACAAAAAACATCAGAGCACCGGGTTACTTGTGTATGCATGAAAGAGAGAAAGAGAGAAAGAGAGAAAGAGGGGGGAGAGAGAGGGAGAGAGAGAGAGACAGACATACAGGCAGGCAGGCAGACAGACAGACAGATAGATAGATAGATAGATAGATAGATAGACGGATAGCTCGTCCCTCTACACCTAGTTACATTGTGCGCCCCTCCTCATTGGGGGACGATGCTCCTCGGACACATCTTTCCTGCTTAAACTCTCACCAGCCAAAAAAAAAAAGAAGAAAATCTCTGTTCAGAAGTCATGCGGTTTTGTAACTTCCGTTCTGGGGTCACCTCTGACTCTTAAGGTGTCACTGAAACTTTCAATTCAAACAACAACTCTCGTTATATCATTCTAAAATGCTTACCGGTTTGATGCTTACCTGAAGCTGTAAATATCCGAAGAATTTCG
Organism: Sepiola atlantica; assembly: GCA_963556195.1. NCBI lineage: Eukaryota > Metazoa > Mollusca > Cephalopoda > Sepiida > Sepiolidae > Sepiola > Sepiola atlantica. Next base: position 13,449,829 of record OY744533.1, read on the forward strand.
CATTCATATAAATACAGCGTGTGTTCAAAGTGTTCAATAACCAGTTATATATTTATATATTCATATATTGGCAGGATTCGAAAAAAAAAATAACAGTAAAAAATAAAAACAAGCTGATGATCCAATTCTATCTTTTCTATTGTATTTTTTCTTCTATTTTTCTTCTGCCAATTGAAATTCGTTATGTCAAAACAGTTGCACGCTCTCACCGGGTGTCAAAGAGTCTCTACTTCTTTCGATATTATTTTTTCGTATTACAATTAATGGTTCGCCAAGACATTAGAACTAGCAACGGCATCGAATGTTGTTTTTATATATCGACTCCCGATTGAAGAAAAAAAGCTCAAATCAGCAGTTTCTTTCAACCAATCAAACACAAGAGATATCACCTTCAAATCTTGCGCGTAGTATAAAAACCAAAACACAACGTTTTTCTTTTTTTTTCCTGTTCTCCTTCACAGACAACACGCGTGCGTAATTAACCATTTTGCCCAGGCCCGTTTTGGACGAAGGCCTTCAACAAACGCAACGAGAGACACATACGAACTTCTGTACATCTGACGAAGCACACACACACTGCTCACTGAACGCCTATACACAGTTCGTAACACACTCTCTCACTAACAAAATAGACAGGTTAATATACACAGACATCAGAATGCCTATCAGATTCATACACACGTAAACACACACGGCGCCAGCCGAAATGAAGGGGTGTACTCAATTTCTCTTATTTCACCAGAACGTTCTTTGACTCTTTGAACTTTCAATATATAATTTTCTTTTATTTTCGTTGCTACAAGATTTGTCTATACTAAATTGATATATTTTTCATCGATTTTATTCTGCCCGTCCAGCGAAGCATACACACACCTTGCACATCTTATGCATATACACAGTTCGTGCATACACTCTCTCACTAACAAAACAGACACGCTAATATACACACATACCTCACCATGCCTCTCGCAATTACACACACGTAAACGCAGAGACGACAGCTGAAATGAACACGTATACAGAATTTCTCCTTAGAGATAAAACACCCCATTTCACTGAGAACGTTCTCGGACACTTTGAACTCTCATTCTTTACGAACGCTTTATTCTTCATTGTCTTAACTAGTTATCAATAAAAAATATTATTTTCTAGGTCTACTTATCGTTTAATTTTCATCATAGATTTCCCCGCCACACTTTCTCCCTCTCCTGTTTCGCATTCGTTTTGCTCAGACGCATTTCCATCGGAAATTATCAAATTCAAATCGCAGAATTACGCAATTCTGAAAGAAAAGAAAAGATAAAAATATATAAATAACTAAGTAACAATAATGTTAGTAATTATGAAGCAAGTAATTGAGTGGGAGAGATGATCACTGGGAACTATGCAAATGCTACACACGTAGGTACATATATACAGTGAATCGACCGGGGTTACACATAAAAACGGTGACCTCTTTCAACTTGGTTTTCCGTTCATGCAACTATACATTTTTATACTAATGATTCATCACTGATCAAGGCCAAAGCCACACGAGGATAAAGGTTAATGCGATTGTAAATGTTATGGTAATTTACCCCCGCACACATGAACCCTTCCAGCTATAAATAGCAGCGGGTACTTCTCTTAGGGAAGTAAACATTCCAACAGACAGCCATGACAGTCGGACCGATCAGTCTCGCTGGTAACCTTTTCATTTGTTGTACGACTGTTTTTTCTAAATGAATAAACGCGAAAGTTTTTTTTTCATTTATAACTTCTATATTGCCATCAAAGCGGGTTACTCTTATTTAAATTAATAGTAAAACAATATTTTAAAATACTGTATATATCGTAGAGACGAAAGACCTAAAAGACATATCTTTGCGCGACTGATTTGCAAAAGTACTTTTTTAACAGTTCATAAAAAATTAACGTTTAGTGTTATTAATTTGTAATTTAAATGTTTTATTTTTCATATATATTTATATATATATATGTATATATATATATATATATATATATATATATATATGTATATATATATATATATATATATATATATATATATATATATATATATATATATGCAATAGTTTCGTCGATATTAACAGTAATTAATTAAAGTGATTTGATAAAAAAGAATAACTTACCAAAAATCTTTCTTAAAATATGCTAATCAATTTTCAAGGAAGGTTGTCGCGCCGAACCTGTTTTAACTAGGTCGTTAAATGAAACTAATATATCTTAGCAAGCTAGAAATGTATACCGACGCATAAGAAAGAGATCATAGAGAGAGGGAAAAGGTGACTGCTCTCCCCGCTCCCTCATCCCCTCTCCTTCCCACCGCCCTCTCTCATTTCCTCTCCTTTCTCCACTCTCTCTCTCGACGCCAAATTTTTTTTTTAATTGTTTTTAAAATAGCTCCTCTCATCTTCTACGTCTGGAGTTAATATTATAGATATTAGAGTGTTCAATCAAGATTCTCCTCTCAAATGTTGAGTCAGTAAAGCAGTGAAGAACACCAATTTTTTCTCTCTCCAATCGACCACTTAACTATTTTATAGTTTATATTTATTGTGGTCTTTTCTTGGTTTGGACAGATTCCGGGACAAATAATTCATCTTGTCTGGTGAAGTATCCAGCTTAGTGTTGTTGTGGTAGCATCACTAAGAGAAGGTGCACCATTTCTCGTATAGCTGTGTCAATGGGATCTTATTTGGGCTTCGAATGCTATTTTATTTTGAATAGTTGGTCAGAGTATTCTTGTGGGGCATGTCAGGTTGTCCTGACAAACCCTTATACAGACAGACTGAAGACACTCGAGGATGATGTCTAGTAAGTAATTCAAATTCTCTCCAGAGGCATTCAAACTTTCTATTCGAATTTTTGTTTCATTTTACTTCAGTCGAAGTTCTCAGAAATCAAGGGGCCCCTTCCTGGGACTAACACTTGATCTCTATATGAGATACATAGATATTCGAATATTCCATTAAAGTTCTCATTTATTTCTCAAACGTTAAGTTAGTAAAGAAATTAAGAATATTAATTTTCCTCTCCCCAATTGACCAGTTAACTATGTTATAGTATATCTTTCTTGTGATCTCTTGGTCTTATCGGATTCCAGGACAAGAATTTATCTAGTCTGGTGGAGTATCCAGCTGAATAGTTATTTGAGGTAACATCAACTCGAGAAGATGCACCATTCATCGCATGAACCAGTGTATAGCCGTGTCGAGGGATCTTATTTGGGCTTCGAATACTATGTTAAATTTTAAATAGTTGGTTAGAGTTAACTTGTAGGGTGAAGTATCCTCATGTCAAGTTGCCATGACAAACCCTTGTACAGTGAGACCGAAGACACTCGAGAATAGTATTTAGTAGGTAATTCAAACTTTCCTATAGGTAATTCAAACTTTCCTGTAGGTAATTCAAACTTTCCTATTATTGTGGATTTTCTTATGTTGTTTGAAACCTGGCACAGATTGAGACACTTTGCCTCATCGTTTGCAGATGGCTATTCCTTGAAGGAGATAGTTCATAGGTTCTTTTGGAGATGACTGCGACTGTGACCTGCTTTGCTCAGGCATACTTTACCACAGTCCTAACAGACCTAATCACGGAGAATCGCAACCATTTAATTTGTCATTTCTGAGCCCCTTTTCCTAACGTCTCTCTTAAGTCGTTCATGCTCAATGCGTCCTTTTATATTCATGCACACCAATATCGATGCCCCGTCTCTATGTTGATCTATTTAGCACAATCTGATCCCAATTACTGTTCAGGATCACACATATTTGTGGAACAGTCTATTAATGTATCTACATATATCTATATATATATATATATATATCTATATCTATACATATATATATACGTAGATATATATATATATATATATATATATATATATATATATATATCTACGTATATCTACATATATCTACACAGATCTACGTATATCTACATATATTTTCATATATCTACATAGATTTACATATATCTACGTATATCTACGTATATGTACACAAATATACATATATCTACATAGATCTACACATATCTACATATATCTACACATATCTACACATATCTACATATATCTACATATATCTACATATATTTACATATATCTGCATAGATCTACATATATCTACGTATATCT
>OY744533.1:13458972-13476472 GCA_963556195.1 Sepiola atlantica
AAATAAAATAAATCAAAGAATTCTTTTTAAATATTTAAACATTTGTTTGATGTGTAAAATACATATTATAATGTCCGTTCGCGCCAGCCGACCGTTAGAAATTAGCTTCCTGCACTGAAGATTGCGTAAGCATGAAACATCGATGTCTGTAGGTAATAAATAATTAATATTTATTTATAAATTTTATTAAAAGCCCCCTTTACTAAGGCTGGGCACTCTGAGTGAGTTTAATAACAAGCAGTACTACTAGCTTCATTGCGAGATCCAACATAGTTTGTTGTTGTAGATCACTATTAGCTGCGTGTGTAAATACCCGCCGACTTGGCATTTACAAAGTTAAATTCCTCCTAAATACCAAGCTAATTTGTGGTGGCCAAACGGAAAGGCTCTTGATTGCGAATCAGTGGCGATTTGGGATCGGAGTTCGCGCTCGCCGACCGTCGGAAATTAACTTCCTGCACTGAAGATTGCGTTAGCATGAAACATCGTGTACGTGTTTTGATATTTTTATATCTTTTATTTTTATTTTTTATTTTTTTCATAAATATCAAAACACGTACACACACACACCATGCGCAAAAACGCCAAACAATAACACATTTCCTCAAATGAAACAACACTCTTTCAAATCGAAAGACATTTCTTCAAATGGATTTACATATCTGATGAGAGCGGACCACCGCTTGAAACGCGTTATATAAAATTATAAAATGATAAAATAACAAAATAATAAATAAATGTTAAAAAAACTTTTTACAAATGTTGGTAGCCTTACTCCTTCACACACACACACACACACACACACACACACACACACACACACACACACACACACATATATATATATATATAAATATATATATAAGAGAGAAAGTAGGAAGGAGATAATTAAATGTCTTGGAAATCATTTTCGAATTTCAGAGGCTCGCGCAGTAAACACTTTATTAAATGGAAATGTTAATCAATAAAATAAATTGTTAGTGTCGTAAAAATGTTAATCAATAAAATAAATTGTTAGTGTCGTAAAAATGTTAATCAATAAAATAAATTGTTAGTGTCGTAAAAATGTTAATCAATAAAATAAATTGTTAGTGACGTAAAAATGTTAATCAATAAAATAAATTGTTAGTGTCGTAAAAATGTTAATCAATAAAATAAATCGTTAGTGTCGTAAAAATGTTAATCAATAAAATAAATCGTTAGTGTCGTAAAAATGTTAATCAATAAAATAAATTGTTAGTGTCGTAAAAATGTTAATCAATAAAATAAATTGTTAGTGTCGTAAAAATGTTAATCAATAAAATAAATTGTTAGTGTCGTAAAAATGTTAATCAATAAAATAAATTGTTAGTGTCGTAAAAATGTTAATCAATAAAATAAATTGTTAGTGACGTAAAAATGTTAATCAATAAAATAAATTGTTAGTGTCGTAAAAATGTTAATCAATAAAATAAATTGTTAGTGTCGTAAAAATGTTAATCAATAAAATCAATTGTTAGTGTCGTAAAAATGTTAATCAATAAAATAAATTGTTAGTGTCGTAAAAATGTTAATCAATAAAATAAATTGTTAGTGTCGTAAAAATGTTAATCAATAAAATAAATTGTTAGTGTCGTAAAAATGTTAATCAATAAAATCAATTGTTAGTGTCGTAAAAATGTTAATCAATAAAATAAATTGTTAGTGTCGTAAAAATGTTAATCAATAAAATAAATTGTTAGTGTCGTAAAAATGTTAATCAATAAAATAAATTGTTAGTGTCGTAAAAATGTTAATCAATAAAATAAATTGTTAGTGTCGTAAAAATGTTAATCAATAAAATAAATTGTTAGTGTCGTAAAAATGTTAATCAATAAAATAAATTGTTAGTGTCGTAAAAATGTTAATCAATAAAATAAATTGTTAGTGTCGTAAAAATGTTAATCAATAAAATAAATTGTTAGTGTCGTAAAAATGTTAATCAATAAAATAAATTGTTAGTGTCGTAAAAATGTTAATCAATAAAATAAATTGTTAGTGTCGTAAAAATGTTAATCAATAAAATAAATTGTTAGTGTCGTAAAAATGTTAATCAATAAAATAAATTGTTAGTGTCGTAAAAATGTTAATTAATAAAATAAATTGTTAGTGTCGTAAAAATGTTAATCAATAAAATAAATTGTTAGTGTCGTAAAAATGTTAATCAATAAAATAAATTGTTAGTGTCGTAAAAATGTTAATCAATAAAATAAATTGTTAGTGTCGTAAAAATGTTAATCAATAAAATCAATTGTTAGTGTCGTAAAAATGTTAATCAATAAAATAAATTGTTAGTGTCGTAAAAATGTTAATCAATAAAATAAATTGTTAGTGTCGTAAAAATGTTAATCAATAAAATAAATTGTTAGTGTCGTAAAAATGTTAATCAATAAAATAAATTGTTAGTGTCGTAAAAATGTTAATCAATAAAATAAATTGTTAGTGTCGTAAAAATGTTAATCAATAAAATCAATTGTTAGTGTCGTAAAAATGTTAATCAATAAAATAAATTGTTAGTGTCGTAAAAATGTTAATCAATAAAATAAATTGTTAGTGTCGTAAAAATGTTAATCAATAAAATAAATTGTTAGTGTCGTAAAAATGTTAATCAATAAAATGAATTGTTAGTGTCGTAAAAATGTTAATCAATAAAATAAATTGTTAGTGTCGTAAAAATGTTAATTAATAAAATAAATTGTTAGTGTCGTAAAAATGTTAATCAATAAAATAAATTGTTAGTGTCGTAAAAATGTTAATCAATAAAATAAATTGTTAGTGTCGTAAAAATGTTAATCAATAAAATAAATTGTTAGTGTCGTAAAAATGTTAATCAATAAAATAAATTGTTAGTGTCGTAAAAATGTTAATCAATAAAATAAATTGTTAGTGTCGTAAAAATGTTAATCAATAAAATAAATTGTTAGTGTCGTAAAAATGTTAATCAATAAAATAAATTGTTAGTGTCGTAAAAATGTTAATCAATAAAATAAATTGTTAGTGTCGTAAAAATGTTAATCAATAAAATAAATTGTTAGTGTCGTAAAAATGTTAATCAATAAAATGAATTGTTAGTGTCGTAAAAATGTTAATCAATAAAATAAATTGTTAGTGTCGTAAAAATGTTAATCAATAAAATAAATTGTTAGTGTCGTAAAAATGTTAATCAATAAAATAAATTGTTAGTGTCTTAAAAATGTTAATCAATAAAATAAATTGTTAGTGTCGTAAAAATGTTAATCAATAAAATAAATTGTTAGTGTCGTAAAAATGTTAATCAATAAAATAAATTGTTAGTGTCGTAAAAATGTTAATCAATAAAATAAATTGTTAGTGTCGTAAAAATGTTAATCAATAAAATAAATTGTTAGTGTCGTAAAAATGTTAATCAATAAAATAAATTGTTAGTGTCTTAAAAATGTTAATCAATAAAATAAATTGTTAGTGTCGTAAAAATGTTAATCAATAAAATAAATTGTTAGTGTCGTAAAAATGTTAATCAATAAAATAAATTGTTAGTGTCGTAAAAATGTTAATCAATAAAATAAATTGTTAGTGTCGTAAAAATGTTAATCAATAAAATAAATTGTTAGTGTCGTAAAAATGTTAATCAATAAAATAAATTGTTAGTGTCGTAAAAATGTTAATCAATAAAATAAATTGTTAGTGTCGTAAAAATGTTAATCAATAAAATAAATTGTTAGTGTCGTAAAAATGTTAATCAATAAAATAAATTGTTAGTGTCGTAAAAATGTTAATCAATAAAATAAATTGTTAGTGTCGTAAAACTGTTAATAAATAAAATAAATTGTTAGTGTCGTAAAAATGTTAATCAATAAAATAAATTGTTAGTGTCGTAAAACTGTTAATAAATAAAATAAATTGTTAGTGTCGTAAAAATGTTAATCAATAAAATAAATTGTTAGTGTCGTAAAAATGTTAATCAATAAAATAAATTGTTAGTGTCGTAAAACTGTTAATAAATAAAATAAATTGTTAGTGTCGTAAAAATGTTAATCAATAAAATAAATTGTTAGTGTCGTAAAAATGTTAATCAATAAAATAAATTGTTAGTGTCGTAAAAATGTTAATCAATAAAATAAATTGTTAGTGTCGTAAAAATGTTATATACATCACAGTTCCGGCGAATTTTCGTGTTGTGTCATACGTGTAATTACTGAAAATAAAAAGAAAACAGGTTTTTGTTTTTTATAATGGTGCATTTTCAGTTCTTTCACACACACACACACACACACACACACACACACACACACACACACACACACACATACATACATATATATATATATATATATATATATGTCAGCTCGACGGTTGCGTTTCGATCCCGGCTTGAGATACTAACTGGTCTAGCCGCACTGATGAGCTGTGAAACAGCGAAACAGGCTGTATGTGGATGACTATAAAAGCTCCCTCCGGGTAGAGCTTATTTTTGTAAGGGTATCGTCAAGGGCCATTAGCTTTAAGGCAATGCTCATTAGGTAAAACTAATTTCGAGCTCCGGTCATTTGCAATGTTTACATTTCGTTTCATTGAGATATCACTTACATTCAGTCAGTGTCGCATGATGGCGTAGGGGTTAACATCGCCGACTGTCAGCTCGACGGTTGCGTTTCGATCCCGGCTTGAGATACTAACTGGTCTAGCCGCACTGATGAGCTGTGAAACAGCGAAACAGGCTGTATGTGGATGACTATATATATATATATATATATATATTAATAAAGGAAATGCATTTTTATGCGTTTATTAATAATAAATGCTACAATAAATTACACAGCTAACCTTACGCGTCAAAAAGATATATTTATTGAATCATCAATTGATTAAAACAAGGACTATATATAAAACACTTTTTTTTTATTATACATAGTTTTTGTTTGAATTAATTGATAATTCAATAAATATTTTATTTGATCCAATTTTTATTTTCATTATTTATTTTCTTATATTGATGCTCTACCTCGTATATCGAGTATTGCCTATTAAAGATAGGATATGATTTAAAGATATAATTCTTATCTTTATTATTTCTCCATTATATATATATATATATATATATATATATATATATATATATATATATATATATATATATATAGTCTTGAACGTTTCTCAACCATTAAAACTATATTTAAAAAATGAAAAAAGTAAAAAAAATTAAGTCTAATCATATCATAATATATATATATATATATATATATATATATATATATATATATATATATATATGTATATATATATGTATATATATATGTATATATATATGTATATATATATGTATATATATATGTATATATATATATATATGTATATATATATATGTATATATATATGTATATATATATATATATTTATATATATATGTATATATATATGTATATATATATATATATATATATATATAGTCTTGAACGTTTCTCAACCATTAAAACTATATTTAAAAAATGAAAAAAGTAAAAAAAATTAAGTCTAATCATATCATAATATATATATATATATATATATATATATATATATATATATATGTATATATATATGTATATATATATGTATATATATATATGTATATATATATGTATATATATATATGTATATATATATATGTATATATTTATATATATATACATATATATATGTATATATATATGTATATATATATATATTTATATATATATGTATATATATATGTATATATATATATATATATATGTATATATATATGTATATATATATATATATATATATATATATATATATATATATATATATATATATATATAGTCTTGAACGTTTCTCAACCATTAAAACTATATTTAAAAAATGAAAAAAGTAAAAAAAATTAAGTCTAATCATATCATAATATATATATATATATATATATATATATATATATATATATATATATATATATATGTATATATATATGTATATATATATGTATATATATATGTATATATATATATGTATATATATATATGTATATATTTATATATATATACATATATATATGTATATATATATGTATATATATATATATGTATATATATATGTATATATATATGTATATATATATATATATATATATATATATATATATATATATATATAGAGAGAGAGAGAGAGAGATTCGTTTCATATTCCACATATATGTTGATGATAATTAGTGGATGGTGGTTGAAGCATAAAAGAATGCTTTTTTTTATCATAATAATTTAATATTTCAAACGCCCTACGTTCTTCATCGGGAATGAATTAGTGTGGTGTTGAAAATGTGTTTAGAGACTGTTTTTAATGGCGTAGTTATTTATTTTTTTAATATTTGATTATTTAGGTGTTATGTTTAAGGTATCTGCAAGACTGCTGGCGACCACTTCCGGTTGTTGATTTGAATCGTGTTTGTTTACGTTTTCCTTGCAAATAAAAATAATGACTTGTTTCGTTATTGGGATCTTATGTTTGTTATGTTCGTGCAATTCTCTGTGTGTCGCTTTTATTTTTTGAAAAAAATAAGTTTAAGACTGTATTTTAACGCGATGTCGCTATTTATTCATTCTCGGATTTACAGTGTAAGCGAATTTGGTAGCGTCCATTTTCGGCTGCAGTTTACGTAATGTTATTTGATAATGTCATCATTTAACCATTTTTACCTTGTGTTATACCTTGCATGTGTAATTCTGTGTGTATTTTTCAAATTTATTTATCTTTGAAAACAATCATTTTTTAGGGTGTGTTTTTGAAAGTAATGTGGTTATTATTTTCTTATTATTTGATTACTTTGTTTGCAATTCTGTTCGCGACCATTTTTTTAATTTGTGTTTTGGGAAACAAAGTTTTTTAAGGTGTCGTTTTGAAAGTGAATGTGGTTATTATTTTTTAAATTTTTTAGCATTTGAGTATTTATGTTTGCGAATCTGTCGAGTTTGGCCTTTTGGCTAAGATCAAAGTGTAGTATCTGTTCTGATGGATACTGCACCCCATACTGGTGTTGTTTTGGCCTTCGGGTCTTGATTTACGCCGGTCAATGGGTCTGTCCTGTGCAGTTCTGAGAAGTCCACCTTCCCAGGCTTTGCCTCCCCTCTTTGGGGAGGAGTAAGTTTATTACTTACTGTCTGAGGCGCCTCTATCGGGGAATGCCGACGGGGCTGCCCAGGCAATTTTTAAACCCCAATTTCCGACCCGACCTTGAGTCATATCTTACTTGTGGGAGTAAGATAAAAACTGGCCTTATGCCTAACTCCTGGAGAGGAGTAAATCAATACTCATCTCCAGGAGTTAGGCACAAGGCCAGTTTTATCTTACAAGGTAAGATGTGACCCAAGCGCAGGTCGGGAAAGTGGGGCTTAAAAAGCCAGCGCCCGAGAAGTGAGCACTCTGACCATTAAAAATTGCCTGGGGAGTCCTGTCGGCATTCCCCGGTAGGGGCGCCTCAAGCAGTAAGCAATAAACTTACCCCTCCCCAAAGAGGGGAGGAAAAGCCTGGGAGGGTGGACCTCCTAGAACTGCACAGGACAGACCCATAGACCGGCGTAAATCAAGCCCCGAAGTCTATGGGGTGCAGTATCCATTGGAACAGATACTACACTTTGATCGCGACCAAAAGGCCACTGTCAACGACCACTTTCGGATGTTCTTTTGTATGTTATTTGAGTTAACTGACCTTTTTTGCTATTTAGATCATATGTTTTAGGGGTTATGTTATGTCTGCAATTTTGTGTATTTTTATATTATCTTTTGTGTTCTTCTCGGGGCAAGATGAGCCCTTAAGCTGTAAGCTAATAAATTGTGTTCGGTTGGAAGATATGTTTGCCTTGATTTGCAAACCTGTTGTTCAGTAGAATAAAACAAGTATAATTGTAATATCCCCTAAAATAAAACTTTGTTACTTGTTTTCAACTGGAGTTTTAATTTTGTTTGCAGGGAGAATACTTCTGTTGCAGCACTGACTGAGACCACGCAATTAACACTGCGAGTGGTGTCGGAATCGCGCAACGACTTTAGACCAACACAACGAGCGGACGATCACGGCCTGTGCAGTAAACGCACGCAGATGAACGGTCCAATCTATTTTTTTTGGGGGGGGGGGAGGAGACCGCTGCAACCCTGACTTAGGATTAAGTGTAGGATTAAAGAATGGTTGTTTTTAAGTTGCTGGGAAACGCTAAGCTTTTATCATAATTCCAGATATTTGCAAAATATGAATTAAAAAAATTGAAATCTTCAAAAATCAGAAACTGAATAAAAAATTCTTCTTGAATACTCAATAAACGGAAAAATTGCGCCGATTGCTGAATAAATTCCCTTTTATACGAGTCTATCAAGCATGTGAATGCAGTGTGTTTATGTAAACAAGTGAAACCTAAACAGTGAGGGTTGAGGACATGCGTTGCATAGATAGACATGATGTGAGAATGATACGATGGATGTGTAATGTGAGTCTCAAAGACAGGCTTAGATTTGAGGATTTCGGCGGAAGATTAAATCTGGACAGTGGGGAGGTGTGTGCAGAACAGGAGACTTCGACGGGGTGGCCATGGTGAAAGAATGGGTAAGAGTTTCTGGGTTAGTGGATGTAGAACAGTTGAGATAGCAGGATCAGGTCACAGGTGAAGGCCAAGGAAATCATGGGAGGCAGTGATAAAGAGGTACTTGAGAGAATAAGGAATAAATCAAGACCTGATTAGGGATAGATTAGTTTGGAAGTCAATTTCTACAAACTGTCCAATGCATGCCAGCATGGAAAACTTATGTTAAACGGGTGATGATGATGATGATGATGACGGACTTTTGCACGGTGGACTACTTTGACATGTCATTGCTACGGAAACCAGACCAAACTAATCGATAAAAAATGTCCGCTTCTTTTGGAGCTAACCGCTTCAAGATATCCAAAATAATGGTGAAATAATATGAAATTCTCTATTACATGAAAAATCATACCTTACGGATTCTTGTTTTGCAGCAGCCTTTCCAGCATCTTTCATTGGCTGAAAAGAAATCATTTTTATACAATAAATATAATTCGATCTGTTATTTAGTTTGTTTTTACGTTAATCGAAAAATTACATAAAAATTTACAAAAAATTACAAAAAATTACATAAAAATTTACAAAAAATTACAAAAAATTACATAAAAATTTACAAAAAATTAAAAAAAATTACATAAAAATTTAAAAAAATTACAAAAATTACATAAAAATGAATCTAATAAAAATTTAGTGTCAATTTATGTGTTTGTCCATTATATATGTATTATTTTTTTTGTAATAGATATGCAATGTCAAAAATAAAATTAAAAATTAAAGTATAAATTTTAGAGGTAGTGTAATATATATTCTGCTGTCATGAAACCATCCTCCTAGGCATTACATCCCCCTTTGGGAAAAATATTGCATTATATGTTCATTCGTCATGATACAGTACTCACAGGCATTACCTTTTATTTTTAGATACATGTAGTATATGTTTATTCTTCATATCATCTTCGTAGGCTAGCAAAAATAAATGTGTGTCTTAATATAATCGTCAATTTTACAATAAGTACATCACATATAAGATGAATATGTCAGACGAACCTTCAGAGAAGCATAATTTCTTCAACATTATAAGATTACTAATTACTAGTTAGCCATGCTGATGACGGCTGTGAGCCAGAAACATGTGTCCATGGATTACTTTTATGTACGTATAAAATAAATATAAAAAATATATTAACGGAAAAAATACGTCCTATGAAGGTAAGGGCGACTAATAATGCAATTTTCTGCATCTGAATCACTTAGGAAAGTGAGACAATCGAAATAATAGTAAGCAAAATAACAACGAACGCTACAATCAGCAATAAAAATAATTACATAAATATACATAAGATTACTAATGATATTGTTATGATGATCTATCCTATTACGTCACTACATGGACTCTTCTCGGCACTATTGTTGAATATTGGGCGAGTATAATTTTGTTCGGTGAGTAAGTTTGGGGTCATCTTAGTGTACCAGAATGTCAGCTCGACCTCCTGTGTGCTAGAAACGGATGTTATGTCACATGCCCCAAAGAGAGAGAGAGAGAGAGAGAGAGAGAGAGAGAGAGAGAGAGAGAGAGAGAGAGAGAGCGTATGTGTGTGTGCGTGCGAGTGAGTGAGTGATTGAGTGAAAGAGAGAGAGAGAGAGAGAGAGAGAGAAAGAGAGAGAGAGTAGAAGTTGTCAGTTAACTTAGAACCACATAGTGTAAACTTGGGTTTTTAAAGATGTTCGGATAGGATATGATTAAGCAGAAATTATAGACCTCTCTCTGTCTCTCCCCGCGCTTAACTGGTCAGTAACTTTCAACAACAACAAAGCGAATAAACCTCTTCTTGTCTTCAACTGTTGGCCTCGTTTTGGTCCTTATTTTCGGGGTATGAACGAATCTGTTTGCAGGCGGCGTCTTCGGTCGTGCAAGATTACATTAAAGAGCGAACGACCAGCAAGGTACGTTATGAACGTTGATGTATCTTAATTGATTGTGACTTGTGAGACATTCGACCTCCCCTAAAAGGGAAGGTATATATAACACTATGAATAGATAGAGTCACTATGACCAATCCAGAAACATTCTCTGGCAACCCACTACTTCTGTACTTTGTGTAAATACACACTCTTGTTAACTCTACCTCCGTGTTGTCTTATTTCACTTCGGCCCTTCAAGATCACAACAGAAACTTAGCAAATAATTTAACGTTTACTTACACTTTCCGCAATCACTCGAAGCCTTACAACATGATAAACGCAAACAACTGCTGCAAACTGCAAGAAATTTAAAAAAAAAGCATTTATTAAATATTTAAAGTTTCATCAACAACGAGTGTATAGCCTCCGTCAAAAACGACGCAAAAATTATGCTTTGCCAGTGTTCACACTAATATTCATAGAAATATAAAATAAAGTCTCAGCCCATAAAGTTAAAAAAGAAAAAGAAATAAGAAAGAAAACACGTATTAATCGATACAGACAAAAGAAAGAAAACGTCTCATTATGGAAATGGAGTGTGGGATTTCTTTACGAATTCACTTTAGACGGCGGGGGCTTGTCGGACTTGCTATTTGTTTCTTCATTCTCCTAAACATTTGAAACTGTTTCGCCCGGCAGTATTTTTTACTTGCAAAATTTCGTGTATATATATATATGTATATATATATATATTAGTAATATGAAAATAAATTTATGGCAAGTAAGCAACACAGATGCGTCCATGTTTCATTCCCGCAGGAAACCACCATTTTCATACTAGAACTATACTCTACTCACGCATTGAGCACTGTTGAAGTAAATACAGAAACTATATACACATTATATTATATCACTTCACAATATTATGGTGTATACATGAAATAATTATACATATCTAATGAATAAATGCGAAATATTTTCTTATTTATCACTCGAAACACGAGTTATATTTCAAACTTAAATTCCAACGTCTTTGCCCTCACAGCCGGTGTCGACAACTCGCTAAATCAGCAAGAGATTAATCGTATTTAAAGGCAGCTGTTGTAAAGAGTTCGACTTTTGAAAGGAACATTGCATTGTAGACACGATGACGGCTGTGTTAATACTACTCGCTAACGAGCCCGGCCTAGTTTTGGGGCGACAAATAATTAATTATAAATATTTGTTTTTAGCTACATACGTATACGTTTCATCCTTACACACACCCATATATATATATATATATATATATATATATATATATATATATATATATATATATATATATATACATATATATATACATATATATATATATATACATATATATATACATATACATACACATATATATACATATACATATATATATACACATATACATATATATACACATATACATACACATATATATACATATACATATATATACACATATATATATACATATATATATATACATAAATATACATATACACATACATATATATACATATACTCACATATATATACATATATATATACATATACATATATATATACATATACATATATATACATATATATACATATATATACATATATATACATATATATATATACATATATATACATATATACATATATTTATATAGATATATTTATATATATATATATGTGTAGAGAGAGAGAGAGAAAGATAGATAGAGAGAGAGAGAGAGAGAGAGAGAGTGAGAGAGAGAGAAAGAAAGAACGAGAAAAAAGATAGATAATATAGTATTTGTCGATTCTGCTCATGAGCACCATGCACGAATCAAGCAACCTTTAAAAGTTTTATTTGATTGTAGTGGTTCATGCATTGCTAAAAGAATTACCCGCTCTCTCTACCAGGCAAGTGGTAACTGTAAAAGTATACAGTGTGTTACGTATCAGGAATCTGCCTGATCACATGTGTTATTTCGTTCTAGAAACGCACGCGAAACTAGCCTACCTTCCTATCTCACCTAAAGCTGTTGGATTTCGATTATTTCCCGAGGGTATTAGTGAAAGATAACCGCAACGTCGTTGGAAAATGAACACGGTATATTGACGTCATCGTCCCTTCCGGTAACCATTTGACCAATTCCATTGATAGAAAGAAAAGAAAGTTAGAAAAAAGGTAGCATTTTTGTATTCACGAACCTGACAAGCAATGACAACCAAATCTACACTTGAAACACGAATGGAACCGTTCCAAATCTGTAAAATAAAAATAACGTTAGAGGTTGATTCTTTTTACTCATGGGTCACCACTTATCAAGGCCCAGGGGTCACTCGAGGATAAGGGTCAAAGAAATCGTCAGTTCGACGATGGTTACCCCCACGAGAGGACCGGAAACAATGGATAGGATGGACAAAAGATTACTTAAGAGGAACTGATTATTCAAGAGGACGGCTGAACAAGTATTCGTTCACATTAGACTTGAGGACGACCATGCTGAAGTCGGTTTGGAAGCAGACTCGTAGTATCTTGTTCCACAGACGATGTTTTCTAAGAAAGAAACTTCGTTCATGGAAGTTTTGTTTTGTTTTTGCTAAGGAGAGAGAGAAAGGAAAGGTTTTTTGCTGTGGTTGTAGCTAGACGAGTTCTTGCTGTGAATGTATTGCAGGGAAGGGGACCAGGGATAGGAGCTCAGTCGAGCACCTATCATGAACATAACGATACATTAGAAAGTGGCTCGCAACATCTTCTGTGCGAAAGAGGTCGAAGGTACGAGAAGAGAGCATTCCCCTCTAGATTGTGGAGTCGATTTTGTACCCTGCCAAAACAAGAAAGAGTGCTCCAATCAGCATCTCTCCAGATATGACAGCAGTATTCCATCTTACGACGTAGCTGTACTTTGTTTGAATCATTGAGTGTAATCAGTCGCAAAGTTAAGTAATTTGCATATTGCTTTTGTAAAATGACATTTTATTGATTAACCATTATTTGTTATTTCTTTTTTTAATTCGATGATTGTTTTGATTTTAATATAACAAATAGTTCTGTTGTTTTATTTCCTGAACAAATATCCAGCGTCTATTTCTAAATTGCGTGTAAAGGAGCAGATACGTTTCTTCCTTCTTTTCATTTCTTTATGGTCACATTTTACAGATAAATAAGTTGGTATCGAAATTACCAAAATGTTAATGTTTATCTATCTATACAAACGAATGAGACAGATTTTGTTTCTGTGTTCATAGCAAAGTTATGAATGAAATGTCTATTATTTTTTTAATAAATGCTTCAAGTATTTCAAGTAGTGAACTTTGCGAAGCGATGGCGAGTCGGCAAAGCCAGCTAGTTTTTTTTTTAAATATATAACTTACACTTGCCTTGAGTGTCACTTCGCTCACCGTAAATGTGATGGTAGGGTACATATAGGTACTGTTCCAGATGACGTGCCTAATTTCCGTGACTTCGCGTCGACAACGATCGGGCAGGTCTCGGAAGCGCCCGAGAGTTGCCGAGACGAAAACGCCAAGCGTTAATGGAAGGCGATAATATAAGACGAATAAATTCAAAGAAAAAAAATACATAGATAAAAAAATAAAAACCGAACAAACTGTATGGTGAGAGGGGGGGGGGGTGTCAAATGAACCATTTTCAATCAAATGTGTAGAACAACATTTTTTATTTATTTTTCTTTTTGGGGGGGTGGGGTGTCAATGTTTTCTTTTTCATTCGTTTCGCTGTTTTTCTTTTTTTCTTCTTGCTAACATAAAACAAAGAAAGAAAGAAAATGGCTTAGGTCTAGGGGTTAGGGCTCCCGTTCTTAGCGGTAGCCAAGCACTGCATTCAAACTGCCAAGCTCTAACTGGAAGACTGGCAGACGATAATATAAGACGAATAAATTCAAAGAAAAAATACATAGATTAAAATCATTTTTCTTTTTTGTGAAAATAATGTTTTTTTTTGGGGGGGAGGTTACATTTTGTCAATGATTTTATAAGATAAAAGAAAAGAAAAATGATATTATTCCGTCAGCGCTCGGGCGCTTCCGCGACATGCCCGATCGTTGTCGACGCGAAGTCACGGAAATCAGGCGCGTCATCTGGAACAGTACCTACATATATCCACAGTTCGATGAAATCACTTCTTAGTAGTTTCGTTTTTTTTTTACAGTAAGATTTACTATGTATGTAGTATGTGTTCGTTCGTAATGATACCACCCACCCAGGAATTATCTCCTCCTTTTTTATTGGGTGGGAGGTTAGTAGTGTAATATATTTTCTGTTGTCATGATATCATCGTCATAGGAATTATTTACTCACTTTTTTTCTAAAGGGGGTGCGTAGCGGTTTAACGTAGTATCTGTTATATTGCCATGATACTATCCTCTCGGTCATTACCTTCACATTTGAGGGACAGTGGAATATATGTGCGTTCGTCATATATACTAAGTAATAAGATGCGAGAAAAGGGAGTATATTTTTGCTAGTGCAAATAGTAGAAATGACGTATATAATAACTGTTGACCAAGGGAAGAGTCTATCGGACATGTGTACGCATGGTGATGATGTATGGAAGTGAAACGTTGCCGATGATGGTTGAGGATATGCGTTGCATGGAGGGAAATAAATCTGATGACCTCAGATGAAGATTAAATCTGGACAGTGTAGGGAGATGTGTGCAGAACGGAAGACTTCGATAGTGTGAACGCAAGAGTTTTCTATGTTAGCCGGTCAAAATTTAGGAAGGGGACATTTTGTATTCAGCACTGTCCTCTCCCGGAAGACACGCGCACAGGGAACTGTCTTGCCTCAACACCGCCTGCTTGCACAGAAGCGGTCTTTTTTTCAAATCAGCCATCACGGGATTCGGACGTCCGATGAGCTTGCATTACACGTTGGTCATTCTGGGACAAGTAGCTTGGTAAAATAGAGGTAAGCAACGCAGAGTTCTCTGAACCTATTTAAGTTTTCGCTTTCTTCCAATTTTCTTTGTTTTGTTTCTTAGAACATGTTTGTAAGACTGATTTATTTCCTGTATTTACAGTTTTACGGTGAGAAAAAAAGGTGTTATATTCAGCGTTGGTCACGTGCGTGCATAATAAATACATTCGCCTGTACTACTCGTCTTCCGAGATTTTTACCCCAGATTGCTTGCTGTTACAGATAGCATGGCCATGCTGAAAGAATGGATGAGAGTTCTCGGGTTAGGGTTCTTGGGTTCTTGGGTTAGTAGATGTAGAACAGTCATGGCAGCAGGTCCAGTACACAGGTTATGGCCAAGAAAAAGGTGGGAGGGAGTGATGCAAATGAACTTAAGAGAAAGAAGGATAAATGAAGAGCTGGCAGAGATAGGTTGATTTGGAAGCCAATTTCTTAAAACCGCCCAACACATGCCAGTATGTAAAACGGACGTTAAACCGATGATGATGGTGATGATGGTGATGATGGTGATGATGATAGTGATGATGATGATGATGATGTATAAGTTTTATACATACCTCCACAGATCTGGTCACGTACTTTCGCTATGATATTGTGAAAGTCGCCGAATTTCCTGCCGAAGAAGAATTCATAATGTGGTCGACTTGCGATGTTTCGCATTTCCCTCCTATTTATATTGTTTCCGATGCCGACCGAGAACACGGTGGTACCCAGGCGCAGCAGCTTCGCGCTTTCCTTTGTCTTTTGGTAATCCACCGACTTACTGTACGAGAAGACGATGGCGTACTTTGGCACGCAATACCCGGAACCGGCTCCCGATTCGGCGAACATCGACCTCAGACTGTCCAGTGCATCGGGTAAATTGGTATTTTCCGGCGTCGTGTCCTTCATCTTAAAATACTGCAGAAGCTTGAGGGATAAAATTAGACTCTGTTTGTTGGTATAAGTTCCCAAGCTGATCTTGTAAAAGACGGTCTTTGCAAACGCAAGAACACCGACGCGTGCTTGTCTCTTGGATATATCAAATATTTTGACGACCTCGATTATGAAATCGATCAATTTATTAAAGTTCCGTTTCGTAATTCCGTTGGATACATCGATCGCAATCAGAAAGTCGCCTCTTATTTCGCAATCTGCAAGCAGATAAGAATTATTAAATGAAGTAAGCAAATAAAGTAGACGTACTCTTACAGTATAGTTGACAGCCGAAAAAAATTGCAACTAATAACTTTCACCAAACGCATTAAAAGTCAAATTTCTACCGACCCGTTTACGTTTACAGTTTGGAAACTGATCGTAACATTTATTATCTCTGAATTTCTTATCATGAAGTTGACTTGTCGAAAAAACAAAAACAACAACAAAAAACAAAGATGGCGTCGATTCCTTTTGATAATTTCAGGCGTAAAAGATAAGAAAAATATGATATACCCAACAACAAACCCTAAGTGAAGGGGAGGCTGGTCATTCGGACTTAGAGTAAGTGGTCGGATAAATCATTTAAATAAAATATGGACACCAACAAAAACAGAGGGCCAAGCAGCCATTTTGATTCTCGTGTGAAAAAATCTAATTTTGAAAAAACAAAAAAAAAAATGAAAACAATTTCAAAACGTTTAAAGTGTACATGTCGGTAGAAAATAAAATTTTAATGCGTTTGGTAAAAGTTGTTTTTTTGTATATATATATATATATATATATATATATATATATATATATATATATATATGAGAGAGAGATAAATGAAAGAAGGGAAATAATAAAAACAGGTGATAATGACAAACTTATTACGTCTTAAGTTATTCAGAGCAAGAAATATTCAATAAAAGAATATTTCTTTTTTCTTTCCTTAAGCCAGACTTTTCAAAGAATGGATTCTTATCATCAGAGTAATATAAATAGATAGATAAGTTGGCAAGGAATAAACCAAAAGTCATAATTTGAAAAAAAAGTCATAAAATGTAGATCTAAGTTTGTAAGAAGAATATCAAAAATGCAAAAAATGTCCAGTGAAAAAAAAGTTGAGATTAAAGAGACAAAGCTTCACCGTTGGAAGGTTCGCGAAGAATTGATCAATGGGTTTAGCTCCAGGAAGAATTAAT
>OY744533.1:13481472-13486472 GCA_963556195.1 Sepiola atlantica
AAATATATAATAAATACTAAATATATAATAAATACGGAATAAATACTAAATAAATACTAATAATATAATACATACTAAATAAATACTAAATATGAAAGAAATACTAAATAAATACTAAATATATAATAAAAACTAAATAAATACTAAATATATAATGAATACTAAATATATAATAAATACTAAATAAATATTAAACATATAATAAATATATAATATATAATAAATACTAAATAAATACTAAATATGTAATACATACTAAATATATAATAAATACTAAATAAATACTAAGCATATAAAAATAACTAAATAAATACTTAATATACAATTAATGCAAAATTAATACTATATATAGAATAAATACTAAATAAATAATAAATATAGAACAAATACTAAATATAAAATAAATACATAACAAATACTAAATAAAAACTAGATATAGAATAAATACTAAATAAATACTAAATATATAATTAATACAAAATTAATAATAAATATAGAATAAATACATAATAAATAATAAATATGGAATATATACTAAATATAAAATAAATAAATACTAAATATAGAATAAATACTAAATATATACTAAATATATAATAAATACTAAATATATAATAAATACTAAATAAATACTAAATATACAATAAATACTAAATAAATACTAAATATATAATAAATACTAAATAAATACTTCATATATAATACATACTAAATGAATACTTCATATATAATAAAAACCAAATAAATACTTAATATATAATAAATACTAAATACATTCTAAATACTAAATAAATACTTAATGAAAACTAAATATAAGATAAATACTAAATAAATACAAAATATAGAATAAATACTAAATAAATACTTAATATATAATATATACTAAATAAATACTAAATAATTACTAAATAAATACTAAATAAATACTTAATGAAAACTAAATATAAAATAAATACTAAATAAATACAAAATATAAAATTAATACTAAATAAATACAAAATATAAAATTAATACTAAATAAATACAAAATATTAAATTAATACTAAATAAATACTAAATATATAATAAATACTAAATAATTACGAAATATATAATAATAATAATAAACCAATACTTAATAAATACTTAATATATAATAAATACTTAATAAATACTTAATATATAATAAATACTTAATAAATACTTAATATATAAGAAATATTTAATAAATACTAAATAAATACTAAATACTAAATATATAATAAGTACTAAATTAATACTAAATATATAATAAATACTAAATAAATACTTAATTTATACTAAATATATAATAAATACAAAATAAATACTTAATAAATAGTAAATATATAATAAATACTAAATAAATACTTAATAAATACTTAATATATAATAAATACTTAATAAATACTAAATATATAATAAATACTAAATAAATACTTAATTTATACTAAATATATAATAAATACTAAATAAATACTTAATAAATAGTAAATATATAATAAATACTAAATAAATACTTAATAAATAGTAAATATATAATAAATACTAAATAAATACTTAATAAATACTAAATATAGCATAAATACTTGATAAATACTAAATAGATAATAAATACTAAATAAATACTTAATATATAATAAATACTAAATAAATACTTAATAAATACTAAATATATAATAAATACTAAATAAATACTTAATAAATACTAAATATAGAATAAATACTTAATAAATACTAAATAGATAATATAAACTAAATAAGTACTAAATAAATCATAAAGCCAGATACGTCCTAAGATATATATATCTTAGCAACTTATCTTAGCAACATATCTTAGCAACTTATCTTAGCAAACTGCTTAAAAGACATCTTGGAACAACCTACGGTCAACGAACGGTCACATTCTCGATTACTTTATCACTCGTAAGCAAAACATTTAAATACTTAATGAAAACTAAATATAAAATAAATGCTAAATAAATACAAAATATGAAATAAATACAAAATAAATACTTAATATAGAATTAATACTAAATAAATACTTAATGAAAACTAAATATAAAATAAATACTAAATAAATACAAAACATAACATTAATACTAAATAAATACTAAATATATAATAAATACTAAATAATTACAAAATATATAATAAATAATAAACAAATACTAAATAAATACTTAATATATAATAAATACTTAATAAATACTAAATATATAATAAATACTTAATAAATACTAAATATATAATAAATACTAAATATATAATAAGTACTAAATAAATACTAAATATATAATAAATACTAAATAAATATTTAATAAATACTAAATATATAATAAGTACTAAATAAATACTAAATATATAATAAATACTAAATAAATACTAAATACTAAATATATAATAAATACTAAATAAATACTAAATACTAAATATATAATAAATACTAAGTAAATACTAAATATATAATAAATACTTAATAAATATTTAATAAATACTAAATATAGAATAAATACTTAATAAATACTAAATAAATACTTAATAAATACTAAATATAGTAGAAATACTTAATAAATACTAAATAGATAATATAAACTAAATAAATACTTAATAAATACTAAATAGATAATATAAACTAAATAAGTACTAAATAAATAATAAAGCCAGATACGTCCTAAGATATATATATCTTAGCAACTTATCTTATCAACATATCTTAGCAACTTATCTTAGCAAACTGCTTATAAGACATCTTGGAACAACCTACGGTCAGCGAACGGTCACATCCTCGATTACTTTTTAAAGACGGGTTCTTTGTTTGAGTCATACGATATGGCTCGAGCAAAACACCCATCTTAAACGTCCCCACTTACAAGCTTGTGGGTCCTTTAAAAGTCGATGACGGCGTAAAAATAAACTCTAAACGTTACTGTGATTTCTTAGAGCAAAATCGTGGTTGGATGACTAAGCTTTAGTCAAACGTAAACCGTTGATATTTATGCAAGACAACGCACCAAGTCACGCTTCAAAGTTCACCAAAACATGGTTAGAAGAAAACAGATTTGTAAGGGAATCATACATGAACTAGTCACCCAATTGCTGTTACCTACATCCAATTGAGAACCTGTGGAGTACCCCTAAGAGAGATATTTATTCCAATGGTAGATAGTTTAACAGCAGTAATAATTATTGCAAATAACTTATGAGTTGAAACAATAGCAAATCTAAGATCAGCTGTCGATAACAGACTATTAAAAGCTATTGAAAAGAAAGGGGTCAATCAGTGCACTAAATGATGCAACATTTCCCTTCGTGTTTCTGTTAATTTACCTTTTGTTTTTTGTTCAATCTAAATTTTGTTATACATTCTTGTATTATGTATTATGTATTATTGTGTTATGTATTCTTGTTGTATAACATTGTAAAGTTTAATATTTATATTCATTTATACTAGCGGAACCCGTGTAAATTACACGAAATGATGTTTTCAATACGGGTCCTAATGTAACAAAGCACCCTCTATTTGTTAGTAAGTTACGCTTGCTTTATTATGAGCCCCCCCTTCTGGATAAGAGTGAAATAATTGTTTAAAATAGTAACTCGTGTACGATAGACACTGCGCATATCTACTAAAAAAGGTTGATATGCCATCCGTTCAAAAAAAAATAAAATAAATAAATAATACTGGCCGATACCCTACTTTTTAAGCAGTCAACGTAATTAAATAGACAATGCCATTAAAAACGCCAACATAAAAACAAAAAATAGTTTGAAGTTTTAAGCAACACAAAAAAGTAGTTTTTAACCAAGTGATAAAAAAAGTATTATTTCTTCCCCTTCCCCTCGAAATGTAGAATAAAAATCTTAGAGGTTGGTTGGGATCGAACTATAAACCAGTCGGGCCGAAGTAAAAAAGTCTACCTCGCCAACCATTGCGCCAGAGCGAAACACATGTAAATATGCCTAAACGCAGGCTAGTTGAATGTTTTTCAAAATTTAAGTGCGGCACGCATGCGCAGAGCTTTTGCCGGAAGCGTGACACACGAACACACACGCTATCGTATTAATATATAGATTTTTATATTACAAAATTTACAAAAGTCAAATTTATTGTACAAAACCTGTACTTGCAAATAGAATATTGACTGTAAAATTAGTTTATTTCATCAATCACATAAGATTTTTTCTAATTACATCAATAACAAAATTCCATCACTTTGAATGTAAGTTAAACATCTTATATAGAATAGATATAAACAGTTAAAGAAAAAACATTTAAAATCAATTTCAAAATACTTGATGTTTTATGATGTACCTATAATCTCAAGACGCACTTTATATGTTTGTGTGTGTGTGTTTGTGTGTGGACGATACATTATTAAAACGACCGAAAAGAGTTGGAGATACCAAACCTTTGATATTTGATATAGTTGGTAGTGTCGTAGACATATTTACTTGTCCCGTTGTGGGTGTGGTTTCTTCCTGAGGTTCAGTTGAAAATCCACTTGTTGGGGTTTTCGTGGGTACGGTTTCACGGGTTATCACATCATTGGATGTTGAATACTTGGTGGTAGTGACTTTCATAGGTTCAGAAGTACTTTCTGTAATTTCAACAGACGTTTGATCAGACATTGTAGGAATGTTAGTTTGAGATGTGGTTTCATCTATTTTGACAGATGTACTTTCAGCCAGTGTTGTAGGTATCGTAGTAGGTATTGTTGTAGGTATTGTTGTAGGTATAGTTGTAGGTATCGTTGTAGGTATAGTTGTAGGTATTGTAGTAGGTATAGTTGTAGGTATAGTTGTAGGTATTGTTGTAGGTATTGTTGTAGGTATAGTTGTAGGTATAGTTGTGGGTATTGTTGTAGGTATTGTCGTAGGTATAGTTGTAGGTATAGTTGTTGGTATTGTTGTAGGTATCGTAGTAGGTATTGTTGTAGGTATTGTTGAAGGTATAGTTGTAGGTATTGTAGTAGGTATTGTTGTAGGTATTGTTGTAGGTA
>OY744533.1:13491472-13513972 GCA_963556195.1 Sepiola atlantica
GACGTCAGTCGACCTTCCGCCCGTCGCCACAATCACCGTTGCCGTCGTATTGAGTTGGCGCAATACATTGGTCACGTGGAGCAAACCGCGCGCTGTATTGGTTGAACCATTTTTATAGTGCAAAACCAGCGAGTACATTCTGAGGATCAAATTGCCCCGGTTTGTGTAATTCTTCAGTGCGATCTGCTGGTTCACCCGGGTACTGTACGTGTACACTCCGACGCCGGTCTTACCAGAAGAGATGTTAAATCTCTCGATAATATTCGTCGTGAAATTTATTAACTTTTCGAAGTTTTTCTTGCCGACTATTGATGACTCATCCACCAGGAAGATAATGTTATCTTCAACAACACAGCCTGAAAAAAAAAACACAACATTCTTAATTAAAACATATTGAAATATATAATATTTATACATATAAAAAGTTAAAAAAAAAGCAAAGTGGTCGATCATAGTCGAAGGCAACCCGAAGGTTCCCTTTTTCATTGGCTACTGCACCGAGATGTAGGGGAGGGTGTCACTCCTTTTTCATGGATTACTCCACTTAACCTTAATCTTCACTTTATACTGCTAAGTGTTTAACAAAGGAGCATCAACTACCATTTGTTAAGTCTTTGGTATGACTCGACCAAGGATTGAACCCTGATCTGCCGGCCCATTAGCGAACACTCTAACCATTAAGCGAAATGTATCTATGTAGCAGTCATACACATTGACACTTATTTTCTCTCGCGGAGAGCAACCCCTGTGAGGTGGTTAGGTCACATAATAGCCAATCAGCCTCCAGGACGCATTAATTTTAACTGACAATTGAAGAACTACTTCAGCCCCTTTGAGGATCGCTTCTAGCAGCCAGATAGTTTTCTAGAAGCAACGAAGAAGGACGCCCTCTCCCTCTCCTGCATTTGTCCACTGGAACCCCAACTACCATCTATCTTTGCCTGGAGATAAACTGCTCGTATACTTTCAGAAACTTGATCAAAATCCATTACATGATTTTCATTCTAGAAACTGTCTAACACTTAACCTTTAAGCTTAAGGGGTTTTAAGAAGAAATTAAAATTCAGGGAATCTTACTTAATTGGTGTCTAATGACTATGGATCGAATTTAATACAAATCTGAAATATCTGAATTTTCAAATGGTAAGTTGTTCCCATATTATGCCCCCCCCCCCCCGAAGCACTTTACAATACTCCAAAGAAACTGAAATTTGCCGAATATTTATTAATTGATATAATGAAGTATAATAACTATTGTCAAAATTAAACTAAATACAACCCGCATTACCACCCTTTACGCATAGCAGCTGTGTTCCAAAAGTCGTAATGCTCGGTTATTTTAAGGAGTTTATCATCTACATATAAATATATAAACATATACACGCACCTGAATTTATATAGATAGAGATTAAACCTACCTTTGGGGACACATGATTCTCCTTCTCGTGTGAATCCTTTCTTGCAGACGCACTGATGTACTCCATCTTTCACCTTACATTCGCTGTTCTTCTTACAAGGTGGATGCGGCATTATGACCACCTTGCCTGGAGATTTGCAAATAATCTTTCGAAGGCAATCGCTACTGGTGATCGTATCGTGCAGCTAGAAAAAACAAAACAAAAAAAACAAAAACATTTTAGTGTTTAAGAAAAACGCGAAGAGAATCCTCCAGTTCAATTTAAAAACAAAATGGAGATCGCTCCATTCAAAACATGAAGCCACTTGATGCAAGGAGCTAAAAATACAAAAGATTATTCGTACATTGTTGCATAATAATAAAAAGGGATGGTGCATCAACCTATTTAATTATCAATCCACTTATGATACAACAAGCACCTTCTCTGTCTGTCTGTCTTTCGGTCTGTCCGTCCTGGAGAATTTTTGTATACGGTAGATGGGGGCGGATCGAGGTAATTACTTTTTAATTAATTTCAAAGTCAGAGACATAACAAATACATTAGGGTACATATTAACGACTAAATAAACAATAAATAATTTCGACGCCGAGACCGTGATTCGAACTCGCAACCTTAACGTCAAACAGTAATTTGGACGAATTTCTCCGATACTCTACCACTGAGCTCAGAAGTCAACAAAACCTTTTGATTTAGCTACTTAAAGAAATGTTTTTTCACTTCTTTCAGTTAGCACTGAATGATCGTATAATAACTAGGTTCTTCGATATAGTTCATAGTCTGCGTTCGCGCTCAATTTTTTAAAGGGGGGGGGGAATTCCCCCCCCCCCTGATTTTTTTTGGAGGGGAAAAATCCCCCCCACACCAAAAAAGAAAATTTTTTTTCCTTTTTATACAAACAATATTCGGAGACAAATTTCTTTCTTTTTTTTTAACTAAAAATGTCTCACCACCCAAGAACGCGACAGCCTAGCAAAAATAGACGACCGTTAGGGAGTCTATGTTCGCTAGTACACTTATAATATAACGAGCACTTTCTCTGTCTGTCTGTTTGTCCGTTTTGGAAAATTTTTGTAAACGTAAGAGAGAGGGGACGGGGGAGGAGGTAATTACTATTTAATTAATTTCAAAGTCAGAAACGTAACAAATACATTAGGGCACATATTAACGACTAAATAAACAATATATAATTTCGGCGCCGAGGCTGTAATTCGAACTCGCAACCTTAACATCAAAGAGGAATTTGGACGAATTTGTTCGTTACTCCACTATATGAGCAAATTGGACAAGTAATAAAAACCATTCTGGTTTAACTACTTAAATAAATGTTTTTTTTCAATTGTTTTAGTTAGCAATGAATGATCGTATCATAACTGGTTCTTCGATATAGTTTGGGGTCTGCGTTCGCGCTCGATTTTTTTTAAAGGGGGGAATTTCAATTTTCACTACAGGCGATACTAATAATACAATCATGAATTACTTAAGACTTCTAACCAGTTATGGCTGACGGAACGAGAACAAACACTCCCCGTGAATTAAATAAACGGTTTCGTTCGAAATTCCGTACAGATTCCCGAGTTTGACAGAAAGATTCCTGAGTTTAACAAGACGCACCTGAAGAAGGCTTTTGTATACAGCACGTGCGATTCTGCGTCGTTTACTTCGAAGAGATCGGTTTTGTCCACTATACCCATCAGTTTTGTAGAACCTTCCGATCTTGTATCGGATGCAATAGCCAGATACGTACATAATCACGTAGATTCTTTTTCTTCTTGTTGGTGTATGTGATGTCTCTTGTCATCATCGATAGCGACTGACGAGGAATAGCATGGAAAAGGAGAGCTAAATAAAAATCAGTTCTAAGCGATAGTCTTCTGGAGGTTGAAGGTTCAATCCTCAGTGCGGGCGATATTAAAAATAACTTAAACTTCTACTTGACGTAACAAGAGCAGTCTATCCCATGGATCAAATAAAGTGTTCTGTCTGAAATTCTGTATAGATTCCCGAGACAAGACGCACCTGAAGAAGATCGGAGGTTACATCGGTCGAAACGTTGTGAAAATAACATCCAGATGAGAATAGTAGTCCGAATAATCACAATAATACAAATTATCAATACTCATCTAATTGCGAAACATAATAATTAAGTGCAACACTACGCTTCAGCGTTAGGGTTAGGGTGTATATACGGTTATACACCCGTGTCTTTTTCGTTGTAACCCAGGGTGCTGACAACGCACGCGGCTGATCTTCCAATATTCGCTGCTGCAAAACTCAAGTTGCTCCTCGGCTGTTGATAAACACCACGTGACCACTTGTTGTTTGGTTATAAAGATTTAGTTACAACAGAACAGAAAACTTCGTACGCGTGAAAGAGAGATATAGAGAGAAAGATATATATATATATATATATATATATATATACATATATATAAAGAGAGAGAGAAAGATATATATATATATATATATATATATATATATATAAAGAGAGAGCGAGATAGAGAAAGATATATATATAGAGAGAGAGACAGAGAGAGAGATAGAGAGAGAGAAAGATATATATATATATATACATATATATATATATATATATATATATATATATATATAGAGAGAGAGAGAGAGAGAGATAGATAGATATATATATATATATAGAGAGAAATAGATATATATATATAGAGAAAGAGAGCGAGAGAGAGATGTATATAGAGAAAGAGATAGAGAGAGCGAGAGAGCGAGAGAGAGAGAAGCAAACATATAGACAGGTAAATCACCTTCCTCATTACACTTAACTACATTGTACGCGACCGTCCCCACGGAAAGAGACTGAGTCCCCCTCTGCCGGAAATCACGTGGTTTCCTCGACTTCCGCTGTTAGCCCCACTCCTTTTTTTAAGGCGCCACCCGGACATCTCCTTCGCTATCTAATACAAATAGTAGATGACAACTTCTTTATCCGTGGTGAAAAATAGTGAATAATAACTCACCTTTATATAGAAGCCACGGTACATACATCCGCAGTTAGATTTTGGAACGCAATTTTCCCCGCTTCGAATGAAACCCCATTTGCACACACAGGCTTCTCCGATCTCGTCGCATTTAGGTATTGGTTTTGAGCAAGAAGGCTGGCACTTCAAAGCGTCGTATTGATAGGCTTGAGTATCCGAGCAAGATGGGGCTGCAATTGTCGAAATGTTCAAACATTATTAAGCATTAACATTTTACTTTTTATGGAGACAACGGAGACGACGACATCATCCCCACCACCACCACCATCATCATCATCCCCACCATAATCCGCATCATCATCATCATCATCATCATCATCATCATCATCATCATCATCATCATCATCATCATCATCATCATCATCATCCCCCCACTATCATCATCCCCATCACCCACCTTCACTATCATCATCATCATCCCCACCATCATCATCATCATCATCATCATCATCATCATCATCATCATCATCATCATCATCCCCACCACCACCATCATCCCCATCATCATCCCCACCACCATCATCCCATCATAATTCCCACCACCATCATCATCCCCATCATCATCCCCATCATCATCATCATCATCATCATCATCATCATCATCATCATCATCATCATCATCATCCCCACCACCACCACCATCATCATCATCTCCACCATCATCACCATCATCATCATCCCCACCACCACCATCATCCCCACCACCATCATCCCCATCATAATTCCCACCACCATCATCATCATCATCATCATCATCATCATCATCATCATCATCATCATCATCATCATCATCCCCACCACCACCACCACCACCACCACCACCATCATCATCATCATCATCCCCACCACCACCACCATCATCATCATCACCACCACCATCATCAACATCATCATCAGTTTAAAGTCAGTCCGTTTTACTTGCTCGCATGCGTTGAATGGCTTAAAAAATTGGCTTTCCAATTATCCTATCTTTACCCAAGTCTTTATTTATCCCTTTTCCCTCAGTTCCATTTCTACCACCCCCCATGTTTTCCTTGGCCTTCCACTGTGAACTGAACCTGCTACCTTAACTGTTCTACATCTACTAACACAATAACTCTCATCCATTCTTTCAACGTGGCAATACCATTGAAGTCTACTCTTGTGAACACACACATCTCCCTATGAGGTCACTAGAACTAAGTTTGTCTTTAAGACTCGCATTACACATCTATCATATCATTCTCATATTGTTTCTATCCATGCAACGCATCTTCTCAACCCTCACTGGTCGGGTTTCACTGCCATACATCATCACACTGTGTACACATGTCTGATAGACTCTTTTATTGGTCGACAGTGGTAACGCTCTGCTAGTTAGTAATGGCAGAGGTGCCCTGAAATTACTCCATCCACTCTTAATTCTTGCAATAACACTAGCACCTGCTCCATCCTGTGCTCCAATGGTATCATTAAGGTAAGAAAACTTCTCGATAACCCTAATAACTTCACCATCCTACTTTACTTGCTCCACATCTGAGTTCTCATCCACCTCCATTGTCTTACACTTCTTGCACACAAACTGGTTATTATCTTAACTCAATATACCAATAATTCCACTGCACTTCTTATGTAGCCAATCCTTACAGGTACCACAAAAAGTTGAATTACACCCGGCACCCTTTCCACAAACTGGTCAGGTGAACTTTTCACTTTTTTTTGGGGGGGGGGGACCTTTCCCACACTAGAACCACCGATCATCTCTTTGGGTTTTGGTAACATTCACTTTCAGACCTTTACTTTCCATAGCATTCTTAAAAGTCTTTAACTTAACAAGTAGGTCTTACATTCTGAACAAAAGAGAAAAGGAGGAGGATTTAGCGTTTGAGGCAGCTGGCGATCAGGGTGTGGACCCTACTCGTCGACAAGTATTAGTTTCGGTCGGGCACTGGGAACGCTCGGAATTTTCAGCGGATTTTAAGCTGTTTTGTGTTCGGTTAAAATTGACTGTCGTTCTGATTGCAAGCCTGTCGTTTGGTAGAGAAAACCAAGTGTCAAATTGAAACATTGTTACTTGTTTGAAAACGCAGAGTTGGAATTTTATTTGGAAGAAAAATTCATCTCTTACGGCAGTGACCAATACCACAGGATTGGTTACACTAAGGCCAGTGTCTAAATCAAGCACCGAATTCGGACGGATACAACAAACGGACGATCACGGCCTGTGCAACGAACGCACACAAACGAGATTTCAAACGCCTCCAAAAGAAATGAATCTACAAACCAATATTATTCAGAAGATTAACATCTAAACTAATGATACCACTCTCTATGCTAGTGTTGCTTCACGTCCATCTCCATCGGATCAGTCGAAATGTGCAACTGATCTAGAGGTTGCCCTGGATTCAGTTGTGGATTGGGGGGGGGGGGGTACGAAATGGCTTGTTTCATTTAATCCTGCTAAGACTCAGCTTGTGTTTTTCGATCGTAGGCGTGCCTCTTTTCTTCCTGAGATTCTCATGGATGGCTCTGCTCTTGAGGAGAAATCAACTCTGAAACTTCTTGGTCTTTCTCTTTCATCAAACCTTTATTGGAGTTCATACATTAGATCCATTACTCTTTCTGCTTCTCGTAAAGTCGGTTCTCTCTATCGCTCCAAAAACTTTCTCACACCTGAAGCCATTCTCTATCTCTACAAATCTACTATCAGACCATGTATGGAGTATTGTTATTATATTTGGGCTGGTGAATCTCTGTCTCATTTGAGGGTGCTTGATAAGGTGTAGAAGCGTATCTAATTTTCTTGGCACTATCCTTCCTTCTTCTCTGCACCCTCTCACAGACGTGATGTTGCTAGTCTCAGTCTTTGCTATAAATACTATTATGGGATGTGTTCTTCAGAATTATGTGATCTATTTCCTGCTTATTTTATTCCAGCTCGTTTGACTCGTTGGTCTAGTGGTCTCCATCAAGTCGCTGTTTTGATACCTCATTGTAATACAGCTTCCTATTCCAGTAGCTTCTTTCCAAGAACTGCAGACTTGTGGAACTCTCTTCCTGCTGACTGTTTTTCTCCCACCTATAGCCTTGGTATTTTCAAGACTAAGGCCAATAGGCATTTCCTGTCTTTATGATGATCATATTTCGTTCTTGTTAGCTCTTTACATGAAGTGACTTCATGTCTTGCCTGGAGCGATTTCCATTTTTTTAAAATCGTATATGAAACATACGCACGGTTTCGGCATAAAATTGTCATCGCAGAAAAATTCTTCAGTATGGGATGCTGCAAAACCCAACGATCAACTAAAAATCTAGACATTTATTTAATCTCTTCTTCACCCCAAACGTAAGAGGCTACTGTGATAGGAGCCAGATTTATAGATGGGCAACCCGGGTGGGGAGTTTGAAATGAAGATGTTTGTTAACATTCCATTGAAATTTCTGCATAGTGCTACGGTCGGGTAAACAGGGAGCAGGGAAGGAATTCCAGAGGCAACCGGTTCGAGGAAAGAACCTATTAGAGTAGAAAATCTTCCAGCACAAATCTTCCAGGGACCTCTACAGAGAAGGGGTGTGATTTTGCTGCTAGTAGGTTGTATTTACGTTGAGGTGGTACAAATGCAGTAAGTTCATCGGTGCACATTTCGTGGAAGTGCTTGTAAAACATTCACAGAGATGCAACGCTGCGATGATGCGACAGAGGATATGGCTTGGCATGTATTATAAAAAGGTTATAAGAGAAGAAATGAACTTACAGCAATCGAATAGGGGTCTCCAATTAATAATGACACCGTGTGAATTACATGTTTTGGCTAGGCTCTCCATAAACTGGCAGAACACGTCTTGAATAAATTCACTGTTAACATACGTACACACGTCCATTTTACACGACGAAATAAAATACTCGAATTCTTGCTTCTGGAGCACTTTTTTGCATGGATTGAATATTTTATTGTTCATCGTGTTGCATATTCTCACTTCGGATTCTGAGCAATTCATGTGCAGGTCAGAAACGTTGCACCTGAAACGATAAAATAAAAAAAAAACGCGTGTCATTAAGAGATTGTATTAGGTTTGCAACTAAGTTCCCGCCGTTTTTGGTTTTTTAAATTTTACGTGCATTTTAGGAATAGGTATCCATAGATTTGTAGTCATTACGTAAGCAGTTCCGATTACGAACAGAAAAAGTCGAATAAGTTACGACTTTTTACCAAAATATACAAATAAAAAAGGCGATATTACTTGGCAGACGACTATTTTTCAATCAATTAGAAAAATCAAGTTCCGACTTTTACCGAAATATACAAATAAAAAAGATGCAGTTATTTGGCAGACGACTATTTTTCAATCAATTAGAAAAATCAAGTTCCGACTTTTACCGAAATATACAAATAAAAAAGATGCAGTTATTTGGCAGACGACTATTTTTCAATCAATTAGAAAAATCAAGTTCCGATTTTTACGTAATTTTTTGGATACTCTAACTGCTTTTGCAACTTTTCATTTAAAATTTTTTTGGATGCCTTTTCATTTATATTTACTAAAAGGGTAAGGTTAGGATTAAGTTAGGGTTAGGTTAGGGTAAGGTTAGGGTTAAGTTAGGGTTAGGGTAAAAAACAGTTCGGCTTGTATTGTGTAGAAGTACCGAAACAATATTACAGAATACATTAAAAAATATAAGATAAAATCAACAGTTTATTTCATTAAATAACTTCATCGCAAAAACTGCTAATAATACATTCAGTTTGTTCGGTAAAATTCGTTAACGTTCTCCGGTCTCGGAAGCCTTTGGTGAAATTCAAAATTTATGATATAAGTACTGACATTTTCTTGGATACCTATTCCTAAAAAGTACCAAATTTTGGAATCTATTGTTTCAAGAATTCTATTTTGGAATCATTTTGAAATCTACTTTTTTTCCTAGTAAATTTACGCTTATTTCTGTTCATTTTCAGATCATTATAATTGAATGTCAAGTTAAGAAAATGGGATATTTTTAAAACCTCCTCCATTTTTCTTTTTGCCTTTTCATTTCAACCAACGAGGTATTGAAAATTTTGTTAAAAAAGTTGTAGGAAGAATACATTATTGATTAATTAGTTTTTTTTTCATTAAACCATTTAAATTTAAATAAAAAAAAAACGGCGGGAACTTAATTGCTAACCAAATATATCGGATTAACACAAGAAGGACTACGAATGCTTAAGAATATATCATCTGACTTTATTTACCTGATAAATAGGATTTAAATTGTTGGTAATGATTTGACATTAAACCATGACCAGGTTTTTATTGCAGTTGTTATCGGCACATATATGAAGAGGGGGGGGGGTTGTCCCTATCTTCGGTTTCAGACACGAAATGAAATAACAAAACCTCTTTATAACAACAACGAAAAGGGTTTATTTACAAAGATTACCTATACCGTTTGGTATAGGTAGAAAGAAACTTGGACAGTGTCCGAGAGAGGAGAAGGAAGTTAAGAGTTCTTAGAGCTGCCTGAGGTTTGTCAGCAACTATCTTCAGGCAAAGATAGTATTTGCTGTGAGCGTCCAGTGGACAGGAGCAGGAGAGAGAGAGAGAGAGAGAGAGAGAGAGAGAGAGAGACAGACAGACAGACAGACAGACAGACAACCAGACAGAGAGAGAGAGAGTGGAATAAGTGTTTCCGCGTTGCTTGCCGGGGTCTCTTTGCTGCTCGTGATTCCCCAACGAGGCTGAAGGAATCCATGCGCCCTGCAGGCTGATTGGTTAGTGTGTGTCTATTTACCTCCTCTCCAGGAGGTTAGGCACAAGACCAGTTTTATCTTACTCCCACAAGGTAAGATGTGACCCAAGGTTGGGTCGGCAAAGTGGGACTTGAAAAGCCAGAGCCCGAGAAGGTGAGCACTCTGGCCATTAAAAATTGCCTGGGCAGCCCCGTCGGCATTCCCCGGTAGGGGCGCCTCAGACAGTAAGCAATAAACTTACTCCTCCCCAAAAAGGGGAGGCAAAGCCTGGGAGGGTGGACCTCCTAGAACTGCACAGGACAAATCCACAAACCGGCGGAATCAAGCCCTGAAGGACAAGACGACACCGGTCTATAGGGTGCAGTATCTATCGGAACAGATACTACACTTTCTTCCTAGCAAAAGTGCCAGGTAGTGTGTGACCAGTTCACTCCATGGGAGCGAGAAAATAGGTCTGTTTATGACCGCTACACATACTATGGGATGCAGA
Source organism: Sepiola atlantica (assembly GCA_963556195.1). Lineage (NCBI taxonomy): Eukaryota > Metazoa > Mollusca > Cephalopoda > Sepiida > Sepiolidae > Sepiola > Sepiola atlantica. The sequence continues at coordinate 13,502,094 of OY744533.1, forward strand.
AATAAAACATTTAGTCACGACGTAAATTAAATGACCAAGTCCCATTCTAACATTTGATATTAAGTTTATTGCTCATCTTCGTTCAACAGGGCACTTAGAGATTCGAGACCACTTCCATTGTTTTCCCCAGAAAATTGTGATACATTTATTTGATTTAAATTTCAGAAAAATAGGATATATTGGAAGTCTTTTTACTGTTATGCCCTTATAGTCCCCTTAGGGGTGCACTTAGAGATTCGGCAACACTCTTATTTTTTCCCTGGTTAATTTGACATACGAATACAGTTTTAGACTTCATGTAGATTCTCTAACCTTTCTTTCTATAAGTAACACACAAACATCACACATACGCACAGATATTGAGTTCATCTTCTCTTGCAGGCAAGTATTGTTAAATATAAGAGACAACTCATGTCTAGATATCCTTTTGTAGATCTTTTCAATAGTCCGAATTAGGATCTTAGTTTCGGAGGGGAATTGACTGATGAATTTGCCATAGTTTGGATTTGTCTCCCAAGTATCTAGACATGAGTTGTCTCTTATATTCAACAATATATATATATATATATATATATATATATATATATATATATATATATATATATAGAGAGAGAGAGAGAGAGAGAGAGAGAGAGAGAGAGAGAGAGAAAGAGAGAAAGAGAGAGAGAGAGATGATTGAGATTAAGCCTCTTCTTCTTTGCTCATAAAGATTAAATTTGCATACCTGATTATTAAAGCGACCCGGACACACGCACGTTCACTATTATCATATAGAAGATGTTAAACATTTTGAATGCTTACTTTGATTCAGGATGAGGACTCCCATCTGGTACATGGTAGCTTTCAACAATCAGCGCGAATTTATCTGGTTTGTTCGATACATCGGTTCCTTCCTTTGTTCGGTAATCATTTTTAATATTATCGCAATTACCGCAGATTCCGGTTAGCTTTCGTTGAAAACGTGTTGGGACTTCGACGGAAATCATGTTTGCACCGTCGAATAAAACTCTCAAACCCCAGGTTGTCATTACTTCTATTGAATCACCGAAATAGTCAGCAGAGAATCCGAGATAATGTTCAATCGGTAGCGCTACACGTACTCCATTTGCCTATAACAACAAAAAAGGATGCGCATGTTAGATTATATAGATAAATGGCAGTTGTCTGTGTGTCTGTGTGTATGTATGTCCAGCTAAAAATATTTAAAAAAAAAACAACTACAAAACAAACAGCCACAAAGTTAGTATTTTCTTGATCAGCGTTATCCCGGGTGAATAATATCGAAAATTAACAAAAAATATTAATTTTTTGGGTGGGTGGGGGGTGGGGGTGGGGTGTCAACTGAACTAGGTTTCGTTAGAGAGGGTTCGATTTTTCAGTCATTTTATTTAGCCGTTTTATTTACCAAAAGGAAGTAAATCTGAGGAATCTATATAAAAGAGAATTGTCTGCGTGTGTGTATGTCCAGAGAAAGGAATGGGCTGAACGGATGAGAAGATATATATATATATATATATATATATATATATATATATATATATATATATATATATAATAAATAATATATAATATATATATATATATATATATATATATATATATTATATATTATTTATTATATATATATATATATATATATATATATATATATATATATATATATATATATAGTACATGTATTGTATTAGTTTCTGTAAATGTAAATCCGTAGAAACTCAACTGTTTTTTTTTTTTTTTTTCTCTCGAAAATTCTTGGTCTGATGAGGTTGACTTTCTGGGAAAAGTGCAACCGAAACATATATGCACATATGTAACCAATAATGTTTGTATAAATAAAACTTTATACTTATATATATATATATATATATATATATATATATATATATATATATATATATATATATATATATATATATTGAAACATATATATATATATATATGTATATATATATATTGAAACATATTATAAATCTATGACGACACGTCAAAGCTACAATTATTTTGTGAAGGTAATTTTTTAAGATCCATTTATTAGAAAATCGCAATAGCTTAGTTCTTAGAGCATCAGACAGAAGATCTCAAGGTTTCGGTTTCGATTTCTGGTCATTCCATCCGCTTTATTTGTTGTGAACCTATTATTCAGTATTAATGCAATATTTTCCATTTCTAAAAAAAGTTGAGATATTTTGATATCTAAATGTATTTCATACGTTTCACGTTCTGACGGACAGACACACTCACAGATACACACACAGAGAAAATATATTATGAGTGGATAATTTATTTCCGACAGTATACGTATGCATTAAACTGCCTTTTTTATTAATGCTACTTTTTTTGCTAATAATATTACTAAACAAGCGATTATTTAGTCCGCGAGGCTGAAAATATGCAAATGATACTACAAAGTAAAAAACGAGACTCATACAGTATTCGAACCTGGGCCCCAGAAGAGAGACCGCCTAACATGAGCGCCATCTTGGACCACTTAACCAACACGTCATACGTTCAAAGAAAGACGAAATTGAACAAATAACATATCTCAAAAGCTTTGCGGCAAATCTTTGTTTATGATTTTGCCAGCATGTAACCATAGCTCCTTTTTTATGGAAATCGCTCCAAACAAGGCATGAAGCCACTTGATGTAAGGAGCAAACAAGAACGAAATATGATTATCGCAAAGACAGGAGATGCCTATTGACATTAGTCTTGTAACAACCAAGGTTATAGGTAAGAGGGAAACAGTCAGCAGGAAGAGAGTTCCACAAGCCTGCAGTTCTGGAGAAAGAAGCTACTGAAATAGGAAGCTGTATTACAATGAGGTATCAAAACATGCCTTCTATTTATCTTCCTCCCACAAATTAAGATGTGACACAAGGTCGGGAAAGTGGGGGAAAACCAGCGCTCAAGTATTTGAGCACTCTGGCTATTTAAAAATTGCCTGGGCAGCCCCGTCGGCATTCCCCGGTAGGGGCACCTCAGGCGATTAGCAATAAACTAACCCCTTCTCAAAGGGTGAGAAGGCAAAGCCTGGGAGGGTGCACCTCCTAGAACTGCACAGAACGGACAACCGATAGACCGGCGTAAATCAAGACCCGAAGGCCCGGACAATACCGGTCTATTGGGTGGGGTAAAAACCCCCGATGCTTTGTCTGGAGCGATTTTTATAAAAAAAATCTCTAAAACATAATTGAGATATTTTTGACTTGATTTATTGTCAGTAGTTAGAAATACCGTCCTTTTGTCTCGTTGCTGAGTTCCCATTAGACCGTATTGTAAAAAAACAAAACAAGAAAAAGCACGACAGGGGGTGCAACTCCATTACCAATAAACACCCTTTGTAACAATCCCGACCGGTTTGCTGCTAACATGGGGTGTAAATATCCGGGGAATTTCAGACTTCACTTACTTTCTGTAAATATTCGGGGAATTTCAGACTTCACTTACTTTCTGTAAATATTCGGGGAATTTCAAACTTCACCTACTTTCTGTAAATATTCGGGGAATTTCAGACTTCATTTACTTTCTGTAAATATTCGGGGAATTTCAGACTTCACTTACTTTCTGTAAATATTCGGGGAATTTCAGACTTCACTTACTTTCTGTAAATATTCGGGGAATTTCAGACTTCACTTACTTTCTGTAAATATTCGGGGAATTTCAGACTTCACTTACTTTCTGTAAATATTCGGGGAATTTCAGACTTCACTTACTTTCTCATCACGATCAGTTCAGACGCACGTGGTGTTCATGTATCTATTAGATGTATTTTAGATCTAATAGAAACATGAACGTGCGTTCTCTTATTATAGTCTTTAGTATATTACATACATAATGTACCCATTTGGCTGGGATCAAAGTCAACAAATTTGTGCATATCTTAAATAGGCCGACATCCTAGCGTAAATGTGGTATTGTGGTGACTGACACGATTCTAGTTAAGAGTAGGATAGGCATTTTTATCACTGTTGATCAAGGGTGACTAACGACCATCCGCTTCCTCACACTTTTCATGGCCTTGTGTCTAATTTGTTTAAAATGTAAATTCTCTGCAAATAAATATGTGAAAGTGTAGTATCTGTTCTGATACTACACGCCATCTGTTGTCCTCGGTCAGTGAAAAAGAAATCCATCTAGACTGAGGCAATTTTTATTTTTTGTCCCAATTCAGAGTGACCCTTTTTGGGGGGGGGGAGTTTGATTTTCCCTACATTAAAAACCGACCCTGTGTCTAACTATACCCTCGCGGGGAGGTGGGTGGCAAATAAGGAGAAATCCTTCTAGATTGAGGCATTTTTTTTTGTTTTGATCCAGAGTTCCACTTTTGGGGGGAGCTGGATTTTCCCCACATTAAAAACAGACCTTGTGTCTAACTCTACCCTTGTAGGGAGACAAGTAAATAAGAACAGCTCCTTACTAAATAAACGGGTTCCCCGACCGTACCAACATACCGAACAATGCCGCGCGAACAATGTACCCTCGGCGCTCCCTGTGCCACAACATAAAACGGTGCAATTTTAGTTATAGGGCGATGCAGTTAATTATTTTCATGTAAAAGCATTATGTTGTACTTACTCAGTCATATTTTATCTCTCACGGCACGAAAAAGAATTTAAAAATATCAAGCAGAACTTTAATTAGAACGATTTTTCCATTTCCATAAGGGATATATGAAATGTCGAGTCGATGCCATTTTCGGAGTGGCCGGTTAGCTAACTAAGGGCAGATAAGTGTCGCGAAATGAGCGGTCGATAGAATAGACAAGGGTATTAACTCCGTTTTTATTGTTAGGATTATAAAAAGAAAGAAACACATAAGCAATAATAATAAAATATATATTTATTAAATAAAAAAAATAGAAAATTAAATACTTTGTTCACCGGGATACTTTCCACGGTATAATTTTCGGTGCAATTTTAGTTCGCTCATTTCGCGACACTTATCTGCCCTTAGTTAGCTAACCGGCCACTCCGAAAATGGCATCGACTCGACATTTCATATATCCCTTATGGAAATGGAAAAATCGTTCTAATTAAAGTTCTGCTTGATATTTTTAAATTCTTTTTCGTGCCGTGAGAGATAAAATATGACTGAGTAAGTACAACATAATGCTTTTACATGAAAATAAGTAACTTCATCGCCCTTTAACTAAAATTGCACCCATAAAACACCAAGAAAACATAAGAGAGTGAAAAAAAAATAATGAAGTAGATACTTACACGAATTGAATCTCCTGATATTGTAATTGTGACATTTGCAAGTTTTACGTCAACAATTCGAGTATTTGAGACATTCACTTGTCGCCCACTTTTTACTTCGACTGTGAAATATTCGCCTGCCGTACTTTCCGCCATTGTATACTTGCAATTGCCGTTAAAATCAATCATTTGTCCATCAAAGGTCTCATAATGATGATCGCCATAAGCGTGACACTCGCATTGTTTTTCTACCAACAAAACATACAATAAAGATTGAATTCCAAGATTATTAATGGAATTGTTTCTTAAAAATATAATACAATAATATTGAAATAATTTTTAACTTTGAAATAATGACAAGAATTACATCTCTATATCAAGTTAGGTACGTGGGTTAAATCCAAGATTTTTATGTTTTTATGACTTCCTGTTTAACCGTGAAAGAAATACCGCGTCACGTGACGTACGGATGACGAGAAATGAAAAATAAAACGCTTTTGTCATCATTTCGGGTTTTTGCGGATTATTATTATTATTATTATTATTATTATTATTATTATTATTATTATTATTATTATTATTATTATTGGGTGCTTCTATAATAAAAAGCCGAAAAAAAGTTTTTCTTGTCTTTTTGTGTTGGAGAGGTAAATAAGGGGCAGATAACTCTTCACAACAGTTCTAGCTTTCGAACAATATTTTTCTAACCCTAACCCTAACCCTAACCCTTTTATGTCTAATCGACGTTCTCCTTGCACAGTAGCCACATGTGCAACGCCAATTAAAGCCATCAGTTTTGATTACTGATGGCACAAGTCGCATCTCATGGCCACAGTTGCAGATTTCTGCACCAGAAATTAGTCTGTGTGCTTGCAAAAAATAAATTTGTTTTGTTTGATGTAAAATACAGTATATCTTCGAACTTGAAAGTTAAGATCCATGATCCTAATTTCAGAAAAAAATAGTGTTTAAAATGCGTTGTAAGAGTTACCTGCCCCTTATTTACCTCTCCAACACTAAAAGATAAGAAAAACTTTTTTCGGCTTTTTATTATAGAAGCACCTATTATTGAATACTCCGGCATAAATAAACAAAAAATTGTACGGCCAAAGGGTGATAAATCATCAAAGAACCGTTGGGTTATGGATCAAAAATAAAAATATAAAATTTTATTAATCCGAAAAGGATAGTAAATAAAATATATTAAAAATATTAAAACTATAGTAAATAAATTAAAGTAAATTTATTAAAAATAATTGAAAGTAATTAAATATTAAAGAAATAGTAAAGTAAAAAAATATTAATTTATAAAAATTAAGTAAAAAAATAAAATTAATCATAATAATATTAACTAGCGGGATCCGCGTAAATTACACGAAATGATGTTTTCAATACTAATTATCTTGTTTCTAACCTATAAAAGCGGTTTCGTGTCCGTCCGTCCGGCAGACTTTTTTCTCGATTTGATCGATCGACTAATTCCGATTTCGACGACTAAACCTTACTTTGTAAATGCTTTAGATTAAATTAAATTTGGCTCCAATTCATGAGTAGCATACAAAGATTCGGAATGTCGTGACACGCAAAATAACACACACGCTATCATATTAATATGTGTCTTTCCGGTCGTCCTCTTCCTACCTTTCTCCCCCCCACCACCTTCGATGTAGGAAAAAGATCTGAGAGGTTGGTTGAGATCGAACTATAAAACAGTCGGGCCGACGTCGCTAACCGTTGCGCCAAAGGGAAATACTTGAAAATATTACGAAATTTAGGTGACTTGAATGCTTTTCCAAATCTAGGTTCGGCACGCATGCGCAGAGCTTTTGATGTAAGCGTGACACATGAACACACACGCTATCGTATTAATATATAGATAATAATAAATGTCTCACCGTTGTATATTTTTCCACACTTACATGGAAGTGCATACGCACAGTTCTTGGACATGACATTTTCTGCAGGGGGTTTGACTCACCAAGATGTTTTCGAAGAGTTAAGCCACTATTAAATCATATTTGTGTCTTTTTGGATTATAGTCCACAGTTAAAGATGCTTTACTTGTACACTAACAGTAAGTTAACATTCTATTAAAAATCACATCCGAAAGCTCCCAATACTATTTATGCAATTCATTATTTATACAACAATCACGAAATCAGTAAAAACAAACCCAACCTATTTTCCTTAGTGACATTCTAAACATTCCCAGGCAACTCGTTACAGTAATCGATCCCTCACTCGTTAAAAAAATACCGATGTTTTTAGAGGTGAACGATCAAATGCACTGTTCTCTTTGAAACATATTTAACACTTCTCTTTAGTAACCACGAAGGACAAGTTTAAAATATATAGTTCAAAGTCAATTTTAAATTAAAAAAAATATGTTTTATTCTTACTCTGAAAATTATATAAACTACCGTTAATAGGCTTTTTCAAGATACATGATACAGGGAACGTGTGAAGTAGTTATACATCGAGTGGTGGGTGGTGGGAGCAAGTTTTAAAAAGTCATATGAGTGGAAGAGGAGAGTGGGAAGCTGTGTGTACATCCATATGTTCCCTATATAACGCATCTTGAAGAAGTCTAAAAAAAGTTGTAGGCGAAATATAAATACGGATGTTGCGTTTCAACTTTGTGTCATACATGGAAGCACATATGCATAGCTTTGTTAGCCACTCGTCCCTGCACACGTCTCTCTTGCGATCCTGTCAGACTGAAGAAACGCTGGCTTACATACCTCGGAAAGGAACCAAGTCGAGAAAAAAACGGTTGAAGACAGAAGAGGTTTATTCGCCTTGCTGTTGTTCAAAATCACTGACCAGTAGAACGGGGAGGGGGAAGGGTATATACAGAGGGATGTCGATAATTACTGTTAAATCGTATCTTATGAGGACATTAAAAACACTGGTGTTCACGTGTGTGCTTCCAAGCGAACTGCCCACTTCTCTCACTCACTCTCTCTCTTCTAGCCATATGACGTCACATCCGTTTCTATCAATTCGCACAGTTCAGTCGATGCTAATCTCGATGTCACCAACTGACCTTTCATTTACTGGTATATTCAACTAACCATATTATATACTAGTGGGTCTACTTGTCCAATTTTTTGTGTTGACTTTCTTTTGTTATCTTTTGGATTAGTTTTGCTTTGTCAAGATACATGGTATAGGGAACACATGAAGTATTTATTATATATATATATATATATATATATATATATATATATATATATATATATATATGTGTGTGTGTGTGTGTGTGTGTGTGTACGACGGTGAGTGTTGGAAACAAGTTTCAAAACTGCGTATGAGTAAGAGAGGAGAGTGAGAGGCGGTGTGTACATTCATATGTTCTCTATATCACGTATCTTGAAAAAGCCTAACATACTTGTACGCGAAATATCGATCCATACATGCTATTGTGTTTATTTCCTTGTGTGATTGTTGAATTGTCTTTGCTTTATCCTTTATTTCAACTCTATTTACCTATACATTCTCTCATCCATTAAACATATACATTCTCTTATCCATTAAACATATACATTCTCTCATCCATTAAACATATACATTCTCTCATCCATTAAACATATCTAACGCATGAAAAATCATTGTTATGCAATCACGTTTTACGACACGGAACAATAAAGCAAGAAATTAGTCACCCTTTTCGCAGAGAATGCCATAATATGGTCTCTTGCATACACAACCGTCTTTACCGCATTTTCCTCCATGGTGACAAGGGTTTGGGTTGCATCCAACTGCAAAGATAAGACAAATATTATCAGCTGGCCCATGTGATATTGATGAAATATGCGCAGGGATGGAAAACGTATTAATGTTTAAATGGTATGATATCTGTTTTGTTAATGCATGGTTTAAGAATCCTATCTTTACCTCCGCCAAGAATGAGCTTATCTGTCTGTCTGTTTGTGCTTGTTTGTTTGTTTGTTTGAGTACAGCCTAACGTCCACATCGCTTGACCAATCGTCACCAAACTTGGTCAAAATATCGGTCATCATCTAACTTACAACTGATTTAATATTCGGATATCTAGGTCAAAGGTCACGTAAAAGGTAAAAGTCACACTTTCGACGATAAGTTCAGTTCTGCTCATCGTAGAGACTCACTACTTAGCCCATATTGTAGCCAATGAAGTCCCGAATCTTATTTGAAATGTTGGCGGGATTTCAACTTACAGTGTCTCAAAATTTGGTGTATGGAGCTGATGCCCTTAGCAGTAACCACCATGCAACATTTAATCCTGGTAAACTAAACAGTTTTTGTTTGGAAACGTTGATTTCCATGGCATAAATTCGGAAATACGTTATACAATATGGAGAAGTAAGGCACAAGTTCAGCTTTTATGAGCTTTTATGTTAAACGTATTTGTATATCACCTTCTTGAGATCCATTTTCTACGGAATACTTGCCACCATTTTTACATTCAATTCCATTCTATGAATGTTCTTAAAACATTCCCAGAATTCCAGCGATAGCAAATGGGTTAGTTTTATATTGATTTAGTCTGGCTTTTTTGCTGGGGCGCTGGTTTTCTCTTCTTAACTTCCGGTTTCGAACCACATCTTCCCGCTGTGGAAAGGAAGTAAATGAAGCAGGCAACCAGCGTTTGAGGGCCACATGCGGCTCACAGTCTAGAGTTTGGCCACCCCTGTTATAATTAATGTGAATCAAATTATAGTTTCGAACAAATGATAAAGTTTGTTTAAAGGTGAGTGATTGTTGAATCTAAAATGATATACTTACAATGTTCGCAGTTCTTGCCATCGGTATATGGCGGGCATTTGCACACGTAACTGCTACCTTTCGTGTGGCACAGTCCTCCATTTCGACAAGGAGTTGACACACATGGATCTATAAAGATACATTAAAAATGTGATTTGATTTTGTGGCACATACAGGGTGTCTCAAAAAAATGTACTCACTCGTAGAATGACGAGAAAACTTTGCTTCATCGCTCCACACAATTTTGTGTGCAAACTCGACATCTTCTGCACATTTTGCCATTCTAAGAGTGAGTACATTTTTTTGAGACACCCTGTATATGCGGTAGTATTGTTATTTATACATCTGCAAGTAAAACCTCAAAGGAGTAAAATGCGCCTATCTATTTGCCTCCCCGCGAGGGCAGAGATAGACACAAGGTCGATTTTTACCGTGGAGAAACTCCATCTCTACAAATAGACACTCTCTATTGAAAGGAAAAAAAATTACCTCAGTCTAGAAGGATTCGTTCTTCGTTGACCAAGGACAGAAAAGATGAAGTGTAGTATCAGAACAGATACCACACTTTGATCCTAGCAAACTTCTTGTCAAATGAGTTTAACGTCTGTAGAATCCCCCCCCCCTAAATAACAAACATGTCTGTTATATAATAAAAATACATTATTGCTTTCGTGTCAAATTTTACAACCGTGCAAAAAAAAAAAGAAAAGAAGATTTTATGGATTTATTTTAAAATTTGTTTATTTTGCAAATATTTATTTGTTTTATTTTTATTTTTGTAGATTTATTTTTCTGTTAATTTCTCGTTTTCAAATATCCCGAATTATGATTAAAGATTAGCTTTTTTCAACGATAAAAAAAACCCCTTAACCCTACCACTAACCATAAGTCTGGGTGGCAACTACTTTCTTTCTTTCTCGATTCGTTCAGAGTTTTTTTTTTGAGTGGGTGGGTTGTGAATAAGGGAGCGATTCATTCTCTCGAAGGAACTGATCGGATTTTGCCAGCCCCCAAAGAAACCTCTTAGCACTCCTGACCCCCCCCCCCAAAAAAAAACTTGCACAACATGCGAACATATGTTTAAGCTCGTCAAAAAATAATAATAAAAAAAATAACTGATCAATATTCTTGGCGTTGCACGAATGCAAAATGCAGAGTGTGCACATCGCTTAGAACGGGTAGATTTTAAAAAAAAATGAGCTAAAAAAAATTCTCGAAAAAAAAAAATTCTCGAAAACAAAATTCTCGAAAAATAAATTATCGGAAAAAAAATTCTCGAAAAAAAAATTCTTTAAAATTAAACATTCTCGTGAAAAGACACTTATAGAAGATGTTTCATTAATTTTTGTTTCGCCAAAAAATCAATACGTTTTCATAAAAATAAAATACGCTGAGTGTTTTTCTTGCCGTTAAAATTATTTCATTATTTATTTTGTTAGAACGCCGGTTCGTTTGTATTCGACTTTTTCCGCGTAGGAAAAAGTCGGTTTTGTCTGGTTCAAAAGCCGGATAAAGACGCAATCATTATTTCTGTTGATTTTGTATAACCGCCATTATTGCTGATAATTTCTTATTCTTATCGCTTTTATATTTAAAGTCCATTATTTGATGTTTAAAACGGCAACACTAAAAAAATAATTGTCATTGTCAGCTAAATATTCTTTAAATAAATAAAACGAATACGTTTCTTTATTTATAAAAAATTGTAGAAATTTAGTCTTTTTTAAAACAAAAAAAAAATTCTCTGTCTTCCTAGAGTAAAAATAACTAAATATTTATCGGATTGACATCCAAATAACTAAGGGGAGACAAGTACGACCTCCCTTTCAAAACATAACTACACCGGTTGGCCGTTAGGTGTCGCCTTTTCACCAACAGGTGGCACTGGAAAGCGACACCAGAGTTATCTGCCCTTCGGACTATAAAAACCTTTGC
>OY744533.1:13518972-13531472 GCA_963556195.1 Sepiola atlantica
ATCAATTCCTCTGGGCTACGATTTCTGTAGTAAGACAAAAACGCTTATTCTATCCTTTGATTTATGAATATTACAGTAAGATAGAAGCGCTTATTTGTTCCCTTGATCTACGAATCCTGTAGTAAGACAGAAATGCTTATTCATTTCCTTGAGCTATGAATCCTGTAGTAACATAAACGGCATATACATTTTAATGTCATTTGATCTTCTGTTTATTATGCCCCAGTATTTGAACTGCTATTCGCTAGTTTTTTTTATTAACATTCCTTGATATATATTCATTTTTTCACAAATAAATGAACAATGAAAGGTTCAAATGCTGGAATCAACTCTTTAAAAAAGAAGCATTCAAATATTACTACATATTATTCATTTCTCTATAACTGAATAGTAAAAGATCAAGACTTGACCATAGACTACCTTTGTGAACACAGGATTTTCCTTTTATTATATATCCTTCCTTGCAGACGCACTGATAGACTCCGTTCTTTGCTTTGCACTCGCTGTTCTTTTTACACGGTGTCAACGGTATTGTCTTCAGAATGCCTTTATGTTTGCAGATAATCCTTTTACGACAATCTCGAGTAATGATCATAGCATTCACCTAGAGAAAAAAGAAACGGTTTTAATGCCAAATTAAATACGATTTAAGTGTTATACACACTTTAAACAAAGTACAAGGATCAACTTTCGTTATAAATTAAAGTTGAAAATGCATTAATTCAGAGGCTGGTAGTCAAATAAGATCGGATCTACAAATACACTGAAGAGGCCAATTCTATTTGGCGAAATTTATCTGTATTACTATAAACTAAAAATGAAAGTTTATAAAAAAGGCAAAAAAAAATCGGTTTCGATTTTTCTTTTTTAAATAAAATTAATATCGCATCTTTAACACGCTTTAAAGGTATTTTATTTTAGCTTACTCCCTGTTAAATTTCATTTGGATGCTTTTAAAAAAAGGTATGAACTTTTTAAATCTATGCATTAATTGACAATTTGTGATGAACGTGATGTTGAACGGCTCGTGTTTTGCGTCATTCATTAGAGAAAACGAGATGATTCGAACACTATTCACACTGTTTACCAAGCTTCAGACCCTGTCCCATCACCGCAATGTTGCATCACTGTGCTGGTTTTACAAGTACTTCCACGGAATATGATCCGACGAACTTGCTGTACTGGTGCCCCATCGACGTAAACACACCCGACCAACCCGACGATCAGCAAAATCTCACCCCTTCACTGTGGAAGTTCCCAGATGTCGGAAGGCTTTCTACTCTAATGGCTTCTTTTCTCGAACTGTTAGTTTTTGGAATTCCCTTTTGCTGCTGTTTTACTTCACCAGCATGCAAACATTTAAATGTAATGCACACAAACATCTCGTTGCACAACTCCCTTAACTCTAAGTAAAAAAATATATAATGGTCACCAACGCCGGTCGTAATGTTCCTGTTTTAAACATCCGGGACATCCAGGCCGAGACGTGCCGGGTTATGCAAATAATTCGTTTTGCATGATCGGTGACATGAAAACATTCCTGGCAGCAAATTGAGTTATTTGAATGAGTAGTCTTGTAAGTTCAATAAAACGAAGAATTTACCATTTGGGATCATGATTTGGTTGGATTTGATGCTGTTACTACAGAAGTTAGAACGAAAGTGCTTATACAATGTGTGTGTGAGTTTAAGTTCCGGATAAAACGCTGTTTCTGTTATTTGTGTCTGCTGTCAGTTCGGAGAGGTTGCTTCTCGTTAAGTCGTCGAGATTTCTCCTCTCGATATTCTGACAAAACTTCAAAAGACATTTAAAAAAAAAAAGTTTTAGGCGCGAATCGACTTATCTGATGAGTCGTTATTTTTATTTTTTTATTTTTCATTTACTCCCCCTTCAGGAGGTTAGACACAAAGTCAAGTGAGATTTTGGAAAGCCAGTACACGAGATGAAGTGGCCTACAAAAATGCCTGAGCAGCCCCGTCGACATTCGCCTCAGACGATTAGCAACAAACTAAACCCTTCTCAGAGAAGGTGGACCTCTTAGGACTGAAGTCAGACAGCACAAAGCCAGTGTCAGACCGATTGTCGAGGACGTATCCTTGACTAAAGAATAATTATTTACCATTTGGAATAAATATTTTGCTGAACTTGATGTCGTTAAGACAAACGTTAGAGAGAAAGTGCTTTTACGATGTATGTGTGTAACGTTGTTTTTGCTATTTGTGTCTGCTGCCAGTTGGGAGCGGTGTCTTTTAATCTTTTACTTACGTCGAGATTTTTCTTCTCAATATTCAGCCGAATCTTTACAAGTCATTTATTTAAATATTTAGGTGCCCTTTTGTGGGTCCTGTTTGTGACCCTGTTGAAGTCAGGGTGAAAGCGGTGACCTCATTTATTTTCAACCTTACGTGGGGTTCATCATGATATAAGTAATTACAAAGAGTAATTCTGGGTACACGTCCCGAACTCAATCGAAATAAACATGTATTGCCAGGATAAATACATAAGAGAATGCATGGGCTATATAAAATACATGCAAATTACTGTAACTATTTTTTCTTTAGAGCTTTTTGAATAGGTCTAACTTATGTGATAACTCTGTTTGCCTGTGGAGAGAGGGTCTTCGCATGGTTACACTAACAGGCAAAAAGAGCTGCCACATAAGTTAGACCTATTCAAAGAGCTCTATAGAAAAAGAAAAATTACTTTGCCTCCAATTCGTTAATATTTCTATGCAATTTTGGGCGATATTCATTCGTTTTCTCCCTCCTCCGCTTTATCTCTTTCCCTTTCTATTTGTTTGTCTTTAATGGTAACTCTATGTAAATAATGTATTTATTTCAAGCGTTATTGTCGACGTTTCATTCTTGAAGATGTGTCGACCGAAAGGCGCCTCGAGTTCTAGTTTTCTAGCTTTTAGTCGATTTTTTTTCTACTAATATTACTTTTCTTCCTACAACTTTTAGGTTTTAGTCAGATGGTCTTTTGACTATTAAATATAGGGAAGCATTTTTTGCTTTGTTTTCGTTCTCTCTCCCTCCGTACCATCTAACACTGTCCCCCGATTCACTATGATTCCAGTTATTTTTTAAAAACCGTAATTAAATTTCGTACCACCAAAAATCTTATATATATATATATATATATATATATATATATGTGTGTGTGTGTGTGTGTGTGTGTGTGTGTGTAAAATGAAAAAAGGAAAGCCAAAAACTATGTGATTTATGTATTCATCAACGTTTCGTCTTTATTGAAAGACTTCCTCAGGATGAAGAAAACAATGTAGAAAAAGCATACATCAGCTAAATCTCACTCCTTCACGGTAGAGATTCCAAGATGCCGGAAGGCTTTCTTCTATAATAGCTTTTTTTTTCGAACTGCTAGCGTTTGGAATTCTCTCCCTGTTCCCTGCAGAAATTTAAATGTAATGTGAACAGA
The DNA here is from genome assembly GCA_963556195.1 of Sepiola atlantica. Taxonomy (NCBI): domain Eukaryota; kingdom Metazoa; phylum Mollusca; class Cephalopoda; order Sepiida; family Sepiolidae; genus Sepiola; species Sepiola atlantica. The sequence continues at coordinate 13,522,411 of OY744533.1, forward strand.
CCTCGCTGCAAAATTCCCCACGTAGGATGCCCCTAAAGATATGGCCCCTAATTTGCAGTAGGCCCTTACGTCTCAGTGGCAATATGTCCCCTTGTTTGTGGTGAATTAAAGTAAAAATGAATTACAACTCCCACAAAATAGCAGGATTTATAATCAGATGATGGCGTATTTTCACAGAACCTCAAAACACCTCACCTTCATATACAATCCCTTGTAGGTGCATCCACAGTCATTAGCGGGGATACAATCGTTTCCACTTCGGATGAATCCATATTTGCACACACAGGCTTCTCCAAATTCCGTACACGTTGATGTCGATTCTGCGCAAGATGGCTGACACTTCAAGGCATCATACTGAAAAACTTGGTTGGCCGAGCAATCGTAACCTGCAATTGCAATTACACTTAACACTTCAGTTAGCACCAAAACGAATATTCTTCACGACTGCACGGTATGGTTAAGAAGAAAAAAAAAACGTGTGAGTGAAAAAACAAAAAAAACAAACAAAAAACAAATAGACAACAAATAACCGTTACCAAACGCAAGAAAATATACTTTTCTACTTATGTATATACTTTTAACGTGCTTTTACTGATTGTAAGGTTCACTATCTATGCATTTGTTATCGTCACTTTTACTTAGCCAAGCTAATGTCCTTTTTGAGATAGACACTTTTGCCGGGACTTGGTCGCGAATTTCAGCCTTAACAGATAATAATAATAAATTTGTTTACCCTGATTCGCTTGGTAACCACCTTCGGACTTAGGCTTTCAGTTCTACTAGCCCCCTTTAATCTTTTTTTTTTATTATTAATATCTTACTATTGGTGTGGAAGGTGATAACGTACGTACGAACATGATATTGCTTTAGCGAATTCGGTGATTTTCTTATCATCTATCTGCATAAGTTACTTATATACTAATATTTACTTTGAAATAACAGATGCCCGTCATGAAATATGTTCTCAAATAAACAAAGATATGTTTTTAGCATATTTCGTTTTGGTTCAGATATAGTTGCTTTATTTAATATTAAAATATGTCCTCAAAGATCTGACGCATCTATCATATTTGGTTTTTCGTTTTTCGTAGGATATAGTTGCTTTCGGCGATCTCATGTTTAAAAAAAGGAGAGAAATAGTGATAACAACTGTACAAACAAGAAATGCCTTAGCTTATATTATTATAATTATAGGCAATTTTTAAACGTTCTGCAGACAGCGACGACATATTTATTACGTAATTTTTGATAGCGATTTATTTATTATATTACTTCTTCGGGCGATCTTTCTTTTCAAAATGGAGGTATTGGTGATAACGTACGTACGAACATGGAAACGCCTTAGCGTATTATTGTATACTTAATAAAACAAATTTTCAATCTGAATCTAAAAAAATCGAAAACGTGGATACTATTTATGGCAATTGTGCAGTATAGTTAACAAGAAAAAAGGGGTGAATACAAAAACAAGTAGACAACAAATAACTGTTACCAAACGCAAGAAAAGTTACTTTTATACCTACCTTCATAATTGTTTTTATTTTGATGTTTTAAAATGTTTTAAAACGTTTTTATTTCAATTAAGGATTTCGTTCAAATACGATGTTGTTAGAGTTTCGTCGACTTTCCGGAAATCACCGAAGTCTGATTACTTAATTTTTTTTGTTAACTATACTGTACAATGACCCAAATAATTGTTCGAAACCCAATAAGATGTACTTTTTTTTGCCTAATTGAAAGTAGAAAATGACGAAAAAAAAGTGGTAAGACTTCGGTGATTTCCGTATCTATTTGAACCAAATTTAAACCCTTAAATACTTTATTTTTGATATTGGTTTGAAAAAATGTCATCAAGTGAAACACGTTTCATAGGCGTCATATAAAATAGTATAAATGATATTTTGCAAAAAAAAATTATTGAGCAAAAATAAATGATTTTGCAAATGTGCAACAAAATTGCATAAAATTTTGCATGTATAACAAAACACTACAATATATGCATCTAAATAATCATAATACACTAGAGAATCATAAAATAAATTTTTACTTACCATTATAATGACCAGATTTAAAAGTTTAGGTTCTTAAATTAGGCAGATGACACACGGATGACACTCACCCGTGACATCGAAGATACTGCAACATCATAATACTACCTACTCACATTTGCCAACAAGCTCGTTGCAGATGTAAAAGAAGTGGCAGTTTGACACATTTTCGTTGAATATAATATTAAATAGGTATTTTGTTTGAATGTGTCATATTTGAAACGAAAAAGCATTTTAGGGTTAATGCAATATTCTTTATTTCTAAAAGTATTTAAGATCTGATATTTCGAAATGGGACAAATTCCGCAATGTATTTAATATCTTTTAAAAAAATTGTGACCCATGGAAAAATCTCTATTTACATGAGAAGATTTAAAAGTTAAAAGTAAATGAGATTATTAATCGGACACAATTGTTAGAACTAATTTTATTATCGCAATGTTGCTTTGAATTTCTAGTCGTAAAAATTATTGGATGTAATCACCTTCAATCTTTTAATACATAAGGATTTTAAATTCTTCTAAGGGACGCTACTCTTCGGGGAAAATCTTTGTTACTCCCCCTGAATTAGAATGAATGAAGGAAAAAAGTATCCACTCGAAATGTTTACTTACCCAGAATAAGTATTTTTAGAAAGAAACTGAAGCGAAATACAATATATTCCTGCGAATGAGATAGTGGGAGGGAGAAACGAAAAATAGGCCAGTTCGAATCAAGTATCGATATGTCAGATAAATTGCTATTTCGGTTTGACTTTGAAAAATTTACAAAGTAACTTTATATATTAGATTAAAAAATATATCGCATTAATATTTACATATATGGAGCACATTTTCGTTGAATATAATATTAAATAGGTATTTTGTTGGAATGTGTCATATTTGAAACGAAAAAGTATTTAAGGGTTAGACTGAAATAAAAACATTTTCAAACACTTTAAAACACACAAAATATGCAGGTAGGTAGAAAAGTTAGTTTTCTTGCGTTTGGTAACAGTTACTTGTTCAATATTTTTTCACCCCTTTTTTGCTAACTATACTGCACAATCGCCTTATTTATTCAAAGATTGAGCAATTTACAAGCGAGCCAAAATAAAGCAACTTACTGCAATTGAAAAAGGGTCTCCAGTTAACTGCAACCCCAATATCCTCACATGCACTTGCCAAACTCTTCATGGACTGACAAAAAACTGCATGGATTAATGCACTTTTTGCATGACTGCAAACGTCCATTTTGCATGATGAAATAAATTGACTGAACGTATCTTTTAGAACATATTTACATTGATTGAATATTTTATGGTTCATATCGTTGCATCGACTGACTTTGGATTCTGGACAATCAAAATGGAGATCCGAAACATTGCACCTAAAACGATACAAAATAATTGTTATAAAGAGATCTTTAAAATGGCCATATTACATTTTAAGTTACTATTTCATAAACTTTATTCAATAAATAATAGTTAATCTTCTTCTAATATATAAAGTAGAGACGTTTTTTCCCCTGTACCTTCTCGGAGTATAGGAAAATAACCACATGCATCACAGGCTACTAAACTCACCACTATACTACACTTATTCACTCGAGCGTGTTTTAGTAAATTTGTCATTATTTTTTCTTACCTAACACTAAATATTACATTTGGCCCACCATCAACGTCTCTCCGAAAAAACAACTCCATATAGGTGGTAGCAAAAACTTTTCTCCCTAACAATTCTGTACTGTCACTCTACTGATCGACACCGGGAACTAATACACACAGTTTAATTTTCACAAAACACCGGTTCTTATTTATTACTTGCCTTGTATAAATTTAACACGCATGCCAATAATCAAGCTTAGGTTCATTGGCCTATTTTTACATGTATGTTTAACCCGTAACCGTGGCCATGTCGGTAAGAAGGCAGGTTTGATAATCGCCAGTTTTAGCGTTCGATCCCATTCTTTTCTACAAGTTTTTATTTTTTATTTTTTTAAATATAAAACATTCGCCAACAAGGTAGACGGGGCACAACAAAGCATAGGCCGTTTCTTTTTTTATCCAACGTTATGCAATAGGTAGTACTTTCTCCCGTGCAACGCCGGGCAACGGGTTCCCCGTTGCCCGGCGTTGCACGGAAGAAAGTAGTTAATAAAAATGTCCTTTTTTTCAAAATCAATATGAAAATAACAGAAAGTTTTATAGCAATGGAAAAGCGCTTGTAAAGCCAAGTCAGTTCACGGTTGTCCCCGGTATGACGCGTCATTAATACACCTCGGTTGTTGAAGGATTTCCGTCCATAGAATGGAGATATATGATGAACATCTACAAACGTTTTGGAGATAGTTCTCATATTTTAATCAACTATAAAATATAGATGTTAAACGATTGAGACTGAAAACGGCAAAGTGTAGTATCTGTTCCGATGGATGCTGCACTCTATGGACCAGTATCGCCTTGGCCTTCGGGTCTTGATTCCGCCGATCTGTGGGGTTGTCCTGTGCAGTTCTGGGAGGGCGGACATCCGCCCTCCCAGGCTTCGCCTCCCCTCTTTGGAGAGGAGTGAGTTTGTTGCTTACTGCCTGGGGCGCCCTGCCGGGAATGCCGACGGGGCTGCATAGACATTTTTTGTAGGCCAGAGTGCTCACCTTCTTGGGCGCTGGCTTTTCAGATCCCACTTTCCCGACCTTGTGTCACATCTTGCCTTGTTGGAGGAAGATAAATAAACGGTCCTAACGACTTCTCAGACTATCTGTATTTTTAACGGTAAAGATGGATTTATTAATGTTATAACTGTATGATGGTTACAAGTCGAAACTTTATCCTTATTTTATTTACCTAAGAGGTTAGAGATAAGGTCAGAGAAATTCCTAAATGTACAGATTTTAATTATTTTTAGAAATGGAAAATATTGCATCAAGAGTAAATAATAAATTCCCAAACAAGGAACGCGGAAGGCCATGAAACCTTGAGATCTTCAGTCTGAGGTTCTGCCAATTGAGCTATTTGGTGGACTTTCTCATAAATAGAGCAAAAGATAATTATAGTTTTGGCGTGACGTCATAGATTTATACTTTACGTCATGTTTTCAAAACACGGATTCAAACATAAGCGATAATAATAAAACAAAAATAAATGAACGGGTAAACATTATCAATAGCGTTGAAAATAATTTTAATAGTCCAAAACAATTTATTTTGCTTTGACTATGTATTGGCGTTAAAAAAAACATTTAATATTAAATGTATACTAGAATTAGGTTACATAATTCTAATCTAGTAAATAAGAATTATAACCTAGATGATAACGAGATGTATGTCAAGGGTGTGGGAATATGTCAGTTTGAAATGCGACTGTGATTGTTTTGCTAATTTCAAGGTTGAGATGAAAATGATAATATAAACGTTTTATTGTTTGTATTTTGAGGTATTGGATTAAGTAATTTTCAGAATTATGTCACTGATCAAGAGTGTGTGTGTATGTGTGGAAGGACTGGTGATTAAAGAGAATGGACGGTGAAGTTGAAAAGCCAGTGCAGTTTAGCCTACATAAAATGCCTGAACAGGCCCGTCGTCATTCCACGGTAGGGGCGTCTCAGGCGATTAGCGATAATCTACCCTCCCGCCCCCCCCAAAACTAAAGCCTGGGAAGGTGGACCTCTTGAGACTGAACAGGGCCATACCTCAGCCAGACAGAGCAGGGTCAGAAAAACCTACAATGGTCCACCTTCTGTCGGACTAATTGTCGGGGACGTATCCTCGACTCGTTCCATTTATCTGCCTCCCACGGCGGGTTAGGGTTAGACACAAGGTCAAGAAAGCGGGATTTGAAAAGCCAGCGCTCTAGAGGAAGACCACTCTGGTCAATCAAAAATTACCTGGGCAGCCCCGTCGGCATTCCCCAGTATTGGCGCCCCGAGCGATTAGCAACAAACTACCCCGTTCTCAAAGAGCGAGAAGGTAAAGCCTGTGGGGGTAGACCTCCTAGAAGAAGACAGAGAACAAGATCACACCAGCATGACCCAGACTCTGACGGACTGATTGTCGAAGACGTATCCTCGACTGGTACGAACACCAAATAAGTTGATTCATTATCCTCATATTAAGTATGACATACTCCCTCGGTCTTTTGATAATCATTTGTAACAAAAACAACATTAACATAAATCCTTCATGAATTGCGTCCCTTGTTTGTTTTCTTGACATTTAAATTAAATACAAATAACATTAAAGTGACAAATACCAATTTAAATAACATTAAAAAAATTCTTTGTATAAGAAATACGAAACATTATGTATATTCGTAATATTGTTTTTAATAGTATATGAAAAGTTAAAATTTAGCTGTTTTCTGGAGATTTTTTTTGTTGTGATCTAGCGTGTTTTGAAAATCTCAGTTGGAACACTAACGATAAGTTAAAAATCTAGCGTTTTTTAGAGATTTTTTTCTTCTGAACTAGCAGGTTCTGAAAGTCTTAATTGGCAACACCGACTAAAAGTTACAAATCTAGCGGTTTTCTAGAGATTTTTTTTGTTCCGATCTAGCGGGTTCTGAAAATCTCAGTTAGCAACACTGACGAAAAGTTAAAAATCTAGCGGTTTTCTAAAGATTTTTTTCTTCCGATCTAGCGGGTTCTGAAAATCTCAGTTAGCAACACTGACGAAAAGTTAAAAATCTAGCGGTTTTCTAAAGATTTTTGTCTTCTGCTCTAGTGGGTTCTGAAAATCTCAGTTAGCAACACTGACGAAAAGTTAAAAATCTAGCGGTTTTCTAAAGATTTTTTTCTTCCGATCTAGCGAGTTCTGAAAATCTCAGTTAGCAACACTGACGAAAAGTTAAAAATCTAGCGGTTTTCTAGAGTTTTTTTCTTCTTCCGAACTAGCGGGTTCTGAAAACCTCAGTTAGCAACACTGACGAAAAGTTAAAATCTAGCGGTTTTCTAAAGATTTTTTTCTTCCGATCTAGCGGGTTCTGAAAATCTCAGTTAGCAACACTGATAATACCATAACAAAGAACTCCTTAATTTCGCACTTCGCACCATCAAATTGAACAGCTTGTATGCAATGCTTACTTTGAATTGTCATCTGACACTTGGTAACTGCTTACAATCCGTGAGAATTTATTTGGTTCCTTCGATACATCGATTCCTTCTTTCGTTCGGTAATCGTCTTTTATGCCATTGCAATTCCCACAGATTCCGGTGAGCTTATCATGAAAACGCTTCGGCACAGTGACAGTAAGAAGTGTGACCCCATCGAATAGAACGTTCAAACCCCAAATCGTTGTTACTTGTATTGAATTCCCAGAAAAGTGAGCGGAAAATCCCAGATAATTTATGATCGGCAATGTGGCAAGCACTCCATTTACCTATAAGAAATAAAAGAAGCGTATTCATTTACCCTGCGAATATGAAATGCAAAATGAAAACCACAAAATTTTTATCTGGGTCTTCCTTCTCCATATTGTATGAAGTATTCTCAAAATTATGACATGGAAACGTTGATAACTCAAAAAAAAAAACTATTTATCTGATCAGACTGAATTTTTTTGAATAGTGGTTACTGTTATCAAAGAGCATGAGATACGTAGATCAAATTTTGAAAAATTGGAAGTTGAAATTGTGTCTAAACTTTTAACTTGACCAAACTTTTCAGGGTAAAGTTCAAATGTCAAAATCAATGTCATTGTTTATAAAATCGGAGAACTTATGTTTTGAGGCATGTCCGTCCGTCCGTGCGTCCGTCCGTCCGGATTTTTCTCCGCAACCATCCATTGAATTCATCTGAAATTTTGCATGAAGTTGTAACTTTGGTCAGGTTAGAAAGTGACATTCTCCGATTTTTGAAAAAAAAATCTGGTTAGCCCCCTCCCCCAGGGGGTCAAAAGGCCCCGAAATAGCACAAAATGACATTTCTTGCCCCATAACTGTTCATCCATCCATTCAATTTCTCTGAAACTTGGCCAAAATGTGGAGGCAATTGTTCCTAATGGAAAATAAGTATCAGTGACCTTGGAAAAAATCTGGTTCGCGCCCCAAAGGAGGTCAAAAGCCCCCCAAATGGCAAAAAAGACCCTTTTCTCCCATAACGTTTGATCCATCCATTCAATTTTTCTGAAACTTGGCCAAAATGTAGAGTCAATTGTTCTGGATATAAAATGAGCATCCTTGACCTCAGAAAAATTCGGGTTCGCGCCCCCATGGGGTCAAATGGGGGTCAAAAATGCCCCAAATTGCCCAAATTTATTGCATTTCACACACTCGCCACATCGAGTCACATACAGAGGGGGACCACGCACGCGCGGCTTGTTTTGGCTTTGTTATGGGTCAGAAATAAAGACACAAGAGAGGAATTGAGTAAACGAATATATTAACAAAGAACAGTAGTACAAAACATATAGAAATGAGACGTGCACCAGTAAGACTGTTTAGTCCGGCTGTCACAGTTGTCTGCTGGAATATTGACTTCCCTAAAGAGCAGTATCTCTGGTATATATAGTTGGGAGAGTTCATGCGTGCGTGGATAAATTACCAAAGCAGTCATATGAGATGCGGGGTGTCATGAGCAGCAATATGAAATTATAAACGAGTCTCTACGATGATCAGAACTGAAGTTATCACTCACACTATGTCTTTCACATTAACCATGACTTTGACCTTTGACGATCAACAGCGAATATTATATAGGATTATTGGTGCGTTTGAAAAAAAAAAGAAATCAAGAACTAAAAATGCTCTTTCACCAAGACAATGCACCGCGTCACAAGTCGATCGCAGTGGTGACAAAACTACATGCATTGCACCTCGAATTGCTTCCGCACCCACCCTATTCTCCAGATCTGATTCCCAGTGACTACTGGCTCTTTGCAGATCTCAAAAGAATGTTCCAGTGAAAGAAATTTTGCTCCAATGAAGATGTGATATCGGAAACTGAGGCCGAAGACAACTTGTTCTACAAAAAAGGCATCGAAGCGTTGAAATCAGTGTATTACCTTAGAATGAGACTCTGTTGATGCATAAAGTCGAGTTTTGC
>OY744533.1:13533972-13571472 GCA_963556195.1 Sepiola atlantica
ATATATATATACTTACACGAATTGTAGGTCCTTGTGATAATGTAATTATAACATCTTTTAGCTTAATATAAACTATTAGGGTTTGCGAATTATTCCTGATTATATCTTTTTGTCCATTTTCGACTTCAACTTCGAAGTATTTTTTATCGACACTCTTCGCCATTGTAGATTTGCAACCACCGATGAAGTCGATCATTTGACCATCAAATGTTTTGTAGTGATTGTCGCCATAAGCACGACAACTGCATTGTTGTTCTTGAAAGAAAAATAAAAATTCATATATATAATAATAATAATAATACGCTAAGACATTTCATGTTCGGACGTACGTTATCACCATTCACACGCATTCAGTAAAAATGGTGATTGCTGATTAATATGATGCCGCTAAGTTTGCCGATTTTAAAATGAATTGTTCCCAAATAAAATTATGTCGCTCCGCCGACCAAAACAATACAATTTTGAATAAATACATTTAAAAAAAGTGACATTTGTTTATTGATTTGAAGAATATTTAGCTAGCAATTTTTTTAGAGAATGTTTATAGGTTTAACAAGAATCAAATTATATTTTGGTACTTATATCGATCTTGACCCAGTTTTCGCGAGTTTCTAGTCGGAAGCGTTCAGCTGTGCTATGCACACGCCCGAGAGATGACGAGCCGATTTGTACCAGACGACAATTTTGATACGGTGCTGCGTCTTATGATTTTAAGTTATATTTTCAAGAAATTTTCTAAAAGAAAAAAAAAAAAAAAGAACAAACAAACAAGCAAAACATAGCGAAGTTACTGTTATCAAATAAATATTTTTTGTTATTTTGATACGTTGCTGCGTCCTATAATTTTTAGTTATAGTTGCAAGAAATTTTTTAAACAACAAAACAAATAACACAAGCAAAACAGAGCGAAATTACTGTTGTCAAATAAATATTTTTAACCCTAAACCTAACCCTAAACCCTAACCCTAAACCCTAACCCTAACCCTAACCCTAACCCTAACAACAACAAAAACAAAACAAGCAAAACATTAAACTCATAGGACGCAGCATCGTATCAAAATTGTCGTCTGGTACAAATCGGCTCGTCATCTCTCGGGCGTTTGCGTAGGATAGCCGAACGCTTCCGACCAGAAACTCGCGAAAACTGGGTCAAGATCGATATAAGTACCTATATTTTAAATAAATAAATAAATAAATAAATAAAGACACATGTTCGTTTTTTTATTTAAAGAAGAAACTGACAATCAAAATTATTTTACGGAAGAAGAATCCTTTCTTAATAGTATTGGCACTGACAGACATTTTTTTATTTTATTTCTAAAGGAATATTATTATTAAGAGAACATTATACAGATTGATGTAGAAATCACCGTGGAATTTCCACGTTGTCTTGCTAATATCTATTATAATACTAAAACTGAGTTAATCAACGTTTGTTTCTTCATGACTTTTTTTTTGCTACATATTTTAATCACACAAAAGACATGCTAACACATACATTCCTCAGTTTGAGAATTGAATTATGTTTAGAAAAAAAATCCATTTTAATTGTTCTAATTAGCTGTAATTTGCAATTAACTTATCAAGTGACCTATCTCTTACTCATGTTTTATCTATCACTCTCAGCCTCTCTCGTTGTATGTAGTTTGAACTCAACCCCCGTTCTTATTTTATACAGTGTCTATCACTCTCACCTCTGTAACACTCTCTCTTTGTTTATTACTATTCTATCACTCACTTCCGTTACTGTTTATTACCCTCACCTGTTGATAAACAAAGGTAACATGAATTGGAACAAATACATAGAAGACATTGCCAAGGCTGCTGCAAAGAAAGTGGGTTCCCTCTACCGTGCTAGAAAACTTCTCACACCTGACAGTATCCTATATCTCTACAAAACCACCATCTGCCCATGCATGGAGTATTGTTGTCACATCTGGGCTGGTGCACCATTCACCAGTCTCTTCTTCTTAGACAAGGTCCAAAAAAGAGTATCGAATCTAATAGGTCCCTCACTATCCACCAAGCTCCAGTCCCTGCCCCATCGCCGTAATGTTGTATCCTTGCGCTTCGAATTTCCATGGGTTTCCCTATAGCAGGGGCGGGAAACCTCCGGCCCGCGGGCCACATCCGGCCCGCGAAGGCTTAGCGTCCGGCCCGCCACCCTGCTATGCTTTATTATTGCAATCCGGCCCGCGGACCTCCCAGTAAAACTCATATCATTTTGTGACATAGACGTAAAAGTAGGTTTCAATTAAGATTTCAGCGAGCGATGATGCATGTATATTTCATTTTTCTTTAACTATTCATTTCAAATCTTTGACCTGAGATAAAAATAGAAAAAGAGAAAGAGAAAGGCAAAGAGGAAACGAGAGACGAGGAAAGGGCATGAAACAGAGAACTTATGTGAGGTGTGTCAAAACGAACGCTGGATCAACTTGCTACTTCCCCTGTCATTATTTTTTATGATTCCAAAATGGCTCTTCGTCGACGCCTTTTATAACATCACATACAGAAATCTCTTGAGAAAAAAATAGCAGATTTGTAGAGTGTTCAATGCAATTTTTCTACAATTTATTCATGTAAACAAAATATAGTAATTCTGAGATTTCGTTTTTCACTCCGGCCCGCGATCTCCTTCCAAAAGTTTCATGTGGCCCTCACTCTGAAAAGGTTACCCGCCCCTGCCCTATAGTATGATCATAATACGCTAAGGTTCCCCATATTCATACAACATGATCCCCTTTTCACACACATTTAAGAAAAAAGATTGTCCGATGGTGATGATGATTAATCTGATATCGATACGGTAAATAATTCCGACGTAGTGGAGCGGCTAAATGCAAAAATGCAATATAATCGTGCAAATAATGACGCAAGCACCAAAATTGGCACGATCACCCCATAAAGTATAATAAACATATCTGTCAGACTAGTCACATAAAAATCCAAGATGGCGGCTATTTTTCAAGATGGCCGCCATCAGGAGCTCGTGATAAAGAAATTCCTTATAAATTGGTATCTATTCAACCGATTGTAGTGATCTCAGTGTCAAATTGTATGTTTTGGGGCATGCTGAATTCATTTATGACACTATAGAAAACATTTGAGCATCACTTAATTGATTATTAATAAAAAAAACCAAAAAATTACAACATCAAAACACAGTTTATTAACGACATATCACATAATGTCATAAATGTTTAGTATACCCTATGGAGTCATCACGCCGGTGTTTTGGTGCTTGTATCACCCTACTCTAACCATAAACGAACCCTAATCTACTTTTATTGCCTTCGGTAACAGTTATTTGTTGACTTTTTTTTAATCCATTTCATTCTCTGTTGAAAATTCTTGACAATCGCCGATTTACGATTTATTCAATTTACAATTTAACTTATCGTCTGCTTTTTCGCCTTCCGATTGGATAAGCGCTTCGGCATCTTTTGGCTGTTTACATAAACCGAACGAAACGTCGGTTTTTACTGGTTTAAAAGCTGTACCAGTACCCAAATAATGAACAACACGAATACTTCATTCCACGAAACACATCATCGCGTTTAACAACACCGTCTGAACAATGTCCCTCGGCCCCCATCTCTCCCCATTCTCTCTCTCCCCCCCCTCTCTCTCTCCTTCTATCTCTGGCTATCTCTCTCTCTCTTTCTCTGTCTCTCTCTCTCTCTCTCTTTCTCTGTCTATCTCAACAGTCGAAAGTAATAAAGAAACTAAATAATTAAAGGATTGGTATAGTTAAGTATAAATAAAAGCTAATATCACAACAGGTAGTAATTCTATTAAAGCCGTAGTTGGAGACGAAAATAGCGAAAGAAAGTGAAAGCTGTGAGAGAGGCTGTATAACGAGCAGAACAAAAGGCAATTTTTTTTTTTTACTTTGAACTTTTAATTTTGTTTATATTAAACTGGCTTATATGCAAGTTAAATATATAACATGGCTTATATACACGTTAAATATATAATTTGGTTTATAGACGCGTAAAATATATAACTTGGCTTATATACACGTTAAATATATAATTTGGTTTATATACACGTTAAATACATAACTTGGTTTATATACACGTTAAAAATATAATTTTGTTTATATACACGTTAAATATATAACTTGGCTTACATATACAGTCGAATATATAACTTGGCTTATATACACGTTAAATAAATAACTTGGTTTAAATACACGTTAAAATATATAACTTGACTTATATACACGTTAAAATATATAATTTTGCCTATATACACGTTAAATATATAACTTGGTTTATATACACGTTAAATATATAGGGTGGGCAAAAATAAAGGTCCTATTTTTAAAAATTCATAACTTTTTTATTTATTGATTTTTTTTTTTTTTTTTTTAAGAGTAAGTAAAGGACCCCTTCCGAAGCAAGCATGAGCCGTATTAGCCCTAAGGAACGTACCCTCATTTAGAAAACATTATTTTTGCTTAAAAAACTCAAAACAGTGTAAAAAACAATACTTTAGTTTTTGTAAGTTTTAAGAAGTGTTTTTCGGCTAAAATTTGTTTTATTTATTTCAAAAAATCCTGGAAGGGTCAGTCTACACACACATAAAGTTTGGTGAGTTTAACTTTTATTTCATGGAAGTTATTCAAATTCAAGTTATTCAAATTTAAAGATAGGACCCTTATTTTGGCCCACCCTGTATAACTTGGGTTATATACACGTTAAATGAATAACTTTGTTTATACAGGGAGTCTCAACACTCACTGACACCTAAAAAACATAACTCTTTTGTTTTTAAATATTTAAGTGAACAGCCTTTTAACTGTAACTGTATATAGTGTAAAAAAATCTTGGAATGTTCAAATTAACTACTGGTAAAGTTGGGTAAGTAAAGCTTTAGAATTATATGAGGTATTAAAGATTTACATGTGTCAGTGACTTTTGATACACCCTGTATATAGGTTAGAATTTATAACTTAGCCAAGTTATTATCAGTTGTAAGTTAAAGTTGAATACTCAGTTCACGCGTTACTAAGAATACTAATAATTTAGAATACTAATAATTAAGAATACTAATAATTTAGAATACTAATAATTAAGAATACTAATAATTTAGAATACTAATAATTAAGAATACTAATAATTAAGAATACTAATAATTTAGAATACTAATAATTTAGAATACTAATAATTTAGAATACTAATAATTAAGAATACTAATAATTAAGAATACTAATAATTTAGAATACTAATAATTAAGAATACTAATAATTAAGAATACTAATAATTAAGAATACTAATAATGTAGAATACTAATAATTTAGAATACTAATAATTAAGAATACTAATAATTTAGAATACTAAAAATTTAGAATACTAATAATTAAGAATACTAATAATTAAAAATACTAATAATTAAGAATACTAATAATTTAGAATACTAATAATTTAGAATACTAATAATTAAGAATACTAATAATGTAGAATACTAATAATTTAGAATACTAATAATTAAGATTACTAATAATTAAGAATACTAATAATGTAGAATACTAATAATTTAGAATACTAATAATTAAGAATACTAATAATTTAGAATACTAAAAATTTAGAATACTAATAATTAAGAATACTAATAATTAAAAATACTAATAATTAAGAATACTAATAATTTAGAATACTAATAATTTAGAATACTAATAATTAAGAATACTAATAATGTAGAATACTAATAATTTAGAATACTAATAATTTAGAATACTAATAATTAAAAATACTAATAATTTAGAATACTAATAATTAAGAATACTAATAATTTAAAATACTAATAATTAAGAATACTAATAATTAAGAAAACTAGTAATTAAGAATACTAATAATTAAGAATACTAATAATTTAGAATACTAATAATTTAGAATACTAATAATTTAGAATACTAATAATTTAGAATACTAATAATTTAGAATACTAATAATTAAGAATACTAATAATTAAGAATACTAATAATGTAGAATACTAATAATTAAGAAAACTAATAATTTAGAATAATAATAATTAAGAATACTAATAATTTAGAATACTAATAATTAAGAATACTAATAATTTAGAATACTAATAATTAAGAATACTAATAATTAAAAATACTAATAATTAAGAATACTAATAATTTAGAATACTAATGATTTAGAATACTAATAATTAAGAATACTAATAATTAAAAAAACTAGTAATTAAGAATACTAATAATTAAGAATACTAATAATTTAGAATACTAATAATTAAGAATACTAATAATTTAGAATACTAATAATTAAGAATACTAATAATTAAGAATACTAATAATTTAGAATACTAATAATTTAGAATACTAATAATTAAGAATACTAATAATTTAGAATACTAATAATTAAGAATACTAATAATTTAGAATACTAATAATTTAGAATACTAATAATTAAGAATACTAATAATGTAAAATACTAATAATTAAAAATACTGATAATGTAGAATACTAATAATTAAGAATACTAATAATTAAGAATACTAATAATTTAGAATACTAATAATTAAGAAAACTAGTAATTAAGACTACTAATAATTAAGAATACTAATAATTTAGGATACTAATAATTAAGAATACCAATAATTAAGAATACTAATAATGTAAAATACTAATAATTAAAAATACTTATAATTAAGAATACTAATAATTAAGAATACTAATAATTTAGAATACTAATAATTAAAAATACTAATAATTAAGAATACTAATAATTTAGAATACTAATAATTAAGAATACTAATAATTTAGAATACTAATAATTTAGAATACTAATAATTTAGAATACTAATAATTAAGAATACTAATAATTTTGAATACTAATAATTAAGAATACTAATAATTTAGAATACTAATAATTAAGAATACTAATAATGTAAAATACTAATAATTAAAAATACTGATAATGTAGAATACTAATAATTAAGAATACTAATAATTAAGAATACTAATAATTAAGAAAACTAGTAATTAAGACTACTAATAATTAAGAATACTAATAATTTAGAATACTAATAATTAAGAATACTAATAATTAAGAATACTAATAATTAAGAATACTAATAATGTAAAATACTAATAATTAAAAATACTAATAATGTAGAATACTAATAATTAAGAATACTAATAATTAAGAATTGCATACCATTTCCACCCGACTATGGCCGACAGATTTTTTCGTTAGTTTGACATAGTTAAAAAAAAGATTTATTTCCAATTAATGTTTAATGTATAACAAATTAAAAGAAAATGTATCACCGTTTTCGCAGAAAACACCAAAATATGGTTTCTTGCATTTGCAGCCATCTTCTTTGCATTTCCCTCCATTCTTGCAAGGATTTGGTTTACATTTTACTGTAAGTACAAAAACATATCAATTATTAATGGTTATGCAGCATGCAAACTGTGAAACGGTTATTGTTATTTGATATTATTCTGCAATATTATTGAGTAGTTTGTTACGTTTTCACATACAGAGGCGTGTTTTAATCTAATACACCTATTGCCAGGAACCAAGATGCTTGATCGTTTGTGGATACAATCACTCGGACGCCGATGTTTACTCTTTAAAAATGTTTATTAATCAGAAATGTTCTACTACAGAGAAAACCAGAGAGAGAAATTGTTGTTTTACAGTGAAAGTTTACTTGCGCACGCGTATGTGAAAGGTATATATATATATAGTCTCGGAAGTTTCTCAACCATTAAAACTATAAAAAAAACAACAACATTTTAGTCCCAAGTCGTTCGGTGGAAAATAACTTTTTTGTAAGTCAATTTACTTTTTGCAGTCACTATATTAGTTTGCTTCCAAGAATTTACGCTAGTCTTAACATTATTTAAGGGATGATCAGTTTTTTACCATGAAAAACTGTTTCGGGTATTAAAAAACAAAACAGTATTTTATTTCATGGCTTTCCAGCAAAGTTGATCAGAGCCCACTTCCCTTAAAAGACAAGAACAAAAACGTTCACATATATATATATTTAATTTTTAAATATTATTAATATGAAACTAAATATAATAAAATTATAAAAATAAAAATACATAAAACTATAAATCACCTAAAAAGTACACTTTCAAATATATCACTTGTCTAATCTACACGTTTAATAAATAACTTGGTTTATATACACGTAAAAATATATAACTTATCTTATAAACACGTTAAATATATAACTTGGCATATATACACGTTAAAATATACAACTTGTTTTATATATACGTTAAAATATATAACTTGGCTTTTACACACGTTAAGTATATAACTTGGTTTGTATATACGTAACATATATAACTTGGTTGATATATATATATACGTTAACATATATAACTTGTCTTATATACACGTTAAATGTATAACTTGGTTTATATATACGTTAACATATATAACTTGGCTTATATACATGTTAAATGTATAACTTGGTTTATATATACGTTAACATATATAACTTGGCTCATATACACGTTAAAATAAATAACTTGGTTTATATACACGTTAAAAATGCTAGCGTGTATTGTCATTAAACTATTTTACCAACGGATTAAAAATAATGATCAATTTAAATTGACGTAAAACTTAAATTAACTACTGATGTAACATAACAAAAGTTGTTATTCAAATGGAAACGTTAGAATGACACCTAGTGTTAAGAGGTGACCCCAGAAACGGAAGTGTACGAAACCACGGGACTTCTGTACAGAGATGCTTCTGTCTCTTCCTGATGCCACTTCAAGTAAAGCAGACGGGCTGGATGGGGGTCGTGCAATGCAGCTAGGTGTATCGAGACAATCTTTCTCTGTCTTCGCACGTGACGCAAGTAACCCGTCATTTTGGAGTGTTGATTTATCTCTCTCTGGTTTCCTCTGTGACTATTCCTTTCTAATAAACTAGCAGGGCTACCCGGCGTTGCCCGGGGCAAATATGTAACATATTTCTATTAAAACATATCTTTCTACTTCTCTCAATCTTTCCCCTACCTTTCACCAACCTCTGCTGAGCCAATGCCTTTCTAGCTGGACATACACCAGACAATTCTCCAGTATCTAGATTCCTCGAGGAATGGGTCAGAATTAGGGGGAATGAACCTTTATATAAAATATCAAAGTTACTCCCCTTTAGTAAATAAAATGGCTGAATAAAATGACTGAAAAATCAAGCCTCTAAACTTGGTCAGTTGACTCCGAAAGACTATATATATATATATATATATATATATATATATATATATATATATATATATATATATATATATATATATATATATATATATTCAATTTGAGATATTATACATCTGGGGCACCGCTGATCAAGAAAATATCAACTTTGTAAGGGTTTGTTTTGTATTTTTCAAGTTTTAGCTAGACATACAAACACACACACAAAATTACCTACTAGACACCATCCTCGAGTGTCTTCGGTCTCCCTGTACAAGGGTTTGTCAGGACAACCTGACATGAGGATACTTCACCCTACAAGTAAACCTTGACCAAATATTCAAAATGACAAAGTATTCGAAGCCCAAATAAGATCCCCTCAACACGGCTATACACTGGCTTATGCGAGGAATGATGCACCTTCTCCTCGTGATGTTACTTGAGGTAACATCACTTAGCTGGATACTCCACCAGACAAGATGAATTCTTGTCCTGGAATCCGGTAAGACCGAGACCAAAAGAAAGATATACTATAACATAATTAACTGGTCAATTGGGGAGAGGAAAATTAATGTTCTTAACTTCTTTACTAACTCAAAGTTTGAGAAATAAAGAAGAACTTTAATAGAATTTTCGAATATCTATGTAACTTATATAGAGATTAAGTGTTAACCCCTGGAATGGGTCTCTTGATTTCTGAAAACTTCGACTGAAGTAAAAGTAAAAGAGGGAGAAACAACTGCCCTTTATATAATAGATAAACCTTATCATAAAAACTAAACATCGGCGTCTGAGTGATTATATCCGCAAACAACCAAGAGTCTGGGTTCTCGACGACGACAACGTGTATATACTTGTTTATACACGCTACGGACAACTACAACTGATACACTTACATGTTTCGCAATTGGTTCCCTTATAACGGTTAGCACATATGCATGAATAACCTCCCTTTTTCGGCGGAAAGCACGATGCTCCATTTCGACAAGGCGATAACACACATTTATCTGAAAAGAAAGAATAGAAATATTTTTTTAAATTATATGTTTTTGTATTTTCATGCCAAACTGTTTAAATATTTGAAAATATATTACATGTTTATTTTTATTGTAACGCTGTGTCCCCAAATAGCATATGTACGTGACCCCACTTAGTGCTTCTATAAAAAGGTGATAAATATGAAAGTCTGTGATGTACTTCGCATGGTTATGCGTGACCTTACTTTTTATGGTTATGTGTCACGTAGCCATTATCTTCGTTGAAGGAATTCGCCTGTAACTATCAGGATGCCACGTAGCAAAAGGAAACTGGAAATCTAGACTTACTTGGTATCTGTCGACACCTGATCGTTTTGTTTTTAGAGAGTTGTCTTCAGTGTTGCCAACTGAGATTTTCAAAACCCGCTAGACCGGAACAAAATACTCCAGAAAACCGCTAGATTTTAACTTTTCGTACACTATATAAAAATATTACGAATATACATAATATTTCGTATTTCTTATAAACATTGTTAATTTTAATGTTATTTAAATTGGTATTTGTCACTTAAACTTTATTTGTGTTTAGTTTAAATGTTAAGAAAACAAACAAGGGACGTAATTCATGAACGATTTATTTCAATATATTTTTTATAAATTATTAACACAATGCCGAGAGAGTGTGTCATACTCAGTATAGATAGTTACAAGATTAATAATATAATCTTCAGTGTCTCACTAGTCTTCATGTGTTTGGGTAGATACTTGTTGGTGTTGGTGTTGGTGTTGGTGTTGGTGTTGGTGTTGGTGTTGATTTTGGTGTTGGTGTTGGTGTTGGTGTTGATGTCCGTGTTCGTGTTCGTGTTCGTGTTCGTGTTCGTGTTCGTGTTGATGTTCGTGTTCGTGTTCGTGTTCGTGTTCGTGTTCGTGTTCGTGTTCGTGTTGGCGTTCGTGTTCGTGTTGGTGTACCCCAGAGGCGTCTCTTTTTTCGCTATACGCTATCTGAAATTCGGGGTCTATTGGTGGCAAACAAAATCTCCAAGTTTAACAGCCAAAAACGTTAGCTGCTAGACGCACATGTTACTAGTTAAATTCCAAACGAAATCTCTAAATCTAGCGGGAAAACTGCTAAATTTCCAACATTGGTCGTTATAGCCTAACGATGCGAATACAAAGACAACATACAAAAGTTTAAATTTAAGAACAATGTTGAAAATAGGAGCAATAAAACAAACAAGAAATTTATTACTATTTTATTTAGGTTTAAGGTTCAGAAGGCTGTGACTATGCAATGTACGGTTATGTGCACCGGGTGAATTGAACGAATGTCTGCGTGACAAACTAAATGATAATAGACCCCCAGAGACATGTACTGTAATAATTTTCTTTTATTTTCTACTTACTGGTTTTTATCTCAAACCATCCTATGTTATATGGCATCAATGTTTTTTCTAATATTTCGAGGTTAATACCTCCTTTTCAGATTTAGTCAATATCATATCCACGTGTTATTTTTTTGTGAAGAATGGCATTTACTTTTGTTTTCTTTTATAGGACAGAACAATCTGGTAAGATTTACTACGTTGTGAATTTTCTAATATTTCGAGGTTAATACCTCTTTGTGAAAGTTAGTCCATATTGAATCTATGTATGGTGTTACTTATTTTGTTAATTATTTCTTAGTGTTAGGGGAGAGGGTCGTATATTCAAATATGAATAAAATGTATAGCTATTTATAGTTCATGAAAAAATAAAAACCTTAGTTTTTTTTAAAATTATCGTATATATATATATATATATATATATATATATATATATATATATATATATATATATATATATATATATATATGTGTGTGTGTGTGTGTGTGTGTGTGTGTGTGTGTGTGTGTGTGAAAGGAAGGATGAAGGTAATCCGACGTAATGGGAAATGAAAAACGAAAAACCAAAAAGGATGTTTTTTTTATATATTCATCAACGTTTCGTCTTTATTTGTAAGACTTCCTCAGGATGATAATTTTAAGAAAAATGTCATGCAAATACGTGAAAATATTGGGTTGACATGATGGGTTGATGAGAAAAAGTAGTAGCCACTACTGAGTGCGCAGGCCCCGAGGTCCGAGCTTAGTGAAGTCAGTAGCATGGAATGAAATTAATGAGGATGGTTCTGAGTGAAAAGTGGAGGGGTGGGGGTGAACGGAAATAATGTGGATGGTTGTTAGTGAAGAAGTCGAGGGGTGGAGGAAAGAGGATGGGAGGGGGGAGCCTCTGTGATTTTGGTGTGTGGGTAATATCATGGTTTTAGAAAAGATTTGAAAAAATGAAGATGGTTTGAAAGTGGGAGGGGTAGGTGGGTAAGAGTGTGAGAGAAGTAGTTGGAAGGGTGAAATGGGTGAGGGGGGAGCGGGGATATTTTGTTGTGGGTAGGTGTGAAATTTTTGGAGAGTAGTAGGTTTTGACCAGCTGGCTATGTCAAGAATGTGTGGAATGAGTAAGTTAGGTTTGGATTCGTGGTGAATGAAAATGTGTGTGTGGGGTGTGTGTGTGTGAGTGTGTATGCGGAGACTAGTATGTGAGTATAACAGAGAGCGAAGAGAAAAATAGAGGTTAGCCATGATCTAGGTTGAGTTTTTGTTCAGTGAGGATAATTTTGCTTATTAAGGGGGATAGATTATAAAAGCCATTTCGTTGTCTGATGGTGTTGGAGGTTGTGATTAGTGCGGTTTCTAGTAGTCTTCACCGAGATTTGTTGTTGATGTATTTGGTGATTTTGGCTTGTTCAAATTTGAAAGCATGACCACGAATCCAAACCTAACTTACTCATTCCACACATTCTTGAATCTACCGAAGGACTGATTCAGTTCTGTCAGCAACAGTCACTTCTAGCGAAAGACTAACCCTAACCCTAAACCCTGAACACTAACCCTGAACCCTAATTCAGAAAATATTAAAAAGAAAAAAACATTGAAGAAAAAACTGAAAAAAAAAACTGATAAAAACAACAACAAACAAGAAATTAGTTAAAAACAGTTCCTTGTTTGTTATATAACAAAAATCATCTTTTGAAACTTTTCGGTGCACAAAAATACATTTTATTTAAAAACATTTGATTAACAATGGTTCCTTTGAAAAAAAAACCATCTAATTAATAACAGTTGTTTATCTATGGTTGGTTCGTTCTTTATTTTTATATATGTATTTAACTTTAATTTTCTTTGTTTGAATTTATCGTCTGCCAGTCTTCAATTTATCGTTTGGCAATTTTCGCCTCGTCAACTCTCGGGCGCTTCCGAGACCTGCGCGAACGTTTACTACAGACAGTCACGGAAACGCGGTGCGTTCTCTATAAGAGTATTGATTTACTCCTCTTCAAGAGTTAGGCACAAGGCCAGTTTTTATCTTACTCCCACAAGTAAGATGTGACCCAAGGTCGGGAAAGTGGGGTTTAAAAAATTGCCTGGGCAGCCCCGTCGGCATTCCCCGGTAGGGGCGCCTCAGGCAGTAAGCAATAAACTTACTCCTCCCCAAAGAGGGGAGGCGAAGCCTGGGAGGGTGGACCTCCTAGAACTGCACAGGACAGACCCATAGACCGGCGTAAATCAAGCCCCGAAGGCCAAGACAATACCAGTTTATGGGGTGCAGTATCCATCGGAACAGATACTGCACTTTGATCTTAGCCAAAAGGCCAAGAAAAAGAGTACCGGAACTAGTTCCAAAGCTAGCACGTTAAACAATTAATACGCAGTTGGTATTCTGTAAATAAATCTGGATGTTTACTTACCTTTGGAAACACATACTTTCCATTCTAATAGGAATCCTTCCTTGCAGACGAATTGATAGACTCCGTCTTTCGCTTTACATTCGCTGTTCTTGCTAGCGGGTTTATTTCGTATTTTTTTCATTTTGTTCAAAGATGTGCAAATAATCTTTTTACTGCAATCCTCAGTAATGATAACTTGATCCACCTAGATAAAAATAAATAATAGTATATATAGTCTCGGAAGTTTCTCAACCATTAAAACTATATATATAAAAAAAAAACAAAAACAAAAAAAAAAACTTATAGTCTCAAGTCTTCCAGTGGAAAATCACTCATGTAAGTCAATTTATTTTTTACAGTTATTATATTAGTTAGTTTCTAACACTATTTTAAGGGATCATCAGTTGTTTACCATGAAAAACTGTTTCGGGACTTTAAAAACGAGACAGTATTTAATTTCATGGCTTCCCAGCAGAGTTGATCAGACCCCACTTCCCTTAAAAGACAAAAACATAAATGTTCCTTATACTACATCTACGTTTTGTTCCATATAAATGTTTTGCTAACTTATATTAGTTATTTAAGACAAAAAAAAAAAAAAAATTCTTTACCTGCGCTGTTCGTCTGTCTAATAAAATTTATCCGTTACTCACAAAAATGTTGCTGCATTTTAAAGTGTTTGGACGAATCCATGACACTATTATTTAAGTGATTAATGTATTATTTTTAGTTTTATATTATAAATATAAAAAACATATATATATATAAGTGTAAATTAGTCGTCCAAGGCTATAGCAATGCGATGTGGTTGCCGTCATCTCTGCCCGGGAAGTTTCTTTAATGGCGAATATTTTACATCTTAATCTCCTCTGACGCCTGCCTGCATCATCGAATGTACCTCTTATTGGACTTTTTACCCTTCTTGGATCTTCTATTTTCGCCGTACCTGAAGTTGTGGCTTCTTGGAATTTAACTTTGAAACTTCTCTCATTACTTCTCGTGCCTCTAACGACCTACCTATCTACATCGTATCCTCTCCGCTGGACTCTTCGACACCGGACTTTTTGGCAATCGGACATTTGCTTGCACCTTGGCACAATTTTGCCCTACGTTTCTTTCCCTACAACTTTTATTTTATTTCATTTTTTCAAATTTTAAATCTTGGCCATTGCCAACTTATCTATCCCAGCGACTTCCTCTGATGATAAGATTTTGATCTTTGAAAAGCCTGGCTTAAGGAAAATTTAACTTGAATAAATTGCCTTCTTGCGGAATATACCTTGCTTTGAACTTTTGAATTGAATTTTGATTTGGCTTTTGCTTTCTCTAATTCCTTTCCATTCTCCTTCATTTCTACCTGCTCTATCCTGGATATTGAGCTGTATACTCTTCACTATAGGGTTTTACCTTTCCTAAAAGTTCGCTTTTAGTACACCTCTTTATATATATATATATATATATATATATATATATATATATATATATAAGAGAATGGTTGTTTGCTTGAAACATTACTGGGAATTGTAATAAATGTATTAAGAAGGCTGAAGGCAATGCAGAGAACCGGATTGATGAGAAGCTGGAAAGAACAAAAATAAACAATCGAAGGAGAGGAATTACAACTATCTATTTATTTTTATTTTCAATTTTACATAAACAGCAAGATTTTTTACAAAAGAATAGATTAGTAAGTAACTTATTTTAAGAATGAAAACACTGCAAAAATAAAATAAAAAAGGGGACAGAAAACTGTCCCCTTTTTTCTTTCTTTTTTTCCTATTCATCCACTTGTACCATTTTTTCTATGCCATTTTTTCTAGAGTCATATTTACCTCAATTTGTATAGATTTTAGTTTTACTGATAGTCTAAAATCAAAAAATATTTATCATTTTATCATTAGTACCAGCAATGGAAAATTAAGTTTTGAACAACAAAAAAAACGAAATAAAATAAAAGAATCGTTTTTGCCATCGGAAAATAGACACAACATTTTTCCGATTCCGATACTCTAAAATGTTCCGATTTTTCCAATTCCCGATTCCGGTTAATCGTCGTTAATTTGATGTTATGTTTTAAATTGGTTTAATAAGTTAATTAGTTTAGGAGTTAATCTTATACATAAATAATAGGTACTTCTACAGAATTCGAATCAAACAACACCGACTTTTGCCGAAACAGATGTACGTAAACAGCCGAAACTAGTGAAGCGTTTATCCAATCGGCAGCCGAGAAAATAATCTTTACAGACGACAAATAAAAACAACGTCAAACGTAAATTTATTAAACCGAAAAAGGATTTTATGTCGTTATGATTGTTATTTTATACCACAGCCCTAACCCTAACCCTAACCCTAAACCTAACCCTAAACCTAACCATAACCATAACCCTAACCCTAAACCTAACCCTAACCCTAACCCTAACCCTAGCCCTAAACCTAGCCCTAAACCTAACTCTAACCTAACCCTAAACCTAACCCTAACCCTAAACCTAGCCATAACCCTAACCCTAACCCTAACATTAATCCTAACCTTAAACCTAGCCCTAAACCTAACTCTAACCTAAACCTAACCCTAAACCTAACCCTAACTAACCCTAACCTTAACCGTAATCCTAAACTATGTACTAATTTACTGCTTGTTGACAACCGAGTCTCTTGTGTTTTTGTAAATGAGTTTGACTCGTTGGTCTAGTGATCTCCATCAATTCGCTGTTTTGATACCTCATTGTAATACAGCCTCCTATTCCAGTAGCTTCTTTCCAAGAACCGCAGGCTTGTGGAACTCTCTTCCTGCTGACTGTTTTCCTCCTACCTATAACCTTGGTCTTTTCAAGACTAAGGCCAACAAGCATCTCCTGTATTTGCGATAATCATATTTCATTTTTGTTAGCTCCTTACATCAAGTGGCTTCATGCCTTGTCTGGGGCGATATCCATTTAAAAAGAAAAAGAATGACTAAAAAAAGTATTGGAAAGAAGCATATTAGAAAAATTGTTTTATTGTTTACCTTCGTCACTTAAAAAATTATGGGGGAAAAATAAATCTTGTTTCATTGTTTATTTTCTTTTGAAATAAATCCTTCTTCATGAAGAAAAATACAGTGAGTATTTTTTTATTGTTTGAAGAAGGCTCGGTTTGGGTTTGATTCGGATTTTTTCCGGCTGTTTACGTAAATCTACTTCGGCAAAAGTCGGTGTTGTTTGGTTTAAACTCTGTAGAAGTACGGAAACTATAAACATATAGACATACCTAACTTTATATAAATAAAGATTAGAGACGGTTTTAATCTTAATATATAAAGTAGAGATAATTTTCCCCCGTACCTTCTTGGAGAATAAGAAAATAACCACATGCGTCACAGGCTACTAAACTCACTATCATATTACACTTATTCACTCGAGCGTGTTTTAGTAAATTTTTTTATTATTTCTTTCCAGCTAACACTAAATATTACATTTGGCCCACCATCTACGACTCTCCGCCAAACCAACTCCATATAGGTGGTAGCAAAAACTTTTCTCCCTAACAATTCTGTACTGTCACTCCACTCATCGACACCGGGAACTAATAAACACAGTTTAATTTTCACAAAAGACTCCGTTCTTATTTATTATTTGCCTGGTATTAATTTACTACATAATATAAAGCAATACGCAAAGACTTAATGACCGCTCCCGTTCACTTCGATGATTTTCCCCGAATATCAGATTACGTTATTTTTATTTCTACCTATGACTTCTATATTTATATTCATTCCGGAATTAAACGAATGAGATTAACGAACACAGTTCCTGCAACATTTAATCATTCAACATGGCGGCTACAATTTCTTGATTGAATCGACTTCCTATTTAATAAGCGCTAAGACACTCGTAGACCCCGATACATTTACATTTCCAAAATCATACACCTTTAACACACATATTACAGAAAACTTGCCCAAATCCATTTATTTCATCAACTACAAATGACCTAAACCGTGTCATTGTTGAACTTTACATTTGGCCGGCAGATCGCCAGTTTTAGCGTTCGATCCCATTCTACCACTTTTTTCTTTTTTCTTTTAAATTTAAAACATTCGCCAACACGGTAGAGGGGGGGGGGAGGAACAATAGGCCGTTTCTTTTAATATTCGACGTCATGCAATAGGTAGTACTTTCTCCCGTGCAACGCCGGGCGACGGGTTCCGCTAGTTAGAAATAAAGTGTGATTTTCAGAGATAATTTATTGTCGTGAAGTTCTATATTAATAGCGACTTGTTTATCTACAGAGATACCGATGTTTTGAGTACTTACGTTCATGTATCGACCGTTGTACATGCAGCCACAGTTATCCCTCGGAACGCAATGTTTTCCACTTCGAACGAATCCCCATTTGCACACACAAGATTCTCCGATTTCCGTGCATCTTGGTTTATGATCCAAACAAGATGGCTGACACTTGAAAGCGTCATATAAGTAGACCTGATCAGACGGACATTCTAAAGCTGTAATCGGCAGGACACACCAGAATAGAAAAAAAAGGAGTTAGTCAACAGAGAAAAAAGAAAATTTTCTAAATTTTAAATACGCTACACAATTGTTCACGTTTATTTAAAAAAAACAAATTTTTTTTAACGTAGTTCACCCCAAACAAGGCAGGCCGCCACTGTAGACGTAAGGGGCTACTGAGAAGAAAGAAAAGAGGAGAAGGTTGGGGGGGCAACCTAAACTGGGATCTGCGCAGCGAGATGTCTGTTTACATTAAATACCTTTTGCATGTCAGTACTGTCGAGGAAACTGGGGACAGGGAGGGAGTTCCAGAGGCTAGCAGCACGAAGAAAAGAAGCTATTTGAGTAGAAAGCTCTCCGGCATCTGGGGACGTCCACAGTGAATGAATGGGATTTAGTTGATTGTCGAGTTGGTCTAGTGAATTTACGTCGAGGGGGCACTAGAGTAGCCAATTCATCGGAGCATAGTCCATTGAAGTATTTGTAAAACAAGCACAAGGATGCTACATTGCGGCGATGGGACAGGGACTGGAGCTTGGTTGACAGTGAGGGACCTATTAGGTTGGCGACTCTTTTTTTGGACCTTGTCAAGGAGGGAGAGAGTAGTAGATGATGCACCAGCCCAGATGTGGCAAAAATACTCCATGCATGGGCGGATGGTGGCTTTGTAGAGATAGAGAATAATGTCAGGTGTGAGGAGTTTACTAGCACGGTAGAGGGAGCCAACCTTCTTTGCGGCAGCCTTGGCAATGTCTTCAATGTATTTGTTCCAATTCATGTTACGTTTATTTTGTTTACTAACTAGCGCGGTTGGGGTTTAGAATAGTATATAAATCAAGACAACAGTAACAATCGATTTCTTACTGGCAACATTTGCTATGTAGCGAGGACCGTGTTGAGTGGGGAAAGTTGAGTGTTACCTTAAAGAACAGAGGTGACTCCAGCGGAAGTCGATGAAACCACGTGACTTTCGGCCGGGGTATATCTCACTTTTTTACTTGGCGATATTTAAAGCAAAAAAAACAAACATGCCAAGGCGGCTGTCTGTAATGTGGCCGGGTTAGCGAGATGAGCTATCTGTTTATCTATCTGTCTTTCTCTCCCTCCTCTCTCTCTCTCTCTCTCTCTCTCTCTCTCTCTCACGCGTATACAATTTGTTTCTCTGATGTTTTTTTTTCTGTCATTGTCTTTTAAAAATAAACTGTTTATAAAAAACACCGGCGTCCGAGTGATTGTATTCCGCAGACAATCAACAACCTGGGTTTACAACGACGACGACAACAACACGGGTGTATAATAGTTTATACACACCCATCGGTAAGATGAAATACAACACATTGCGAGTTAAGTATAACTGAAAAAAGAGTCGACATTTTACTGTCATAATCAAAAGTTGCTTTAAAAACTAAAACCACACCTGAATGAGCGAGAAAACATCTGGAAAAAATCTGGAAAACATCTGGGAAAAATCTGACAAAAATCCATAATGATTTTAACAGTAAGAGTCGAACATCAAATCACCACATCAGAACTCGAACAGATATCACGAGAACATTTCCGGATTTTTTCTTTTCGGACACATTCAGAATCCCAGGTAATATCCTCTGAAAATGACTGCATCCCGAGTATCAAGGTTAGCAATAAAAAAAAAAAAAAAAAAAAATTGAAATTGCATAGTTACCTCCCTTCTTTTTTCTTTCATTAAAATAATTTAGGACCCTTTTCTTAACAATTCCGAAAAAAAAGAAGATAAATAGAAGGGCATCGCAAAAAGTACGAATACACATCAGATCTAGTTTTTATTTTTTTTAAAATTTTACATCTCGTCATAAACGATACAACAATACCTAGCACCCGATCGAGTGACCTTGCGAAGAGCATACCGTTGCGGTTTTTCAACACCCTACGGTATGCCTCTCGCAAGGTCACCCAATCGCACGTGTTGCGTAAAACACTTTTGTGCTAGCACGAAGAAGAAGACCGTGCACAGGTATTAGCCTATACTCACATCTACGGGTATGGCGCGGTGGCTAAGTGGTTGTGTCGGGTTCGAACCCAGTTCGTTCCACAGAAACACTTTCATCAAAACCCACACCTTTTTTTATTTTTATTTATTTTTAACATAGTTCAGGCCGCCACTGTAGACGTAAGGGGCTACTGAGAAAAAGAAAAGGGGAGAAAGTAGGGGGCGGTCAACCTAGACTGGGATCTGAGCAGCGAGATGTCTGTTTACATTAGTTTTAAATTTCTGCATGTCTGTACTGTTGGGGAAACAGGGGGCAGGGAGGGAGTTCCAGAGGCCAGCAGTACGAGGAAAGAAGCTATTTGAGTAGAATGCTCTCCGACATCTGGGGACCTCCACAGTGAATGAATGAGATTTAGTTGATTGTCGAGTTAGTCTAGTGAATTTTCGTTTAACCACCCCTGGAGAGGAGATAAATAAAATACTCACATCTACTACGTCTGGAGTAAGTCGAAAATCAGCCTCTTCAGTCATCACATAGCTGATCGCCGCCGAGAAGAGAACCGATTCAAGATATCGTCCCTATTTACTAAATTTATTTACTTAGGGGGATCTAGCTCCCCTCCCTAAAAAATGCATCTGTGACATGTCCCCCTATAAAGAAATCTACTCATTTATATGTCCCTATTTAATTGCCCCCCCCCCCCACGAGGGCAGAGTTATACATAAGGTCGTGTTTTAATGTGGGGAAAATCTAGCTCACCAAAATGCGACATTTTGAACTGGGACAACAATAAAAATTGCCTCAGTCCACACGAGGTTAGAGTAAGCAGAAGGTTAGAGTAGTACAAAATCCCATTTGGAGTTAACAGACTAGAGTTATGATTACGTCACAAGAGGCGATGCTTGTCGTCTCGAAAATATCGTGGCGAGAGAATGCCTCACACAAAATGCTGAATGGTTAACTTCCACGCATATCTGCAATTTTTAATGCCGATTTTTGGTGCTGACTGGACATGTATCTCGACACGATGAACCTGCTGGGGAAAAAGTGCTTCTGTGGTCACCAGAGGTCAAACGACGATCTAGGAGGCCTCAACCAAGGCTCTTCTGGAGATGGACAATGGCCTCTCACTGACCGGTGACAGAAAAGATTTAAATGCAGCATCAGGACAGATACTATATCTTGCTCAATATACATTTAATATTTGCTGACGTTTTCCGTTTTTGTCGATTTTTCAGCGGGTCGCTACTAAGAGAATATTTATTTACCTCCTCTCCAGGAGGTTAGGCACAAGGCCAGTTTTTATCTTACTTCCACAAGGTAAGATGTGACCCAAGGTCGGGTCGGGAAAGCGGGGTTTGAAAAGCCAGCGCTCGAGAAAGTGAGCACTCTGGCCATTAAAAATTGTCTGGGTAGCCACGTCGGCATTCTCCGGTAGGAGCTCCTCAGGCAGTAAGCAATAAACTTACTCCTCCCCAAAGAGGGGAGGCAAAGCATGGGAGGGTGGAACTCCTAGAACTGCACAGGACAGACCCATAGACCGGCGTAAATGAAGTCCCGAAGGCCAAGACAATACCAGTTTATGGGGTATAGGATCCATCGGAACAGATACTACACTTTGATCTTAGCCAAAAGGCGTTATTTAACCCCTACCCACAATAGGAATATGTGACACAAGGTCGGAAAGTGGGATTTGAAAAGCCAGCGCTCGAGAAGGTGAGCACTCTGGCCATTAAAAATTGCCTGGGCAGCCCCGTCGGCATTCCCCGGTAGGGGCGCCTCAGGCAGTAAGCAATTAACTTACTCCTCCCCAAAGAGGGGAGGTAAAGCCTGGGAGGGTGGACCTCCTAGAACTGCACAGGACAGACCCATAGACCGGCGTAAATCAAGCCCCGAAGGGCAAGACAATACCGATCTATGAAGTGCAGTATCCATCGGAACAGATACTACACTTTGATCTTAGCCAAAAGGCCAAGGAAGAGACAGCTAAACTTAGTATTTATTTACTCCTCTCCAGGAGTTAGGCACAAGGCCAATTTTTATCTTACTTCCACAAGTAAGATATGACCCAAGGTTGGGTCGAGAAAGTGGGGTTTGAAAAGCCAGCGCTCGAGAGGTGAGCACTCTGGCCATTTAAAAATTGCCTGGGCAGCCCCGTCGGCATTCCCCGGTAGGGGCGCCTCAGACAGTAAGCAATAAACTTACTCCTCTCCAAAGAGGGGAGGCAAAGCCTGGGATGGTTGACCTCCTAGAACTGCACAGGACGGGCGTGCAGTATCCATCGGAACAGATACTACACTTTGATAAACTTAGTAGTATTTGCTGACCTCATTATCCTTTTTCATACGAATAGTATATCGCATAAGATGTACGCCATTTATACTATTTATCTGAATGTTAACTATAGAAGTCATACCTCTGTATTTAAATTTGCACTTCGGTCAATAAAGTTGAAGCGTCAGCGTTAACCACGCCCACTGCTGCAAATTTGGAAGCGTTGGCGTTAGGCACGCCTACAAACAAATCATCATAAGCAACACCCCACTAAAGACCAACCCTTTCCCATCGTGGTAGAGGCGGTGGTAACGTGGTAACGTCAGAGCTACCCGGCTAAAAGGCCCCGAGTGAAAATCCAGGAGGAGTCGACATCAGTATCCGTCATACTCTGGTCGTCTCTACCTTTGCGTGCGGCTAGCAAAGACGTGTAATGCGCAAAAGCGTAACTAAATAGAGTGAAAATGACAACGTTGCTTCTGCACTATTCTTTTGTGCATTCTACGTTAAACCTTCCCCGACTTTGCATGCAACTGCTGATCCTTGCTGTTCTCTGTGGCAGGGGTAAATACTTGTAATCCTGCAGAACTACGAGGGGGGGGACTTCATGCAGACCAGATAATCCTGAGATGTGATTTTCGTGACCCCTATGCAGAAGTCTGACTCAGTTAACAAAGAATTAAAGAAACAAAGCCGAAGCAATCTGTTTGTAGGCGTGGCTAACGCCAACCCTTCAAAATTGTCAACAGTAAGTACTTGTGGGCGTGGTTAGGGCTGACGCTTCAACGTTAGCGACCGAAGTGCGGATTGCACAACAATAATACGACATAGATAACATATTCTTACTGCAATTGAATCGAGATAATTTATGATGATATAACAGGCTTTTATTAACTACGCCTACAATGAATTCTTGCTGCCAATTTTGAAGACTTGACGTTAGCCACGCCCACAAACAAATAGTCGCTGCTTCTTCTTTCGTTTGCTTCACAGCATCTCACTGTTAGATCACCAGCTCGGTTGAGAAAAGCCATGTTAATGTTTTGTTGTCTAGCACAGCTATGCCGGCTTCGCCGTTGGGTGGTCGATATTTAAGGCATGACTCGATGATGTGGTCTACTGTCTGTTCAGAGTGACCACAGTCGCAGACAGCCGAGTCCCTGAGTCCCCATTCTTTCATGGTCGCGGCGAAACGGCCGACACCTGTCCTGAGGAGGTTGAGCATTGTCCACTGCCGGCGAGGGAGGTCCATGCCGCAGCTGATTTGTTTGTAGTCGTGGCTAACGTCAATGGTTACAAAAAATGGCAGCTGTGGACGTGGTTAGGGTTAGGGTTAAGACTGGCGCTTCACCTTTAGAGGCCAAAGTTCGGATTGTAAATCAAAGTGTAGTATCTGTTCCGATGGATACTGCACGAGACTGGTCCTGTGCACTTCTAGGAGGTCAACCCTCCCAGGCTTTGCCTCCCCTCTTTGGGTAGGACTAAGTTTATTGCTTACTGCCTGAGGCGCCGCTACCGGAAGATGCCGACGAGGCTGCCCAGGCAATTTTTAAATGGCCAAAGTGCTCACCTCGAGCCCTGGCATATCTAATCCCACTTTCCCGACCTTGTGTCACATCTTACCTTGTGGGAGGTAGATAAATAAAATAGAGGAACCACATAGATGTACAAAAGCGCAAAATAATATTCTTACAGCAATTGAATCGGGATCTCCAGTTGATGGTGACGCCATGATCTTCGCAGGCTTTCACTAAGCTTCCCACCGACTGGCAAAAGGCACCGTGAAAGAAATAACTGTTCACGTGGTTGCACGCATCCAATTTGCACGATGAAATATAGTGTTCGTACTTGCGCTGGCCAATCACTTTCCGGCATTTAGCGAAGATTTTATCGTTCATATTGTTGCATATTTTGACCTGCGAACGGGAACAAGTCATTTCGAGGTCATCAACATTGCACCTGAAATATAATAGATAGGCAAGTGTTACGAAGAAATTAATCGACGACGCAAGTAAGAAACAACATAAGACCACTTTAAAATAAATTATATATATATATATATATACATACATATATATACATATATATATATATATACATATATATATATATATATATACATATATACATATATATATATATATATATACATATATACATATATATATATATATACATATATACATATATATACATATATACATATATATATATATATATATATATATATATATATATATATACAGGGTGATTCATAAGTCACTTCACTTAGCTATTTAAAATGATTACCATATGAAGCACAAACATACTATGAACTTTTGATAATTGTTATCTTACTCTCTAATTACTGCTATTTGTTATTTTAAATTTTTTTGTTTACATATTTGTTTCTATATATATTTATTTCATAATCAATCAATATGCCTCAAAGAGTCGTAAATTCTTGCAAAAAAGAATGGAGCTATGCATGCAGCACGAAGGTGGGAAATTTGAAGATTTGCTGTAATTTTAAACTCTCATAAATGAATTTGTTGAATAAACTTTCTGTTTTGTATTACCGTATTTTTTAACTTTAGAATTTCAAAAATAAATAGCTAAGTGACTTATGAATCACCCTGTATATACACACACACACCCACACACACCCACACACACACACACATATATATATATATATATATATATATATATATATATATATATATATATATATATATATATATATATATATATAATAATAATCACATGACCAGTAGTGAATAGTTATATCTCTATGCTGATGAGTCCCGATTATAAAGGACAAAACGTATACGTACATAGATAATAAACAATAACAAATATTTATTATTATTTGTTGCTCCTCGAAAAAGTAGAGCACTGTAAGTGTAGTATTAACATAGCATGACGTCACTAGCTTTAAATGCATCGTTCCTTCCATTAAAAAGAAGTAGAACGCTCTCAGACGTTATAGCCGCCGATAAAGTGTTAAAATTATCACAGTTTATTCCCTATTTAAAATTGTGGTTAAGACGTCGGATTTGAGTTGCAAAATACTCGTAATCCGGTGTTTCGAATCGCATAACCGGTAGTGAATAGTCATATCTCTATGCTGATGTGTCCCAATTATTAAGGACGAAACGTATACGTACATAGATAATAAACAATAACAGATATTTATTATTGTTATATATATATATATATATATTTGAAGAAAAATGGGGATAAAATGATCTGATGTAATGTAAAATGAAAAAAAGGATAGCCAAAAGCTATGTGAGTTATGTATTTATCAACGTTTCGTCTTTATTGAAAGACTTTCTCAGAATGAAAAAAAAGCAATGTAGAAAAATCATACAGAATATTAATTTTGATTTGTCAGAAAGTGTACAGACTTCGGCATGGTTGTTGGCGTGAACAAGCAGAGAATGAAAATCATGAAAATCGTTACTAGCAGTGGCCTATCTCCTTCAAAGGACGCGATATATATATATATATATATATATATATATATATATATATATATATATATATATATATATTATCAATTAAGTTCAAATATTAACTAAATGAACAAAACCATTACTTTTCAAATGTGCTCAATATATATTAGAGCTTTTATATTAAAATGAACATAGTTTGAGTATCCGACGATCGTTTTAGAACCTTCTCGACTCTTCCTCAAGGATATACTGATTAGCAAAGATTATACCCGCCAATACAGAATCATAAGAAAGAAAAATACCCCCAAAAAACAAGCAGACAAATTACATTTCAAAACTTTTCAGACGAGAAACCCCTTTCCACAAGATGACAACTTTGACACCTACCTATGTCTAAAATAGTTAATATTCAAACACTGAATGCTCACTTGGATTTGGACTTGTCGCTATCATCTGACACCTTGTAGCTTTTTACAATCAACGAGAATTTATTTGGCTTCCCTGATACATCAGTTCCATCTTTAGTACGGAAATCGTCTTTGATACCATTGCAATTTCCGCAGATTCCGGTTAGTTTTTTCTGGAAGCGCTTCGGTACTGAAACAGTGACTGCATTTTTACCGTGGTATACAACTTTCAGGCCCCATTGTGTTGTTATTTCCACTGAACGACCAAAATAGTCGGCAGAGAAGCCCAAGTAATCTCTGACTGGTATTGTTGTGAGTATTCCATTTACCTAGACAGAATAGTAAAAAAAAAATACAATATTTCTAAATAATAATAATGATGATGATAATGATGATGATGATGATGATGATGATAAGAAGAAGAAGAAGAAGAAGAAGAAGAAGAAGAAGAAGAAGAAGAAGAAGAAGAAGAAGAAGAAAGAAAAAGAATAAACCACCGCCGCCCAAAAACATTTTAAGTATAAAAAAAGTAATGACATCAGCCTCGGCGGATACCACACAAAATAGTTGTGAAAGGTCAAGGAGGATGGAAAGGCCGAGGAAGTAGAGCACTAACCAGACATCCACTGGAATAATGCGGCGAGTACTGCGATCTTGGAGAGGCTTATTGCCACCCAAATCCTAGAGAAGACCAATAGCCGTTGCTAGCAATAAATCAATGGTAAGCGACTGTTGCGATAACATGAAGTTTTTTGTAATGGGCATCGAAAATGGTCAAGAGTACTGAAAATTTGGGAGACTTGCTGTTCTTTAGACTCCAGGGAATACTGCCGGTTATTATCAGTGAGCAATCACTGCTGATGACCTGTGTGAGTACTCATAGTGAGTTAATAATAATAATAATAATAATAATAATAATAATAATAATAATAATAATAATAATAATAATGATAATAATAATAATAATGATAATAATAATAATAATAATGATAATAATGATAATAATAATAATGATAATAATAATGATAATGATAATAATAATAATAATGATAATAATGATGATAATAATAATAATAATAATGATAATAATAATAATAATGATGATAATAATGATAATAATAATGATAATAATAATAATAATAATGATGATAATGATAATAATAATGATAATAATAATAATGATAATAATAATAATAATAATGATGATGATGATGATGATGATGATGATGATGAACAGTTCTGAAGCCCCGAAAAAAAGACTAGAAGATATTAGAATGAAAGAGACGACTGAGACTATACAACGGACGGCATTTATAAAACAACTGAAATCTTAAGGAAAATCCTTGAATGCGGAAACCAACCCATATAAACTGCGAACACTAACAAACTACATGGAAATTGCAGTAGAAATAAAACAAAACATAGAAAGAATGCAACGTGAACTCAAAGGAAGTGAAAGTGAGAGAAATATCATAAATCGCCACCTAAAACATACACACACACACATACACACAATGTGATAGCACCAACCTCAGCTGGCACCACAAAACATAGTCGTGAAGGGCCAAGAAGGATGGAAAGATCGAGGGGGGAGCACTAACCGAAATTTGTGGAATAGTTATTAGTTGATGTATAATACTAATTATTGTTAAAATTTTACTAAGAATCGGAGGTATTAGAATTTTCACGAAGAACTTTCACCCCTCCTTCCTTTTGCGTGAAACTAAATTAAACTAAATGTATCCCACATCACGCACCCTTATGCATAGCAGCTGTGTTCGAAAATTCATAATAGACACACATACACACACACATATATATATATACATATATACATATATGTATATACACACACACACACACACACACACACACACACATATATATATATATATATATATATATATATATATATATATATATATATATATATATATATATATATATAGTGTATCAGGTTGTATATGAAAAGAAATCAATAAAGTGCTCGATCATATAAGAGAGCTAATATAATTTATTTAGATACTGTATATTACATATTTCAGCAATGTACCGCGGTTTCATCCAAAAGGGCAGATTTAGACATCTTT
Source organism: Sepiola atlantica (assembly GCA_963556195.1). Classification (NCBI taxonomy): domain Eukaryota; kingdom Metazoa; phylum Mollusca; class Cephalopoda; order Sepiida; family Sepiolidae; genus Sepiola; species Sepiola atlantica. The sequence goes on from OY744533.1 coordinate 13,562,580, forward strand.
AGTAAATCTCCGTGCCCAGTGGAATCATCGGCAAGCTGAAATGATTGTAGTCACGCCCGACAGGGAATGGCGTCAACAATGACAGAAAAACGGTGTATCTCTGAGGGCGTTCCCGAAAAAATCCGGTGTGGGATAGTGATTAACTAAGGCTCAAGGGAGGCCTTCATTTTATTCCCTAGCAAGTTTTATTTATTTATTTATTTATCTGTTAGCAAGTTTTATTTATTTATTTATCTGTTCTTTTTGTAACACACCCATTAAGATCTAGAAAATACGAAAACACCATTTCAATAAACGAAAATAAACAAACACGTTAAGTCCATAAAAACATTATTGCATCATGCTTTCCAACACTATATAGAACAATTAATCCGATACATAAATTTATTCCCAAAAACGACAACAAAAAAAGCACCGTAATGCCACAAACCAAACGGCAAACTATATGGCCGCTCCTTTCGAATTTTCCAGACCAGATATAACAATAACATTGCAAAAAGAACAGAAAGTACGAAAAAACAAATTCAATAAACAAAAATAAACAAACACGTTAAGCCGATAAAAACATATTTGAATCATCTCTTTCAGCTCTATATCGAACAATTAATCCGATACATAATTTTATTCCCAAAAACGACAATAAAAAGCACACTAATTTCACAAACTCAAACGGCAAACTATATAGCCACCCCTTCCGTATTTTTTCAGGTATAATAATAACATTACAAAAAGAACAGATAAATAAATAAATAAATAAAACTTGCTAACAGATAAATAAATAAATAAATAAATAAAACTTGCTAGGGAATAAAATGAAGGCCTCCCTTGAGCCTTAGTTAATCACTATCCCACACCGGATTTTTTCGGGAACGCCCTCAGAGATACACCGTTTTTTCTGTCATTGTTGACGCCATTCCCTGTCGGGCGTGACTACAATCGTTTCAGCTTGCCGATGATTCCACTGGGCACGGAGATTTACTAAAGATGTCTAAATCTGCCCCTTTGGATGAAACCGCGGTACATTGCTGAAATATGTAATATACGGTATCTAAATAAATTATATATATATATATATATATATATATATATATATATATATATATATATATATATATATATATATATATACATATATATATATATATATATATATACTTATTATTGTAGTCAACTTTTCAAGGTTTAAGCTCAATAGATATTAATTTGTAACTCCAGATCATGTATAAATAAACACTAGAAAATTGGATTTCACTGACCATGGCTTTATTCACTTTTACAGAGATCCAATTCTTTACGGTGCGTTTCAGCATCATTCAGACAAACAAAAAAAACACACACACACACACACACACACACACACACACATATATATATATATATATATATATATATATATATATATATATATATATATAGGTACTACTCCAGATGAGGCACCTAACGATCGGGCAGGTCGCGGAGGAAGCGCCCGAGAGCTGCCGAGACGAAAACGCGGCTGAAGCAGAGCAGCCGACAATAATTGGAAGAAACCGCTAATCAAAACAATAATGAATTTTCAGCAGTTGTACCAGGCCGAAAAATTTTCTGCGGGAGGTCTGCACAGAACATCTGTCGCGCAACCCTCGGCGACTCGGGGGCCCAGGGCATACGGTGGAAATAGACGAGTCTCTATTCAACCGCCGGAAAAACAATGTTGGACGTGTTCTCCAGCCGCTCTGGATCTTCGGGGATACGACCTCGCAGAGAAGGAGGGTTTCCTGGTGACAGTGCCTAACAGGAATGCCGAAACCCTCCTTCCAATAATCAAGCAGTTCGTTGTACCTGGGACCACGGTAGTATCTGATTGTTGGAGGGCGTACAACAGGTTAGGATACGGTGAATCATAGCGAGCACTTTGTTGACCCGACAACGAGGGCTTGAACCAATCACGTCGAGAGGATGTGGAAGGAAGCTAAACAAAGAAATAAGAAGGAATGTGTGACGAGCAGAGCACTCGTAGACGGCTATCTGCGCGAATTTATGTGGCGTCAGAGATTTCGAAATGACCCCTTCGACGCCATATTAACGCAGATAGCAGAAATCTACCCCGTCGACCATCCTCCTTCCACTGCCTCGACGACCCCCTCCTCTTCTGCCTGTCTTTCATCGATGTCGGCATCTGCGCTCAGCACAACAAAACAAGCGGTAGGAAGACCTTTCGAACCGGTCGCAAACGTATCCGTAAACCCTGACCCTCGACGAGAAAATATATAAAATCCCCTCCATCCAAAAAAAAAAATATACAAAAAACACTTGCTTAAATATCCTAAGAAAAATAACATTTACTTCTTTGTTTTATGTAAAAAAAAAGACAAAAAAACTTGCCTAAATATCCTAAAAGAAATAGCATTTACTTCTTTGATTTATGTAAAAAAAGACAAAAAAAGTTGCCTAAATATCCTAAAAGAAATAGCATTTACTTCTTTGATTTATGTAAAAAAAGACAAAAAAAGTTGCCTAAATATCCTAAAAGAAATAGCATTTACTTCTTTGATTTATGTAAAAAAAGACAAAAAACTTGCCTAAATATCCTAAAAGAAATAGCATTTACTTCTTTGATTTATGTAAAAAAAGACAAAAAAAGTTGCCTAAATATCCTAAAAGAAATAGCCTTTACTTCTTTGATTTATGTAAAAAAAGACAAAAAAACTTGCCTAAATATCCTAAAAGAAATAGCATTTACTTCTTTGATTTATGTAAAAAAAGATACAAAAAACGTTGCCTAAATATCCTAAAAAAATAACATTTACTTCTTTGTTTTATGTAAAAAAAAAGACAAAAAACTTGCCTAAATATCCTAAAAGAAATAGCATTTACTTCTTTGATTTATGTAAAAAAAGACAAAAAAAGTTGCCTAAATATCCTAAAAGAAATAGCATTTACTTCTTTGATTTATGTAAAAAAAGACAAAAAAAGTAGCCTAAATATCCTAAAAAAATAGCATTTACTTCTTTGATTTATGTAAAAAAAGACAAAAAAAGTTGCCTAAATATCCTAAAAAAATAACATTTACTTCTTTGTTTTATGTAAAAAAAAGACAAAAAACTTGCCTAAATATCCTAAAAGAAATAGCATTTACTTCTTTGATTTATGTAAAAAAAGACAAAAAAAGTTGCCTAAATATCCTAAAAGAAATAGCATTTACTTCTTTGATTTATGTAAAAAAAGACAAAAAAAGTTGCCTAAATATCCTAAAAGAAATAGCATTTACTTCTTTGATTTATGTAAAAAAAGATACAAAAAACGTTGCCTAAATATCCTAAAAAAATAACATTTACTTCTTTGTTTTATGTAAAAAAAAAGACAAAAAACTTGCCTAAATATCCTAAAAGAAATAGCATTTACTTCTTTGATTTATGTAAAAAAAGACAAAAAAAGTTGCCTAAATACCATAAAAGAAATAGCATTTACTTCTTTGATTTATGTAAAAAAAGACAAAAAAAGTTGCCTAAATATCCTAAAAAAATAGCATTTACTTCTTTGATTTATGTAAAAAAAGACAAAAAAAGTTGCCTAAATATCCTAAAAAAATAACATTTACTTCTTTGTTTTATGTAAAAAAAAGACAAAAAACTTGCCTAAATATCCTAAAAGAAATAGCATTTACTTCTTTGATTTATGTAAAAAAAGACAAAAAAAGTTGCCTAAATATCCTAAAAGAAATAGCATTTACTTCTTTGATTTATGTAAAAAAAGACAAAAAAAGTTGCCTAAATATCCTAAAAAAAATAGCATTTACTTCTTTGATTTATGTAAAAAAGACAAAAAAAGTTGCCTAAATATCCTAAAAAAATAACATTTACTTCTTTGTTTTATGTAAAAAAAGACAAAAAAGTTGCCTAAATATCCTAAAAAAAATAACATTTACTTCTTTGTTTTATGTAAACACTCTTCCATTTTACGACTTTCAGTTCTGGTTCAGCCTCGTTTTCGTCTCGGCAGCTCTCGGGCGCTTCCGCTACCTGCCCGATCGTTGCCGCCGAGCAGTCACGGAAATTAGGCACTTCATCTAGAGTAGTACCTACATACATATATATATATATATATATATATATATATATATATATATATATATCTTGGATTTTCAATGAGCGTGACTCATCAGAGGAAAATGCCCCCCCAACCCACATTTTACAAACATTAATGCATCCAGGTTCATTAGAAAGTTAGTTACTGCTTACTTTCCTAAATCAGCGCCAGGTGTAATCCCGAGTGAGCTAGTAAAAAAAAAATATGTGTATTGTTTCCCTCAACTGATCATTCTTAAGTCGATCACAAAAATCGAAGAAAATGAGAGGAAGTAAAGGAAAGAAAAATGTTAAAATAGAAAGAAAGAAAAAAACGAAAAAAGAAGTAAATATAAAAAATAAAAAATAAGATTAAATAATTAATAAACAAGGACACAAAAATTCGTACTATTAAGAAATTAACTGAAATGAGGGTTTCAAACCAACTCTTACCCCTTTATGATATATTAAATTATTTCAAATCAACTATTACCCTTTATGATATATTAAATTATTTCAAATCAACTCTTACCCTTTTATGATATATTAAATTATTTCAAATCAACTCTTACCCCTTTATGATATATTAAATTATTTCAAATCAACTCTTTCCCCTTTATGATATATTAAATTATTTCAAATCAACTATTACCCTTTTATGATATATTAAATTATTTCAAATCAACTCTTACCCCTTTATGATATATTAAATTATTTCAAATCAGCTCTTACCCTTTTATGATATATTAAATTATTTCAAATTAACTCTTACCCCTTTATGATATATTAAATTATTTCAAATCAACTCTTACCCCTTTATGATATATTAAATTATTTCAAATCAACTCTTACCCCTTTATGATATATTAAATTATTTCAAATAAACTCTTACCCCTTTATGATATATTAAATTATTTCAAATCAACTCTTACCCCTTTATGATATATTAAATTATTTCAAATCAACTCTTTCCCCTTTATGATATATTAAATTATTTCAAATCAACTCTTACCCCTTTATGACATATTAAATTATTTCAAATCAACTCTTACCCTTTATGATATATTAAATTATTTCAAATCAACTCTTACCCCTTTATGATATATTAAATTATTTCAAATCAACACTTACCCTTTATGATATATTAAATTATTTCAAATCAACTCTTACCCCTTTATGATATATTAAATTATTTCAAATCAACTCTTACCCTTTATGATATATTAAATTATTTCAAATCAACTCTTACCCTTTATGATATATTAAATTATTTCAAATCAACTCTTACCCTTTATGATATATTAAATTATTTCAAATCAACTCTTACCCTTTATGATATATTAAATTATTTCAAATCAACTCTTTCCCCTTTATGATATATTAAATTATTTCAAATCAACTCTTACCCCTTTATGATATATTAAATTATTTCAAATCAACTCTTACCCCTTTATGACATATTAAATTATTTCAAATCAACTCTTACCCTTTATGATATATTAAATTATTTCAAATCAACTCTTACCCTTTTTTGATATATTACATTATTTCAAATAAACTCTTACCCCTTTATGATATATTACATCATTTCAAATCAACTCTTACCCCTTTATGATATATTACATTATTTCAAATAAACTCTTACCCCTTTATGATATATTACATCATTTCAAATCAACTCTTACCCCTTTTTTGATATATTAAATTATTTTAAATCAACTCTTACCCTTTTTTGATATATTAAATTATTTCAAATCAACTCTTACCCCTTTATGATATATTAAATTATTTCAAATCAACTCTTACCCCTTTATTATATATTAAATTATTTCAAATCAACTCTTACCCCTTTATGATATATTAAATTATTTCAAATCAACTCTTACCCCTTTATGATATATTAAATTATTTCAAATCAACTATTACCCTTTTATGATATATTAAATTATTTCAAATCAACTCTTACCCTTTATGATATATTAAATTATTTCAAATCAACTCTTACCCCTTTATGATATATTAAATTATTTCAAATCAACTCTTACCCCTTTATGATATATTAAATTATTTCAAACCAACTCTTACCCCTTTATGATATATTAAATTATTTCAAATCAACTCTTACCCCTTTATGATATATTAAATTATTTAAAATCAACTCTTACCCTTTTATGATATATTAAATTATTTCAAATCAACTCTTACCCCTTTATGATATATTAAATTATTTCAAATCAACTATTACCCCTTTATGATATATTAAATTATTTCAAATCAACTCTTACCCCATTATGATATATTAAATTATTTCAAATCAACTCTTACCCTTTTATGATATATTAAATTATTTCAAATCAACTCTTACCCCTTTATGATATATTAAATTATTTCAAATCAACTCTTACCCCTTTATGATATATTAAATTATTTCAAATCAACTCTTACCCCTTTATGATATATTAAATTATTTCAAATCAACTCTTACCCCTTTATGATATATTAAATTATTTCAAATCAACTCTTACCCCTTTATGATATATTAAATTATTTCAAATCAACTCTTACCCCTTTATGATATATTAAATTATTTCAAATCAACTCTTCCCCCTTTATGATATATTAAATTATTTCAAATCAACTCTTACCCCTTTATGATATATTAAATTATTTCAAATCAACTCTTACCCCTTTATGATATATTAAATTATTTCAAATCAACTCTTACCCCTTTATGATATATTACATTATTTCAAATCAACTCTTACCCCTTTATGATATATTAAATTATTTCAAATCAACTCCTACCCCTTTATGATATATTAAATTATTTCAAATCAACTCTTACCAATTTATGATATATTAAATTATTTCAAATCAACTCTTACCCTTTATGATATATTAAATTATTTCAAATCAACTCTTACCCCTTTATGATATATTAAATTATTTCAAATCAACTCTTACCCCTTTATGATATATTAAATTATTTCAAACAAACTCTTACCCCTTTATGATATATTAAATTATTTCAAATCAACTCTTACCCCTTTATGATATATTAAATTATTTCAAATCAACTCTTACCCCTTTATTATATATTAAATTATTTCAAATCAACTCTTACCCCTTTATGATATATTAAATTATTTCAAATCAACTATTAGCCCTTTATGATATATTAAATTATTTCAAATCAACTCTTACCCTTTATGATATATTAAATTATTTCAAATCAACTCTTACCCCTTTATGATATATTAAATTATTTCAAATCAACTCTTACCCCTTTATGATATATTAAATTATTTTAAATAAACTCTTACACCTTTATGATATATTAAATTATTTCAAATCAACTCTTACCCTTTTATGATATATTAAATTATTTCAAATCAACTCTTACCCTTTTTTGATATATTACATTATTTCAAATAAACTCTTACCCCTTTATGATATATTACATCATTTCAAATCAACTCTTACCCCTTTATGATATATTACATTATTTCAAATAAACTCTTACCCCTTTATGATATATTACATCATTTCAAATCAACTCTTACCCCTTTTTTGATATATTAAATTATTTTAAATCAACTCTTACCCTTTTTTGATATATTAAATTATTTCAAATCAACTCTTACCCCTTTATGATATATTAAATTATTTCAAATCAACTCTTACCCCTTTATTATATATTAAATTATTTCAAATCAACTCTTACCCCTTTATGATATATTAAATTATTTCAAATCAACTCTTACCCCTTTATGATATATTAAATTATTTCAAATCAACTATTACCCTTTTATGATATATTAAATTATTTCAAATCAACTCTTACCCTTTATGATATATTAAATTATTTCAAATCAACTCTTACCCCTTTATGATATATTAAATTATTTCAAATCAACTCTTACCCCTTTATGATATATTAAATTATTTCAAACCAACTCTTACCCCTTTATGATATATTAAATTATTTCAAATCAACTCTTACCCCTTTATGATATATTAAATTATTTAAAATCAACTCTTACCCTTTTATGATATATTAAATTATTTCAAATCAACTCTTACCCCTTTATGATATATTAAATTATTTCAAATCAACTATTACCCCTTTATGATATATTAAATTATTTCAAATCAACTCTTACCCCATTATGATATATTAAATTATTTCAAATCAACTCTTACCCTTTTATGATATATTAAATTATTTCAAATCAACTCTTACCCCTTTATGATATATTAAATTATTTCAAATCAACTATTACCCTTTTATGATATATTAAATTATTTCAAATCAACTCTTACCCCTTTATGATATATTAAATTATTTCAAATCAACTCTTACCCCTTTATGATATATTAAATTATTTCAAATCAACTCTTACCCCTTTATGATATATTAAATTATTTCAAATCAACTATTACCCCTTTATGATATATTAAATTATTTCAAATCAACTCTTAGTCCTTTATGATATATTAAATTATTTCAAATCAACTCTTACCCTTTTTATGATATATTAAATTATTTCAAATCAACTCTTACCCATTATGATATATTAAATTATTTCAACTCAACTCTTACCCCTTTATGATATATTAAATTATTTCAAATCAACTCTTACCCCTTTATGATATATTAAATTATTTCAAATCAACTCTTACCCCTTTATGATATATTAAATTATTTCAAATCAACTCTTACCCCTTTATGATATATTAAATTATTTCAAAATCAACTCTTACCCCTTTATGATATATTAAATTATTTCAAATCAACTCTTACCCTTTTTATGATATATTAAATTATTTCAAATCAACTCTTACCC
>OY744533.1:13576472-13596472 GCA_963556195.1 Sepiola atlantica
ATATACGACATTTCCATGTACGACATTTCCAATATACGACATTCCAATATACGACATTTCCATATACGACATTTCCAATATACGACGTTCCTAAATGGTCACTCATCTATGTATTGACCAGGCTCAGCGTTGCTTAACTTCGGTGATCTTACAGAAACCGGTTTGTCATCGAAATTATAGCCTGATGTCTACATGCTGAAACACATTGCCAAAGATTAGTCACTTAAACTATTACGCTTTATAAAATATTAAATAAAAATTGAAAAAATATAATTACCTTTTTCGCACAGCATTCCGTGATATTGATTTTTACATACACATCCAAATATAGTGCACCTTCCATTATTTTTGCATGGTTTCTTTTTGCAATTGACTACAAAAATAAAATAATATTCGTCACTGATCAATTTAATTCGATAGTTTCTGGTGATTGGAGCAATCACCAGAAACTATCGAATTAAATTTACAACAAAGAAAGAAACATAGACAAAGATACAACAATGGCAAAGAAGGGATGGTAAACTGCAGGAGGCTGTCAACAGGAAAGGCTGTATGACGTCAAACGGAAACTCGTGTAGACGTCCCTGGTGTATAAAAAGTGACCTTTTGGCTAGAAAAGTGTAGTATCTGTTCTGATACTATACTTCTAAAAGTTAGTCTGGCTCGGATCCGTCGGCATTCCCTGGTAGGGGCGCTTATAAACAATACCCCCACCCCCACCGCCGAAGGAGGGGGCAATGCCTTGGATGATATCCTGAGATTTTTAGTCTGAATGACACATCTTAACCCGTTCTTAACTCGTTCTTTAGCCTTTTGGCTAGGAGGACAGTGTAGTATCTGTTCTGATACTACATTTCACCTGTTCTGCGATCGGTAAAGGAGACATCCTTCTAGATTGAGGCATTTCATATGATTTTGTCCCAATCCAGTGTTCTATTTTGGGGAGTTGGATTTTCCCTACATTAAAAGCCGACCTTGTGCCTAACTCTGCCCTTGTGGGGAGACAAGTACACAAGGGTCCGTCACATTCTCTGATAGTAGCTCCTCGGGCAGGAGAACGTCTCCGGGAGCTGGATCGGCAGGAGGGTGTCGCTGGGTGCAGGAGATGCAGAAGGACGTCGCTGGGTGCAGGAGATGCAGAAGGACGTCGCTGGGTGCAGGAGATGCAGAAGGACGTCGCCAGGTGCGAGAGAACGTCGCCAAGTACAGGCGAGTGTACAAGGACATCGGTATGAGCAAGAGATGCAGAAGGACATCGGCAAGGACCGAAGGACATCGGCAAGGACCGAAGGACATCGGCAGGAGCAGTAATAGCAGGAAGATCAGGAGGACATTTCAAGAAACAGACAGCAGCAAGGTTTATCGCGGTATTTTGTACAAAAAGGTTGCCCTGAAAAGAGCAGTTGGTTCGGGTGCAGGAGAACGTCGCCAGGTTTAGGATAGTGCAGGATGACAACGGCAGGATCAGGAATGGTCAGGAGGACGTCATCAGGAACAGGGGAACGTTCACAAGAGTAGGAGATACAAAAAGATCAGGAGGATATCTCAAGAAGCAAGCAGCAGCAAGGTCTATCGTGATAGTTTGTATAAAATTTTGCCCTGAAAAGGGCTGTTGCTAATATTTTTTTTTTAGTTTGTGAAATGTTACAGTTTGTTTGTTGCTGCTAGGCTCGACGATTAGACACGATGATACAAATTGGCAAAAAAAGGCGGATTTGTCTTCTTATACAGTTACAAAAATTACAACGTGTACAGCGAAGCAGTGGTTGTGATTGGGACGTGCCGCATCGACGTACGCACTGGATTAGACTTCATTCAAAAGAGGCTGCCAGTTAGACGTATTCTAACATGCACTTCATTACAAAAATACTGTCTTTAATATGTATAATTATCATGTGAGGTTTATTGTATCAGTCCTGTTTAATAAAGTAATTAAAAAAAAACGGCTATCTTGAAGCGATTAACTCCCAAAAGCACTGCAATTTTTTATCAGTTAATTTTCTCTTTTTTTTCGTAGTGGTGACAAGTCAAATAAGTCCACCATATAAAAGACAATTTCTTCGGCAATATGTGGCCATTTTCTGGTTTATTGAGTGTTCAAAAATAATATTTTTTATTTGTTTATTTGATTTTTTAAAGATTTTTTGAAGATTTAATAGTTTTTTAATTTTTAATTTTATTTTTATTTCGCAAATATCCCGAATTATGATTAAAGATTAGCGTTTTTCAACAAGTACTTCAATGGAATGTGCTCCGATGAACTTGTTTCTCTAGTGCCCTTTCCACGTAAATACACTCGACCAAACCGACAATCAGCTAAATCCCACCAATTCACTGTGAAGGTCCCCAGATGCCAGAGAGCCTTCTACTCCAATAGCTTATTTCCTGTTTCCCCGATTGTACCGACATGCAGAAATTTAAAACTAATGTCAACACACATCTAGCTGCACTGCTCCCAAATTAATGATGATCCCCTAAAACTTCATCCTAATTCTCAGTAGCCTGTTACGTCTACATTGGCAACTTGGCTTGTTTCGTGTGAACCTAGTTAAAAAACAAAAAAACAAAAACAAACTTGAATACCAAAACAATCAATATTGTTTAATTCCAGGGAACTGACGAGAATCGATGTTTATCCGATGAGATTTAGTTATCGCTCATGTGCGAAGCAGGCGAGATTAATGGCTGAGCAAACGACAGCACTATTTTGATTGGCAAGAAAATCCAAGATGGACGACATTTTTTATTTTTTTATTTTTTATTTTTTTTACTTTTACTCACTTCAAACAAAACATACTGTCACCGAGATGTAAGGAGTTACTATGATTTTATTTACCTCCTTGCCCAAATGTTAGATACAATATCAGGTGTCGTCTTTAGAAACCAGCGTGTCAGGATAAGCCCACTCTTGCCTACACAAAATGCCTGAGCAGTCCCGTCGATATTCCCATGTAAACGCGCCCCAGGCGATTAGCAATAAACTAACCCCTTCTCAGAAAGAAGGTAAAGCTTGGGAGAGTATTGATTTACTCCTCTCCAGGAGTTAGGCACAAGGCCAGTTTTTATCCTACTCCCACAAGTAAGATGTGACCCAAGGTCGGGTCGAGAAAGTGGGGTTTGAAAAGCCAGCGCCCGAGAGGTGAGCACTCTGGCCATTTAAAAATTGCCTGGGCAGCCACGTCGGTATTCCCCGGTAGGGGCGCCTCAGACAGTAAGCAATAAACTTACTTCTCCCCAAAGAGGGGAGGCAAAGCCTGGGAGGGTGGACCTCCTAGAACTGCACAGGACAGACCCATTGACCGGCGCAAGTCAAGCCCCTGGGGTGCAGTACCCATCGGAACAGATACTACACTTTGATCTTAGCCTAAAGGCCAACCTGACAACCTTATCCCCCACAACGGCTCACCCTCTGTCGGATTTATCGGCAAGGACGTATCCTCAATGGTATGGAGTACCAAAAAAATTCAAAGAAATGTGATAGGAGCCAGATTAAGAGGGGGGGGGGCTAAGTGAGGAGTTGGGAAGCAAGATCTTTGTTCACATTACATTTATATTTCTGTATGTTTGTACGGTCAAGGAAATAGGGGACCGTAGAACATTGTATAATTCCACTCATGAGCGAAGCAGCCTTTACACTCAGGGATTTCTTTTATTAAACTGTTCTGGTTGAAGTGAATAAGTATACGTGGTAACGGCTTCCGTTATTGTTGTAGACCCGTGCTAGGGGTCACAAAGATAACAACCACAAATTGTGACAGGTTAAAATATACAATGTATTTATTCATAGCAATACAGTAACGCCACTAAATGTGGTAGGAGATGACCGGATTCCTACCATGCGGTAAAACATGAATAGGAATGTCCTCTGTTTGAGTCTTTGCAACCATGGTATTTATTATAGATGGTTGCTTCCATTGGTTCTTCAATAGGGGTGATTTGTACCCCACAACACCCCCCTCCCGAGCTTTTCATTCCCCTGGAATGATCGTATAGCTCTTTTTCCTGGGATTGATCTCTATGGGATCGATCCTTTTTCTTTTTCTGGAAGACCGGCGTTGTTCGGCTGCTTGTGGTGTTACCAGGTCGAACGTGTCATATATATGGTCCATTACTTCTTGTTCAACAGGAGGTTGTCTGTCGTCATCCGTGACACGTTTCCGAATTTGGTTCAAATGCTTCTTGTGAGTGAATTTTGGACCTTCGATTATGTAAACCATCCGCCCGATCCTCTGCTTGACCTTTCCTAGTTCCCACATCATACTATTATTTTTATGTACCTGGAAAAATACCTTTTCCCCAGGTAAATACATCTTTTTAGGAACTGTAGCATTCGCCGGTTTTACCTGTTTAGGCAAAAGTTTCTCGAAGACCGGCCTAATTTTCCTCGCAAACATTAACTCTGCCGGCGACATCTTTGACGGAGCGCTTTCATTTGGCGTAATTCGGTACACCTGTAAAAACTGTTGTAACGCCTTTCCTGAGGGCGTTCCTTTAGCTTTTTTCAGGGCTCTTTTTAGCGTGTCCACGAACCTCTCTGCCTGACCGTTCGATCGAGGATGATAGGTTGGCGTTGTTATGTGGTTGACCTGGAAATCCTCGCAGAAACTTTTAAAATCTGCTTACGTGAATTGCGTGCCATTGTCCGACACCAAACAATCGACCACACCAAACCTAGCATACAATTCGTGAAGAGCACTGATTGTAAAATCCGTCGTTGGACTCTTGCATCTAAATACCTCAGGCCATTTTAGAAAAGCTATCAACAAGTATTAAGTAATAGTTTCCCTCCAATGGACCTGCAAAGTCCACGTGTATCCTTGACCATGGATGGTCAGCTTTAGGCCACGGGCTAAATTGTATTGGGGGCGCTTTTGCAGCCAATGCGCATCCCTTACACGACTTGACCATGTCTTCAATATCAGTGTCCATGCTCTTCCAGTAAACGTAGGACCTCATGAGGCTCTTCATTCTAGTAGCCTCAGGGTGCCCCGTATGAAAATCCTTTAAAAATTTTTTCCTCAGCGTGGCTGGGATTACCACCCTTTCTCGGTACAACAGTACCTCATTGCACATAGAATAAACTTCCGCCGCCGATTCATCTGATTGCATTTTTTGTATCGTGTAAGTATTTAGTTCAAATCCTTGTTGAACGTACACTTTTTTTTTTCTTTTACAAAGAATTAGTTGGGTTTTTTTTTGTGAAAAAAAAAATGAGTTCATAGCATTTATTTAAATATTGGCCATAATTTCCGCTTTAAGTGCGTAACAGAATATCATATTTTCTCATTAACACAAAGTGTTATGCCGTACCTGCTTGTCGAAAGTGTTGTTTTTTTTCAACGTGCCAGTCAGTCAGAGAAAAATTTATTTTAATCGGAAAAATCCGACGTAACTTTTTAATTTTGGTTTTCAATGCTAATGCTTTTTTAAGACAATCTTTTTAGAACGAACAATTTTTTTTTGTACTTACTGAAACTTTGAGTCGTTTTTTTTTGTTTTTTTTAGTTGTCGTAAATCCACGCCATTTATGAGTTCTGTTTTAACTCGTAGTGTAGGCTTCTTGTGGCTTTTTTTTCCAACAGCAAGATAAGACTTTTTTGACGACGTCTTTTGTTGTTTGACGTTTTTTTTTTTCAAGTAAATCCTTGCCCGAATCTTCGTTATTCAGTTTTTTGTCGAATGATCCCGTAACTATCTTGAGTAATCCTGGTAGCCAGTATTCGTGACTGGTATAAAATCAAAATCCTCACGTATGTTCTTTACTAAATTTCTCGTCGCCAGTGTTGTAGACCCGTGCTAGGGGTCACAAAGATAACAACCACAAATTGTGACAGGTTAAAATATACAATGTATTTATTCATAGCAATACAGTAACGCCACTAAATGTGGTAGGAGATGACCGGATTCCTACCATGCGGTAAAACATGAATAGGAATGTCGTCTGTTTGAGTCTTTGCAACCATGGTATTTATTATAGATGGTTGCTTCCATTAGTTCTTCAATAGGGGTGATTTGTACCCCCACAACAGTTATAAAATCGGAAATTGACAGGTGGTGTTTATCAAAAAGAATTTACTCGTTTTAGGTCGAATTTTTTTTTCACCCTATTTTTATTAACTAACACAAAAAAATCAAACTGGTTTTTCTATTTGCAAATTTTAATTTTCATTACAAATAATCAAATATTTTTTTCGTTTGGAGGGGGGTCTACATTTTAAGGCGATTACGTGTGGTTTTTCGACCTTGCAACTCGGACTCAGGGTTTGTGGTAAAAGAAATTCGGTTAACTCTCTTAAAGAAATGTTTACAAATCAATGAAATTAAAACTTTCGTCAAACTCTCAGCAATATAAAAATTATGTGAGATTGTTTTTTGATAAACACCGCTTGTCAATTTCCGATTTCAAAACTGGAAGCCGTCACCAAGTAGAATGTTTCTCTATTAATAAATACGTGTAATTCAAAATGAGATGACACTTTACTAAATTATTGCAGAAAATAAACAGAAGATAAACTTACAATGCTGACATCTGTTCCCTTTCCAAAAATCAGGACAAATACATCGAAAGAAATGTCCTTTTTGAATACATTTACCTCCGTTTCTACAAGGTCCGGATTCACATTTTACTATAATAAAAAAACAAAAAATTAATTCCCTAAATGTTCATACGTGTTGCAGATTTTTCATATGTTTGAACAATAAACATAATTTTACACACACATATACATATATAAAAAAAAATGTGTTCATTCTAGAAGCATTGTTTTAATTGAAATATATGGAAGCTTAAAAGACACATACAATGTATTTTTTTTATTTGAATAAAAGTTTTCGGAAGTAAAATCATATCTTCAGGGTTTTTTATACAGTCTTTATAATGTTATCGCTGGAGGCTTCCATAGTTTTCAATTTAAACAAGAAAAGAGTAATTTACTCCTCTCCAGGAGTTAGGCACAAGGCCAGTTTTTATCCTACTCCCACAAGTAAGATGTGACCCAAGCTCGGGTCGGAAAGTGGGGGTTGAAAAGCCAGCGCCCGAGAGGTGAGCACTCTGACCATCAAAAATTGCCTGGGCAGCCCCGTCGGCATTCCCCGGTAGGGGCGCCTCAAGCAGTAAACAATTAACTTACTCCTCCCCAAAGAGGGGAGGCAAAGCCTGAGAGGGTGGACCTCCTAGAACTGCACAGGACAATCCCATAGACCGGCGTAAATCAAGCCCCGAAGGCCAAGACAATACCAGTCTATAGGGTGCAGTATCCATCGGAACAGATACTACACTTTGATCTCGACCAAAAGGCCGAGCATCAGAAACAAGAAAAGACTGCAGAAAAAAAACCTGTGAAGATGTTATTTTATTACCAAAAATTTAGATTAAAATTAAAAAAAAATGCATTGTAAGCAGCTTCTAAGCTTCTCTATATAAATATATCTGAAATAATATCTTTTTCTTACTTATTGATTTCTGCACAAACTTTTTTGAGGTCTTCTACGTTAAGTAACCCACTAATTGAAGTACCGAAAGACAGTGCACTTTCTCCCAGATAACCAGAGCGACTTGTTTATGAATATAAACAAACCATAACAAAACATTATTTCCCGATCTGGGACCGCTCCAGGCTTGAAATCTATGGTACCATGTTAATTTGACCTTATCTTCTGTAACATTATTAATAAATAAATATTAGGCTCTTATTATTAAATAATTGAGCAGTCTGTTGGATTTCTATATATATGTTGAATATATATATATATATATATATATATATATATATATATGATAATTTTATTTACACAGACATGTACAAAATCTGCGACACTGGCATGTCGATGTTATCGATCAACAGTTACTATAAACTGAGATCTCATCAGGCAGAGTTAGAATCCGATCTTAACCTCAGATCATATTTCTCTCCAAATATGATCTGAGGTTAAGATCGGATTCTAACTCTGCCTGATGAGATCTCAGTTTATAGTAACTGTTGATCGATAACATCGACATGCCAGTGTCGCAGATTTTGTACATGTCTGTGTAAATAAAATTATCATATATAAAGCTCTATTTTGATATTGAGCACTTTTTATAAACCCGGTTAAAATTCTCTGGATTACCACCCTGTGGATATTTTTCACCTGGATTATTACCATTATTATATATATATATATATATATATATATATATATATAGGTAGAAAGATGAAAAGGAATTAGAAAAGCGACGGAGGCAGATCTTTTTTCAATTCAGTTGCTCAATGCAACGTATATTCCGCAAAAAAGCAATTTATTCACTTAATTTTTTCCTTAAGTCAGGCTTTTCAAAGATCAAAATCTTATCATCAGAGGAAATTGCTGGGATTGATACGTTGGCAAAAGCCAATATTTAAAATTTGAAAAAGTAAAATAAAGATTGTGGGGGAAAAAACAAGACAAAAAAGCTGTCCGAATGCAAGTAAGTGTTCGATTGTAAAAAAGTCCGGTATCAAAAAGTCCAGCGGAGAAAGTGATTTGTAGGTAGGTCGTTAGAAAGCACGGGGGAAAATTGAGAGGTTTCAAAGTTAAATTCCAGAAACCACCATCTTCAGGTGCGGCCAAAATAGATAGAATCCAGAGGGTAAAAAGTCCAATAGAGGTTTCGTTCGTGGATGCAACAAGGCTCAGTAATTCGTGAGGTGGGAAATATAAGCCATATTAAAAAGTCTTCCTGGGCTGAAAATCATAAAATAAGTTGAAATTGACGAAGAGACAGCGAATTAATATTTAAAGTCTAGGCTAAGATCCCAATTGCCCGTTAACAAACAGGACCGTCTGAAGAATGGCAAATACTCATAAGGAATCAGCAGGCGAGTCAGGAAAGTGTGAGGGGTGTGAGGGAAGAAGAGAGTGCCGGTGTTATGAGTAAATGCGATTTAAACTTAGATTGTGAGAGGGAGAGATGGGTCGCTTATAGATGAAAGTAGACGCTCGTGTGAATTAGGGTTCAATTAGAAATGGGGTAAGGGAGGGGGAAAGTCAATGAGTGCGGGAGGGGAGGATTAAAAATACCAAAATGTGTCGGGGAAATATGAACAGGGGTGGGGGTTGGATGTTCAATCAGATGACATTATTTATAATGAGGCAAAGTAAATTTGAAGGATAGAGATAAAAAAAGGAAAATTATTGATAAACAGACATAATTGAGGGAATAGTCGATAGAATTAGAATCCGGAAGTAAATATTTGAATAAGGAAATGGTGATTAGACGTTGCGTATTGAAGCGAAGTGGTGTTCCCCAAAGTGGGTGAAGATTTGAGTTGAAGTAAAATATGTTGTTTCGGGATGTTAATGGTTTTTGGATGTAGGAAAATTAAACTTTGAATCAAAATGAATTTCTAGAATAAGAAATAGGGAAGTTAATTATGCATATTATTAAGTAAATGATGGATGGCAAAGAGTAATTTAATCCATCATTTACTTAATAATATGCATAATTAACTTCCATATTTCTTATTCTGGAATTCATTTTGATTCAAAGTTTAATTTTCATACATATATATATATATATATATATATATATATATATATATATATATATATATATATATTGAGTTGAATCTTCGTAAAGGGGACATAAAAATGGTGCAAAACGATTCTGTTCAGAGAATTAATTTTACCCGTCCTGGGACGGGTTTTCTTCTGGTTTAATTTATAAGAACAAACTCGGAGTTTTCACATTTGAATGTCCATACTCTATTTGATCAAGATTTCCCGAGATAGGGTGACGTAATTTTAACACACAATACAAGCATTCCCCTTTATCACAATTAGATAATTCAATGTTTTACAAATAAAAATAAGTACCTTTGGGAATGCACACTTTTCCTTTTAATTCGAACCCTTTCTTGCAGACGCACTGGTATACCTGGTTCTTGATTTTACATACGCTGTTCTTGCGGCAAGGTGCGAGGTGTTTTACCTTCGGTCTGCGTGGAGATACGCACGTGATTTTCTGTCGGCAATTCGAAGTCATAATCACCCGATGCAACTATTTAAAAATATATATATAAAAATAAAACGATTTTTTTTATCTTTTAAATATTGTATTACTTACTTACGACATGATCACATTGATACATAAGTTATCCAAAGATGGCCGAAGTTAAGTCCCGTTGAGCCTGGCACGTACCAGATGGGTAACTTGGGGAATACTAGGCGCTGTATGTGGGAGGAAGGCGAAAACTCGCTGCAAAATAAACCCCGAAGTTGTCTTGAACAAGTACTTCAGTCGGGGCAACCCGCGCTTATTTCATACCAAATTTAGTCCGCCAGTATCTCGGCCATTGTTTAGATGGCTTGTTTTCTGTTGGGCTGAGGTATAGCCCTGTGCAGTTCTACGAGGTTCACCTTCCCAGTTAAGCTAAACTTCTCGCCCTTTAGGAGTGGTCGACTTATTACTAATAGCCTGAGGCGCCCCTACCGGGAAATGCTAACAGGACGGCTCATGCATTTTTGCGTAGGCCAGAGTGCTCTTCCTCTTTCAAATCATACTTTCCCGACCTTGTGTCACATCTTTGGCCGTGAGAACGAGATAAATATACATATATATATATATATATATATATATATATATATATATATATATATATATATATATATATATATATATAGTGAGTATTTAAATTCCAATGACCAAACAATTCAGTCGTTATTCATATCATTTATTTTTTGGCAATGGAAAAATTGACGATGGTTTTACAATTCTTTCGCAACGAGTACATGGCTGCATTTTACTCGTTGCGAAACAATCGTAAAAACATCGTCAATTTTGCCATTGCAAAAGAAAAAATGATATGAATAAAGATTGGATGTTTTGGTCACTAGAATCACTATATATGTTCGGAAATTTGTAACCTAATTTTAATCGAGCTTGCAATTTGAACAATTTGGAACGTAAAAATATATATTGTCTATATACACCCAGAGGGAGGAAGCGCGACTGTCAGCTCGACTGTTTAGTTTCAATCCCGGCTTGAGGCACTAACTGATATAGCCGCACTGAAGAGCTGTGATACAACGAAACAGTCTGTATGTGGAGGACTATATAAAGCTCCCTTCTTAGGTAGAGCTTATTTGTAAGGATATCGCCAACTGTCATTAGCTTTAAGGCATAGCTCATTGGGTAAAACTAATTCGAGCTCTCGGCACTTGACAACGTTTACATTGAGATATCATTTACAATCAGTTAGTGTTGTATGATAGCGCAGGGAAGAGGCGCCGACTGTCAGCTCGACGGTTGAGTTTAAATCCCGGCTTGAGGCACTATCTGGTCTAGCCGCACTATACACACACACACACACACACACACACACACACACACATATATATATATTAGGGGAGGTCGATTTTGAAACTGTAAATTATCGCACTCGAAGAAAGTTGCCAAATAATGTCAAAAGTTACCACAAGAAATATTTTTCTTCAAAATGTTGTATTTATTTGAGCATTGCAACTTTAAGATCAAATAAATCGAGATTTTTTCTCACTGCCGAGATTTCACCGGCAGATGTGTCGCCTTAAATTAAACCCGGGTTTTAACAAAAAAAAGTAATACATTACTTAATAATAAATATTTTAAAGTTTATTATTATTTTTCTTAAGAAATTAAATGTACATATTCAAATTAAAAAGGAATAAAACACTATGATATTTAATGTTATATATAAATAATTATTTGTTTACATAGGCGTTTTATTTATTGGATATTTTTTATGGTATTCACCGGTTGAAAATTCATCGGGCGAATTTGACTTCCCGTGTTGATTGTCTGTTTAATTATCACACATATATATTGAATTGTCGAGCGCTGGCTTATCTAATCCCACTTTCCCGACCTTTTGTCACACCTTACCTTGTGGGAGTTAGATAAATAAAAACTAGTTCAGCCAGGGGGTTTTACCCCACCAAATAAACCGGTATCGTCCGGGCCTTTGGGTCTGGATTCACGCCCGTCTATTGGGGCTTGTCCGTCCTGTGCAGTTCTAGGAGGTGCATCCTCCCAGGCTTTGCCTTCCCTCTTTGGGGAGGAGTAAGTTTATTGCTTACTGTCTGAGGCGGCCCTACCGGGGAATGCCGACGAAGCTGCCCAGGCAATTTTTAAATGGCCAGAGTGCTCACCTCTCGAGCACTGGCTTTCTCATCCCACTTTCCTGACCTTTTGTCAATCTTACCTTGTTGGGGGTAGATAAATAAAATCTAGTTCAGCCAGGGGTTTTACCCCACCAAATAAACCGGTATCGTCCGGGCCTTTGGGTCTGGATTCACGCCCGTCTATTGGGGCTTGTCCGTCCTGTGCAGTTCTAGGAGGTGCATCCTCCCAGGTTTTGCCTTCCCTCTTTGGGGAGGAGTAAGTTTATTGCTTACTGTCTGAGGCGGCCCTACCGGGGAATGCCGACGGGGCTGCCCAGTCAATTTTTTAATGGCCAGAGTGCTCACCTCTATAGCGCAGGGTTATCTAATCCCACTTTCCTGACCTTGTGTCACATCTTACCTTGTTGGAGGTAGATAAATAAAACTATTTCAGCCAGGAGTTTTTACCCCACCTAAAATATATGTATTGGAGTTGATGGGAGAATGGATAAGGACACATTGATGTATAAGGAAATTGTGGATGAAAATAGACAGAGAATTATGAAAAAAACTAAGGGACCAGAACACCATTTAACTTTTACAAAAGAAACACCATGTGAAAGTAAATATCTGACACATAGAGTTCTTCCGAATAGTGGTGCAACAGGTGCTGTTCATGCAGATCAAGTGGTGGATGTTTTGCATGAATTCCACAGTGAGAACAGTATCAAGGCTATACTTGTTGACAACACTAATACCAACACAAGTTGCGATGGTGGAATGGTTGCAATTTTAGAAAAAAAACTTTTTAAAACTCTTCACACAATTGGTTGCTCTTTGCATCATAATAAACTACCTTTCAGAGCCCTTTTTAAAAACATAGATGGTTGCGCAAAGGGCCCTACAACATTCAGTAGCCCTCTGGGGAAATTATGCTCAAATGATTGATATGATTTACCCCAAATATCATTTTCCAAAATTGATGAAATACATGATCTTAGTTCTGACCAAAGACTCCTTTATGAATACACAGTAGGTATTTCTAGAGGTAAGGTTGACTCTAGATATGCCTCCTGGAAAATTGGTCCTTTAAACCAAGCAAGATGGTTAACTTTGGCCATCAGGCTTATGTGTTTATGGACTCGTGTTGCATACCCACAAAGGCACACAACAAAACTACACTATGTAGTAAATTTTATTGTAAATGTGTATGCCACTTTTTGGTTTGAAATTAAAAGAAATAGTAAATTCCACAATCAGTAAGTGCACATTTTTAATATGACCCAGAGGATTAAGGAGAAGCCTCAGGAAATCCAAGATATCACATTTAGAAATATACAAGGTAATACATTTTGTTTACTGCCTGAAAACTTTCTATATTCCATGGTTAAATCTGAGGAGATTGAAGTAAGAGAAGAAGCTTTAAAAAGAATTTTGGCCATTAGGTAAGTAATATTTATTCATATATCTCTGACTCAATTATTTATTCCAATTTATAGAATGATTTTTAAAGATTTTATCTAATTTCACCATAATTATTAAAGCAGTACAGATTGGAATTTTTTAATAATTCAATTAATTAATTTGTTCTTTCAGGAGTGAGGAGTCAACCAGAAAAAGATTAAAAAGAATACTACCTATTAATTTTAATGCCACACATTGGACACAATTAATAGATTTAAAATTATGCGGCATTTTTGAACCACCAATGACGGAAGATTTTACTGAATCTGAACTTCGAGAATCGTTGATGAATGGAACCAAGCTTGACTTGCCAGATTTGCCCTCACATTCTCAGGGTGTGGAACGGGCAGTTAAGTTAATAACAGAAGCTTCACAAACTGTATATGGTTTTGAAGCAAGGCATCAACACATTACAGCCAAAGTTTTGAGTCAGAAATTGAGACCAGCATTTTTGTCTAAGGGGTCTTATATGGAGCAATTTGACTCTCTATATTAAGCTTCATTAAAATAGTGTTAGGTTTTTCCTTATTTCTTTGCTTGTTATATTTTCACTAATAACAGAAAAAATCATTTTTTTAGGTATTCAAATATTACTGTTTAATTCATAACGTTAAAAGGTAGTTTACAAAAGCAGATACTGAAAATGAGGGGGGGGGGCAAATTTTCAATTTGAAGATTTCTTTAATTCATATCATTTTTATAAAATAAAAGGACATTCCCTGCTTTTAAATGCTAAAATTATTTGGTTTTCACACCAATATTCAAGCAAATCTTGCAAAAACGAGGAATTTTCAGTATATTCTTGTCTCCGATCTTTGATACCAAACGCTCAAAAAACCGCTGAAGTTTTTGATCTAATTTTTTGCATGAGTATTTAATAGGTTTATATACAACTTTCGGAACGTGCCTTTTTTTAATATTTAAAAAAAAGTGTAAAATCGACCTACCCTAATATATATATATATATATATATATATATATATATATATATATATATATATAGTCATCAACATACATACTGTTTTTCTGTATCACAGCTCTTCAGTGCGGATATATATATACATATATATGTATATATATATATATATATATATATATATATATATATATATACGAGTATATATATATACATAAATACATATATATATACATCAATACATATACATATATATATATATATACATACACATACATACACATATATATATATACATACACATACATACATACATATATATATACATACACATACATACATATATACATATATATATATACATACATACATACATACATACATATATATATATATAATTTTTATATAGTATTCTAATCTATTATTTATAATTAATGCTTCCAATATTGTATTAATTCTACACTGGGTCTACTTAGGAGGGTATTACATCGGCCGAAACGTTGTGAGAATAACGTCCAAGATGAGAACAGTTGTCCTAATAATTCGAATAATACAAATTATAAATTCTCGTATAAAAATTCCGAAACCCTTATTTTCAGTTCAAATGTCCTATTAGGCATTTAAGGACAAACGGGGCAAAAAATTATTTGGCGAAATCAGAAGGTCAGATGTTAGAAAATGTGTGAACAAAAATAATGAAAGTCTGAATCACATGAGGAGTGATTACACTTAAAACAGAAACGATCTTCGAAGTCAGAAAGCGATTAGAAGCGAGTCGCAATGGACGTAATAAAATGCGGTAATTGAATGAAAAAAAACTAAAGTTATCTTTCTTTGTTGCCATCCTACAGTGCCGACTTATATTATGAGAATCCGAATGCAGAATAATCTGTCAATGTGAAAATATCAGTTGGTTCTGTTAATTTTGAATTAACAACAGTTGAGTTTGTGTGTCTAGCAAATAAGAAGACCTCAGTTATTCGACTATTTCAACGCAACAATTTCAGATTCCAGCTACCACGTATCAATCACATTCACTAGACGATCGATCGATTACGATCATGACGAGAACGCTATTGTTAGATAGAAGCAGATTTCGACCTAGGAATAATGATTTTGTATTTAAAAGGGAAGTAACTCTTTTGTCTATTGTATTGCTTGATCAAAATAGCATTTTGGAAAGAACAGTTACGTCCCTTGCATTCTAACCAGCCGTCATTTAAGACATGGGCGTCTCTCGCTCAGCGACTTCAATTAATACATCCTTATTATAAAGGAATTCTTCTTCAGTTGTAAAGATATTATAAATAATTATATTTTTTGATCTTTACAGGAGCGTTTTCATCCAATTTAATTCTTCATATTTGTGCCTTAGCAAACACAACCACCACATTACTTCAGTTATATAAAACAGATATACATATCTGAGTATGTTTGTAACGCGCTAATCTAAAAGAAAACGTATATATAGTTAGTAATACGTCTATGAGTTGGATATTTATCAAGGAATACAATTGAATATATAAAATACAATCTATTAATATGTTGTGGTTGGATTATTCAGACTTCTATTGCCATATTGGATGTTATTACCACAACGTTTCGGTCGATGTAATCTCCGACCTTCTTCAGGTTTATCTTTTTTACACACGGAAATATTTATCTAATTCACTTGAAATAGATTATTCTGATTACGTTTGAGTTTTATTTGGGATCTCAACCCTAACCCTAACCCTAATCCCAACTCCCCCCAGTGAAGCATATTGTTATGTGTTGTTTTTCTTTGAAATCCTAGATCTTGTAAACTACAATTACACCGACAATATATAGGGATCGCAGCTTACCTCGATATAAAGACCCTTGTATTCGCAACCACAGTGATATTTTGGGACGCAAACATTACCGCTGAGGACGAATCCACCTCTGCACACGCAAGCTTCACCGATCTCCACACAGGTTGGATTCGGATCAAGGCAAGTTGGTTGACACTTCAGGGCGTCATATTTATAGACTTCATGTTTCTTGCACTTTAAAGCTGAAATGATCAAAACGAAAATGGAGTGAAAGCAAAGGTTATTCATCATCAGCGAAATCAGTAACTCTCTCTCCATTGCAACATTACATTCAACTATGATCGGTCTTGAAACGTGTTGTGTCAATGTCCTTGTGTCATACTTAACGATCGGTTAGGTCCGTAAAATAACCGAAATATATTAGAACATAAGGAAACGATATTATATTTTTGAATTTTTGAGATGAGGATTGATAATTTGTATAATTTTGGTTATTCGGACTACATTTCTCATCCTGAGTGTTATCATCACAACGTTTCGGCCGCTGTAACCTCCGGCCTTCTTCAGGTGTATCTCTTTGAACTCGGGAATATTTCTATCGAACTCGGGAATCTGGACGGAATTTCGAATGGAACTCTTTATTTAATCCACAGGGGTAGCATGCTCTTGTCTCGCAAGGATCCGTGGCGCAGTGGATATAGTACTAAGTAAAATACAGTACTAAGTAATAGTCATCTGAAGGTTGAAGGTTGAAGGTTCAATCCTCGGTGCGGGCGATACGAAAGAATTGCGAATTATTGAAGACTTCTCCCAGTCATGGCTGACGGAACAAGAGCATGCTACCCGCGTGGATTAAATAAAGGGGTCCGTTCGAAATTCCGTCCAGATTCCCGAGTTCGACAGAAATATTCCAGAGTTCGGAGAGATACACCTGAAGAAGGCCGGAGTTTACAGCGGCCGAAAACAGTCAAATTATACATAATGGAATGAAATCAACTTTAAAAAAATAGATTGCCATCGTTTCATAAAACCAAAATAAAATTAAACAAAGAATATCTGAAGAATGTATTTAATGGTTTAAACATTAAAGTAACCGTTTTATTGGTATTTTTGAAGCTATAAAATAATGAAGTAAAAATAAAATATTCCAGTTTTTCGTTAAATCAATTTACCGTTTTACAGATGCAGGATTATTTGTATCAGATAAAAAAAAACTTTGAACGCGTTTATTTGTAGTCTTGTTTGTTAAGTAATACCTAACTCGTGCAGGAATATCATTTTCAAAATAAGACTTTGAACACGTTCACTTGTTGTTTTATTTTTACGTCATATTTAACGCATGCTGATGACAATAATAAATCAACATTTACTGTTAGATTCAAAGATTGTCAGTAAGAAATCAACTCTTACTGGTGTCGTACTTTAGACATTATTCTTTACCCTAACCCTATAGAATCAAATTAACACTTACCGGCTCCAATGTCATATATCCTATAGGCAAATATTGCTTGAATGAAGCAGTATTTATATATAGAATTATTCACTCTCAGACTGGCAGCCAATCAGAATTCATATAATAAACTAGCCCAACTTGGCATAGTGGAGCAGTCTAGCTTCCATATAAACTGGCTTTTTGGTTACTTGAGTCTTTTCTTATCTTGCTACTCCTTTTGGCTAAGATCAAAGTGTAGTATCTGTTCCGATGGATACTGCACCCCATAGACTGGTATTGTCTTGGCCTTTGGGTCTTGATTTACGCCTGTCTATGGGTCTGTCCTGTGCAGTTCTAGGAGGTCCACTCTTCCAGGCTTCGCCTCCCCTCTTTGGGGAGGAGTAAGTTTATTGCTCACTGTCTGATGCGCCGGGGAATGCCGACGGGGCTGCCCAGGCAATTTTTAAACCCCACTTTCCCGACCCGACCTTGGGTCACATCTTACTTGTGGGAGTAAGATAAAAACTGGCCTTGTGCCTAACTCCTGGAGAGGAGTAAATCAATACTCAACTGGTCGTACAGTTGAGCCCTAAGTATTAATTCTATATAACCCTGTGCAACACCGCGCGTCGTGCTAGTAACTTATATTTTTCATTGTATTATGTAGGCCTTACTTCTCCATATTGTATGAAGCATTCCAAAAGTTATGCCATGGAAACGTTGATAACCCAAAAACTATTTATCTGATCAGGCTAAAATTTTTCATGGTGATTACTGTTATCAAAGAGGATCAGATCCATGTACCAAATTTGGTGAAAATCTGAAGTTAAAATTCCGTATAAAATCGACTTTGACCGCAGTTTTCAATGTCAATTATCAGATGTGAGACTTCATTGGCTACAATATGGACCAAGTATCGTGTCTCTACGATGAACATAACCCAAGTTTTTGCCACAAGTGTGACTTTTACTTTTTCAATGACGTTTACCCGATCATTTGACCGTGTTATCTTCAAATTAAATCAGTTCTAGTTAGACCGTGACCGATATTTTGAACAAAGTTTGGTGACAATTGGTCAAGCGATGTGAATGCTAGGTTGTACACAAGTTATTTATCTACCTCTCATAGCGGTAAGATGTGACACAAGGTCGGGAAAGTGGGATTTGAAAAGCCAGCGCCCGAGAAGTTGAGCACTCTGGCCTATAAAAAATGCCTGAGCAGCCCCGTCGGCATTCCCCGGTTGGGGCGCCTCAGACAGTAAGCAATAATCTTACTCCTCCCCAAAGAGGAGAGGCAAAGCCTGGGAGGGTAGACCTCCTAGAACTGCACAGGACAAACCCATAGACCGGCGGAAATCAAGACCCGAAGGCCAAGACGATACCGGTCTATGGGGTGTAGTATCAATCGGAACAGATACTACACTTTGATCCCTTCCAAAGCAAGTAAACAAACAAACAAACAAACAATTAAAAGTTCGACCGAATACATAACCTCCTTGGCGGAGGTAACAAGTAATTAATGTAAATATGCACTATTCGCAAGGGAGAGAAAAAAAACAGCACTTACTGCAATTGGTTAAGGGTCTCCAGTTTACATTGACGCCAAGATCTTCACATGCTGTGATTAAACTTTCCATCGCTTCACAAAATGCCACGTGAAACATCGGCCTGTTGACGTAACTGCAAATGTCCATTTTACACGAAAAAATGAATTCTTCGAATTGTTCTTTTTCTAGCCTTTTCCGGCATTCACCGAATATGGGATTTTTCATAAGGTTGCATAAAACCACTTCGGATTCCTTACAATTGGTGTTTATATCGGTAACATTGCAGCTGAAATAATATTAAAATAAATAAAAGTCATGATAAGGCTACGAACTAAGCTTCGGTCGTGGATTTCGAACTGAAACCTTTATTTAATCGACATGGAAGCTTGTTCTTGTTCCGGCACCCATAACTGGGTAAAAAAAAGTCTTAAGTAATTCGTAATTGTATTCTTAGTATCGCCCGCGCTCAGGATTGAAGACTGTCACTTAGAACTTATTGTAACTTAGCACTTATATCCGTTGCGCCACAGGTACTTGCGGACAATTCTAGTATGAAATTTAGGAGCCTTATACCTATTCTTGTTTTTAGATGTGTAGTCTTACTACTGATCACTATATATTACTGCATATTACTACACACACACACACACATATATATATATATACAGGGTGGGCAAAAATAAGGGTCCTATTTTTAAAAATTCATAACTTTTTTATTTATTGATTTTTTAAATTTTTTTTTTTAGAATA
>OY744533.1:13598972-13616472 GCA_963556195.1 Sepiola atlantica
ATGAGATACAGGGTGGCACATACGTACGTACGTACGTACGTACGTACGTACGTACACACAGATAACATGATTTCATGATTGAATTTTCTGGATCTCTGGGTTGCCTTGACTAATGATGCTGAAATTCTACACACTTATAGAACCTATCAAATAAAAATTTTGTGCAAAGTTTTAACTAATTTGGTGTATTGGTTGTTGAGTTATGATTGATCAAAGAAATGAGATTTCCAGCATAGGCCATTCGTGAAGTCTATTAAGGGATAGAGCGCTCTCGCGCCTCCCTTAATTTAACGAACGTGCGTTGTTATTCTGTTTTTCATGGTATCGAATATTCTGCGTTTCTTAGTATCGGACTGTTATTAATTGTATATCTACGAGATATTTAAGCAAACTGGAAATGATGCATCTTATATTAATCTAGGTATTGCATCTGGATAGTAGGTATCTTATGTTAATCTAGGTCGCTAATCTGGAATTAAGTTAATCTGAAAATTAGGCATCTTTTGTTAATCTAGATAGTTAATCTGGAATTAGATATCTTATGTTAATCTAAAACTTAGGCACCTTATGTTAATCTAGAACTTAGGCATCTTATGTTAATCTAGAACTCAGGCATCTTATGTTAATCTAGAACTCAGGCATCTTATGTTAATCTAGAACTTAGACATCTTATGTTAATCTAGAACTTAGGCATCTTATGTTAATCTAGAACTGAGGCATCTTATGTTAATCTAGAACTTAGGCATCTTATGTTAATCTAGAACTGAGGCATCTTATGTTAATCTAGAACTGAGGCATCTTATGTTAATCTAGAACTTAGGCACCTTATGTTAATCTAGAACGTAGGCATCTTATGTTAATCTAGAACTGAGGCATCTTATGTTAATCTAGAACTGAGGCATCTTATGTTAATCTAGAACTTAGGCATCTTATGTTAATCTAGGTAGTTAATCTGGAAATTAGGCATCTTTTTTTAATCTAGATAGTTAATCTGAAATTGGGTATCTTATGTTAATCTAGAAATTAGGCATCTTATGTTAATCTATGTGGTTATTTTGAAACTGAGTGTCTTATAAGGAGGAGCGTATACTCTGAAGGCTGATTGTGGGGTAATTTATATTGAATGTGAATGTATGGGAGTGTGTCTTTTGAATGAGGAATTGTATGTGGTCGTCTTTTATATCGGTGTATCTCTTTCATTAGTAAGTGATTTGGGGTTATGCTGATGTGTGGGGTTCGGGTTTAATTAATGCTTCGGATGTTGTCTTACTTTCTATATACGGTTTTCTTTGTGAGTAAGCTAATTTTGTTTTATTTTATTATGTTGTGTTTATCTATTATATATGCGTGTGTGTAGATTTATATATGTATATTGATTAAATTTTGTTTTTATAATTTGTTTATCATTATTATATATAATTTTCATATCATTTATACATATTTAAAAAATATATTCTTAGTTATATATCTTTTATTTGATATTTTTGTTTGTTCTTGTTATATATATATATATATATATATATATATTTATTATTTTATATATTTATTTTTGCTATATATGTTTTTGGGGGGTGTATGGGAGTTGGGGGTAGATATTTTGGGAGATTTTTGTGGATAAGTTAGGTGGTATAGTAGTTGTATATTTGTTAATGGCTATGGGGTGGTATGGGAGTATAACCTATTTATTATTATTATTATTATTATTATTATTATTATTATTATTATTATTATTATTATTATTATTATTATTATTATTAAATTGATTTTAATTATTTAAATAGTGAAGTCCGTGGTAGATGTATAGGTCGTATAATTTCTATATTTTGGGGTGTGCTATAGTTCTATTGGTGGTGGTTTGAGGGAGAGAGTGTAGTTTGAGGGTTCTCTGTGTATTATGCGTTTCTCTTGTTGGATCATTTGGCCAAGATATCTTTTTTGTGGGGGCACATCCAAAGCCTTCTTATTCGACTATTTTAGAGGGTGAAACGGGCAGTAAAATAATATAGTGCTATGTTTATTTACCTTATGTCTACGTGAACGCAGAAATAAGGTAAGGTGAGGCCTACAAAAATGCCTAAGCAGCACTGTCGGCATTTCCCGGTAAGGGCGCCTCATGCGATTAACATTAAACTAACCCCTTCTCAGAGACAAGATAAAGCCTGGGAAGGTTGATCTCCTAGGACTGAACAAAACCATACCTCAGCTCCACACCAACAAAGCCACTACCCGACTATGAGCATAGAGTAAAGAGACATCGTGTTCCTCATTCAATCCCGAGCAACGTCGTGTCTTCCTGCTGGTAAGAAATAAATAAAAAAAAACGCTGAGAGAGTTAATACTTACTTTGTTTCCGGGTGGTCACTATCATCGAATACCTGGTAGCTGGATCCAATCAACGAGTATTTATTTTTATTTTGCGAGACGTCCGTTCCGTTCTTCAAGCGGAAATCGTCTTTTTTATCATTGCAGTCGCCACATATTCCGGTCAGATTGTTTTTGAAAGACCTTGGCACCGTGACAGTAACTGTGCTTCTACCATCGAATATGACACGGAGACCCCATGTTGTTCGCACTTCTATTGAGCGACCCAAGTAGTCCGCAGAGAATCCCAGGTAATGGTCAATCGGTAATGTTTCATGTACACCATTCACCTTTAACAAAATATACGTTACAAATATTAAATTACACTTAAACATTGGGTTGTCAACTAAGTACCTGGGATCCCTCCTCGTCTGACTTATATCCTGTTTACATGCTAACATAACGAGATAGCCGTTGTTTGAATTTAAAAGTTTGAGTGCCACCTAAAGGTCAGGGGTGACCCCAGAACGGAAGCCAGCGAAACCGCGTGACTTCCAGACGCGGATTATCCGTCTCTTGGCTGGCGAGACTTCAAGTAGGAAAGATGTGTCAAGGATGCCACCGTCAATAAGGGGGAGGGCGCACAATGTACTTAGGTGTAATGGAACGAGCTATCCGTCTATCTATCTGTCTGTCTGTCTCTTTCTCTCTCACACGTACACAAGTAATCTGACTCTCTGATGTTTTTTGTGACAGTTCTTCTCTTTGTTCTTTGTAGTAAACGTTTTTGTAAACATCGGCGTCCGAGTGAGTTTATCAGCAAACGAATAGAACCTGGGTTCTCGACGGGTGTATAATAGTTTAGTATATATATATATATATATATATATATATATATATGAAAAATATTTGTTGTTGTTTATTATCTACGGACGTATACGTTTCGTCTATTTTCAATCAAGACTCTTCAGCGTAGAAGTATGACTATTCACTACCGGTCACTCGGTTCGAAACCCTGGATTATAAGTATTTTTCAACTCCAATCCAACGTCTTAAACCTCGCGGCCAATATTTGAACAGCTGATAAACTGTGGTAGTTTAAACACATTAAAGCGGCGATAACGACACAGGCATTCTACTTATATTAAGGAATGATGCATTATATATATATATATATATATATATATATATATATATATAGTAAATTCTTAAAATATATTTATCGTAATTAGTCTACACATAGGCGTCTTCGTTTCATCCCTGTAAGAAATCATTAGACTAAGTGTAAATACTTTACTACTAAGCTCTACCCACGTATTGAGCACTGTTGAAGTTAATACTGGAAATCTATAAATAATATAATATATCACCTTATAATATATGTGTATACATGAAATAATAAATTATATATATATATATATATATATATATATATATATATATATATATATATATATATATATATATATTAAATTCCCGAAACAGTTTTTCATGGTAAACAACTGATGATCCCTTAAAATAGTGTTAGAAACAAACTAATATAATAACTGTAAAAAATAAATTGACTTACATGAGTGATTTTCCACTGGAAGACTTGGGACTATAAGTTTTTTTTTATATATAGTTTTAATAGTTGAGAAACTTCCGAGACTATATATATATATATATATATATATATATATATATATATATATATATATATATATATATATATATGTATGTATGTGTGCGTGTGTGTGTGTGCATGTGTTTGCGTGTGTATATAAGATAATGTACAAGTCACAAATGAAAATAAAAACACTCTCGGGCGACGCCTGCTGGATGCAGCTAGTTAGAAATAATTGTAAAGTGAAACTGTAACGCTTTCTTAAAAGTCATGTTTTATTTAGCAACTAGAAGAATACTCGTCCCAGGGCGGGTAAAACGAATTTCCCAAATTTGCACCACTTTTATATCCCCTTCAGAAAATTAAAATCAAGATATAATTTGACTAAATCTTATGTCCAGAATCCTTATTCCAATCTTGATCAAAATCCATTTTTAATTGTATAAAATGTCTGAAATTCAAGGCTTAAGCTTAAGGGGTCTTATTAAGAAATTAAAAAATTCAGGGAATCGTGCTTAATTTGTGTCTAATGACTATGGATGAAATTCAATGTAAATCTGAAATATTTATAATTTTCCAGTTGGAGTTTGTGCCCATAGAATGCCAAAATGTAAAACTGTATTAAAAATTAATTTGGTAAACGAAAAACAGCCTCGATGGCATGACGGTAGTTCTCTTGTTAAACGGAACACACACAGGAACTCACAGACGTTAAAAAAAGTTAGCCACCGTATCACTAAACAACATAATACTAAATTAAACTAAATATAGTCCACATTTGGACCCCTTACGCCTGACAGCTCTGTTTCTAGAATTCCTAATGATCGGTTTTAATTCGACAAAAGCTCAGATCAGCAGTTTCTTTAAACCAATCAAAACGCGAGAATTTTTACTGCCGAAAATATTGTATATATTAAAAAGTTCAAAGCATATTAAATTATGATTTCAAATATCTGAAACATACTCTCGGAATCACTACTCATTGCTGTTTTTCGTGTGTCGATAAGACAGTTTTCACTGAAATAAAATTCTAAAATCTAAAATTTTTTTACAGTTTCCACACGTTAAAAGTATACAGGCTGGTAGAGAATTCAATTCTACTGCGTTTGCTATAAAAAAACGAAACGTAAAATTGGAGAATATTTATTAATTGATGTCTAATACCATTTTATTGACATTTCACAATTATCGAACTTATCAGAATTTTCTACACGGACTTCCACACCCTTTTTACCCTCTCTACATAAGACTAAATTAAACAAAATATAGCCCACATTTCCACCCATTACGCATAGCAGCTGTGTTCCAGAATCTATAATGATCGGTTAATTAGTTGAGGAATGAATCTTGTACATACAAATATATAAGCATACTTAACTGTATGTAAGTTATGTTTTGTTGTTGTTTTACTGGCGATTATAGTGTAAGATAATGAAGAGTGGCAAAAATGAATCGTGGACGAGTCGATTGTGGGTGGGACGTCGAGAAAGAAAGAAAGAAAGAAAGCGGCTTGATAACTGTTAAAAAGGAGAAGGTTTCGCTGTGCAAGCGAGACTTGAAAGGCGGCGGTGATCGGAGTATCGAAGTACCGGAGGAATGGGAGTTTACCGATGTTTATGACACCGATGAAACTTTATTGTCTATGGTACCCAAACCCGTCTTGCTGTTAGGTTTTCGTGTCCGCTGACTAAAACTGCGACTGATAAGCAAGTTGGTACTGTGAAGGAATCCCATGACTTGTATTTCATCAAACAGACAATTGGAAGTGCTTGTGGAAAAATTGCTTCAGTTCACGCTCGGATAGACAATGCAGAGCAAATTGCTTTCCAATCGGATGTATATATGAATGAGTTTCTAGCGGAAACCAAGTCTGTGACCTCAGCAAGAAAAAGACTTTCATGAGACAAAAGTATGTCAAAAGATTTTTTTATATGTGTGTGCGTAGCCAGCGTAAACCATCCGGTGATGAGAAATAAAGAAAACCAAAGTTTTTCCATATACGTTCTGTTCTTTGTCATTCTTGTTGGATACCCAGAAAGAACGGGTAATGCAACAAATAGTAGCAGCGTTTGTATTTTTGTCGGACGTATTCATATATATATATATATATATATATATATATATATATATATATATATATATATAATTTTTTTTACGTACATAAAAGTTATCCATGGACACGTGTTTCTGACTATCTATGGCTGACTTTGGCAAGGATCGAACTCAGGACTATATTGTCTGTAGTCTAGAGTTTAACCTCTGGAATACGAAGTCTATATATACTATTTTTATTGCCTAGAAATTAAGTTATGTTGTTATTTTTACTGGCGATCAGTAACAGTGTTTGTATTTTTCCCCACTTCCTAAGTGGTGAAGAGTTTTCTCCCTTAGATGCAGAGATATTAATTACGTCGCCCTTAACAGGACGTATTTTCATTCATATACATATATTTAAAAGAAAAATGTAGATAGAGATAAGAACCTGTTTAAATCAACAAAATGAATCATGGTTTTACTCACAAGCACCTTGGATCCTCTTAGAAGTCGAATGGTCACGTTTTTCATTTTGATGTCAAGCATTCGTGTATATGAAAATTTGTTTCTTGAACGGTGCTCGTTTTTAACTTCTACTGCAAAGTACGTCCCCGACGTGCTTTCAACCATGGTATATTTGCAGATGCCCATGAAGTGGATGGTTTGTCTGTCAAAGGTATCATAATGCGGGTCTCCATAAGCACGACACACACACTGTTGCACTTCAAACATAAATAAATAATTTTAATTTTAATCTGTTAAACAATATATTCGATACAACAAAAAAAAACATTTGTTTTTAATATGAGCATTAAAAACATGTCTAGCACTTACATAATTATTAGGTCGTTACAAAAATAATGGCCGCCTGAAGCACTGGGTTTTAAGAAGTCATTTTAACACATAATTTGTAGTTTATTTTTGGTAAATTTTAATATATATAATAATTAATGTGTTCTCAATAATTTGTAACTTTTTATCAGATAGAAAGTATTTTTGAAGCATAGAAGACCCTTAATGATGAACATGCTAAAACATGACCTTCACCTTCTTATGTTCAAACTTGGGAACAATGCCTCCGAAACTTCTGCCAATATCAATAGAGTATGGGGAGATGGATCCACAAGCGATCGGACAGTACAAAAGTGGTTTCAGAAATTCCGTAGTGGAGATGAGAGTCTTGAAGATGAAGAAGGTAGAGGACGGCCGTGTAATCTTGACAATGAACAATTGCAAGCACTTGCTCAGCTAAATCCACGCCCAAACCTCGTAAAACCACACGTACTCGTGTAAGTTTAGCGAAGTTAAGCAATTATTTCAACCGTCCTTGTTGTTTTTCATGTGTCGATAAGACAGTTTTCATTGAAATAAAATTCTAAAATTAAAAGAAAATCTGACCAACAGTTTCCACACGTTAAAAGTATACGGGTTGGTAGAGAAATTAATTCTACTGCGTTTGCTATAAATTATTTGTTGTTTTTACCTTTTGTTTACGATTCCCACCTGAAATTATTTTAATAGCATTTAAACCTTCTTCTTCTTCTTCTTCTTCTTCTTCTTCTTCTTCTTCTTCTTCTTCCTTGGTCATCCATCAAATGATGATGAAACATTCACGAAGTTCGTGCGCCATGATGCTCGCTCACTCATTGCAGACGGAAGCTCCAACTCTGAGAAGCCAGTGTCCGTCTAAAAAACAGTCTTGATCGTCATATAAGCCCCCCCCCCCCCAGCCCGTCGCTTGGCCTATATGTCAATCCCAGAACTTACGAAGTCATGTGTTATAATACTTTGACTGTGATCCACTCATGGAGTTGAGTAGTAAAAGCTACACTGGCGACATTGCATTACTGTCATAATAACTTATTCTCATTTTAAACATATTTATATTTGTCTCATTTATTTATTATGATCCGTTGAGGACATAAAATTAGTGAAAAGTATCATTTATTTTAGAAACTCATTGAAATAAAATTGAGTAACCCGTTCATGCATACTGATGTTTCACAAAAGCAAATAGAAAAGTTGTCATAAATTATCATAAATTTTGATTTGACCAATTATATTTGTTTCTTTTGTATTTTTGTGAGAGTCAGGAATATCAAGGAATCCGTTTTGCTTCCATTATTAGTCGTTACTGGACTTTTCGGAAGTCAGCTCAACTTAAAGACACGTGGTTCAAGAACAAGTTAGCTCAACCTGAAGGCGCGTGGTTCAAGAAAAAGTCAGCTTAACTTGAAGGCACGTGCTCAAGAACAAGTCAGCTCAACTTGAAGGCACGTGGTTCAAGAACAAGTCAGCTCAACTTGAAGGCACGTGGTTCAAGAACAAGTCAGCTCAACTTAAAGGCGCGTGGTTCAAGAACAAGTCATCTCAACTTGAAGGCGCGATGTTCAAGAACAAGTCAGCTCAACTTCAAGGCACGTTGTTCAAGAACAAGTCAGCTCAACTTGAAGGCGCGTGGTTCAAGTACAAGTCAGATCAACTTGAAGAGACGTGCTCAAAAAAAAGTCAGCTCAACTTGAAAGCGCGTGGTTCAAGAAAAAGTTAGCTCAACTTGAAGGCACATGGTTAAAGAACAAGTTAGATATGGAACGTAGAATTTCTGTAAAAAAATAACGCATGAAAGGGTTGAATTATCATTTACATCAAAAATAATAACTAAATAAATTGGCTACCTTTTTCGCAGAGAAAGCCGTGGTACTTTTTAGAACATATGCATTTAGAGTGCGTGCATTTTCCGCCATTTTTGCAAGGGTTTTCTTTGCATTTCACTGAAAGACAAAGAAAACAAAGAACACATGTAATTGCAGGAATATTCTAGTTCAAA
The DNA here is from genome assembly GCA_963556195.1 of Sepiola atlantica. Taxonomy (NCBI): domain Eukaryota; kingdom Metazoa; phylum Mollusca; class Cephalopoda; order Sepiida; family Sepiolidae; genus Sepiola; species Sepiola atlantica. The sequence continues at coordinate 13,607,741 of OY744533.1, forward strand.
TATAAACAAGATGTAGAAAATAGAGTAAATACACGTGTTCATGTCCCGACTCCGCATCTGAATCCGAATTCGGTAAACTCACGCCACTGTTTAGTCGGTGCAGATCACAACCAAACGCTTAGGACTGTATTTTATGTTCGTTGTATTTGTAGATTAGTAGCAGTTCTTGGTTCGCAAAGCCTACGACCGCATTTTGCATACAGTTACATAGCGAGGTCCTTGTTTGTCCTGAAAAGTTTAACGGTCAAAAGTAGTGATGGAACGATTCTAATATTTTTGCCGATTTCAATACAATTACCAATTCTGTTATAAATTCGCGATTCTGATACAATTACCGATTCCGATTCTTTCTAAATTCCTAAATATTTTTTATAGCGTTGTTGTTTTCTTTTCGATTCCCGATTCCGATTGATCGTCCCAGCACTAGTCAAAAGTCATCCAAGCGAAAACCGATGAAACCACATAGTTTCCGGCCGGAGCTTTTCTGTCTCTTTCTTGACGATATTTCAAACAGAGCAGACGTGTCCAGGGGCTGCCCTCAATAGCGCACGGTGTGACTGATCTATCTATCTATCTATCTATCTATCTATCTATCTATCTATCTATCTATCTATCTATCTATCTATCTATCTATCTCTTTCGCTTTCTTTCTTTCTTTCTCTCTCTCTTTATTTCTTTCTCTTTCTTTCTTTCTTTCTTTCTCTCTCTCTCTTTCTTTCTTTCTTTCGTTCTATCTCTCTCTTTCTTTCTTTCTTTCTTTTTCTCTCCCCCCTCTCTTTCCCGCGTATACATTTATCCCGCCGATGTTTGTCTGTGCTGTTTTTATTATATAAACCTTTTGCACAAACAACTGTTGTCGAAGTTCGTTTATCAACAGAGGAAAAAAAACTCGGTTCCCGACAACGACGACGACGACAACACGTGTGTATAATGGTTTATACACGCATCGGTAACTGGAAATGTGTAAAATACAACACCAAATAGCCACCAATCTAAGTACATGATACTAATTATAGAAAATGTCCAAGTAGATTCGAAAAAGACATCTGACAGTATACTTTCTTATTTTCCCTGGTGGAGAACAAAGCCAGCCTACTTTTATATAATACATTTATTTATATACATTATTTTTCGTAACTAAGGAGAGCAGAAAGTGACTAACTTGGGGTTACTTTCGGCAGCCTCGTAACTCTAGCTTCTCTTATTTTGCCCTTTAGTCTTCACATTCCATGAGCGATGTTTCTGATAAAGGGGAAAGAATTGCTGTTTTCTGGGTCGGAATCCATCTAACACTTATCGTTAGCTAGTTTTGATCTTCAAGTAGTATGTTTTAGCACCTTACATCAAGTGGCTTCATGCCTTGTCCGGAGCGATTTTTAAAAAGATAACTAAACTACCCTTCTATTCCGGGCCTCTCAACTTTCATTGAGTTTTGTATCCATGATTAGAAGTTCTCAGAAATCAAGGGGCCCCTTCCTGGGGCTAACACTTGATCTCTATATGAGATACATAGATACCCTAATATTCTATTAAAATTCTCCTTTATTTCTCAAACATTGAGTTAGTAAAAAAGTTAAGAATAATACATTTATTCTCTCCCCAACTGAACAGTCAAGTATGTCATAGTATATCTTGCTTGTGGTCTGTTGGTCTTACCGGATTCAAGGACAAGAATTCATCTAGTCTGGTGGAGTATCCAGCTACGTGGTGTTACTTGAGGTAACATCACTAGGAGAAAATGCACTATTCCTCGTATGAGGGGATCTTATTTGTGCTGCGGATACTATGTAATTTTGAATATTTGGTCAGGGTTTGCTTGAAGGGGTAAGTATCCTCATGTCAGGTTGTCCTGACAAACCCTTGTGCAGAGAGACCGAAGACACTCGAGGATAGTGTCTTGCTGTATATAAGCTTTAGTGTCTGACTAAAGTATTTCGTGCGCGCCTTTTCTATAAGTTTTCCTGGCATGAATGAGCGTATTTTTCATCGGTCTACAGACTGTAGTATCCATCGGAACAGATACTACAGTTTAATCCCAGCCAAAATGCCTAGAAATTATTTAGGCTGGTGCATTCCTCGGAAACATTCATTTCTATATTAAATGAAAATTACATCCCTCGGAATGCACCACACCTTAGGCATAGCGCCCGTTGTGGAAGGGGGAAAGGTGGGGGTCGGGGGTCGGGGGTCTTTGCGCCATTTAAAGCCAGCGCCTGTCGACATTCCTCGGTAGGGGCGCCTCAGGCGATAGCAATAAACTAACCCCTTCTCAAAAGGTGAGAAGGTACAGCCTGGGAGGGTGAACCTCGCAGAACTGTGCAGGACAAACCCACAGAACGGCGGAATGAAGGCCCAAAGGTCAAGACAATACTGATCTATAGGGTGTACTATCCATCGGAACAGATACTACACTTTGAAATATTTATTTGCAGAAAATACATATTTATATTCAAAACAAATTAGGCACAAGGCCATCAAAAGTGTGAGAGAAGGGTGTCATTGGTCATCCTTTGTCTAAGGTGATAAAATTGTCTATCCTACTCTTAACTAGAATCATCTCAGTCACCACAATACCACATTTACTCTAGGGGCCGTCCTACTTAGGCTATTATAAAATAAGTCGGCAATCTTAAAATTTTTCCTTAGTTTTTTTTTTTTTCTTTTGATCTTGGCCAAAAAGCCGAGAACAAAGATGTTTTTTTTTAAATCGATAGCAACCATAATACGTAGTAATAATTTTTTTTTATATCTTGGCCAAAAAGCCGAGAACAAGGATGTTTTTTTTTAATCGATAGCAACCATAATAAGTAGTAATCATAGCCAAGCACTTACCTTTCTCGCAGTTTTTCCCTTCCACAAAAGAAGGGCATTTACAAGTGTAGCCATGTTTTTCCTCTCGACAGCTTCCGCCATTTCGACACGGATTTGACCGACATTGATCTAAATATAAACAAATCAGTTTCAATAAATGCTTATAAACCTTTTAACCCCTTCCCTAATTATCCCGAGTATTTACGGGATAGGCATTCTGAACATTTTTTTGTTTGTTATTTTTTTCTAAAATCCCGGGTATTTTCGTTCTATCACTAAAACTAAAGTGAAAAATCAATTTTAAAGATTATAAACATGGAAAAGTTGGCTGAAAAGGTAGAATTGTTGGGAAGCGTGTTAAAAGACGGGTGCATATCACCGACCATCCAAACTGGATTATTCAAAGACACTGCAACCACCACTGTATACATGTGAGCCAAATAATTGTAGGGGTGAGAGCCTATGAAGGTAATTGATGATTTGTTTGAGGTACCACCACCTCAAGTAGCACCAGAACAGAAATACTCTAGCAAGCGTAAAAGTTCCCGTTTGCTACGAGGGTACTTATATCGATCTTGACCCAGTTTTCGCGAGTTTCTTGTCGGAAGCGTTCGGCTATCCTACGCAAACGCCCGAGAGATGACGAGCCGATTTGTACCAGACGACAATTTTGATACGGTGCTGCGTCCTATGATTTTAATGTTTTGCTTGTTTTTTTTTGTTTTTTTTGTTAGGGTTAGGGTTAGGGGTAGGGGTTAGGGTTTAGGGTTAGGGTTAAAAATATTTATTTGATAACAGTAATTTCGCTCTGAAAAACAGAGCGAAATTACTGTTATCAAATAAATATTTTTAACCCTAACCCTAACCCTAAACCCTAACCCCTAACCCTAACCCTCGCCCTAACCCTAACCCTAACCCTAACCCTAACCCCTAACCTGTACCCTAACCCTAAACTCTAACCCTAAAACCTAAACCCTAACCCTAACAAAAAAAAACAACAAAAAAAAACAAGCAAAACATTATTATCATAGGACGCAGCACCGTATCAAAATTGTCGTCTGGTACAAATCGACTTGTCAACTCTCGGGCGTTTGCGTAGGACAGCCGAACGCTTCCGAGTCGAACCTCACGAAAACTGGGTCGGGATCGATATCAGTACCGAAAAAAGAATATAGTATTCCTCAGTAAGTCCCGAGCAACGTCGGATCTTCCTGCTAGTTAAAAATTCAGATGAATATGCGTTTAATGGATATTCTGTGATAACGAGAAGTCATGACCTTTCTTAATTATTTTTTAAAGCTAATTTATCTGTTGGCTTTACGTTTTCAATATTTTTACTGTCAGACATGTAATACGTGTCCCTGGTGATAAAGAGCGTTAAGCCCCTTTTCTATTTCTGGCGTGACGTCAGTGAAAAGTTCTAATAAGGGAGGTAATTAATAACTCGTTATAACATGAGAGAAAACTTATAACTGAGTATTAGAATACCTATACAGTGGGCAGAAAGAATTATTTGAACATTAAATTCTAATTTACCAAATTAATATTATATATATATATATATATATATATATATATATATATATATATATATATATATATATATATAGTCTAAAGAAGCTTTGAGTAATTTTAACAAACAAAAAAAAAGAAAAAAGTCAAATGCAGTTTTAATTCCCAGAGAAACTAACTAAATCCAAGATATTGCAGACTTAACATTCGTTGGGAAATTCATAAATAATGAATAAGTAAATAATATATATATATATATATATATATATATATATATATATATATATATATATATATATATATATATATATATATATATATATATATAAAAGGGGGGTTAAGTATCTAACAGTAAAACAAAAACAGGAGACCTTACACGTCTAATATTAACACGAGGATCATCAGCTGTTTACTATGTAACTGTTTCGGAGATTTAAAAACAGGACAGTTATAATATTCATGGCTCTCCAATGGTACTTATTAAACTACCATTTCCCCGATAATCAAGTGTCGAAATAATTCAGCTTAAAATTTCACTAATATATACATACATACATAAATAAATAAATAAATAAATAAATAAATAAATAAATAAATAAATAAATAAATAAATAAATAAATAATAATAATAATAATAATAATAATAATAATAATAATAATAATAATAATATAATACCCTTAAGACTACCGTATGATATGGTAATTTGCATATCAAATAACATTAATTATAACAGTAATAAAAGAAAAAATAATAACACTATCTAAACATTACACCCAAGAACCATTCTGCAATATGGTAGCTAGCAATAGAATTATATAGGAACCAAAGTTGCATAAACAAATATAAATAAATAAATAAATAAAAAATAAAAAATAAATTTTTAAAGAATAAATAAATAAAGCTTAAGTACCTTAGGTACCAGAAAGGTATATATATAAAACAAAAGCTGCGTATATATATATATATATATATATATATATATATATATATATATATATATATATATATATATATATATATATATATATACGCAGCTTTTGTTTGTTTGTTATTGTTTTTACTAGTGATAGAACACCGGCAGGGCGTTACGGAGCCCTCCAAAAAGGAGCGCGCTCCAAGAGCACGCTCCTTTTTTCTGGAGCGAATGAGAGGAGGGCTAATTTTATATTCAGCAGGAGTGGAGCGGGAGTAACTCCATTTGGGACTAAAGAGCGGTGGTTTTATCGCTCCGCGTTCCTCGCTTCAAAATTATTTGATTTTTTTTCTTTTCAACATTAGTTTTTTATTCAGCAATAAAAAGGAAAAGAAAAAAGTCTCAGAGTTTACTCTTAGTTATTTTTTAAAATTATATCTCTGGTAAATGTATATGAGATAGAGAGAGATGGAGAGAGAGAGGAGGGAGAAGAGAGAGAGGAAGGAAGAGAGAAAGAGAAAGAACGAATACAGAACATTTGAAGTTCTCAGATTTTTACATCGACATGTTAAATTTTTGATGGGACAGTTTTCTTAAGGCAGGAGACAATTTGGCAACACATGTCTTCAAATGCGCCATTTAGTCTATAGATGTCTTTGAAGTTATTTTCTTAAAGATTTGAACTTTTTTGTATTTATGACAAGGATGTTTGTTGCTGATTGAATAAATAAGCCAATTTTTCTTTTTAATTCGTGTTTTTAAATAAAGAATTGTAGGTTCAATTATACTATATAGGGGCCGTTAGATTTTCTTGCCCATTTCGCTCAGTATTCACCCAAATGTTCGATAAAATCGATTTTGGGGGTGAAATGGTACATTTTGTCCTGACAAAAAAATTCTAATTTATTTTTAGCATATATCAAATTTAACTTTTATGCCACATTTTTACCCGTCGTCTTTTTGGCGACATTTTGTTGTTCTTAAATTCACGATTAGTATGTTTTAACCCTTTCATTTTTGCTTTTAAATTCGTTAAATTCCGTTAAAACTTGCTTTTGTAAATAGAATGTTCAAAGTTTCTTTTTGTGCGTAATAAAATGTTAAAGCAGTAAAAATATCTTTAGTCTAAGGAAAAATATATTTAGTCAAAAGAAAAAAACAATAAAAACCAACATGGTCGCCAGCGATCAAAACCTGGAATTAAAGTTAGATTCTGAACACTTTAAGACCAAGAATCAGTTTAATCCTAAATTTGGGCGAATACCAAGCGAAATGAGCGAAAGAAAACAGCGGTCCCTATTCTACAATTAAACCGATGTTTAAACTTAATTAAATTAAAGAAAATATCTTAAATTTTAATTTAAAAAAGCAAATAATTAGACTTTCTGACTAATTTGTTGTTTTTTTAGAACCGAAAGTAGATTAAATATCTTTCTTTATATTAAAAAAATCTATTATCGAACATTAAAATTGTAAACAGTTTGTTTTTGTTAGAGATTTAAAATATAGACGTTTTCACTTTTTTTATTTAAATTTTTAATTTTAATAAATGTGTTTGCCCGACATAGGAAAACTTGCTCCAGTTAATTTTTCGGGTGAGGAAAATTTGATATTTTGTATGAAATTTTAAGACATTAAATAGATCTCTGAATTATTCATTGCCAATTTATTGATATTTTTGGCCAACTTATGAAAAATATTTTTTTATTCAATCTTTAAAAAATAAACTTCATTAGTTTTTTTTTCGCCCCAAATTGTATTATAGAAAAAAATGGATAAATCGATTTGTATGAAAGTACTTGCGCGTTTCTCTGTTATAAATAATCATATACATTATACAATATAGTTACGTTCGTAACTATACAAATATTAAACAACAATACGACGATTAATGTTGCTCTGGCTGTCTCTCCTCTCCCAGAGAAATGTTTTCTTTACAGAGAAAATAAACTTGATTTACTAAAAATAAATCTAAATTCCCTTCCAAAATAAATAGAAAAAATATCGGGTCAAATTTTCCTTTCCTGAAAAAATAGGTTGTTAATATAATGAAAATTAAAATTGTTTTAAAATACTTCATGGATTTTTCTATTTAAAGTGACATCCCCACCCATATTAATGAAATCCTTTGACGCCTACCCCTATCCTTCGACCACTCATTGGCAGAATAGAACGTTTATGAAAGAAGGTACATTTTCATTATGAAGCGCTGAAAAGAGCCGCTCCTTTTTTATAGGGGTTGGAGCAGGAGCGGCCCCTTTTTGAAAATGGGGAGCGTGATAGGAGCCAACTCCAATTTTGGGCGTTGGAGCAGGAGCGGGAGCAGCTCCAAAAGTAGTGGAGCGCGTAAAGTTCTGAACACAGGTGTGTTTATTATTATTCTTCGCTCCCTGAGCGGTTAGGAATATGCATGGCCTTGCATTCAATCGCCCCAATCGGACGTGTCATCAATTTTATATACATTTATTAATTAACTTTTTTTTAAATTAATTTTTACGAACATAAATGTATGCATGTAAAAATTAATTTATCAAAAAGAATTAATTAAAATATATATATATTGGGACTTAAGGTTTTTTTGTTGGTTTTTTTTAATTTTTAGTTTTAATGGTTGAAAAACTTCCGAGACTATATATATATATATATATATATATATATATATATATATATATATACAGAGAGAGAGAGAGAGAGAGAGAGAGGGGGGGGGGGGAAGAGAGAGAGAGAGAGACAGACAGAGACAGAGACAGACAGAGAGACAGACAGACAGACAGACAGAAAGGGAGAAGGAGAGGGAGAGAGAAGGTTTTATGTTGAACGTAGCTTAATAAAATTTAAATTGATTATACGTGTTTCACAATGAATGCCGTAGTATCCACTTGCACAACTGCACCAATAAAATCGTCCGAAGCGCTGGCATCTTCCGCCATTTATGCAAGGACTCTCAAGGCATGTATCTGGAAAAAAAAAACAGAAAAAATTATTTTCAAACTTCTGTTCTTTACTTTAAAGATTAAAAAAAGACTGTTCAGTATATCTGGATCAAATGGATGTGAGGCACCTCAGACTAAGTAACAACGAAAAGGAGACATTTTGTCTTAACACTAGTTTTTTGTAACTTTTCACTTCCCATTTTGTCGCTTATGATAAATCAAGGATTTTGTAGTGAAAAATCTAATATTTAAAAAATATTTTTCAATACGATCCAATATTTTTTCAAATAGGTTTTTTTTTTCAAATTGTGTGACACCATCTATGCACAGCATCTTTTTATTTAAATGTTTTTTTTAAATATTTGTTTGTTTTTGTTTGTTTATAGATTTTGCTTAAATAAAAAGTTTTGTAAATAAGACTATGTATTGTTTATTTTTAATCTCTAAAGTTTTTAAAAAAGTTTCGTAAATAAAACTGTTTGTTTTTTAATTAATTAAAAATGCATATAAGAAAACGTGCTTGCGAATAAAACTATGTATTTTTATTTTATAGGTAAACTTT
>OY744533.1:13621472-13636472 GCA_963556195.1 Sepiola atlantica
TCACCCATGACCGGGTAGAAGAGTTAATTCATTATAATCTTATTCTTAACTATTATCGTCTGTAGTAAGGATTGAACCTTCAACCTCCGGATAACAGCGTGTATTAACAATCAGTGTTAAGGGAGAGTATTGATTTACTCCTCTCCAGGAGTTAGGCACAAGGCCAGTTTTTATCTTACTCCCACAAGTAAGATGTGACCCAAGGTCGGGTCGGGAAAGTGGGGTTTAAAAATTGCCTGGGCAGCCCCGTAGACATTCCCCGGTAGGGGCGCACAGGCAGTAAGCAATAAACTTACTCCTCCCCAAAGAGGGGAGGCGAAGCCTGGGAGAGTGAACCTCCTAGAACTGCACAGGACAGACCCATAGACCGGCGTAAATCAAGCTCCGAAGGCCAAGACAATACCAGTCTATGGGGCGCAGTATCCATCGGAACAGATACTACACTTTGATCTTAGCCAAAAGGCCATTATTTAACACCTACCCACAATAGGAGTATGTAACACAAGGTCGGAAAGTGGGATTTTAAAAGCCAGCGCCCGAGAAGGTGAGCGCTCTTGCCATTAAAAATTGCCTGAGCAGCCCCGTCGGCATTCCCCGGTAGGGGCGCCTCAGACAGTAAGCTATAAACTTACTCCTCCCCAAAGAGGGGAGGCAAAGCCTGGGAGGGTTGACCTCCTAGAACTGCACAGGACAGGCGTGCAGTATCCATCGGAACAGATACTACACTTTGATCTTAGCCAAAAGGCCAAGAAAGTGTTAAGGGAGAGTATACTAAGGGTTGAAGGTTCAAATCTTACTACAGGCGATCTTTTTTTTTTAATAAAACCAATATTAATTACTTAAAGAAGACCAATACGCTTAACAACAAATGCGGTTGATGGTTTAAATACGGGTCGTATCAATACATACCTGAGATTAATACAAAGTCAAAAATACATTACAAGGGCTCAGATCAGCTAAATAAGAGTTTACTCTGGTGTAAAGGTGATGATAAAAATGGAATTTTCTGAAATGCGTGTACATATGGAAAATATTGTTGAGCGTTGAATTTTTTGGAGCATGATTTCAAAATATTAATGATGTCAATTTTCGTATTCTACTGAATTATATATATATATATATATATATATATATATATATATATATATATATATATATATATATTATTTTTCTTATCTTTCTGTTCTTTCTGGAGATGGTGATTCCTACCGGATGCCAGACATTCACCGGCTATTTCAGACGCTCCAACCTAGAGATATTTTACAGATTCTAACCGTCCCTTTAAGTGTAATTGTTTGTATTTCTCTTGCACTCGGTTCACTGGGTATACTCGCCAGATAGCTTTTGATTTTTTTTTCATTAGTCCTGTTGCTCCTATAATTACGTGTATGATGGAGATTTTCCTAAGATTCCAGTTTCTTTTCATGTCGTACATAAGACCTTGGTATTTCGTGTGTGTGTGTTTGTTTGTTAAAATCACATCAAATGTAAGGTAGAACCGATTAACACAATTTCACTAAAAATCAATTTTTTTTTATTACCAACTGTACTTATTTATACAATTTATTACCAGCATACAATTGTGTGCTGGTAATAAAATAAATTGATGTTTAGTCAAATGGTGTAAATCTGTTCTTCCCTACATCTGATGTGGTTTTAAATAACATTAAAATATTCTCTACCATATCTCTTATCTAACACTGTTGAGCTATTATAATAGGTTTATGCTATACAATTTATATTTGAAATATAAAAAAATTAAAATTTAAATATATATATATATATATATATATATATATATATATATATATATATATATATATACTAGAGAATGGTAGTTTGCTTGAAGCATTACTGGGAATAGTAGTAGTATGTTTTTAAAAGGTTGTGGGCAATGCAAATTCCGGGTAAGATGTAAGCTGGAAGGAACAAAAATAATAAACAGCAGAGGAAAACTCCGTCTGTGCAGAGAATCTGGCATCTATTTTGGCAGATTCTCTGCACAGACGGAGTTTTCCTCAGGTGTTCATTATTTTTGACAAAGGGAAGTTTCTTTTCCCGAAATATTAAATAAATGATTTTTAATAATCATCCGGACATCACACAAACAGCTAACACCACACTTGATGTTATGTAAGATTTTAAGAAAAAATAAATAATAAGTCACATTTCGAATTCGATTTATTATTTTTGTTCCTTCCAGCTTACATCTTACCCGGAATGGGCATTGCCCACAGCCTTTTAAAAACACACTATATATATATATATATATATATATATATATATATATATATATATATATATATATATATATATATATATATAGTGTGTAGATTTCAATTTTGTGTTGAGAATCTGAATAACAGAGCTCAATGTAATTTAAACAGAGCAAAACAGAATTATAAAAAGAAAAAACTATACACACATTAAGGTTGTACACATTATAACTTATTTCGACCCCTTAATTAGGTCTCCTCAGATGTATAAACAACCACGTCAAAAAACCAAAAATTTTTTTTGGTTTTTTGACGTGGTTGTTTATACATCTGAGGAGACCTAATTAAGGGGTCGAAATAAGTTATAATGTGTACAACCTTAATGTGTGTATAGTTTTTTCTTTTTATAATTATATATATATATATATATATATATAATTATGAACGTCTACGTTAGACAGTACTTTTATTCTTAAGTCAAAAATTCTGAAAAAGAAATCGTGAATTTGTACAACATTTACGAACCACCATCGTAACTAGCATACACAGAGAAATTGCCAAATAAAAAAGAATCAATAACATTTCTTTAGGAAACACAATGATCTTAAAATATAACATCTGCCTCTTGTTTTTTTAAAAATTATTTTCCTTCTGTTTGCAAATATATACGACTGTATTGAACGACTTTTTTGTTCTCTAACTAACATTTTTTAATATAAATATATAAATTATCACAATACATACTTTCATTATATCAACATGCATATATGTTTCATCTTTCCAAGACGCTCAAGTGTGAATGAGATAAAGCTATGCCACCGGTCTCTGGGTTCGAACGCCGGACTAAAGTCACCTTTGGATTCCTATCCAACATCTTTGCCCCCCCCCCTTGAACACTGATACAACTTTATCCGAAAGAATAGGAAATAAAATTCAGTCAGTGTTCAAACTTTCCTTTTTTATTAATTAAAGGGAGTGAACTGCGCATTAAGTTTAAATTTAGAATCTCGTATATTCCCAACAGAGTGCTTTACTTTTTTCTTTTAACGAAACAATTAAATATTATTACTGCAATGTTGTCGTTATTAAAAAAGTCTTTGCGTCGCTTTTTTCTCTTTCATGGTCGCTGGAATGCTGATTCTGATCGTCTAGTGGTCGTTCGTAATCTCTGAGCTTCTTGTTGTTTATTCCTTCATGTGGCTGTAGATCGTCATCAGTGTAGCTAGCTAAATAAAACTTTTCTTGTTGTTTGTTCCTTCATGTGGCTGTAGATCGCCATCAGTGTAGCTAGCTAAATAAAACTTTTCTTGTTGTTTATTCCTTCATGTGGCTGTAGATCGTCATCAGTGTTGCTAGCTAAATAAAACTTTTCTTGTTGTTTGTTCCTTCATGTGGCTGTAGATCGCCATCAGTGTAGCTAGCTAAATAAAACTTTTCTTGTTGTTTGTTCCTTCATGTGGCTGTAGATCGCCATCAGTGTAGCTAGCTAAATAAAACTTTTCTTGTTGTTTGTTCCTTCATGTGGCTGTAGATCGTCATCAGTGTTGCTAGCTAAATAAAACTTTTCTTGTTGTTTATTCCTTCATGTGGCTGTAGATCGTCATCAGTGTAGCTAGCTAAATAAAACTTTTCTTCACACAGACGAGTGAGATTTTAAGGTTTCATTTTGGAGAGAAATAACTCACACATGAAAAAGAGACTAAAATTCTAACTTAACTCCTAATTGGTTATCTAGACTAGGGATGAATTGATGAACATAACGAACAGACATCTTGCGGGCACATTTTCGCCTTCTGGCGATTTTAACTTTTATTTCAAGCATTACAGAATTATTGGCGATCAATTCCGCTTAAAGTTCCGTGAACCGCTGACTCTCAAACCTTTGTTTCTTTGTTAATTCGATATCCGTGACCTCATTGCGTCATGTCGATACATATCCCTTTGAGGCTAAGCGATTTTGAGCTCGATTTTAATTTAACCTTACAGGTCATCTCTTCCTGTCAATTTTTCCTGGGCACTGATTTGTTTCCGCAATTTCGTGTCCCCTCGACCTGCACTAGTTTGCCCCTTGCCAAAATTAACACTAGCTGATGTGACCACTTTGTGAGTTACGTCCAAGAATGCCAAGTATATATAAAGAATTCAATAGTTATTTTGTTTATTTTATCCATATACATATATACATCTATGCTTCGTCTTTCTAAGACTCGTCAGTACGTCACAGGTAATATGAATTGAAACAAATACATTGAAGACATTGCCAAAGCTACCGCAAAGAAGGTTGGCTCCCTCTACCGTGCTAGTAAACTCCTCACACCTGACATTATCCTGTATTTCTACAAAGCCACCATCCGCCCATGCATGGAGTATTGTTGTCACATCTGGGCTGGTGCATCATCTACTAGTCTCTCCCTCCTTGACAAGGTCCAAAAAAGAATCGCCAACCTAATAGGTCCCTCACTGTCAACCAAGCTCCAGCCTCTGTCCCATCGCCGCAATGTAGCATCCTTGTACTTGTTTTACAAATACTTCAATGGATTATGCTCCGATGAATTGGCTACTCTGGTGCCCCCTCGACGTAAATTCACTAGACTAACTCGACAATCAACTAAATCTCATTCATTCACTGTGGAGGCCCCCAGATGTCGGAGAGCCTTCTACTCAAATAGCTTCTTTCCTCGTACTGCTGGCCTCTGGAACTCCCTCCCTGGCCCCTGTTTCCCCAACAGTACAGACATGCAGAAATTTAAAACTAATGTAAACAGACACCTCGCTGCGCTGACCCCAATCTAGGTTGACCGCCCCCTACCTTCTCTCCTTTTCTTTTTCTCAGTAGCCCCTTACGTCTACAGTGGCGGCCTGCCTTGTTTGGGGTGAACTATGTTAAAAAAAAAAATTAAAAAATGAAAGAATTACGAATGACAAATCTATTTCAACTTCGATTGTTGAAATAGATTTATCAATCGTACATTTTATCTCTCTTCTTTCATTTATCTTTATAATTGCTCTATCTCGTATATTGAGCTGAAACTATTTCACTATAGGTTCTATCCTCTAAAAGTATACTTTTAGTTTCATATTTTATATATATATATATATATATATATAGTGTGTGTCAGGTTGTATATAAGAATAAATCAAATAAAGTGCTCGATCATATAAGAGAGCTTATATAAATACATGAAACCCCTTTAAACTCCCAGGAATATAGATACACCACAGATCGGAAGAATTTTTGACCCCTTAGAACCCCCCCTCGCTTCATACAGTCCATATAATAGATTCTCAAATCACCCGCCCACCCCTGTATAAATGAAGATGAGTGTACATGCGTGTGTATACGTCCGTGTGTATGTACAAGCACGTGTGTGCGGGTGCGCGTGTTTATGTATAGGAGCATATTATTAATGAATAGAAACTATAAAATAATATTAATAAAATAAATTTAATAAAATAAATAAAAGATTAAATTAATAACATAACAAAAACACAAAAAATAAATAATAAAAATAAAAATAAAAAATAAAAAATAGAATTAATAATCCCCCGTACATGTGAGTGTAGATGTGTGTACGTGCGTGCATACGCATATGCGTGCAGATGTTGTATATAGACATGCTTGTGGTTCCATGCACGTATGTGTATATAAGTTTATTTGCCGGTGCGCATGGAGGGAAGTACGCGTACGAGTGGAATTAAATAAAATAATAAGATGACGAATTTAATAAATTTTCTGAAATACACTAAATAATAATATTATTTACACACCATCAAAAAAATAGAAGTTAACAACCCCCTACCCAGAGACTAAATTTATACCCCTCAAATGGAAATAACAGATAGCATCCATCATTTCGTTTATAACCAATTTTTGTTTTCAACACTACTGGTTATAAACAGGATATATCAACGAAACACCGTTTTTTTAATATACGGCTGTCCTCCCATTAAGATCAAGATAATACGAAAACACCAATTCAATAAACAAAAATAAACAAACACGTTAAGTCCATAAAAATATTATTGCATCATCTTTTTCAGCACTATATCGAACAATTAATCCGATACATAAATTTATTCCCAAAAACGACAACAAAAAAGCACCCTAATTTCACAAACCCAAACGGCAAACTCCATAGCCCCCCCCCCTTTCGTATTTTTTCAGACTAGGTAAAACAATAACATTACAAATTTAAAAAAGAACAGATAAATAAATAAATAAAACTTGCTAGGGAATAAAATGAAAGCCTTTCATACACGAACTAACATCGACTCTCTTAAGTCTTAATTAATCACTATCCCACACCGGATTTTTTCGGGGACCCCCTCAGAGATACACCGTTTTCAATCATTGTTGACGCCATTCCATATCGGGACGTGACTACAATGAAATGATTCCACTGGGCACAAAGATTTACTAAAGATGTCTAAATCTTCCCTTTTGGATGAAACCGCGGTACATTGCTGAAATATGTTATATACAGTATCTAAATAAATTATATATATATATATATATATATATATATATATATATATATATATAAAGAGAGAGAAACGGGGAGAGATGGAAGGAGAAGTTTCGTGTCACCGTTTGCTTCATGCTTGATGTATATTTATATGTATATAGGTGTAATCAGTGAACTTTATTGAAAGCTTGAAGAAGGGGATGGTCCGCAAAGATTTCCTACGGATTATCCTAACACAAAATATAAACAAAATCAGAAAGTGGGATTTACTTTGCTTCTAATGACGACAGCTCATAGCCAGAAACACGTGTCCATGTCTTCCTGTTATGCACGCAAAAATTAATTCATAAAAAAATAATTAATTAATTTATAAACAAATAATTTATATATATATATATATATATATATATATATATATATATATATATATATATATATATATAATAGAAATTTGTAGTTTGCTGTAAGCATTGCTGGGAGAACCCCCCAGCGCTCCTGGCATTTTCTCGGAATCCGGGATTTTTCTTTTATTTATTTTTGACAAGGAGAGGAAAAAGAAAGGAAAAAAAAATCTTTCGAAATATATCAAATTGATTCTTGATAATCCGGATATTACAAACTAACACCCTTGCTGTCTAGAAAAATAAACAAACCTTTCGATCTATATCCGACTTATTTCGGTTTTGTTTTGTTTTTGTTCTTCACAGCTTACAGCTATTCGGATCTTCGCATTGCCTTCAACCTTTTTAAAAACTTTTATTATATATATATATATATATATATATATATATATATATACAATAAAATATTTTTATATAGACAAGCTTTTTTCGTCCTTTGGTCTCATCGTTATAGATTCGAACAACTGGTCTGACCACTGACGGGTTCGAACATACAACCCGTGGTCATACAACTCGACGTCGTTAACTCTTCGTCTAGCAGGTCAGTCGCGCGATTAGGACGTGTAAATACGGCTTAAATACAAACGTGTACCGGTAATTTTTATAATATAACGAGCACTTTCTCTGTCACGATGTCAGGATGTCTGTCTGTCCGTCGTCGGGAATTTTTGTAAACAGAAGAGGGAGGGGGGGCTCGAGTAATTAACATTTAATTAATTAAGATTTTCGAGTCAGCGTTCATAATATTTGTATACCCGTAGAATTAGGAAACTATTATTAATTAATTAAATTTACATTAGATAACATTAAATAACCTTATTAGATTAGAGAAGAACGAAATTTCAAGACGAGGCTGCGATTAGAAGTGAAAACGTGGCAAGAATCATACTAAAATTAATAGATTTCAACAGCCTTTTATACCCTTAATAAACGTCGTTTAGACATTAGACGGGCTTCCTCATTTACATAATACATTCTTTTTAACCTTCCATTAAATTCAGATTTACAAATATACACTTATAACTGACATTATCAAGTTTCCATATGTATTCACAATGCAAGTCTTGGTATGTTTCTAAATATCTTTCATAGTTGAGTTTTTTTTTACCGATTAGTCATTTACGACTTTAACGCCGCAGTATAAGATGTTGCATGCGAACGTGATTACGTGTAATGAGCGTACAAAATTCAAAAGGATGCTGTTTAACGGCTAAAAATGTTCAATGTTAATTGCTACGCAAGAGACTTTAAAATGTTGTGACTAATTTCGTAATTAATATCAACGATTGTGGGATGTTTAGTTTTTATGTAAATAGCTTCAATAATTTTTTTTATCTTTGTATGTTGGTATCGTGGTATAGTGTTTTCTATTAGTAACTTAAATGTGTCCATATTAGGAAGGGGCAGTCATGTATTTTTAGATGTTGGCAAATTGAGCTAGTGGTGGACAGATGAATGGTGAGCCTACGGGAAAGTGTTGTGGTAGTAAAACGGATGTAATAATTAGTTTGTTATTATTGTCGGAGATTCATTCTCTCAAAGGGCATTGAAACTGATAGAAACCATTGTTTTTTCTACTGTTTTTTTTTCAGCCTGAAAAGCGTTATTTTAAACTACGAAGTTTAATATTTACACTTTTCTATAATAAATAATGAATCTTATTTTATTATTTCATATATTATATATATTATTAAATAAAGTATATATATATAAACTCACATGAGAAATGGTGACAAAATCCTGAAATCTCTCAAAGAAAATTAATATTTCCAAAACTTGAAATGATACGTCTAGCCGTCTTTTACAGTCGAATATATATATATATATATATATATATATATATATATATATATATATATATATAGTCTAAAGAAGCTTTAAGTCATTTAAAAAAAATGTAAAATGCAGTGTAAATTCCCAGACAAACTAACTAAATCCAAGATATTGCAGACTTAACATTCGTTGGAAAATTAATAAATGAAAAAATGTGAAACAAAAACAGGAGACCTTAAGCGTCTAATATATATATATATATATATATATATATATATATATATATATATATATATATATATATATATACTTAGGCAGTATTTCATCATTGATGTATGTTTGATTAAACAACAGAGACAATTTCTGTTTGTTTCTATTTTATCCATATTTTCATGTTGACGGACTAATGATCCAATGTTCTGTTCGAGTGTGAAAAGGAACTCGCCAAACCTGCTAACGTTTTCGACTCCCATGAGTCTTCTTCAGGAAACGTTAGGAGTTATGCAAACTAAAACTGGTGAATTTATTGAAAAACTCGATTAAAACTTTTTTATTATTAAATATATTAAAGGCATTTCGAGTATACCTTCTCCCCCTCTCATATCGAGCTTGATTGAGGGTGGGTTTGTTTGCTCAATGGGTAAGGCTTCAATTATGGGGAGGCGCAGGTTGCAATGTGAGAGAGCGAGGATATGAGAGGGGAGAACGAAACAAACAGGGATATGCATATATATATAGATATACATATATATATATATATACATATACATATATATATATATATATATATATATATATATATATATAGAGAGAGAGAGAGAGAGAGAGAGAGAGAGGGGGAAAGAAAGAAAGAGAGAGGAAGATAATGAATAATACAAATGGAATTTCATTCGAAGACACCTGTAATAAAGATGATTCTGAATAAATGGTTGTTCTTTACTTGTAAATACATTTTATTGCGATACAATTTCCAATTTTTTTATGATTGATTTTTTTCGAAAAATGTAACATTTTTTGTCTGTCGTTTTTTTCTTACAAAAAGAGCAGTATCGTTTTCGTAAATACTCACGTGGTCTTTGGCAATATTTGCCCCCGAAATCGGGATGGCAAAGACACTTGAACCTGTTCTTTAACGGCACACACCTTCCGCCATTTTCGCAACGTTGATGTTTGCACGGGTCTGAAAAAACAAGACAAAACAAATTCCCGGGATTTAATACAAACAATATCAATAAACCATACATGAGAACATGATTAATATATATATATATATATATATATATATATATATATATATATATATATATATATATACTTCTTTGTAAAATGGTAGGAAAAATCCCAGCAGAGTGCTCGATTAATTAAGAATTAAAGTTAAAAATTAAGAGCATAATATTTATTTATTCTGGTACAGAAAAATTAGTACAACATTCGTACCGTCGGTTTCAAGCACGGAAGGTCTTACCCATCCGGCTCTCTTCAGCTTCTGTTGTCATCTGTTTTGGAAATGTGAGGTCACATGACACTCTTGTTGGGACGCGTTATTTGCTCAGTGTGTTGTGTGTGTTTGTTTAAATTTAAATTTAGTGTAATAAGACCGTTGAGATTTAAAACACGAGGGAATTCAAGATTAAAGGGTATAAAAAAATAAAAAAATATATAAAATATATATGAAAAAATATATATATATATATATATATATATATTTCTTTTCACGTCACAGATATTTTGAGAAAATCTTTAAATAAAAACGAAACGTTTATGAATATATAAATAATTTTCTTCTTTTGCATCACGTTAGAATATTATTTCCATAATTATCATATATATATATATATATATATATATATATATATATATATATATATATATAAAGAAAAAAAATACAAATCCGATGACATCAGGATATATTACACACCGATGATGCCAAGTTTTTGGCGAAATATCTGTATCACTTTAAACTAACAAAAAAAAATGATAGTTTATAATAAAAAAAAAGAAAAAGAAGAAACTGGTTTCGATTTATTGTTTTTCTTTTAAAAAAAAATTGATATCGCATCTCTAATGCTTCAAAAGGTATTTATTTTACCTATTTCTTATTATATATATATATATATATATATATATATATCTGTGTTATAATGGAATAATTCCAGGGAGAAATCCGGGTATGAGAGCTCAATGTGATAAACAGAGCAAGAATAACATAAAATATAATAACACGAAATTACATAATTGTCGATGCAATAATTTATTTCAACCTTGTGGTTTCCTCGGGCATCTAACTAGACAATTACATTTTTGAGACTGACAGAAAATTGAATTCACCTTCAAAAATTGAAATACAACCAGAGAGAGTGGTGGTTTCAACCAACCTGAACACCCCTTACAGAGCGAGGAGGAATTAAAAACTTATATTTAACTAAGGAGAATCTTAGTGTTTTTTGTTTTTTTAAATAACGTCTGAGTTAAAAACACATATTCTTTTAGAACTTACGACTTGGTGATATAAACACGTATATACGTCTCTACACACACACACACACACACACACACACACACACACACACACACACACACACATATATATATATGCATATATGTGTCTGTGTAGAGACGTATATACGTGTTTATATCACCAAGTCGTAAGTATTAAAAGAATATGTGTTTTTAATTCAGACGTTATTTAAAAAAAAAACAATAATGTCCAACTCGATCGCCTTAGTTAAATATAAGTTTTTAATTCCTCCTCGCTCTGTAAGGGGTGTTCAGATTGGTTGCAACCACCACTTTCTCTGGTTGTATTTGAATTGTTGAAGGTGAATTCAATTTTCTGTTAGTCTCAAAAATGTAATTGTCTAGTTAGATGCCCGAGGAAACCACAAGGTTGAAATAAATTATTGCATCGACAATTATGTAATTTCGTATTATTATATTTTATGTTATATATATATATATATATATATATATATATATATATATGGTACACGTATTGTATTAGTTTCTGTAGATGTAAATCCGTTTAAACTTCAGTGTTTATAAAAAGTGCTCAGTAACAAGTAGAGCTGTTCTTAAGTATACATTTTCATTTATACAAAAATTATTGGTTACATATGTGCATACATGTTTCGGTTGCACTCTTCACAGAGAGAAAACCTCTTCAGGTTGACTCTCTGTGAAGAGTACAACCGAAACATGTATGCACGTATGTAACCAATAAGGTTTGTATAAATAAAGATCTCTCTCTAGATAAATATATATATATATATATATATATGCTAAATATTTGGTTTGTTTATTATCTATGTATGTATACGTTTCGTCCTTTATAATTGGGACTCATCAGCATAGAGATATAACTATTCACTACTGGTCATGCGATTCGAAACCCCGGATTCCGAGTATTTTAAAACTCAAATCCCGACATCTAGAACCACTGGGACACCGCTGAATAGGAATAAACAGTGATAATGTTAACACTTTATCTGGCGGCTTGACGTCATAAGAGCGTTCGACTTAATGAAAAGAACGATGCATTTTATATATATATATATATATATATATATATATATATATATATATATATATATATATATAGTCTCGGAAGTTTCTCAACCATTAAAACTATATATATAAAAAAAAAACTTTTACAAACTAAAAAAAAAAACTTTTAGTCCCAAGTCGTTCAGTGGAAAATCACTCATGTAAGTCAATTTAACTTTTACAATTATTAGTTTGCTTCTAACATTATTTAAGGGATCATCAGTTGTTTACCATGAAAAAACTGTTTCGGGAATTTATATATATATATATATATATATATATATATAATTATAGTTAAGCAAAAATTGTTAAACCTAGAAAATTCATTTGCTAGATTATACCTTTTATTTATTTTTCAATTCTTGTAATAATATTTTTCGTGTCAAAATAAAATAACGAATGTTTAATAAGTATCACTCTACACTTTCGATTCTTCGTCGAATCATCGTCAGGTGAGAAAAGAAGGAATAAAAAAGCTGGAGAAAAGAAGAGAATTTCATAAAGCAGTCGATTACGCTGGCAAACGCATGTATGCTGTCCCACGACTGACTTATATTTGTGTTAAGTACACCAACATTTTGTTCATTAGATGATGCCATTAGTAATATAAATACTCGCTCTTTGATAACATGAAACACCAACATTTTGTTCATTAGATGATGCCATTAGTAATATAAATACTCGCTCTTTGATAACATGAAACACCAACATTTTGTTCATAAGTTGATGCCATTAGTAATATAAATACTCGCTCTTTGATAACATGAAACACCAACATTTTGTTCATTAGATGATGCCATTAGTAATATAAATACTCGCTCTTTGATAACATGAAACACCAACATTTTGTTCATTAGATGATGCCATTAGTAATATAAATACTCGCTCTTTGATAACATGAAACACCAACATTTTGTTCATTAGATGATGCCATTAGTAATATAAATACTCGCTCTTTGATAACATGAAACACCAACATTTTGTTCATTAGATGATGCCATTAGTAATATAAATACTCGCTCTTTGATAACATGAAACACCAACATTTTGTTCATTAGATGATGCCATTAGTAATATAAATACTCGCTCTTTGATAACATGAAACACCAACATTTTGTTCATTAGATGATGCCATTAGTAATATAAATACTCGCTCTTTGATAACATGAAACACCAACATTTTGTTCATTAGATGATGCCATTAGTAATATAAATACTCGCTCTTTGATAACATGAAACACCAACATTTTGTTCATTAGATGATGCCATTAGTAATATAAATACTCGCTCTTTGATAACACGAAACACCATGCTAAATTTCAGCCTGATCAGATAAATGACTTTATTACCTTCGCCAAGGAGGTAATGTTTTCGCTCGAGTTTGTAGCTATTTTTGTGCGTTTGTGTACAGCCTAGCGTCCACATCGCTTGACCAATCGTCACCAAACTTGGTCGAAATATCGCTCCTTGTCTAACATAAAACTGATTTAATTTGGGGATATCTCAGTCAAAGGTCAAAGGTCAAGGTCACGGAAAAAAGTGTAAGACACTTTTGACGATAACGCCGGTTCTGTTTATCATAGAGACTCGCTACTTGGCCTATATTGTAGCTAATGAAGTCCCGCATCTTATATGACCTTGACATTTGCTTTTGACCTTGACTTTGAAATGTTTTACAAATTTGATCTACGTATCTGATGTTTTTTGATAACAGTAACCACCGTGCAAAATTTCAGTCGTATCAGATAAATAGTTTTTGAGTTTCTATGGCATATCTTCAAAAATATTTAATACAATATGGACGAGGTAAGACCAGGTAGACTTTGGCCCATCCTTACATTGTCAGGCAGTGGTATGTAGTCTCACGACTGACTTACGTTCTTGTTATAAATATGAACATTTTTTTAAATTTTCGCTAACAAACGATGATGAGATGCATTGGACAATATTTGAAGACTTTATTATTTCTATGACTTTGTTCCTGCTGTGACATTTTCAAAAATGTTCGTCATTAGTGGGTTTTTTTTCACGCAAAAATGTCACTGCGTTCTTAAAGTCATAAATAAACTACACATGACTGTTAACATTCAGCAGAACTCAATCAAGAGTAGAGAACTTTATGAACTGATTTATTATTTTTTACTTGTATGTATGACGAACGAAAATACACTACACTGCGTATCGAAGGAGGAGGTGACATAAGAATAGAACAGATATTACATTACCCCCACCCTACCCAAAAGAGAAGGTAATCCCTGGGAGGATGGTATCATGACCGCAGGACAGATACTACACCACTCTGTCTCTCTCTCTCTCTCTCTCTCTCCTAAAAAAAGTAAGGTAATCCCTGGGAGGATAGTATCATGACCACAGGACAGATACTACAGCACTCTCTCTCTCTCTCTCTCTCTCTTAAAACAAAAGAAGGTAATCCCTGGGAGAATGGTATCATGACGGCAGGGCAGATACTAAACCACTCACTCTCTCCTAAAACAAAAGAAGGTAATCCCTGGGAGGATAGTATCATGACCGCAGGACAAATACTACACCACTCTCTCTCCTAAAGCAAGAAAGGTAATCCCTTGGAGGATGGCATCATGA
>OY744533.1:13641472-13653972 GCA_963556195.1 Sepiola atlantica
CCACCCTAAAATATAATTGGGTTAGGGGGGATTAACACCAGTTAGCAATTTCTGAATTCAGATACGGCGGCCATGATGAAGTGGATACTTTCTATTTTCGTATTTATTTAGATGAAATAATCATTGTTCGTAAAATGGAAAATAATTTTTCAATGCTTTGAAATGCTACAAATAAAAATATGACAAAAACGGTTCTCTTCCAATATGTGATGCACTAAATGTTTTCTAACCCTAACAACCCCTAACCCTAACTATCTAACCCTGACCCTTATCCTAACTAACTAACCCTAACCCTTACCCTAACCCTGAACATTCGGGAGATCACATATGAGAAGAGCAAAAAAAAAACTTATAGTTACGTACTTTGTGCAATCGCTGGTAAGATGACCAAGAGAAAACACCGGTTCGCAATTTTTCTGATTTCAGATATGGCAGCCATGATCAAGTGGATACTTTCTATTTGTGCATTTATTTAGATGAAATAATTATTGTCAGTAAAATGGAAAATAATTTTTCAATGCTTTGAAATGCTAGAAATTAAATATGACTAAAAACGCTTCTCTTCCAAATTTTTTTCTAACCCTATCTAAGCCTAACCATAACTGTATTTAACCCTAAACCTAACCCTATCTAAGCCTAACCATAACTGTATTTAACCCTAACCCTAACCCTATCTAAGCCTAACCATAACTGTATTTAACCCTAACCCTAACCCTATCTAAGCCTAACCATAACTGTATTTAACCCTAACCCTAACCCTATCTAAGCCTAACCATAACTGTATTTAACCCTAACCCTAACCCTTAACATTTGGTAGATCACATATTGAAGGAGCACAAGAAGAAAAAAAAACTTATAGTTACGTACTTTTTGCAATCGCTGGTAAGATGAGTAATAGAAAAAAGACGAGCAATGTAGGGCCAAACGTCTTCATCCTCACTGATGTCCGATTCCAGTTTTGACGGCTTTAAATGGTTTATATAAATATCGCTTATTTTAGTGATGACGTAACCTTTCCGTTTCATATTATGTCTTATTAAGAAACTTATTATGTTGACTACAAATTCTATAAATACCAGCTGCTTCAATTTTTATTGGACAGGTTTTTTTTGGCTTTTTTTGACTGAATCAAATGAAAAATACCCAAACGCCATTAAAGGTCTCGAACACGATTTGAATTGGAAATCTGGAAAAATTAGTTGAATTAAGAATTTCAGTTTGAAAAAGAAAGGACATTGAAACAAATTGTAGGAATTCCGCTTTGAAATTTAAAAAAAAATGTTAGGATGTGACAATAGGAATATAAATATCAGACAGGATAATGAGAGAGAGAGAGGGGGTGGAGAGAGAGAGAGAGGGGGAGAAAAGGAGAGTGAGGGAGAGAGAAAGGAATGGACGGAAAGGGAGAGGGAGAGAAGGAGAGAAAGTGATAGATAGAGAGTGAGAGAGGGAGAGAAATGGAGAGAGGGAGGGAAAGAAAGGGATAGAGAGAGAGGGGGGGAAAGAGAAATTGAGAGAGGGAGGGAGAGAGGGGGAAAGAGAAATTGAGAGAGGGAGGGAGAGAAAGGGATAGAGAGAGAGGGGGAAAGAGAAATTGAGAGAGGGAGGGAGAGAGGGGGTAAGAGAAATTGAGAGAGGGAGGGAGAGAAAGGGATAGAGAGAGAGAGAGGGGGAAAGAGAAATTGAGAGAAAGACAGAGAGACAGAGAGGGGGAGAGAGAGCAGACCGTTGCCAAAGTGCATTTACGTCATTAAGACTGATAGATCTGTTTCAGTTTTTTGTAAGGTTGTAAATGCAATTATTTTTGGTGCTATTGAACTTTCTTTACTAGAGATATTTTGTTCGGTTAACTTGGGTTTTGCATTGTCTCCTCTGACTGATGTTAAGTCAATTTTGTACCCGATATTTTTTCAAACTTTCTGTAGCGAGAAAACCATAAAAAGAAGAACACTCTCGATCAAATCAGCAGTGAAATAGCTGCGTTTGCAAATTTGCGGCCATACAGCTGCGTTTGACTATAGTTTCAATAACTATGTTTTTTTAAACATTTTTTCACCACCAAAAATTATTTTTTTTAAACATACCAATACATCCCTTTTCGACAATAAATTATTTTTAAAAACATTCCAATACATCACTTTCCGCCAATAAATTATTTTAAAAACATTCCAATACATCACTTTCCGCCAATAAATTATTTTCAAAAACATTCACATACATCACTTTCCGCCAATAAATTATTTTTAAAAACATTCCAATACAACACTTTCCGCCAATAAATTATTTTAAAAAACATTCTAATAAATCACTTTTCTCCAATAAATTATTGTTTGAAACATTCCAATAAATTACTTTCCGCCAGTAAATTATCTTTTAAACATTCAAATACATCACTTTTCGCCAATAAATTATTTTTTAAACATTTCAATAAATTACTTTCCGTTAATAAATTATTTTTAAAACATTCCAATGAATTACTTTTCGCCAGTAAATTATCTTTTAAACATTCCAATACATCACTTTTCGCCAATAAATTAGTTTTTAAACATTTCAATAAATTACTTTCCGTTAATAAATTATTTTTTAAACATTCCAATAAATTACTTTTCGCCAATAAATTATTTTTTAAAACATTCCAATACATCACTTTCCGCCAATAAATTATGTTTTAAACATTCCAATAAATCACTTTCCGCCATTAAATTATCTTTTTCAACATTCCAATAAATTACTTTTCGCCAATAAATTATTGTTTTTAAAAATTCAATACATTACTTTCCGCCAATAAATTTTTTTTTTTTAAATTCCAATAAATTACTTTCCGCCAATAAATTATTTGTTAAACATTCCAATGCATCACTTTCCGCCAATAAATTATTTTTAAAAACATTTTAATAAATACTTTCCGCCAATAAATTATTTTTTAAACATTCCAATAAATTACTTTTCGCCAGTAAATTATCTTTTAAACATTCCAATACATCACTTTCCACCAATAAATTATTTTTTTAAACATTCCAATAAATTACTTTCCGCCAATAAATTATTTTTTCAAACATTCCAATAAATTACTTTCCGCCAATAAATTATGTTTTAAACATTCCAATAAATCACTTTCCGCCATTAAATTATATTTTTCAACATTCCAATAAATTACTTTTCGCCAATAAATTATTGTTTTTAAAAATTCAATACATTACTTTCCGCCAATAAATTATTTATTTTAAAAATTCCAATAAATTACTTTCCGCCAATAAATTATTTGTTAAACATTCCAATGCATCACTTTCCGCCAATAAATTATTTTTAAAAACATTTTAATAAATACTTTCCGCCAATAAGTTATTTTTAAAACATTCCAATGAATTACTTTCTGCCAGTAAATTATCTTTTAAAATCATACCAATAAATTACTTTACGCCAATAAATTATCTTTTAAACATTCCAATACATCACTTTCCGCCAATAAATTATCTTTTAAAACATTCCAATAAATCACTTTTCGCCAATAAATTATATTTTTAAACATTCCAATAAATTACTTTCCGACAATAAATTATGTTTTCAAAACATTTAACCTAACCGTAACCTAAACCTAATAGGCAAACACTCGGACTTAGGCTTAGTGGAAAAAAATTGTTAACTGCCTATAGTGGTCCGGAGATGGGGTTATTTTACGTTGAATTTATATCAGAAATCATCAGACTAAATGCCATTTAGCCTGATGATTTCTTGCGGAAATGAAACATAGGTGCATCTGTGTAGTTTACTTGCCATAGATATTTTAAGAGTGAATCATGTACATAGAAATATATAAACATATACACATACCAAACTTTAGATATATATGCACCATTTTAAAGTTCAAATTTGCAAAAACAGATAATGTGCCAATGTTACTCAACGTGTTGCCGAGAATATATATTCCAATACCGATTAGAAATTATCCGGTACATAGAAATATATGCACATACTAAAATTTATATAGCAAAAGATATACACATACCTAACTGTATATAAATAAAGATAGACTGGGTATGGGCAAAATGAATGGCCAATCACAAATATTTTTTTCAAATGACCCCCCCTTCATTTAAAAATTCGCCAAAATTCAGAAAATCAACCAATATTTATGTAATTTTCAGTATTTATTAATTAATGATCACGGAATATAATGAATTATATTATTTTATTAGAAACTTATTGAAAATGTATTATTTCGTGTAAGCAGAAACACGTCTACTAAAGTTACATCTTGCCGGTTTCAGCATGTTTTTCTTTGTAATCAGCCCCGTTTTATTTGACATAGAAAGTACAAATCTGTTGGCAACGTATTTTTAGTTGTTTTCTTAAATATAAACGTAAATTCAAGACTAAAATTGAAATTTACAACATTCGAAAATTCTGCTATTCTTGCAGATTTTGTCGGTTTCAGCAAGTTTGATTCTTCTGTAATTTTCTTATTTTTCTAAAAAAAACAAAACAAATGAATTTTATATGTTAGATGATAACAATATTTTTTTTTAAATATAGTGATTATGTTTTACAAAAAAGCCTCTAAATTTCGTATGAATAAAATCAATATAATTCGAAGAAAAAATCTTTTATCGAATTAACGATATCATAATTTAATAAAGCATTGTTTATTTAATATTTTCACAAGAAAACTAAAATGATCTCATAAATATTATAATATTTTTAAAATAACATTTTATTTGCAAATTTTACAACGTGATTTCACAATAGTTCATCATAAAAAAATTAGAGGTAATTTATCATAAAAAATTTAGGGGTAGTTAATCATTAAAAAAATAAGGGGTAGTTTATCCTAAAAAATTTAGGGGTAGTTTATCATAACAAATTTAGGGGTAGTTAATCATAAAAAATTTAGGGTAGCTTATCATAAAAAAATTAGGGGTAGTTTATCGTAAAAAATTAGGGGTAGTTAATCATAAAAAATTTAGGGGTAGTTTATCATAAAAAATTTGGGGGTAGTTTATCATAAAAAATTAGGGGTAGTTAATCATAAAAAATTTAGGGGTAGTTTATCATTAAAAATTTGGGGGTAGTTTATCATAAAAAATTTAGGGGTAGTTTATCATAAAAGATTCGGGGGTAGTTTATCATAAAAAAATTAGGGGTAGTTTATCATTAAAAAAATAAGGGGTAGTTTATCCTAAAAAATTTAGGGGTAGTTTATCATAAAAAATTAGGGGTAGTTAATCATAAAAAATTTAGGGGTAGTTTATCATTAAAAAAATTAGGGGTAGTTAATCATAAAAAAATCAGGGGTAGTTTATCATAAACAATTAAGGGGTAGTTAATCATAAAAAAATTGGGGGTAGTTTATCATAAAAAAAATTTAGGGGTAGTTTATCATTAAAAAAATTTAGGGGTAGTTTATCATAAAAAAAATTATGGGGTAGTTTATCATAAAAAAATTATGGGTAGTTAATCATAAAAAATTTAGGGGTAGTTTATCATTAAAAAATTAGGGGTAGTTTATCATAAAAAATTAATGGTAGTTAATCATAAAAAATTAGGGGTAGTTTATCATTAAAAATTCAGGGGTAGTTTATCATTAAAAATTTAGAGGGTAGTTAATCATAAAAAAATTCAGGGGTAGTTTATCATAAAAAATTTAGGGGTAGTTTATCATAAAAAATTTAGGGGTAGTTTATCATAAACAATTGTTTTCGAGAGATCTACATAATTATTAATAAATCAGTTGGATCGTTTGGAAGAAGTTATGAGAACTGTAACTGATTTGAAAGAAGTTTTATTTTCCAAATTTTACTCAATATTTTTAATAGCATTTTTGTTTCATAAATCTTGGGATCCTGGGTATGACGTTAAAAGACATCCAGTGGTGAGGCCTCCATTTGGGAGCTGTGGGGAATGTGGAGTTGCTCCTTAGTTGCTATTGCTCCCAGGTCCACTCTGGCCTGGAGTGGTAGTACCTGTAAGGGCCCCATCTACCAAATCAGGCTGTCTGAAGTTATTGACTTCCTGACTCAAAATGCACTAAACATTGGTGTTTTGTTTTTTTTTCTTTTGCAAAACTCAATCATGTTCTGAAAAATCCAAAACAAAAAAACAACAATATCCCTCCCCTCTTCTTCCCTCTCCCTTGTTCCTTCCTTTCACTCAACCAAGCAACATGAATAAATGCTTAAACATAGAAAGAACTTGAAGCATAACAACCTTCACCAAAATGACCCGATTCGGCATTAAATAACCTGAAAAGGGTTGATATGCCGTAAAACAAAACTACCACTACCATCATAAATCTTTATTCGAATCAGATAGGGAAATATTCAATGAAAAATTAAATGCCATTAATAATTAAAACAATTAAAACTGTAGAAGTATTTTTTTTTTTAAATAAAATCAATAATTTTTTTATATTTAGTCTAATAAAATTATAAATAAATTGAGGGAAAAAAATAATTACAAAACTGTCTCTTCTATATGAGGTTAAAAATAATGAAATGAGAAATTATGTCTTGGGGCTTCCATACCCGTAAATTTAACGTAGACATTTTTTATGATCATGAAAAAATAAATTAAGGAATAAAAATTCTTCAATTTCTATAAACTATTACAAAACCATATTTTCTATATAAAATTAAAAATAATAAAATAAAATATGATTGCGGTTTTAGTTTTCTGTACTTAAATCTCGGTAACCATTTTATTAAATTATCAAAATATCTGACCGGAGACTGAATTGTAATTTAAATTTTACTTTTTTGGATAACTATGCAATGTTTAGTAAAAAGTAAGTAATTTTTTTTTATTAATTCAGTATCTTAAGACAAATTTACTAATTACCTTTCAAATAATTATAGCAAACTGATATTTCTCTTTCAATAGATTTTAAAAATTAATGTCTTCAAATTTCAAATTTTACTGAATCTTTTATTTTTAGCCGCCGTCAGGACATTTTTCATTTAAAACTTTATTTTCAGACGTAAAAATACTTTTTAGAGATTAACTTAAGGCTATTATTTTTCAACCAAAATCAAATTTTAACTGAAACGAATAATCAGATATTATGATAAATCCGTTAAAAATATACAGTCTGTATAAGCTATACCAACTTTTGCACATTTCTAAGATAAATAGAATTATATAATAATTACTTGAACACACGTCCAGGGTTGCGTTTATAATATCGAAGCACTGATGGGCTATTTAATGATTCGGTACTTGTTCGTCTTTTACCATAGTCCGTTTTTCACAACTTTTTACTGACCATTTTTTTGGTTCTTTTTGACCATCTCAAATTTTTAAAATTCTTCTTCTGCTTATAATTCCCTATCATGTCGCAAGAGAATTCCGGGGTTTGGGGAATATTTTTCAAATATTTTAGATTTTAGGAGGGGGATCAGTTTTGACCATGTTGCATGTGTTGTTCTTATGGACCAACTTGAATCAGTCTACGTTGAATTTGCATTGGAAACTGATCCCCCCTCCTAAAATCTAAAATATTTGAAAAAAATATCCAGCCTGATAGGTAAGTGTACACCGAAAAAAGAACAAAAAACTGGTCAGTAAAAAGTTGTAAAAAACGGACTATGGTAAAAGACGAACAAGTACCAATAATTCCAAGCAGTCGAAATACAAAATAGTTGAAAGCAATGAAATAATATTTCAATTGTGAAAACTGTGTGAAAATACTAAAACAGTCAAATAAAGCGGAAGATAAATACTACAGAAAGAAAAACCGGAATATCCTCGCTTCTTTGGCCTTTTTGGCTAGGATCAAAGTGTAGTACCTGTTCTACTGCTACATTTAGTATTTTAAGTTCTCGGTCAGTGAAGGTGATGTGCTTCTAGACTGAGGCAATCTTTATTTTGTTTCAATCCAGAGTGCCCCTTTTGGGGGGAAACTGGATTTTCCCCACTTTAAAATCCGACCTTGTGTTTAACTCTGCTCTCGCGAGGGAGCATGTAAACAGTTAAGTAATTTAATTAAAAATGTAAAATGTTAAGTAATTTAATTAAAAATGTAAAAATTTAAGTAATTTAATTAAAATGTAAAAAGTTAAGTAATTTAATTAAAAATGTAAATGGTTGAGTAATTTAATTAAAAATGTAAAATGTTAAGTAATTTAATTAAAAATGTAAAATGTTAAGTAATTTAATTAAAAATGTAAAAATTTAAGTAATTTAATTAAAATGTGAACAGTTAAGTAATTTAATTAAAATGTAAACAGTTAAGTAATTTAATTAAAAATGTAAATGGTTGAGTAATTTAATTAAAAATGTAAAATGTTAAGTAATTTGATTAATAATGTAACAAGTTTAGCAATTTAATTACAATATAAAAGTAATTTAATTAAAATGTAAAAGTTTAGTAATTTACTTAAAAATTTAAAAAGTTAAGTAACTTAATTAAAAATGTAACAAGTTAAGTAATTAAATACAAAATGTAACAAGTTAAGTAATTTAATTAAAATATAAAAAGTTAAATAATTTACTTAAAATATAAAAAGTTAAGTAATTTAATTAAAATATATAAAAAGTTAAGTAATTTAATTAAAAAATAAGGAATAAAGCAACATTTCTGATTTATAAAAATGGAAAATTTATAAAAGAAAAAAATATTTTAGGAAAAGAAAATATAAAATTTGAAAATATAAGAGGATAATTTAAGAACGTTAACATTAAAGCTAACGGAAGGGGAGAAGTTTAGTTAACAAAATATACAGGGAAATTTAGCCGTCGAAAGTCACTGATAAGATTACAAATATTCTTTTTCACGTTTGTATACTCAGGTATAAAACCTTTCCTCAGAGACATATCAAGTAAAACAATATATATATTTAAATTGTACTGTTTTAGTCGATGGGACGGCATGATTTGATGTTTGAACAATTTATTTTTAAAAAGGGAAAAATTCTGAATAGTTTACCTTAACGACATCAGATTAATAACTAATAATAGGGCACTGGTGGAACGAATTCTATGTCTGATAAAGTATATACAGATACGAAATGCCTCAGCGAATTATTATGTATACACTTGTGTGATCTGTGGAAATTCCACGCTTGCTTTTTTTTTCATTTACCTACCTAATTTGTTGCTAATGATATTTCGTTGGAAATAATACATTTATTTAAAATTTAATAACATTAAGCAAAAAATGTCCATTTCTTCTCCCGTAAAATAATTGCATTGTCAATATGTATATTCTTTAAATAAATGAAATGAATATGTCTCTGTTTTATTCCTTGAAAATTCCTTTAATTTTTTATTAAAGCGATAAATATTCTCTTTCTTCTCACCGCAAAAATAGGTTTCAGCTAAATATTTCCTTTTTAAATAAATAGAATGAAAGTGTTTTATTTTATTAATTTATTTAAATCGTTTCAAAATAAATAGGCTTTTCAAAAATGAATATCGCTCTGTTATCGGGATCTAGAATTCGCCGCCTGTACGTATTCTAAGAGCAACGTATTCTAAGAACAACGTAATCTAAGAGCAACGTATTCTAAGAGCAACGTATTCTAAGAGCAACGTATTCTAAAGGCAACGTATTCTAAGAGCAACGTATTCTAAGGGCAACGTATTCTAAGAACAACGTAATCTAAGAACAACGTATTCTAAGAGCAACGTATTCTAAAGGCAACGTATTCTAAGAGCAACGTATTCTAAGAGCAACGTATTCTAACAACGTAATCTAAGAACAACGTATTCTAAGAGCAACGTATTCTAAGAGCAACGTATTCTAAGAGCAACGTATTCTAAGAACAACGTAATCTAAGAACAACGTATTCTAAAGGCAACGTATTCTAAGAGCAACGTATTCTAAGAGCAACGTAATCTAAGAGCAACGCATTCTAAGAGCAACGTAATCTAAGAACAACGTATTCTAAAGGCAACGTACTCTAAGAGCAACGTATTCTAAGAGCAACGTATTCTAAGAGCAACGTAATCTAAGAACAACGTATTCTAAGAAACAACGTATTCTAAGAACAACGTATTCTAAGAACAACGTATTCTAAGAGCAACGTAATCTAAGAACAACGTATTCTACGAGCAACGTATTCTAAGAGCAACGTATTCTAAGAACAACGTATTCTAAGAACAACGTATTCTAAGAACAACGTATTCTAAGAACAACGTATTCTACGAGCAACGTATTCTAAGAACAACGTATTCTACGAGCAACGTATTCTAAGAACAACGTATTCTACGAGCAACGTATTCTAAGAGCAACGTATTCTAAGAGCAACGTATTCTAAGAACAACGTATTCTAAGAACAACGTATTCTAAGAACAACGTATTCTAAGAACAACGTATTCTAAGAACAACGTATTCTAAGAGCAACGTATTCTAAGAACAACGTATTCTACGAGCAACGTATTCTAAGAGCAACGTATTCTAAGAGCAACGTATTCTAAGAACAACGTATTCTACGAGCAACGTATTCTAAGAGCAACGTATTCTAAGAGCAACGTATTCTAAGAACAACGTATTCTAAGAGCAACGTATTCTAAGAACAACGTATTCTAAGAGCAACGTATTCTAAGAGCAACGTATTCTAAGAGCAACGTAATCTAAGAACAACGTATTCTAAGAGCAACGTATTCTAAGAGCAACGTATTCTAAGAGCAACGTATTCTAAGAACAACGTATTCTAAGAACAACGTATTCTAAGAATAACGTATTCTAAGAGCAACGTAATCTAAGAACAACGTATTCTACGAGCAACGTATTCTAAGAGCAACGTATTCTAAGAACAACGCATTCTAAGAACAACGTATTCTAAGAACAACGTATTCTAAGAGCAACGTATTCTAAGAGCAACGTAATCTAAGAACAACGTATTCTAAGAACAACGTATTCTAAGAACAACGTATTCTAAGAACAACGTATTCTAAGAACAACGCATTCTAAGAACAACGTATTCTAAGAACAACGTATTCTAAGAGCAACGTATTCTAAGAGCAACGTATTCTAAGAACAACGCATTCTAAGAACAACGTATTCTAAGAACAACGTATTCTAAGAGCAACGTATTCTAAGAGCAACGTAATCTAAGAACAACGTATTCTAAGAACAACGTATTCTAAGAACAACGTATTCTAAGAACAACGTATTCTAAGAACAACGTATTCTAAGAACAACGTATTCTAAGAGCAACGTATTCTACGAGCAATGTATTCTAAGAGCAACGTATTCTAAGAGCAACGTATTCTAAGAGCAACGTATTCTAAGAACAACGTATTCTAAGAGCAACGTATTCTAAGAGCAACGTATTCTAAGAGCAACGTAATCTAAGAACAACGTATTCTAAGAACAACGTATTCTAAGAGCAACGTATTCTAAGAGCAACGTATTCTAAGAGCAACGTATTCTAAGAACAACGTATTCTAAGAACAACGTATTCTAAGAACAACGTATTCTAAGAGCAACGTAATCTAAGAACAACGTATTCTACGAGCAACGTATTCTAAGAGCAACGTATTCTAAGAACAACGTATTCTAAGAACAACGTATTCTAAGAACAACGTATTCTAAGAGCAACGTATTCTAAGAGCAACGTATTCTAAGAGCAACGTATTCTAAGAGCAACGTATTCTAAGAACAACGTATTCTAAGAGCAACGTATTCTAAGAGCAACGTATTCTAAGAGCAACGTAATCTAAGAACAACGTATTCTAAGAACAACGTATTCTAAGAGCAACGTATTCTAAGAGCAACGTATTCTAAGAGCAACGTATTCTAAGAACAACGTATTCTAAGAACAACGTATTCTAAGAACAACGTATTCTAAGAACAACGTATTCTAAGAGCAACGTAATCTAAGAACAACGTATTCTACGAGCAACGTATTCTAAGAGCAACGTATTCTAAGAACAACGTATTCTAAGAACAACGTATTCTAAGAACAACGTATTCTAAGAGCAACGTATTCTAAGAGCAACGTATTCTAAGAGCAACGTATTCTAAGAGCAACGTATTCTAAGAACAACGTATTCTAAGAGCAACGTATTCTAAGAGCAACGTATTCTAAGAGCAACGTAATCTAAGAACAACGTATTCTAAGAACAACGTATTCTAAGAGCAACGTATTCTAAGAGCAACGTATTCTAAGAGCAACGTATTCTAAGAGCAACGTATTCTAAGAACAACGTATTCTAAGAACAACGTATTCTAAGAGCAACGTAATCTAAGAGCAACGTATTCTAAGAGCAACGTATTCTAAGAGCAACGTATTCTAAGAGCAACGTAATCTAAGAACAACGTATTCTACGAGCAACGTATTCTAAGAGCAACGTATTCTAAGAACAACGTATTCTACGAGCAACGTATTCTAAGAGCAACGTATTCTAAGAGCAACGTATTCTAAGAGCAACGTATTCTAAGAACAACGTATTCTACGAGCAACGTATTCTAAGAGCAACGTATTCTAAGAACAACGTATTCTACGAGCAACGTATTCTAAGAGCAACGTATTCTAAGAGCAACGTATTCTAAGAGCAAC
>OY744533.1:13658972-13661472 GCA_963556195.1 Sepiola atlantica
ACATTTCTTTAGCTAGAAACAAATGCCAACAATAGAATCATCTGAGCCATACAAAATGAATGAATCCAGTAACTTCTATAATGTGGGGCCGGTGAATCAAAGTGTTCTTATTTATTCCGGACATTATCCTGATTTTAGTGTGTTTTTTTTTTCTTTCTTTAGTATTATGTAGATATTGATTCGTTTTCCTTTCATCTATGCTGCACACAACCAACGTGATTTAAATCGCTAGGTTTGGGGGTCAGAGGTTGGACATTGCATGACTATGAAGATTATTCACCATGTATTAATGGGTGTTTTGAACTTGTTGATAAACTATTGATCTTGCTAACGCACGTAGAGCCTCCCATTGCTTCCTATTCTAGCCAGGTTTTTTTTACATCTGTTTCAACCACCCCAACATAGCCAGCAGTTTAAACATTAACACCGGCTGTAAAGTGTGGCGGCATGTACTTTATGATTAACCCCACTATTTCGACCCCAAAATCACCTCGACTACTATGTGTGTCACATTAATTATAGGAAGCCTATTCAAAATACTCGCTTTTTCGCTCGGTACAAAGTGTAGCATCCGGTCTGATACTATACTTTATTTGTTCTGTCCTTCAGTGAAGGAGAAATCCTTCTAGACAGAGACAGTTTTTTTTTAAATTTTTGCTCCAATCTAGAGTGCTCCTTCTTGGGGAGCTGAATTTTCCTCACAATAAAAATCGACCTTGAGTCTAACTCTGCTCTCGTGGGGAAACAAGTAAATAGGGACTATTCAATGTCCTCGCGATACCAAAATAGCTCAGAAGCTCAAATCTCTGGTTTCATCCTTGTAAGGCATTCACAACAAGAACTCATCGTATTACCACAACTGAAAACATAACTTTCCTTTCTTCCTCCGTGTGCCCAGCAACAGGTAGAATTTCAATGAACGGGGTTTCTTTCCAAGGACTACCACTCTGTGAACACATTACTACGGGATTTCTTCCCTGCGGGCTACAACATGGTCGTTTTCGAATCAAATAACAACAAAAACCTGTCATAACCCCTCCTAATAAGTAATCAAAATTTGTTCATTCTATTCACAATTTTCAATCCTCTCGTACTATTCTTAATCATTTAACTGACAATCCAACCATCTGTATAACAAATTGCAAAGGATCTGCTTCCCTGCAGGATACAACATGGTCGTCTTCAAATTCAATATAAACAAATACATGTCATAAACCCTCTTCAGTAATAATAAAATTTTGTTCATTTCATTCACCATTTTCAATCCTCTCATAATATTCTTCATCATTTAACTGGCAATTTATCCATCTCATTAGCCTTAATCCTCGAGTGACTTTTGGCCTTCATAAATGGTGACTACTTAATAAAAAAGAAGGCTACTGTTGTCAAGATAATGTCCAAAATGAATTTGCACCACTTGATTCACTGATACCAACACCTCTTACCCTAACCCTGCCCCTAACCCTAACCCCTAATTTGGTCCCCCCATATTAAGGTAATGTTGAAGACAGTAACATAGACTTAAACTATAGTAAATCTATTTGAGAATATATATCCACATTTTTAAGAAAGAATCATTGTTTATATATATATATATATATATATATATATATATATATATATATATATATAGTATACATTTTTATTTATACAAACATTATTGGTTACATATGTGCATACATGTTTCGGTTGTACTCTTCACAGAGAGTCAACCTCTTCAGACCAAAGAAACTCTGTCTTCTTTGGTCTGAAGAGGTTGACTCTCTGTGAAGAGAATATTTGAACAAAATATAGGCACATTTTTTAAATATCCATTCTTCTTGGAGTCTACAAGAACACAATTAGTCGGAGGGGGTCGATATTTAGAGCTATTTTTAACGTTATTATGTAGTAATTTTTTCAACGATTTTTAATGTTAGTATGTAGTAATTCGTCAACGATATTTCCAGTTGCCGGAGAAAACGAGAAAGGGGGTGATCCAGAAAAGAGAAATAGAGAAAGAGGAGAGGAGAGAAATGAGAGGGGAAGAGGTGATAGAGAGAGGGGGATATGGGATGAATAGAGATGGCGAGAAAAGGAGAAGAGAGAAAGGAAGGGGGAGAGAGGAAGAGGATAGAAAGAGATATATAGAGAGGGGGATATATAGAGAGAAGTATTATGAAGAAAGATGTTATACACGCGTTTTACCGCTTCTATTTTGTTGTCCATGCTCCCGGGCGACCCCGAGTATCCATGCTAGAATATAATATAATATAGTAGTTTGAAAAGTCACACATTGAAAATGTTGCCGGAATAGCAATAATAAGGAGAATATTTTTTTAGAATATTTTGAAAACCTGGAAAACGCAAATTATTTGTTTTTTAAAATAAATTATTTATTTACCTTAAAAACTTCTTTTTTATATAAACTTGAGTACTTTCGATGATAAACATCTTTGTCAGAAGTATAAGCATATTTTTTTCTTCTCTTCTTCTTTCGTACAATCCTATCGACTGAGAC
>OY744533.1:13663972-13688972 GCA_963556195.1 Sepiola atlantica
AACATCGTAAGAATAACATCCAAGATGAGTACAGTAGTCCGAATAATCCAAGTAATACGGACAGACAGACGTACGTTTTTCATATTAGTATAGATTGAAAACTTAACATTTATTTTTGGGGATAAATACATTGTCATTCTACGCACGTTTTAAAACCGACAAGCAATCTGTGGCCACGACTGTCGTTTGAAAATTTGATTTGTTAAGTTGTCGAGCTGGTAATATATCACGCTTATCAAGCGTTAACATCAATTTTCCACAAAAAAGCTAGCGATGCTCCGTTCATTGTGTAAAGGTAAAACGCCGGACACGGCACGACACACTAAAAAGGTCGGAGGTGAAGAAATAAATCTAATATAAACTTTCACTATATACGTTTACAGATTCTTTCATGTCTTCTCATTCTCTAAAGAAACTTATATTTGTTAAATGTTTTAAAGACTTGTTGTATTCACTGTATACGTATTTAATGTTTATATATATATAAAACTATCTATATATAAAACTCAATAGGGTTTGTTTGTGTGTTCCCTATAGAGAAAAAAAGGTTAGAGAACCTTCATAAAATCTAAAAGTGTATTCTGATGTAAAATTTACCGGAGAAGACAATGGAAGTATTTACGAATCTCTAAGTGTATCCATTTATACGAAAAAGCCTTAGTGAAACAAACGATTAACTCAGTTTATTTAAACATAACCCAATACACAAATTGAGGCATATTTTAACATGTATTTTGAATAATCTCCCCCCTCTCTCTCTCTTTGAGGATTAATAGTATCTACTCCCCTCATCGTTTCTATTTGCTGTATAAATGGGGATGTGGATATGTATTCCATTGATGCTGTCTATATGCTTCTGCTTTTAACTCCGTGTTAACACCCTGTGCTGACGATGATATCTGATATCAATAAAACATATGGTCTCTGAAACGATCGTATACAAACAGTTGTTATGTTGAATTCTTGAAACGCAGGTAACTGTGGTTACATGAATCTAGTTTATATATATATATATATATATATATATATATATATATATATATATATATATATATATATATATATATATATATATATACTGTTAGAAGGCGGAGACAATATATCAAATAAATAAAACAAATAAATGAATAAAAATAAAAAATAAAAAACACCACCCTAGCATCACGGTTCGAACTTAACACTGGTAAATATAATAAAATTATTTTTAAATTATCGATTTCTCAATATTGTCATTATTGTCATTTGTTTACTATTTCACGTACCGCCGGTGTCACCTAACAAACGCATTGTCTCTGCTTGCTAACAATACTTATTACATATTACGCACAATGCTTCAAGCAAACTACAACATTCTTCTCATATATA
Organism: Sepiola atlantica; assembly: GCA_963556195.1. Taxonomy (NCBI): domain Eukaryota; kingdom Metazoa; phylum Mollusca; class Cephalopoda; order Sepiida; family Sepiolidae; genus Sepiola; species Sepiola atlantica. The sequence continues at coordinate 13,665,338 of OY744533.1, forward strand.
TATATATATATATATATATATGTATATATGTATATATATATATATATATATATATATATATATATATATATATATATATATATATGTTTGTTTTTATCTACATACGTATACGTTTCATACTTTCGGGAATCATCAGTGTAGAGATGGTTATTCATATCGGTCGCAGGACTCGAAACACCGGAACACGAGTGATGTTTTTAACTCAAACTCCGATGCCTTAGCCCATACGACCACTATAAACAACCTGATAAATCAGCGAGAGGTTAAACCTATTAAAGAGTGTTCAACAGCTGAAGGAACATTCATATATATATATATATATATATATATATATATATATATATATGTGTTTGTGTTTTCCGTATAGAATGAAAAGTTAGAGAATCTACATAAAATCTAAAAGTGTATTCTTATGTAAAATTACCGGGGAAGACAATGGAAGTGCTCACGGATCTCTAAGGGCACCCTCATACAACTTGAAAATATATCTTACGTTTTATGAAATTTAAATTATATGCATTAAATTTTCTGGCCAAAGACAATGGAAGTGATTCCGCACCTCTTAGTGTTCAACTAACCTAAGGCAGTTATGGGTGCTGAACCTTTTTGAAAACTTTAAATATATCCTATTTTTATTAAATTCATATCATATGCATAAAATTCTTTGGGGAAGACAATGGAAGTGGTCTCGAATCTTTACGTCACCCTCTGTGTGCCGAATATCTACTTGCCTTCACCTCTAAGGCACCCATCGGAACAGAACCCAATTAAAACTTCCAATACGTTTATCCGATTTCAATTAAATTTAAACCATATGTGTAGACGCTAATTAAGAGAGTTTTCAAACATTTCAGCTTCTTCCGACTAAATCAGGCGGCAGAATGGGAGGAGAGGGGGGGGGGCAGTTAAAACAAAGAAAGTATTCTTTCTTTGTGTTATGAGCAATATTAAAAAGTACATAGTACTGATCCCCATTCAATCCCGAGCAACGTCGTGTCTTCCTGCAACTTAAAATATATAGGGAAAACGCCTATGGGGGAAAACGTTGCCTGACTCATATTTAATATAATAGAAGAGTAGCGGACCCTGTGGAAATTCCACGGTGCTTTCTACATCAATCTGTCTAATTTACTGTTAATAACAATAATTCCTTTTCAAATAATAAGTGTCCATTAGAGCTAATACTATTAAGAAAACATATTTCTTTCTTCTTCTATAAAAATAATTATAATTTCAGCTAAATATTTTTTGAATGAATAAAGCAAATATAAGTTTTAAGGCCCCTAAAATGTTATATTTATGAATAAGAATAGAGGCAAAATACCTTCAAAAGCATATTTAAGATGCGATATTAATTTAAAAGAAAAATCGTAACAGATTTAAAAAAAATTTTTTTTTATAAACTTTCATTTTAGTTTATAATAATTACAAATATTTCGCCAAGTAAAATTGGCCTTATCAGTGTATCTGGAAATGCTGATCTTATTGGATTTTCTTAAAAAAATTTTTTTAACATAGTTCACCGCAAACAAGGCAGGACGCCACTGTAGACGTAAGTACTGAGAAAAAAGAAGAGGGGAGAAGGTAGGGGGCAGTCAACCTAGATTGGGATCTGTGCAGCGAGATGTCTGTTTACATTAGTTTTAAACTTCTGCATGTCTGTACTGTTGGGGAAACAGGGGGCAGGAAGGGAGTTCCAGAGGCCAGCCACACGAGGAAAGAAGCTATTTGAGTAGAAGGCTCTCCGACATTTGGGGACCTCCACAGTGAATGAATGAGATTTAGTTGATTGTCGAGTTAGTCTAGTGAATTTACGTCGAGGGGACACCAGCGTAGCCAATTCATCGGAGCATAATCCATTAAAGTATTTGTAAAACTAGCACAAGGATTCTACATTGCGGCGATGGGACAGAGGCTGAAGCTTGGTTGACAGTGAGGGACCTATTAGGTTGGCGATTCTTTTTTGGACCTTGTCAAGGAGGGAGAGACTAGTAGATGATGCACCAGCCCAGATGTGACAACAATACTCCATGCATGGGCGGATGGTGGCTTTGTAGAGATACAGGATAATGTCAGGTGTGAGGAGTTTACTAGCACGGTAAAGGGAGACAACCTTCTTTGCGGATTACTCCGTCCTTGTTGGTGTAATATGGACGTGCGGTGTCGGTTGTTTTTTCTTCCACTTTTAAATATGAGGACGCGTATGCGCGCGGGATAGGTATCAAATATAGAGTTCATATTTTTTGTAAGCATCTATTAGAAATTTAAGAATATATTTATATATAATTTAATTCTTGTTAAAACAATAAATGTTCTGTCTTCTACTGTAAAAAATAATTGTCAGCTGAATATTCTTCAAATAAATAAAACGAATGGCACTTGTTGAAATGTATAGAAAGTGCACTGTTTTAGTCGACGGGACGACGTAATTTGATTTTTAGAACAATTCATTTTTAAATGGTTAAAGTCGGAATTGTTTACCTTAGCGTCATCAGATTAATCACCATTCAACGTCTTTGTTGATCTCATTTTTTTAATTTGTGTCAAAGGTGATAACGTACGAACAAACATGAAATGCCTTAGCGTATAGATGAATATAAGCAATGGTTGATAGATGCAGAAGAGAGAAAGTGAGAGAATTAGAGAGTATGTAAAATAAGATTGAGTGGTGAAAAATATGAAGGGAGAGGGTAAGAGTAATAGACAGGACTTTAGAGAGAGATGGGTGTCTTTCTTAGTTAATTGCAAATAACGCTTAATAAGAACAATTAAAATGGAGGTCTATTTAAACATGACCTGACAACAAAATTAGGTATATTTTATCATGGATGTTTAGTAATTCAAATATATAGGAATAAGAGTTTAGGGAGGGTTCGGCCCCACATTTATTATAATAATAGGTTCATACTAAACTCATGATATATTTTGAAATCGGCAATCTTATTTTAATAAATTAAATTAAAATAAACGTAGATCAATTTTAGAACTTTTTTCTTTCGATCTTTTTTATATCGTTCAATAAAGTGGTCTTTCGTGAGTTGTAAGACACAACTATGAGGAAATAACTTGGATGAAAACGATTCTATGTAGAACAATAATAATAATTATTTATTATAAATACAACTGAAAAGAAATTACTTTGAAATGAGGAGGTATTTAATTGTCTGTCGCTGAGCGAGCCTCCATTGAATGTTTCCTATTTGTTGTTCTATTACCGGCTGGTCCCAATGCAGGAGCAGATAACTCTGCTTCAAAAATCTCTTTGTTGACAAGGGAGATAATTTTAACTTTTGGGTACAAAGTTACCTCGTTTTACTTTAGAAAAATATTCAATTTCTCTTTTAAATATAAAATATTTAAATGTATTATTCATTTCTAGATGGGATTTGTTATCCATCTAACAATATCATAAAAACCTTAACCAGTGATGATAAAAAGTTATGACCATTTTTTAGAGTTAGTCTGTCCGTACGCAAACATAAAAATGTGATTGATTGACAAAAAAGGAGTAGGCAGAGTACACATTACTAAGACCGTAATTTTTACAATGTTAATACACGAGTTCGAATCTCGTGTAAGTTTAAATTATTTAAAAAAAAACTAGATATCTCTTTTATAAATTTAAAGAAATTAACATAACATAAAAAACATTACATATATATTTTTTAACTAAGTAACCATTTTTAGACATATAGGATATTTTCATTAGTTCAAAGCGAATTATTTTTGCTTAGAAATAATTTTTTTATTTGTTTTGTCAATAAAAACAATACGTAAACACATTAATCGTAATTACTTTCTTTCTCATGTAAACGAAGAAAAATATTTGTGAAATTTCATAGAAAAATGGGCTACTTGGTATTTTTACACGAGAGAGTGAGTAACTACGATGAAAATATATTTACGTATTGTTTTTATTTGCAAAAAACGTTAGAAATTATATTCTAAGCAAACATAATTCGTTTCGAACTAATGTTAAATAACCTTTATGTCTACTATATTAAGATTTAAAAAAAAAACACTTAGTTTTTTTTTATATTTATGTAATGATTTTTTGTGTGTGTTATTATGTTATGTTAATTTCTTTAAATTTAGAAAACACGTATCCAGTTTAAAAAAAATCATTTAGACTTACATAAGATTCGAACTCGGGTATTGACATCGTAAAAACTACTGCCTTTGTAATGTGTACTCTGCCTATTCGTTTTTTGTCAAGAAATTACATGTCTCTATTTACGTACGAACTGACTCTAAAACAGATACAGATTAATAGTTTATCTTAAGCTATAACAAAACATAAAAGAGACATACAAGGTAGTTTGTACATAGAATCAATACATTCATCCCAAGTATAACTGAATGCACATTATTGTAATAGAGTTTAAAATGCCGTGCGGGTAGTGTAGTATTTCGTTATGGTACCATCTTTTCAGTATTTACTTTCTTTTGTAGGGAAAGGGGGGAAGCCTAGTATATTTCCGTTCGTCATGATACCATCCTCCCAAGCACTTCCTCCCTTATTCGAGGGGCAGTGTAGTATATGTTTGTTTGTCATGATACTATCCTCCCAGTCTAACAAAAGTATTCGACTGGAGTCCTAAATACAATTGAATGCACATTATTGCAACAATAAGGTAAGAAAATCGTGCGAAGCGCGCAAGTGAAACTTACAGTATCCCCATAATGTGTGTGTATGTAGAGGCCGAGCCGAAACGCAACAGGTCTGTTCAGTTCGGTTGGAAGGGACATTTTTTGGTGAAACACCGCTGTCACCGAAATCGAAGCCGACCCACTATCGAGATTGCCACGTCGATTTTCTTTAGAAAAAAACTTTCAAAAACACATTCATCCTAACGTTTTATTGTAACAAAAAGATCGTATCTATATATATATATATATATATATATATATATATATATATATATATATATATATATATATATATATATATATATATATATATATACAGGGTGGGCAAAAATAAGGGTCCTATTTTTAAAAATTCATAACTTTTTTATTTATTGATTTTTTTTTTGATTTTTTTTTAGAATAAGTAAAGGACCCCTTCCGAAGCAAGCATGAGCCGTATTAGCCCTAAGGAACGTACCCTCATTTAGAAAACATTATTTTTGCTTAAAAAACTCAAAACAGTGTAAAAAACAATACTTTAGTTTTTGTAAGTTTTAAGAAGTGTTTTTCGGCTAAAATTTGTTTTGTTTATTTCAAAAAATCTCGGAAGGGTCAGTCTACACACACATAAAGTTTGGTGAGTTTAACTTTTATTTTGTGGAAGTTATTCAAATTCAAGTTATTCAAATTTAAAGATAGGACCCTTATTTTGGCCCACCCTGTATATATATATATATATATATATATATATATATATATATATATATATATATATATATATATATATATATATATATATATACTAGTAAAAAGTTATGTCATTTTGGGAGGTTGTCTGTCCGTACGTAAATAGAAACCTGTGATTAGTTGACAAAAAAAGGAATAGGCAGAGTACACATTACTAAGGCGATAGTTTTACGATGCCAATACCCAAGTTTGAATCTTATGGAAGCTTACAGGATTTTTATTAACTGGATACGTGTTTTATTAATTTATAGAAAGTAACATAACATAATGACATAAAAAACATAAATATTTTTTTTTAACTAAGTGACCTTTTTTTTAATAATCCGCAAAAATAGACATGAAGGTTATTTGCGAATTATTTTTTCTTAAAAACGTAATTTCTTTTTTTGCCAATAAAAACAATACGTCAATACGTTCATCGTAGTTACTTACTCTCATGCAAATATACATTTATCATAATTACTTACTCTCTAATGCAAATATACATTCATCATAGTTACTTACTCTCTTATGCAAATATACATTTATCATAGTTACTTACTCTCTTATGAATATATACTTTTATCATAGTTACTTACTCTCTTATGCAAATATACAGCATCGTAGTTACTTACTCTCTTATGCAAATATACATACATCATAGTTACTTACTCTCATGCAAATATACATTCATCATAGTTACTTTCTCTCTTATGCAAATATACATTCATCATTGTTACTTACTCTCTTATGCAAATATACATTCATCATAGTTACTTACTCTCTTATGCAAATATACATTCATCCTAGTTACTTACTCTCTTATGCAAATATACATTTATCATAGTTACTTACTCTCTTATGCAAATATACATTTATCATAGTTACTTACTCTCTTATGAATATATACATTCATCATAGTTACTTTCTCTCTTATGCAAATATACATACATCATAGTTACTTACTCTCTTATGAATATATACATTAATCATACTTACTTACTCTCTCATGCAAATATACATTCATCATAGTTACTTACTCTCTTATGCAAATATACATTCATCCTAGTTACTTACTCTCTTATGCAAATATACATTTATAATAGTTACTTACTCTCTTATGCAAATATACATTCATCCTAGTTACTTACTCTCTTATGCAAATATACATTTATCATAGTTACTTACTCTCTTATGCAAATATACTTTTATCATAGTTACTTACTCTCTCATGCAAATATACATTCATCGTAGTTACTTACTCTCTAATGCAAATATACATTTATAATAGTTACTTACTCTCATGCAAATATACATTCATCATAGTTACTTACTCTCTTATGCAAATATACATTCATCCTAGTTACTTACTCTCTTATGCAAATATACATTTATCATAGTTACTTACTCTCTTATGCAAATATACATTTATCATAGTTACTTACTCTCTTATGCAAATATACATCATCATAGTTACTTTCTCTCTTATGCAAATATACATACATCATAGTTACTTACTCTCTTATGAATATATACATTCATCATAGTTACTTACTCTCTTATCCAAATATACATTCATCATAGTTACTTACTCTCTTATGCAAATATACATTCATCCTAGTTACTTACTCTCTTATGCAAATATACATTTATCATAGTTACTTACTCTCTTATGCAAATATACATTCATCCTAGTTACTTACTCTCTTATGCAAATATACATTTATCATAGTTACTTACTCTCTTATGCAAATATACATTCATCATAGTTACTTACTCTCTTATGAATATATACATTCATTATTGTTACTTACTCTCTTATGCAAATATACATTCATCATAGTTACTTACTCTCTTATGCAAATATACATTCATCCTAGTTACTTACTTTCTTATGCAAATATACATCCATCCTAGTTACTTACTCTCTTATGCAAATATACATTCATCATTGTTACTTACTCTCTCATGCAAATATACATTCATCATTGTTACTTACTCTCTAATGCAAATATACATTCATCCTAGTTACTTACTCTCTTATGCAAATATACATTCATCCTAGTTACTTACTCTCTTATGCAAATATACATTCATCCTAGTTACTTACTCTCTTATGCAAATATACATTCATCATAGTTACTTACTCTCTTATGCAAATATACATTCATCATAGTTACTTACTCTCTTATGCAAATATACATTCATCCTAGTTACTTACTCTCTTATGCAAATATACATTCATCCTAGTTACTTACTCTCTTATGCAAATATACATTCATCCTAGTTACTTACTCTCTTATGCAAATATACATTCATCATTGTTACTTACTCTCTCATGCAAATATACATTTATCATAGTTACTTACTCTCTAATGCAAATATACATTCATCGTAGTTACTTACTCTCTTATGAATATATACATTCATCATAGTTACTTTCTCTCTTATGCAAATATACATACATCATAGTTACTTACTCTCTTATGCAAATATACATACATCATAGTTACTTACTCTCATGCAAATACTAAGTAGCGTTTTTTTACGAAATTTCACAAATATTTTTCTTGTACTACTAATAAGACAGGAGAAACCAGGGCTAAGATGGAAATTGACATACCCAGGTTCTATACAAACACCGCTCAAAGAACAAATATGAACTAGTTTATTTATAACTAGCGGGGCTACCCGGCGTTGCTCGGGGTCATAAAAACATATAATTGAAGAAAAATCGCGTGTGTAACATCTTTATATTAAAACTTCTATTTCTGTCCCTCTCTCTATAGTCGTCTCTTTATCTTTCTACCTTTCTCTTCCCTGGTCGCACCATTTCACCGCTACTTTCTAATTTTGCCTTTTGCGAAAGCTGTTTATTCCCCACCATTGCATCCTACGTTTCCCAGGGCAATAGTATGACTTATTACTATAAAAAGTACCACCTCTGTCTGCGCCTTCTATATAGGTACTTATATCCGCCCCGGTGTTCCTACTATATACGTATCTATTGCCACCCCAGTGCGTATACTATATACGTACCTATCGCCGCCCCAGTGCACATAATATATACATACCTTTTGAAACCCCAATGCAGATATCATATAAGTACCTATCGCCGCTCTGGGTGCAGATACAATATAAGTACCTATCGCCGCCCCGGTGCGAATGCTAAATACGTACCTATCCCCACCCCGGTGCAAATGCTAAATATGTACTTATCGCAACCCTGGTGCGAATGCTAAATATGGAGCTATTGCCGCCCCAGTGTGCATACTGCATGAGTACCGATCACTGCCCCAATGCAAATACTAAAAATGTACATATTGTTGCCCTGGTGCGAATGCTAAATACGTACCTATCGCTGCCCCGGTGCGAATGCTGAATACGTATCTTTCGTCGCCCTTGTGCCCGTTATATATATGTACCTATCGCCCCCCCCCCCGGAGCGCATGCTAAATACATACCTATCACCGGCCCAGTGCACATGCTATATACATACTTTTTGCCGCCAATGTGCACATGCTATATACGTACCTATCGCCACCCCTGAATGCTTAATACGTACTTATCGCCACCCCGGTGTGAATGCTTAATATGTACTTATCGCCGCCCCACTGCGAATGCTGAATACGTACCTATCGCCGCCCCGTTGCGCGTTCTATATACGTACCTATCCCCGCCCTACTGTGCGTGCTATATATGTACCGATCGCCGCCCTGGAGCGCATTATAAATACATACCTATCACCGTCCTGGTGCACATGCTGTATACGTACTTATTGCCGCCCATGTGCACATGCTATATAAGTACCTATCGACGACCCAGTGTGCATACAACATATGTACATATCGCTGCCTCAGTGCGAATACTAAATATGTACATATCGCCGCCCCGGTGCGAATGCTAAATACGTGCCTATCGCCACCCCGGTGTGAATGCTAAATACGTACCTATCGACACCCCTATGCACTACTATATACGTACCTATTGCCACTCCAGTGCACATACTATGTATATACCTATCGCCGGCCCGGTGCGCATACTATATTTGTATCTATCGCCGCCCTAGTGCGCATACTATATTTTTTGGGCACCACCCAAGAAAATCTTTTAATCCTCCCACATACTTAGAAATATTTTTAATTTAAAAGAAAAAAAAATTTAACCCCCCTCGAAAGAAATTTTTTTTTTTTACCCTTCCCCATACATAGAAATATTTTCAGTAAAAGAAAGAAAAAAAAAATTCCGAGGTGCCTCGGTCATATCAAAGAACTATACTGCAGAAGCCTCCGGGTCCTATATTGTAGAAGAACCACTGGTGCTGGGTCCTATACTGTAGAAGAACCCCTGGCCGCTATGCTGCAGACCATCCATGATCCCTATTCTTCATAGGCCTCCGGGTCCTATATTGTAGAAGCACCCCCGATGCTGGGTCCTATATTGTAGAAACACCCCTGGTCCCTATACTGGAGAAGCACCCCTAGTCCCTATACTTGAGAAGCAACCATTATCCCTATTCTGCAGAAGCCTCCGGGTCCTAAATTGTAGAAGCACCCATGGTGCTGGGTCATATACTGTAGAAGCACCTCTGGTCCCTATACTAGAGAAACACCTATATTTCTAGGGACCGTTATACTTTAGAAGCACCAACATTCCTGGGGGGAGACCGTCATACTTTAGAGGCACCTATATTTCTAGGGACTGTTATACTTTAGAAGCACCATGTTGGTGCTTCTAAAGTATAACAGTCCTGTGGACCGTTATACTTTAGAAGCACCAACATTTGTGACGACCGTTATACTGTAGAAGCACCAATATTTCTAGGGATCGTTATACTTTAGAAGCACCAACGTTCCTGGGGAAGGACCGTTATACTTTAGAAGCACCAATATTTCTAGGGACCGTTATACTTTAGAAGCACGAACATTTCTGTTGACCGTAATACTTTAGAAGCATCAACATTCCTGGGGGCCATTATACTTTAGAAGCAACAATCCTGTGGGACCGTTATACTTTAGAAGCACCAATATTTCTAGGGACCGTTATACTTCAGAAGCACCTACATTACTTTGCAAATCAAGTAGGCCTCCTGAGAACTACTGACATCACTCTTACCGGTTGTCAGGTGCGGATGTGATTGAGAAACCCTTGTTTCACTGCACCTAACGTAGCCTTCCTATGTTGTTATTGATGCATCCAGACAGAAGTTATGGGATGACCTGATACAACCGGACACAATTAAGGGCAAGACGGGTACATCCGGCAAGGGATTATGGAGCATGTTTTGTGAGTCAGCATTTTTATAAAGTTATTACATAAATACATTGGATAATTTCCAAATGACTACTGATTAACGTTAAAAAAATGAATATGTATCATGTATCATGTATATGTATCATGTATATGTATATGTATCACGTATATGTATCATGTATATGTATAATGTAGATGTATAATGTATATGGATATGTATCATGTATAATATATATATATCATGTATCGTGGATATGTATATGTATCATGTATCATTGAATATGTATCATGTATCATATATATGTATATGGATATGTATATGTATCATGGATATGTATCATGGATATGTATCATGTATCATGGATATGTATTATGGATATGTAGCATGTATATGTATCATGTATATGTATCATGTATCATGTGTATGTATCATGTATATGTATCATGTATCATGGATATGTATCATGTATCATGGATATGTATCATGGACATGTATCATGTATCATGGACATGTATCATGGATATGTATCATGTATCATGGATATGTATTATAGATATGTATCATGGATATGTATCATAGATATGTTTCGTGTATCATGGATATGTATCATGGATATGTATCGTGGATATTTATTATGTTTCATGGATATGTATAATGTATCGTGGATATGTATCATGGATATGTATCATGGATATGTATCATGTATATGTATCATGTATCATGTATCATGTATATGTATCATGTAACATATATCATAGATATATATCATGTATCATAGATATGTATCATGGACATGTATCATGGATATGTATCATGTATCATGGATATGTATTATGGATATGTATCATGTATCATGGATATGTATCATGGATATGTTTCGTGTATAATGGATATGTATTGTGGATATGTATCATGGATATGTATCATGGATATTAATTATGTATCATGTATATGTATCATGTATCATGGATATGTATCATGTATCATAGATATGTATATATCATTAATATGTATCATGTATCATGTATCATAGATATGTATCATGTATTATGGATCATGGATATGTATCATGGAATATGTATCATGTATCATAGATGTTTATCATGTATCATAGATATGTGTTATGTACCATAGATATTATCATGTATGATGTATCATGGATATGTATCATGGATATATATCATGGATATGTATCATGTATCATGGATATGTATCATGTATCCTGGATATGGATCATGGATATGTATCATTGATATGTATCATGTATCACTGATATGTATATGTATCACTGATATGTATCATGTATCATGGATAGGTACCATGGATATGTATCATGTATCAAGGATATGTATCATGGATATGTAACATGTATCATGGATATGTATCATGGATATGTATGATGGATATGTATCATGTTTCAATGATATGTATCATGTATCATTGATATGTATCATTTATCATGGAAATGTATCATATATCATGGGTATGTATAATGTATCCTAGATATGTATCATGGATATGTATCATGTATCATAGATATGTATCATGTATCATATATATGTGTTATGTACTAGATATATGTGTCATGTATCATAGATATGTATCATGTATATATATCATCGATATGTATCATGTATCACAGATATGTATGATGGATATGTATCATGTGTCATTGATATTTATCATGAGTATGTATCATGTATCATGTATATGTATCATGTATCATGGATATGTATCATGTATAATGGATATGTATCATGAATACGTATCATGGATATGTATCATGGATATCTATCATGTATCATGGATATGTATCATGATATGTATCATGGATATGTACCATGTATCATGGATATGTATCATGGATATGTATTATGTATCATGGATATGTATCATGTATGATGGATATGTATATGTATCATGGATATTTATATGTATTATAGATATGTATCATGTATCATGGACATGTATCATGGATATGTATCATGTATCATGGATATGTATTATGGATATGTATCATGTATCATGGATATGTATCATGGATACGTTTCGTGTATCATGGATATGTATCATGTATATGTATCATGGATATTAATTATGTATCATGTATATGAATCATGTATCATGGATATGTATCATGGATATGTATCATGTATGTGTCTCATTTAACATATTTCATAGATATGTATCATGTATCATGTATCATTAATATGTATCATGTATCATAGATATGTATCATGGATCATGGATATGTATAATGGATATGTATCATGTATCATAGATATTTATCATGTATCATAGATATGTGCTATGTACCATAGATATTATCATGTATGATGTATCATGAATATGTATCATGGATATATATCATGGATATGTATCATGTATCATGGATATGTATCATGTATCCTGGATATGTATCATGGATATGTATCATTGATATGTATCATGTATCACTGATATGTGTATGTATCATTGATATGTATCATGGATAGGTACCATGGATATGTATCATGTATCAAAGATATGTATCATGGATATGTAACATGTATCATGGATATGTATTATGGATATGTATCATGTAGTCCCGCTCGGGCAACTTTTTCCCCAATGGACAAGGCATAAATCCACTTGATGTAAGGAGCTAACAAGAACGAAAGATGATTATCTCAAAGACAGGAGATGCCTATTGGCCTTGAAAAGACCAAGGTTATAGGTAGGAGGAAAACAGTCAGCATAAAGAGAGTTCCACAAGCCTGCAGTTCTTGGAAAGAAGCTACTGGAATAGGAAGCTGCATTACAATAAAGTATTTAAACAGCGAATTGGTGGAGACCACTAGACCTACGAGTCAAACGAGCTGGAACAAAGGAAGCAGGGAATAGATCAGATAATTCTGGAAACAAAACATAGCATAATAGTATTTATAGAAAAGACTGAGACTAGTAACGCTACGTCTGTGAGAGAAAGGGGGCAAAGAAAAAGAGAGAGTGGGGATAATCAAATTACAGATACATTTCTGAATCTTATCAAGAACCCTCAAATGGGACACAGATTACCCAGCCCAAATATGACAACAATACTCCATATTGATCCTTAAATATTCAAACCCCAACACTACAAATCGCCTGAAAATCAGAATAATAGCGCCAACTTCTAACAACTACTGTTTAGATATTTGTATATATAAGATTCACTCCTAAACTAATTAATCGATCGTTATGGATTTTGGAACACGGCTGCTAGGTATAAGGTAATTTGGGCTATATTTAGTTTAATATGATGCTGGTGATATGAAGCATTTTTTAATTCTGAGTGAAAAATCACAATCAGCAAAGGGAATAACTTATATTTTTTTAATTGAAGAACATTAAAAACAATTGTTTCCGTTACAACTAAATGGTATTTCTTTTTCTGTATAAGTTTGGAAAATGTGCAAACAAATAAAATTTGAAAACTAAAATGACTTCACTGCATCCCGGGCAACACCGGGGAAGTACATGTAATAGATTGTAGATTTATAATTGAATAATTATCTTTTTTTTTATTTATCATTTGCAATTATACAGGGTGGGCCAAAATAAGGGTCCTATCTTTAAATTTGAATAACTTGAATTTGAATAACTTCCACAAAATAAAAGTTAAACTCACCAAACTTTATGTGTGTGTAGACTGACCCTTCCGAGATTTTTTGAAATAAACAAAACAAATTTTAGCCGAAAAACACTTCTTAAAACTTACAAAAACTAAAGTATTGTTTTTTACACTGTTTTGAGTTTTTTAAGCAAAAATAATGTTTTCTAAATGAGGGTACGTTCCTTAGGGCTAATACGGCTCATGCTTGCTTCGGAAGGGGTCCTTTACTTATTCTAAAAAAAATTTTTTTTTTAAATCAATAAATAAAAAAGTTATGAATTTTTTAAAATAGGACCCTTATTTTTGCCCACCCTATATATATATATATATATATATATATATATATATATATATATATATATATATATATATATATATATATATATATATATCTTTTTTTTTATTTATCATTTGCAATTATATATCTAAAACAGAAAAAAACATCTATCAATTTACGTAGATCCATGTCTATTACTAATGGAGATTTGGTATCTGTCTGTCTAGTATTATTTCCATTTTTACTCAGCTTCTACCGCTTCATAACTAGCACGAAAGAAAAATATTTGTGAAGTTTCGTTGCGCTACTTAATATTTACATAAGAGAGTAAGTAACCACGATGAATATATTTACATATTGTTTTTATTGGCCAAAAATAATTCGCTTTGAACTAATGCCAAATAACTTTTATGTCTACTTTTTAAAGATTTTCAAAAAATATCCCTTAGTTTTTTTTTAATATTTATGTAATAAATTTTTGTGTTATTATGTTATATTCATTTCTTTAAATTTTTAAAACACACATCCAGTTAAAGAAAAGCCTTTAGATTAACGTGAGGTTCGAACTCGGTTATTTACATCGTAAAAAGTACTGCCTTAGTAATGTGTACTCGGCCTATTCATTTTTTGTCAACTAATCATATGTTTTTATTTGCATACGAACAGACAAACTCCAAAAACACTACAACTTTTAATAGTATATAGATTAATAGTGTGTCTTAACAAATTATACGAAAACAAAAAGAGGACATACAAGGTAGATTGTACATAAAATTAATACATTCATCCCAACTATAACTGAATGCACATTATTGTTATAGAAAGCCAAGAAAGTTGTTTGGATAGTATAATATATGTTCGTTTATTAGTGTACCATCCTCCCAGGCATTACTTTCTTTTTGTGGGGGAAGAGGAAGAGTAGTATATATCTGTTCGCCTTTGGGGCCAGTGTAGTATATGTTCGTTTGTCATGATGCTATCCTCCCAGTCTAGCAAAATTATGCGACTGGAGGGAGTTTATGGTTTCTATATGTGTGCTAGTATTGCTTCTATTAATTGTACTATTGTACTTCTATTACTAATAGAGATTTGGTATATGTCTGTCTGAATCAAAAACTATACTATAACTTCTGTTAATTGTACTATTGTACTATTTTAATGCTCAATTCAGTTTACTATACTATTTCAGACTAAGGTACTATATTTCAGACTAATGTACTATATTTCAATGCACATCTGTTCTTTCCTCATGATACCATCATTCAAGGCATTACTTCTTCCTTGTAGGGGTAGTATCTGTTCTGTGGTAATGAAGTAATCTTCACGGGTATTACCTTCTCTTTTTGAAGGGTGGTGTAGTATCTGTTCTGTTATTATGAGATCATCCTCCCAGCCATTACTTCCTTCTTTTGGGGTGGGTAGATTATTGTTTGTTTGTTGTGGTACCAGCCTTTCAGGCATTACCTTCTTTTTGTGGGGAAGGGGAAGCGTAGTATATGTCCGTTCGTCATGATACCATCCTCCCGTGCATTACTTCATCTTTTGGAAGGGTAGTGTAGTATATGTCCGTTCGTCATAATACCATCCTCTCAGGCTAACAAAACTCTGTTCTTTCTGGTCGCATATTTTTGTTAGCAATACTCCATTTCCTTAATGATTTCAACTTTTTTTAATTTTTCAAACTCACTTATTAAAAAAAAGATCTATTTTTCAGCGTATATTGTTGTCTTCTCTCTTTAACCGGTACTTTTTAGGAATAGGTATCCAAGAAAATTTCAGTACTTACGTCATCAATTTCAAGTTTCACCGGAGACTCCGAAACTGGCGAACGTTAATGAGATTAACCGAATAAACTGAATGTATTATTATTATTAATAATATTTGTTTGCAAATAAATTACTTACCGAAAGAAACTTAATTTTATTTTATATTTGATTGTATTCTGTAATGTTGTTTAGGTTTTCTACACAAAGCTAACCGAACTGGTTTTTTTTACCCTAACCTAACACTAAACTAACTATAAACTAACCATAACAATAACCTAATCCTAACCCTACCTAACCCTTTTAGTAAATGTTAATGAAAAGATATCCAACAAATTCCAAATAAAAAGTAGTAAAAGTAATAAGGGTATCAAAAAAAGTACGTAAAAGTCGGAACTTGATTTTTCTAATTGATTGAAAAATAGTCGTCTGCCAAATAACCGCATCTTTTTTATTTGTATATTTCGGTAAAAGGCGGAACTTGATTTTTCGAATTGATTGAAAAATAGTCGTCTGCCAAATAACCGCATCTTTTTTATTTGTATATTTCGGTAAAAGTCGGAACTTGATTTTTCTAATTGATTGAAAAATAGTCGTCTGCCAAATAACCGCATCTTTTTTATTTTTATATTTCGGTAAAAGTCGGAACTTGATTTTTCTAATTGATTGAAAAATAGTCGTCTGTCAAATAACTGCATCTTTTTTATTTGTATATTTCGGTAAAAGGCGGAACTTGATTTTTCTAATTGATTGAAAAATAGTCGTCTGCCAAATAACCGCATCTTTTTTATTTGTATATTTCGGTAAAAGGCAGAACTTGATTTTTCGAATTGATTGAAAAATAGTCGTCTGCCAAATAACCGCATCTTTTTTATTTGTATATTTCGGTAAAAGTCGGAACTTGATTTTTCTAATTGATTGAAAAATAGTCGTCTGCCAAATAACCGTATCTTTTTTATTTTTATATTTCGGTAAAAGTCGGAACTTGATTTTTCTAATTGATTGAAAAATAGTCGTCTGCCAAATAACCGCATCTTTTTTATTTGTATATTTCGGTAAAAGGCGGAACTTGATTTTTCTAATTGATTGAAAAATAGTCGTCTGCCAAATAACCGCATCTTTTTTATTTGTATATTTCGGTAAAAGTCGGAACTTGATTTTTCTAATTGATTGAAAAATAGTCGTCTGCCAAAAAACCGCATCTTTTTTATTTGTATATTTCGGAACCTGATTCGCCTTTCCGTTCATAGTCGAGACTTCTAACATCACAACAATGTCACGACTGCAAATCTATGGATACTTATTCCTAAAAAAGAACCACAAATCCATTTCCCGCATTAAGTTGTGAAATTAGTCTTGCACGCACTCATATTACCAAACACTCATATTACCAAACATCTCTTCATCAATTCGCTGTTCAGGTACCTCGTTATAATACATCTTCCTATTCCCGTAGCTTCTTTCCCAAAACTGATGACTGTTTTCCTTCTACCTTGGTATTTTTAAGACTAACGTCAATAGGCATCTCTTGTCGTTTTGTTAATCATCTTTCGTATTTTACCCCCTTACATCAAGTGGCTTCATGCCTTGTCTAGAGCGACTTCCATAAAAAAAATGCCAACCCCTTTCTTCGAAACTGCCGCATCCGCCGCCCGACACGCATATATGAAACTTGAAACATTTTACTGAGAATTCGTCTGACTCCTTCTTAGACGTGATCAAAAAGTCATCTGCTTATATCTTTCACTTGGTGGAGGATGACGGTGGTTAAGTGGATAACAACGCGGACCGACGACCTAGGTGTGCCAAGTTCGAATCCAGTCGGTTCCATAGTATGATTTTCACTTAGGGATGTTGGCAACCTTCACGTCGCCCCCTCCCCCACTGCAAGAATTTTAACAACAGAATCAAGTCGGTCAACAAAATTGTACTGTGTTGATTCATACGAATTTAATTTTACTGTCTTTCTCTCTTATTCGTTTTTTTTTTCTTTCTTTCTCGTCTTCTTCTCTTTGCTGTTCTTTTTCTTTTTCTTTTTTGCTCTCTGGCCTCAACCAAGTTTTCCCTATTCATATGTAATGTTGGTTCTACATAAATAACATCTTTCACCTTTTAGTTTTTACATATCTGCATGACTTTTAGATCTTATTTTGCTCACTGATGCCCGACGCACCCTCTCCCTGTTGTTATTATTGGCAACTACCGTCCAAGTGTGCCGTATTTCTGTTGGTTCCAAGCGGCTTAAAAGTGGAATTGGTACACGGGGATTTGTTCTCTGATCACCATGATCGTACCAGTCAAACGCGTAATCACAAAATTGTATGCTGAATACTCGTGTACCCTGCTCACTGTTGCGAAAATAGAAATTTAAAAAAGGCTGTTTTCGCAATCCAACGCATATTTTTTCCCCCCATCTCTGTGGAGCCAGGTTTTACAA
Source organism: Sepiola atlantica (assembly GCA_963556195.1). Classification (NCBI taxonomy): domain Eukaryota; kingdom Metazoa; phylum Mollusca; class Cephalopoda; order Sepiida; family Sepiolidae; genus Sepiola; species Sepiola atlantica. The sequence continues at coordinate 13,684,058 of OY744533.1, forward strand.
CTCCGTTCACACGCTGCTTTAAAGTAGCTAGGACAAGCAGCACGCAGCGGTCACATCGGCACTCTTTCACTTGAGACAGTCGCGCTCAGTATCGCTCACCAAAAGCCAGCCAGCGGGAGGTCATCTTGTGTCGACCCGACTCCATTACATTAAGACGACCTATCCTTCTTACACTAACAACCGATCTTTTCAACAACAAACCTGCCCTTTTCAGGGCAACATATTACAAATTATAGACGCGATCATATCCAAGGCAATGGCTGAATCCTTAGAAAATTATCTCCAGGCTGTAGTGGATTGGGGTCATAAATGGTTGGTAACTTTTAATGCCGCAAAGACAAAGCTCCTTTCCTTCAATAACTACAAGAAACCTCTCCAACCACCGATTGTCATGGCAAATACCACCCTACCTGAGAGTTCATCATTCAAACTCCTCCGCCTAACCTTCACAGGTAGCATGAATTGGAACAAATACATTGAAGATATTGCAAAGGCTGCCGTAAAGTAGGTGGGCTCCCTCTACGTGCTAGTAAACTCCTCACACCTGACATTATCCTATATCTCTACAAAGCCACCATCCGCCCATGCATGGAGTATTGTTGCCACATCTGGGCTGGTGCATCATCTACTAGTCTCTCCCTCCTTGACAAGGTCCAAGAAAGAGTCGCCAACCTAATAGGTTCCTCACTGTCAACGAAGCTCCAGTCCCTGTCCCATCGCCGCAATGTAGCATCCTTGTGCTTGTTTTACTAATACTTCAATGGATTGTGCTCCGATGAATTGGCTACTCTGGTGCACCCTCGACGTAAATTCACTAGACCAACTCGACAATCAACTAAATCCCATCCATTCACTGTGAAGGTCCCAGGATGCCGGAGAGCTTTCTACTCAAATAGCTTCTTTTCTCGTGCTGCTAGCATTTGGAACTCCCTCCCTGCCCCCCGTTTCCCCGACAGTACTGACATGCAGAAATTTAAAACGGATGTAAACAGACATCTCGCTGCGCAGATCCCGATTTAGGTTGACCCCCTCCCAACCTTCTCCCATTTCTTTTCTCAGTAGCCCCTTACGTCTACAGTGGCGGCCTGCCTTGTTTGGGGTGAACTATGTTTTTTTTTTAATGCGAATAACTCACGGTGTACCGTCGGCCGTTCGCTCACCACCAATCCCCATTGATCACATTTCAACCACACCTTATACCTGACAAACAGGCTATGGCCAACGACGACATCACGTCGACGTTGAGAGACCATCTATACTCACATCACAGATCATAACCCACTCACACCCTTATATCTTGTATCCGTTCATGAATAAATCGCATTGATTGAATCTAAAATCCTGTGTATGTTTTCCTTGCTACCATACGCTTTATATTACATGTAAAAGGTAGAAATTATATGATATCATATGATATCATATGATATGATATCATATTATATGATATCATATGATATATCATATATCATATAGCCGTGCGATTTCAATAAAGCTTATTTCACAGTAGAAGATTTTCCAATCATCTCTATTTATATAAAGTTAGGTATGTGTAAATGTTTATATATGTTTATGTACATGGCCCATTCCTAAACTAATTAACCGATCATTATACATTTTGCGACGCAGTTGCTAGCTGTATGGATGGATAATGTGGGCAACATTAGCCACCCATTACGTTAATTTAGTTTCCTGCAGAGGGGTAAACAGGGGGAGTAAACCCTTCTGAAATTCCCTTCTATGTTTGTGAAATTTTGACAATAGGTATTAGACATTAGTGAATAATTATTCCACAGATTTCATTGTTTTAGTATTTCAAATGAGTTTTAGGGGGCATGATAAGGGCACAACTTGAAAATTCAAATATTTCAGATTTATATTAAATTTAATCCATAGTCATTAGACACCAATTAAACAAGATTCCTTGAATTTCAGTATCTTCTTAAGCCTTTTTTTACTTTTACAATTTTGATCAACATTAGAATAAGGATTCTAGATATAAGGTTTAGTACTATTATATCTTGATTTTAATATTTGTGAGGGGATATGAAAATAGTTAAAAACTGTTCTGTTCGGGGATTTAGTTTTGCCCGTCCTGGGACGGGAATTTTTCTGGTTTATTTATATTTTTCCTTAACATAAAATTAGACTGATTGAAATATTTGACAGTTTATCCATTGAAAACTTAAAGGGTTCAATGAAGTGTTCGATGAATACATCATGCCTGTTATGCCATATGGCAGCGAAACATGGCCACTTAATTATGCAGCGATAGAAAAGCTACGAGAAGCACAACGTCAAACGGAACGCTTTATGCTCGGCATCAGTCTACGTGAAAAAAAAAACAGACACGCCTGGATCAGACAGCAAACTTCAGTAAATGACATCATCACCACTGTGCGAACGGCTAAGCATAGATTGGCAAGTCATCTTTCAGGATATACAAAAAACAGGTGGATATCTAGAGCGACAGAATGGACCCCGAGGCAATGAAAAAGACCAAGAGGGGGGCCAAATACGTTTATATTTTTTATACCCTTACTCTAACCTAACTCTTCGCATTCTTAGTGTCGTCTTCCTTTTACATTTTTTTGCGGCTTTGAAAGCGTAAATTACTTCGCTCATTTCCGGGTCTAACTCGGGATTCTCCGTCAATACTCGGAACTGGCTTAGTTAGGTTAGAGTAAGGGTATAAAAAATTAGCCCCTAAAATAAAAAGAAAAGTTGAAAATACATCAACAAAAATGGAAAAGAAGGCTTTTAAATCGTAAATACTCCCGAAAAATTCGACTAGCAGCAAAATCACACCCCTTCACTTTAGAGGTCCTTAGATGCTGGAAAACGTGTTATTTTTTACTTGGTTTTACTGATGGGTCACCACTTATAAAGGCCCGGAAGCCACTCGACAATAACGGTTAAATAGATCGTCAGTTGAACGATGATCGCCGCCACGAGAGAACCGGAAACCGTTGGTAAGGATGGGCAGGAGATTACTAAGATGAATTGATTGTCCAAAAGGACGGCTCAACAAGTATTTGTTTCCATTAGACTTGAAGACGGCTTCTTTTCTCAGATCGCTTGCCTTTGGAATTCCTTCCCTGCTCCCTATTTCTCCGACTATACGAACCTGCGGAGTATTAAACGTAAAGTGAATAAACATTTCGCCGCACAACTCCGTACTTAGAAATGTCCCCAATAAATTTGTCCCCTAATCATACTCGCCCTTTACGTCTCTGTGGCAATATGCCTTGTTTGGTAAGTAAAAAAATGAATAGTTCTATTTCTGAATTAATATCATTAGTTAATGTGAATAATAAAATCCCGAGGAACACCAGATGCGATGCAGAATAAGTGTTCCCAATTTTTAACTTAATATCTCTCCCAAACAATCTCTTACAATATTCCTTCTTTGTGTAGAAATAAAATATTTTTTTCATTTTCACCAGCGAGGAGAGTTTAAGGCCGACACTTGGGCAACGCCGTTTATTCTATATATATTTGTGTTCAAACTACAAGCATGCCGATGAAAAACAAAGTAACAACTCGAAAAACAAAGAAGTATATAACAAGACATTTATTGTTCGTAGACCCAACTTGGTTTGCTATGAAATAGTGTTCATGAGAACGTGTACAAAGACAGGCCGTAAAAGATTGTGTATGTGTGTGTGCGTGTGTGCGTGTGTGTGTGTACATAGAGAGGAAACGTTTACGTACCGAATAGAGTGTGTTTGCGTGAAGCGCACGCGAGCTGTTTGCTATGAAATTGAGTCCACGAGAATGTGTTCAAAAAAGTCTGAGTAGAATGATGTGTGCGTTTGTTGAGGAAAGTTTACATACCGAATTGTGTGTTGATGTGGGCGCGCACACATGTTGGCGATGTGCTTATTAAAGCAGCCATCCTTAGGAAGACAGAGACGATCTGACGTATGTTGTCTGCAGCAGGTCCTGGATCGAAAAAAAAGTCAGAGAGAGGGGGTCTGTAGTGTTTTCTGTCGAGACCAGGTCAGATGAAAGAAAGAGACTGGATTTGCCTGTGCGTCGCTTTTTATAATCACTGATAGCAGCGACGCCTGGCGTTTCCAAAGGGGATATAACTCGGGTCTGAAAACGCCTCCTGGTGGGCTGTCTGCTTATTTGTGTTGAACAGGGGTAGGTAATACTACACCAGTAAACAATATTTAGATATTGTATCAAATACTTTCCTTTAATCCAATATATAATATCCACGTTATCCCTATTCATCAAATAGCTCTATTTATATAAAGTTAGGTATATGAATATGTTTATATATTTGCGTGTACAGGATAACTCCTAAACTAATTAACCGATCATTATAAATTATGAAACACAGCTGCTAGGTGGAAAGGTAAGTAATGTGGGCTATATTTAGTTTAATGCAAATGGGGCAAAGAAGGTGTGAAAGCCATTTGTGAGAATTCAGATAGCTCCAATTGTTTGTGAAATTTTAAAAAATTGGTATTAGACATTGATTAATAAATATTCCCCAAATTTCAGTTTCTTTGGAGTATTTTAAAGGGGGTTAGGAGGGGTATAATATGGGAACAACCTTCCATTTTAAAATTCAAATATTTCAGATTTGCATTAAATTTGATTCATAGTCATTAGACACCAATTACGCAATTTCCAGGATTCTCTGTCAATACTCGGAACTGACTCCATAAAAACGGAAATCCTCTGGGTTTCCATTACCTTACAAATACCGGAAATATTTTTTTTGAAAAATGCTATAAACTCTAAAACGTTTTTATGTTTTTTTTTTACGTTCTTACATGTTAGGAATATGTTTTCAGCAATTTCTTTCCTTCTCCTATATCCATAGATCAGAAGCAGGGTAGGAAAGGCGACTCGCATTTGATCCATATATTTCGTTTACAAAAAAATAATAATAAATAGGATC
>OY744533.1:13693972-13701472 GCA_963556195.1 Sepiola atlantica
CTTTTTTCTTTTTAAAAAAACTTTTAGATTGAAACGTATCATTTCTTTTTTTTTCTTTGTTTTACTTTGCCGATTTAGACGTGTTTTTCTCTTTTCATTTACATTACATTTAATTTTAGACGTAAATATTATTTAGCATGATCTTCAACCATTCTCCCAGGCCTTACCACCTATTTTTTAAAGTTACCTGACGCCCAGTGCGCTTTCACCCGTGAGGGAGTTTTGACGAGAACTACCAGGATACTTTGAGGCGCAATTGACTTTTAACGGGTCATCAGACTATACATTGACTAGTAACAATTTTTTTACGCCACGCACTTGTTTCCTCTAAAATGTAAGGTTAGTGATAGCGTAACTGAAGTGCATGTACTGTTGTTGTTTTTTTCGATTCATATCAAATATTACCTTCCCTCTAGTGTTTCTTTATAGACATAATTACGTAGCGCGTTGCTGCGCGGATGTTCTTACTTACTTATGAACTAATAGTAACGTTTACATGTTATTTATAATTTCATTAATTGAAGAACACTTAAATTACTATTCGGAATTTTTATAGATAAGGATTGTTAATTTGTATTATTCGGATTGTTCAAACTACTGCTCTTATCTTAGATGTTACTCTCACAACGTTTCGCCCGTGTCGCAACGGATATAAGTGCTAAGTAATAATCAGTGACAGTCTTCTGGGGTTAAAGGTTCAATCCTCAGCGCGGACTATGAATACAATTACGAATTAAGACTTCTACCCGGTTATGGCTGACGGAACTAGATCAAGCAACCTCCATGAATTAAATAAAGAGATTCCATTCGAAATTCTGTACAGATATCCGAGTTCGACATAAAATTTCCAGAGACCGACAAGACGCACATGAAGGAGGTCAGGGGTTACATCGGCCGTAACGTTGTGATAATAACACCCAAGATGAAAATAGTAGTCTGAATAATACAAACTACAATTATTATCCACAGCTAAAAAGAAATCGGGTAAAAATAATTATATCGCGTTGAGAAGTGGAAGCATCGGTTTCCTGTGTCCTTAGTCGTTACCGGATAACGCCTGTGCACGTGTCCCAATAGTTTTTTTAATAACAAACTTTAAAAATCGCGTGTTATTTGCGTACTATTTACTTTTTGTTAAAAGTAAGCACCTATATCCATTGGTAGTATGAGTAATTTGAATAATTAACGGATTAATCTTCACTTAGCTTTGGGTTTCAACCATACAAACAGGAAATGTCTGGTGTATCATTTACTCGTGTATCATTTACAAAATCACAGTTAAAATAGATGGCCATATCTTATTTATACTAAGGAGTACAACAATTCCCGTCCCAGGGCGGGTAAAATTAATTCCCCGAATAGAACAGTTTTGCGCCACTTTTATGCCATATCCCTTTACAAAGATCAAAATCAAAATATAATACAACTAAACCTTATGTTTAGAATCCGTGTTCTAATTTTGATCAAAATCCATTGCATGATATTGATTCTAGAAAAGGTCTAAATTGAAATTCAGGGAATCTTACTTACGTGTTGTCTAATGATGATGAAGCAAATTTAATTCAAATCAGAAAAATTTAAATTCAAATCAGAAAAATTTAATTCAAATCAGAAAAATTTAATTCAAATCAGAAAAATTTAAATTCAAATCAGAAAAATTTAATTCAAATCAGAAAAATTTAATTCAAATCAGAAAAATTTAATTCAAATCAGAAAAATTTAAATACTCCAAAGAAACTGAACTTTGGAGAATATTTATTAATAAATGTTTAATATCTATTGCTTAAATTTCGCAAAAAATTGAGGGTATCTGAATTTTTACGAAGTGCTCTCAAGCCCTCGTTTCTCTCTTTGCATAAAACAAAATTAAACTAAATATAAACCACATCTCTCACTCTTATACCTAGCAGCTGTGTCCCATAATTTATAATGATCGGTTTATTAGTTTAGGAGTAAATCCTGCGCATAAAAATATATAACCATATACACATACCTAACATTATATAATAAAGTATGAAAATCTATTAATAGCAATTAAGCTATACGGATGCATTCGCGTTTGATCTCCGCGGAGAATTATCAGGATAAGTACCGTACAAAGGAAGTAATTAGCCTGACTATTCCCTGCGGAGATGAAACGCAGATGCTTCTGTGTAGCTTAATTGCTATAAGTATTTTCACACTTTACAATTAAGCTCTGCTTACGTATTGAGCACTGTTGAAGTAAATGCTGAAAATGTATACCCAATATATTATATCACTTTATAACATTATACTGTACATATAAAATCCATTCATTCATTTCGTATGATTCAGACGATTCTGTTGTTGACATTGATTGCCCCGATATCTTTCTATGAATAGATGTCCAATAACTATTGTTAAAATTTCACAAAAATTGGAGATATCTGAATTACGGGAGGAACCACTTGAAGGTTGCCAACATCCTAAGTGAAAGCGAATGTTTCTGTGGAACGAACTGGATTCGAACTCGACACACGTATGTTGGCAGTCCGTGTTGTTAACCACTTAGCCAACGTCAGTCACCTTTCGTACATAAAATAATAATAATAATTTTATATACAGATGAATGTGAGTTTCTGTAACAAGCAAAATGTCTGAACACGGACAGTGGAGCTGCTGCTACTGCTAACATAGAACGCTGGAGAGCCTTCTACTCAAATAGCTTCTTTCTTTCTCGTGCTGCTGGCCTCTGGAACTCCCTCCCTGCCCCCTGTTTCCCCGACAGTACTGACATGCAGAAATTTAAAACTAATGTAAACAGACATCTCGCTGCGCAGATCCCAATTTAGGTTGACCCCCCAACCTTCTCCCTTTTTTTTCTCAGTAGCCCTTTCGTCTACAGTGGCGGCCTGCCTTGTTTTGGGTGAACTATGTGTTACACCGGCCGTTCTAACAGAAGAGAAACTACACCGGTTCTCACTATAAATAGTGCGAGTAGACAATCACCAGGGAGAAAAAGGACAGTATTGTAACTGTCTAGCCGAGTGCCAGTCAGTTTCCTTACCTTTGTACCTTTTATGTTAATACACTTGTTATCTTAACCCAACCTCGACTTGACTTCTTCTTTTTACTGTTGGACTACTTCACAACACTATGTTAAAAAAAGAAGAACCAGCCAACAAAAGCGAACGCGTTATAGACGAGTCCAATAGGTCAAAAAGGGGGCAAGATAGAAGATCAAAGTCTATTCTTAAAAACAGCTTCCCGTGAAAGATAAGATTCCCCCCCCCTTTTTTAACGAGCATTATTTATTCCATTGAGTTTGACTAATTTAAATTATTTGAGATTTTAGGACTGATCAAATCAAATATGTCGCACAGTGGATCTGAGTTTATTCAAGCGTTTTTATGTAAATCATCATAGGCCTACATTATATGTACTATCAAAGATGTTTGATAACCTGGGAAAATGGTATCAGAATAAACGAATTTATACTACAATACCCACCAAAGAAGGAGGTAATGCCTAAGAGGATGGGATCAGAATAAACGAACATATACTACACTAACCCTCTCCCTAAAAAGAAGGAAGTATTGCCTGGAAGGATGGTATCATGATGAACGAACATATTACACTACCCTCTCAAAGAAAAGGGTAATTCCTGGAAAGACTCTCTCATAATTACAGAATAGATACAACACTACACTCCCCCCGCAACAAAGGAGGGGATAAAACCTGGGAAGATGGTATCATGACCAACAGAACATATACTACACTAACCCTACAAAATTAGGAAGTAATGCCTGGGATGGTATATCATGCCTACAATACAGATGCTACACTACCCCGACCCTAAAAAGAGATGAGGTAATGCCTGTGAAAATGGTACCTTGAAAAACGAACATATACTCAACTAACCCTCTAAGGAAGAGGTAATACTTGGAAGGGTGGGCTCATGATAACAGAACAGATACTACACTACCCCCAAAGGAGGAAGTAATGCCTGGGGGTTGCTCTCATGATAACAGAACAGATACTACACCCGTTGAGATGCAAAAACACTGCAAAACGGAACCTTGAGAAAAAAGATGAAGATGGTGTGGAATGGTTCGCCGGAATTTGTCGTCGGGTACGATTCACAGACAATGGTGATGACAGTACAGTCACACTTCGGTTCATGAATGTCTCAGAACTGGAACAATTCGGATTTCGAACAAAAAATTCAAGCCGGAAATACCTCGGTATTTTAACAAAATTTCGATTTCCGAACAATGCCGACAACAACCGAAGCATACCGTCTGAACAGTTCTGTGTAGGGTTTTAACTCCTAGTATTTTTTTAAATCCAGATGTGTTTTTTTTTTTTTTTTTTTTTTTTTTTTTAAATAATTGGATTTTATTTTATGAATCTGTTTTTTTTCTTAGAGCCAATATTTTTAAATACCTACTATTATTTTTTTTAAATATTGCAAAATGTGTAGTAAAATATACACTTAAAATAGTCTTAATTAATAAAAAGAGATTTTATTTTAAGAAATAGGGTTTTATATTTTATACATTATAGTTAGTATTGAAAACAATAATATAACTGATGCTTAATAATTTTTTTGTATATATATATATATATATATATATATATATATATATATATATATAAACGCACGCACACACACACACACACACACACACATACATATATAAATAGCTGGCTTCGCCCGCTTGCTCTCCCTTCACATTTATTATATATATATATATATATATATATATATGTAAATCATCCTTATTTAATATGTATTAAATCAGGTAATACATTTAATTGAAATTGGACCTATTTGAATTTTCGGTTGACTTATGGTTTAAATTTCAGTGTGTGTGTGGGGGGGGGGGGTCCCCGGGGACCCTTTTAATATTATCAAAATTTGTTGAAATTTTGGGAATAGACATAATTTTTGATCATTTACCTAGGGTTTAAATTTCATTTGAATGAAAGGAAAAACAGTTTTCAGTGGGGGAGGGGGGTGCTGCCCGGGGATTTCCAGCGTTCAAGTGATATTTTTTATATAGCCTATGACCTTCACTGAGAGGTCAGTAGTCCACATGCCAATTTTCAAGCAATGCTGTCTAGCGGTTTGAGTGAACGTAAGACACAAAGATCAGGCGGACACATACACACACAGAGTTACTATTTTATATATATATATATATATATATATATATATATATATATATTAATCTCTTTTACGTTATTTTAATGAGAAAATATCATTCGATTTTCGAACAGCTTTTCGGAACGAATTATGATCAAAAACCGAGGTTCCACTGTATATATTTGGCTTTTAAATAGTGAAATAAATTCCTATTGTAAGCGATTCATTGAACTCAAGTTGCTATTTCCGTATATATAAAGAAAACCTGTGTGTATGCATGTATGTTTGTCGCGGCATCACAGTTGAACGGTTGATCTAAGAGCGAAACTAACAACAGATTTGGAATCAGCAACTTATCGATGTCAGAAGTTCTTGAGTCTTTTTTAAAACTCAAAATTAAAACTACGTAAAAATATCAGGTATTTATCTACCTCCCACAAAGTAAAATGCGACACAAGGTCAGAAAGTGGGATTTAAGTCAGCACCTTAGAGGAAGAGCACCTGTAACCCTAAAAAAATGTCTGGGCAGCCCCGTCGGCATTCCCCGGTAGTGGCGCCTCAGGCGATTAGCAATAAACTAACCCCTTCTCAAATGGTGAGAAGGCAAAGCCTGGGAGGGTGGACCTCCTAGACCTGCACAGGACAAACCCACAGACCGGCGGAATCAAGGCCCGAAGGCCAAGACGATACCGGTCTATAGGGTGCAGTATCCATCGGAACAGATACTACACTTTGATCCCATCCAAAAGGCCAAGAAAGATCTTCGCGACAAATGTTCCGACATTTTTAGCGTGACTTTTTAGCCGATCGAATAGCGTTAAATGATCGTATGTATTTCATGCATTGTTTAATTTGAAGAGAAAACATTTTTTTTAAATTAAAAATGGATAAAATTATTGGATAAATAATCACTAATGTATTTTTTTTACTTTAATATGATTTTTATATGTTATATGTTTATTTATTTTAGACAATCGAACTATTTTAGGTCTATGCGGGAGGTACAAAAAATCCCTACGCCGAACTCATTTAAGTAAGTTAAGAAGACTAAATATTTTCGTTAGATCGGTGGCCTTGTGGGAAAAAAAGCGTTCGCCTTCAGTTCCAATATTTTATGTGAGTGTCGTCTGAATCTCACACAAGACGATTATTTCTTTCTCTTTTTTTTTTTTGCCATAGCGTTCCGGTTATTTCTTAGCCGATATCAATCGTCGAATAAAAAAAGTAAAAAAAACAAAACCTTTGAGCGATTAAATTTAACAATTTGTTCTGTTTTCATTCGGCCATACTCCAGGATATTACCTCCTCCTTTGAGGGTAGTGGAGTTTCTCTTCTGTTGTCATGAGACCATCCTCCCAGGCATTACCATCGTCTTGGGGGGGTAGTGTCTGTTCTCTTGTCATGAGACGATTCTCCCCAGGCATTACTCTCTCCTTTGGGGGCAGTGTAGTGCGTGTTCGTTCGTCGTATACTAGCAAACGTTTTAATACAAATTGATTAAAATATTTAATTGATGAACTTCTAATCTTGGCAACAAAATTAAAGAAAAATTGAGAAATCCTGCAGAGACTGGTACTTCAATTAGTCTTTCTTTTTTTTTTCAATAATTCTAAGTGCAAAACCGACTTCGCAATCTAGTAGGGGATGTCCTCTTTTTTTTCCTACATCCCTTTTCTCTCAGAAGAGAAGTTGCTAGTCTTTCTCTACTCTACTCTTATGTTCATGGTAGGTGTCGTCTAGCTACAACCACTGTAAATAATCTTCTCTTCTCCCTCTGTGTACCTAAAACTAAACGGAACTTCCATGAGCAAAGTTTGTTTCCAAGTACAAAACCGACTTCGAAATATAGTGGGGAATGCCCTCTTCTCTTCCTTGCATCCACTTTCTTACAGAAAAGATATCACTAGTCTTTCTCTGCTCTATCGTTACTTTTATGGTTGGTGCTCGACTGAGCTCCAATCCATTGCCCCCCCCCCCTGTAAAACATTCACAGCAAAAACTCGTCTAGTTACAACCACTGTCAATAATTTCCCTTTCTCCCTCTGTGTATTTGAAACTAAATTGAGTTTCATGAGCAAAGTTTCTTTCCTAGAACTACCCATCTGTGGAACACAATATTGCGGGTCTGCTTCCCAGCTGACTATAACACGATCGTATTCAAGTTCAATGTAAACAAGTTCTTGTATAGCCGTCCTCTTAAATAATCAAATGCTGCCCAGTTTCAACCATCGTTACTAATCGTCACGGTGTTGCCTCACCGTTCACCTGACAAGCTCATTAACTCTTATCCTCGAGTGGCCTTTGGGCTTTGATAAGCGCTTACCCGTTAGTACATAAAAAGAGTCTGCGTAATTGTATTATTATAATTCAAGTACTCTATTATTATACTA
>OY744533.1:13703972-13721472 GCA_963556195.1 Sepiola atlantica
TGACACCCCTTACTTTTAAATCTGAGAATTCTAATGCATACTTAAATGGTGATATAGGATAGATGTATTGATATATGAAAAACAAAAAATGTCGATTGCTATAAAAAATATCGATGTTTCAAATTTTTACTTTGTACGGCTCCAAGTGCAGGCCGTCAGCGAAGGAGACAGGAACTTTTAACAGGTATGAATTATTTTTTGTGGGTGTGTCTATTTACTTTTTTCATATTTGTGTAGATAGTAACTAAATCACGTGCTTCCGCCTTAGGATATTTTTGTGAATTGTTGTTGCCTTCGTAAAAATGATTGATAAATCTTGATTAATTCAAAGTCTTGTTCGAATCGCTTACATATTAGAAGGGAGGGTGAGATTGACAGACATATATATATATATATATATATATATATATATATATATATATATAGAGAGAGAGAGAGAGAGACAGACAGACAGACAGACAGATAGAAAAAAAGGCAGAGACAGGGAAACTATACTTACGCGCGAAGTCAATATAGTGTGGTGGATCGAGATGCGATTCGAACGGACGCCAAAAAGCGAATGGCTTGAATAGCCACCCTCTTACTTTCTCAGGTTTGTTTCGATACCCATTTCCTCTTCACTTCAAAAAACAAGTGAGTTTTCACAGGAACGTGCACATTTTTTATTTTTAAACCAATCATGATACCATTTTCGCAGGCATTACTTCCTATGGAGGCGGATAATGTATTCTATGTTAGTTCGTTATGTTAACATCCCCCCAGGCATTACGTCCTTCTATTTGTGTGTATGTGAAGTATATACTCTGTGGTCATTATACCATTCTCCCAGGCATTATCTTCTCCTTTGTGTGTGCATATGTATAAATATGTATATATATATTATATATATATGTGTGTGTGTGTGTGTGTGTGTGTGTGTGTGTGTGTGTGTGTGTGTGTGTGTACAGGATAATCTCCTAAACTAATATGCTGATCATTATGAATTTTGGAATATATATTTTCGGCAACATGGTGAGTAACATGGGATCATTATGTTTTGTTGTTGTTGTAAACTTTACCATTTAGGAGGTACGCAGACCCAAACTCGCACCTGCTCCAACAAAACATTTTTAAAAATAACTTAGGTACAAAGAAATTCAATCGAGAAAAGAATTGCCATACATCAAATTTTGAGTTATATTAAGCAATACATTTTTAAAAGGATCGATGCGCGTGCGTGAACGTCAATAATATGTATGTGCTTGGTAAAATCCGAAACTATCGAACTTATCATTATGAATTATGGAATATGTATTCTAGACAACAGTGAGTAACGTGGGTGCATTTTTTTTTTGTATATTTGATCATTTAGGGGCTGCCCCCGAAACCGTACCAAAGAAAGAAAAAACATTAACATTTTAAATAGATGCTATATTCATTGCTTATACCCGTCCCGAGACGGGTATTCTACTAGTGAAATATTAGAAGGAAGAAAAACTGGTTCTAAATATTTATTCTGGAAATTAAATTTTACGAAAACAAAACAACATTTGAAAGAGAAATACGCATTAATATTGGTTGTGTGAATAATTGTTATATTCCTCAAACTTTACACCGACAGGCAATCTGTGACCACGATTGTCTTCAGAAAGGTCGCCACGAAAGTCGTTAAATGAGAAAATACCAACTTGATCGAGTTTCAACGATGATTTTTAGAGAAAGCAGTGAAATTCAGCCCTTGTAAAAGATGAAACGTGGAAATAATGTCATTGTCGCCAACCAATTGGCCATATTAAGTATTGCCTCCTTAATGTGCAGCATAATCACGTTGACTCACCGAAGTTGAGCGACGCTGAGCCTGGTCGGTACTAAAATGGGTGACCATTTGGGAATACCAGGTGCTGTATGTGGGACAGGCTTTCGGCCTCTGTTTATCTCGCCATTGTTTCCGGTCGTCATGGACTTCTCCTTGACACTGGACTCTAACAATATCTATTTAGGAGAAGTTGAGTTAGTGATTGCGCAACCCTTGCATCCGTACAGAAGTATTGCCTCCTTATTGTAAAGCATAATCAGGTTGACTCACCGGCTCCCGTTAGATTACCGAACGTAAGCAACGTTGAGCCTGGTAGGTGCTAAATGGGTGACCATTTGGGAAAACCAGGTGTTGTATGTAAGAGGACTCTTTGCTTATCCCGGCATTGTTTCCGGTCGTCCTGGACTTCCCCTTGCCACTGGACTCTAACACTATCTATTCAGAAGTGCGGGTGTGATTGTGCAACCCTTGCATCCTTACAGAGGTATCCATTGTCTATCGAAACTGAACGGGGGCCTAAGTTAATGTAGAACATTACCTTAATACAGAACGAGGAAAAAATAATCGATAAATGGGTCGACCGGAGTCAAAGGCGACCCAAAGGCTCCCCTTTCCGTTGGATGTAAGGGAGGGCGTCACTCATTTCTCTAGATTGCTCTATTTAACATTTGATTCTCACTTTATAATACTGAGCGTTTCAGCATCAAGTAGTTATTTTTCGATTTTGAGTATTACTCGACCGAGGATTGAACCCTGGTCTCCCGGACCATTAGCAAACACCCTAACTATAATGCCAAGTAGGCCGTATAAAGAATAAGTAAAACATACTTATTTTTAATTTATTCATTAATTTTATTTATTTATTACTAACTGGGGTTTTCACACGAGTGTTTACCAGTGATCGCTCACTGGTAAAATAAAAAACATGTGTTCCCTGGAGACTGAGTGGCAACAAGTCTCCAGATTTCCAGTAGTCTCCATTTCTTTCGATCTACGTTGCAAATCACTTTGCATATTCACAACAGCCGTTTACCATTGAATTCTCGCTCATAACGGCCTTTGGTTTTCTTCAGAAAATAACCTCCTCGAAATTACAGTACTACCCGTGCCCATTCTAGTGGAGGTCGGAATAGTTGGTTCTCTCTATATATATCCTCCATCTTCCACCCTTTAAGACGTTTCACGGCGATTTTAGTGCCGCCATGTTTTTTTTTTATTATTTGATTTTATTTTTTGTGTGGGGCGGGAAAGAAACGTCAGATTATGATTTTTTTGGTAATTAAGCATCATAGTAAACAACGAAAAAAAAAACGGTGAAAAAAAAAATTCAACAAATAACTTTTACCAAAGGCAATAACAGTTAATTTTCTATTCACCTGTATATTTTTTTGTGTGTTTTAAAGTGTTTGAAAGCGTTTTTCTATTTCGTTGAAATCGGATATCGTTAGAGTCATAATCCAAAATTGACTACCGCCGACTTTCCAGAAATCACCAAAGTTTGATTACTTTTTGTTCGTCATTTTCTCCTTCCAATTAGGCAAAAAAGTAAATTTTATTGCGTTTGGAACAATTATTTGTTCTATATTTGTTAGTTTTTTTTTCACCACAAAAGACAAAAAAAAAATCAAACTTCGGTGATTTCTGGAAAGCAGGCGGCAACCATTTGGGGGATCATGACTAACGATATTCGATTTGAACGAAATCTTATGTTGAAATAAAAAAAAATTAAAAACGCTGGTAGCAGTTATTCGTTGATAATTTGTTTTTCCACTCTATTATTCGTTGTTAATTGCAATGCAACATTGCCAACATCTTTTTTTTTTAACATGCCTACCTAGTATGTAGTTTCATTTCCTTTGGATTTGTATAATATTTTTTGTATATTTCTTGTATTTATGTGACGTTATTCTACCCCATTCAGATGTTTTGAGTTGGTATCATCTGGTTACGTTGGTTGGCTTCCGCACTAAAAGATTTTTTTTTACTATCTCAGGTGCTTTCATCATTACCCTGCTTTGTACGGTGTCAATCCTTTCTTTGATTCTAATTTCTCTTAGTCTTTTGTTTTTCAGTTTTCCTTTCGGAACTGATCCTGGTGCTTCTACAATTATTGCCGTTACAGTAGTTTTCTTCATGTTCCATATTCCTATCAACTCTGGCAAACTCCATGTATGTGCTTCGTTTTTCAGTCTCTGTAATCTACACCATGTGAACTGCTGGGACGGCGAAATCTACTATTTGGCAGTTTTTTTTTGTGTAAGAAAGAAGTGCTAATAAACTGAAAATCAAATGTACTTAGTTCACTATTCAGAGATGAAAGAATGCTTTCCCAACTGAGTTCAAACGCGACGCCGAATTATTCTTTCCGTTCTTTTCACGAACAACAGTCCAGCACACATGTTAACGACCAAACGTCTAGTCAAAAATTCAATTCTCTTTTTCTTTTCTCCTCTCTGTCTGCCTGCCTGTCTGTCTGTCTGTCTGTCTCTGCACTCGACGTAGTGACAATGTCAACATTTCTCCACACTGTTCTCGGAGCAAAGTGTCTACGCTTTTTATCACGACGAGAATCAGCCGATGCAAACCAAGCCTCATTTGCATACGTGAACTCTCGTCGCGTGACAAAAGTTTCATATTTCCGTTTTGTATCTGCAACACTCTGGGTTCAATCCCTGATGGACAATACACGGTGCAACCCTCATCTGTTTTCCCTGTGGACCTACATGTTGACTACTATCATGTCCAGTCTTCTTGCTTGGATTATTCTGTTCGTTTTGTATTCCATATACTAGAGGATTATTATGTCGTTCATTGTCCAATTCTGTCTTCAATTTGTTTCTGTATCATTTGTCTGCATATTCAAAGTGCAACCGTCTTCACAGTTCTCAATTCACTATTATTTAAACCCAGTCATGTGTGTTCTAAATTTTCATTTTGGGCTACTTTTCTGCATTCACTTATGATGTGGTTTACCGTTCCGTCTCTTTGTCCACAGGGTCTACATTTGCTGTTTTCCTGTGTCTTGGCTATTTTGGCCTTCATGTAGTTCGTTTTGATCATATTGTTCTCTCAGCAGCGATTCCGTTTCTCTGTTCAAGTTTCCTCTGCGTAGCCATACCCATGCTTTTCTGTGCGTTATTTCTTTGGTCAGTCTTATAAATCACCCACGCAACTGCTTCTCTTACCACTCCGCCTTTCTTGTCTTTTTATTTACCTTTTCGCTGATCTTGTAAACATGGTCAATACTGCATGTTTCGTGGGTTGGATGGTTGCAATACATGCGGGCGAGAGAAACATTTAACACCTAGAAGAGAGATCACCCCCATAAATGGGAAATATATCTGCCTTGGGGTTTGACCACCCAGAATGTTATTTCTCTGCTTTAAAAATACATTGCGTCTCTAAACGGGGTTCGTGCTGATAAATGAAACCATTTAAAATACTTTAAAAAAAACTAGTGTCTATTCAGATATGGGACTCCCATAGGCGGTAGTTTTTTTATGTTCATAGATAAACTGATTCACGATTTCCAAGTGGGTGGGTGGCTGGGTGGTCTACCACAAATAACACCGATATCTATATATATTTCAGTAAAAAGCAGAGGAGGTCAGTTGGTTTTCTGTACGCTTCACAGATATATCGGCCTTTGAGCCCTAAGCTGAAGGACTGTGTTTTATTGGACTTGTATTTTCATTTGGTCGGGCTAAGAGTTTTGATTTGTAGGCTTGTTGTTCAGTAGATAAAAAGAAGTATCATTGTAACCTAAAAAAATTGTAATGATATTTGGGGGGAGAATACTTCTGTTGCAGCACTGACTAAAATCATACAATTGACACTACGACTGGTGTCGGAATCCAGACGAATACAACAAGTGGACGATCGCAACCTGTGCAGTGAACGCACGCAGACGCACGTTCACAATCTTAGTGGTTCTTTTGGCGGCGATAATGAGCCTCTCTGTATTTTATGTTATATATTTTAAGACCTTTTATGTATCGTCCATGCAGTCTTATTCCCCTTCTTTCTTTTGTACATAGAGGTGATTAGAATGGTCCTTTGCATATAGTGTGTTGTGCATGGTCAATAGTTCTTTTTCCCCAGCTTATGAATGATCCAGAGCATCTTACTATAGATACTAATCAAGTATTTATTCTTTTTATTTTGGGTTGCTGCTATTATATCATTTAGCTTCAAGGGGCTTTCTTGTTCTTTTAATGTATTGATTTACAATAATCTCTTTCCTCATTTGATTTGATGGTGTTAGGGTTAGGGTTGGGGTTAGGATTATGGTTAGGGTCAGGATTAGGGTCAGGATTAGGATCAGGGTTAGGATTAGGATTAGAGTTAGGGTTAAGGTTAGGATTAGGGTCAGGGTTAGGGTTAGGGCTAGGTTAGGGTTAGGATTAGGGTTAGGGTCAGGATTAGGGTTAGGGTCAGGGTCAGGGTTAAGATTAAGGTTAGGTTTAGGGTCAGAATTAGGGTTAGGGTCAGGATTAGGGTCATGGTCATGGTTAGGGCTAGGGTTAGGATTAGGGTTAGGGTTAGGGTTAGGATTAGGGTTAGAGTTAGGGTTAGGGTTAGGATTAGGGCTGGGGTCAGGATTAAGGTCAGGGTTAGGGTTAGGGTTAAGGTTAGGATTAGGGTTAGGGTCAAGATTAGGGTCAGGGTTAGGGTTAGGGTCAGGATTAGGGTTTAGGGTTAGGGTTAGGATTAGGATTAGGGTTAGGATTAGGGTTACTCGAGTTGATCGAACAAGCAGGATAGTAAATAAGAATGATGACGTTGATGGTAAAGAGATGTAGGTAGACGTCGCGTTTGTAATGCGACTGTGATTGTTTTGATGATTACAAGGTTAAGACGAGAATGTAAAGTATAAACATTTTATTGTTTGTATCTTGAGGTACGCCGATTTGGGGAATGTGTTAAAAACAATTATGAGAATTACGTCACTGATCGAGAAAAAATCGAAAACAAAAACGACAGAGATCGAAGTGAGCGAATGTTCCACCTTTTGCTCCCTCCAGTTGGGGATGGGGAGCTGAATTAATTAAGATTAATTTATTAATAGGTAATGTAAAATAGACAAGCAAGTGATTTTTGAGACTGCGTTTTGAAATGCGATATTTATTAAAAATTATTCAAATGTTTTTGTTGTAGTTTTTTAAAAAACTTTTTTCTTATTAATTTCGAATCATAAAACATTCTTCTTCAGAGAAAAAGAGTCTGAATAAATTTAAAGGCAATACTTTAGTATTCTGTGATGCTAGCTTATCTTCTCCATGTTATCGGAGTTATGTTCAGACTTCGTCGCAGGGTGATGAAATGGCAACGTTCTTTTTTTTTATTTCGAACTTAAACGCGCGTGGCTGCTTATGTGGGTAATAAAAATGAAAGTTCTTGAAGCATCTTTAGACATTTAATTCATGTAAAATCGACAAACAAATGTCTTTGGATACCACGTTTTGAGATGCAATATATATTAAACATCATTTAAATGTTGTTTTCTTTTTACTTTTTTCTTATTAATTTCAACTAATTTACTATATTATATATATATATATATATATATATATATATATATATATATATATATATATATATATATATATAAGGAAACTAAAAGCGCTTTGATATAGGAGAGAGATCAATTATTTTTACATTTCTATACATAAAAAATTATATTTATATAAAAAAATAGACAATATTTTTTTTAATTAATTACATTAAAGAAAAATCCTCAGAAAGCAATTAGAAGAAAATAAAAAAACAAGAAGCCACTTATATATAGATTAAAAAGACGCCCATGAGAGTACATTAAAAATAAATTATCAAGCGATCAGGCGTCAATTATTATCGGAGAATGTAATTATAAGATCGCTTAAGTCTTAGCTCAAAATATTGTTGCCATTTCAATGTGAATGCCATCAGATAAGAGAGTCACATTTAGAAAATCCATGGAATTTTAAACTCCGGGGTAAATATTGTTTAAATCACTTCAAAATCAGTTGCGAATCAGCTGTGGATAATTATTTCAAAAGCCACCAATATATATATATATATATATATATATATATATATATATATAAGATAGGTTGCACATCTTTAAAAAAACGTTTTATGGATGTTATTTATCGAATTTAGAAAAAAACAAGAAACGTTATCTTTTTTGTTTTGTTTTATATACTTATTAAATGAATGAAATCATTTTTTTATGAATATATGTGGGAGTCTTTCGCTGTAAAGCAGCATTTTCGAAGAGTATTTACTTTCTTTTTTTCCTACTCTTGCTGGTGTTAAAGTTGCAAGAAACTTCTCATCGTGACACAGAAAGAAGATTCAACGTCCGATTTTGTTGACGTCCTTGAAAGAAGTGAAATCTGATGTGTGTGTAAGCGTGGTGTGCCGCTGATTTGAATATAAGATAGGTTGCACATCTTTAAGAAAACGTTTTGTGAAGGTTATGTACAGAATTTAGAAAAAACAAGAAAAGTTATTTTGTTGTATATTCATTAAATCAATAAAATTGTCGGTTTTTCTAAATTATATATATATATATATATATATATATATATATATATATATATATATATATATGTACGTATCACTATTCGCTGCTTGTTGTAAATACCCACCGACTTACAATTTACAAAGTTAAATTCCTCCTTAATTCCAAGCTAATTTGTGGTGGCCAACGGGAAAGGCTCTTGACTGCGAATCAGTGGCGATATGTGATATATATATATATATATATATATATATATATATATATATATATATATATATATATCGTACATGTATTGTATTAGTTTCTGTAAATGTAAATCCGTAGAAACTCAAGTGTTTATAAAAAGTGCTCAATACCAAGTAGAGCTGTTTATAAGTATACATTTTGATTTATACATGTATGCACATATGTAACCAATAATGTTTGTATAAATAAAAATTTATACTTATATATATATATATATATATATATATATATATATATGTTAATCATGCCGACACCCGAGCCAACTGCTCTGTCAGTAGAGTTAGCAATTCGAATGTCTCCACTGCAACCAGTTGGATATCTCAGTTAGTTTAAACTTAATCCAGCGTCTTACTATACCAGGTATTTCTACGCCCTTTCTAACATGCTACCCTACAAAGTCTGGTTTTAGTAACAAGCAGAGGCAAGATAACCATCGTTCGTTGTTCTCTAATCAGTCTTAACTTACCTGGGTTGTTTTTTGTTAATGGTGTCTCCTAAGTTAGAGTATTGCTACCATATCCGGGCAACTGCCATTCAGATCACTCTTTCCTGCTTTAACAGAGTACGAAATTGACATCGCAATCTAGTGGGGGGTCTCTATTATTCCATGCAGTCCTCTCTCACAGAAGGAACGTTGCTAGCATTGTTATGTCCATGGAAAATGCTCGACTGAGCCCCAATCTCTGGGTCTTCCGTGTAAAATATTCACAGCAAGAACTCATCCCTCTACCACAACTGCAAGAATTTTCCCTTCTTCCTCCTTGTAGCTGGCATCAAACGGGATTTTAAAGCTTCGTTCCAAGAACTTCTCATCTGTTAAACACATTACCATGGGACTGCTTCCCTGCAGACTACTACATGGTCGTCTTCAAATCCATCGTCAATAAATACTCGTCATAAACCGGCCTCATAGGTAATCAAATTTTGTCCATTCCATTCATAATTTTCAATCCTTTCATAATATTCTTCATCATTCGACTGCCAATCCACCAATCTCATTAACCAGTATCCTCGAGTGCCTTTTGGCCTTGATAATTGATGACTTATTAGCAGTGGAGTGTAGAGTTATAGAGGGGCGACGAGGCGGTTGTCCCGTGCATTTAAATTGGGGGGGGGGGGCATCCAATAATATTCAGAGCGTCTCAACAAAAGAAAGGCGTCATTCTCTGTCCGTGTTTCTGTTTCCTTAAACAGCCAACCAGAGGTGGCCATGATGATGCCTATCATATCTCAGGAGATGCCGGTGGCTAAGTGGCTAACGACACAGACTGACAACCTGGGTGTGCCAAGTTCGAATCCAGTTCGTTCCACAGAAACACTTTCACTTAGGATGTTGGCAACCTTCACGTGGTGCCTCCTCTAAGTACCCGATGTATTTCTAGAAAGAATTCTAACTAGAAAGATATCGTCGGGGAAACAAATGCCAACAAGAGAATCATATGATTCATACGAAATGAATGAATGAGCAACACTCAAAATAAACTAAAGAAGGTCGGAGGTTACATCGGCCGAAACGTTGTGAGAATAATGCCAACAGCAGAATCATCTGATTCATTCGAAATGAATGAAATGAATGAACGAATGAATCATATCAAGGTTTAAAGTCGCCTTGGACAAGCATTAAGATGGTAAAGAGATGCAATATCTTCTAGCTGTCTTTTTACATGGCTTTTGTTGCTCCTTGGAACAGTCTGCTGCCAGAGGAGGTTTTGATGATGCTTAACATATCCAAGTTCAAAATGGCCTCCGACAAAGATGCAAATATCTTCTGTCTTTTTACGTGTCTTGTTGCACTTTGCTATTTTTTTGCCAATAGAATTGATTGATTTATTGATATTCACGCTATCTCCCTTACTCATAATATTTCTCAGTACTAGGACTTATACTTGGTTATTTGAGGCATAGAATCAAAGAGTTGGCCATGGCCATTACGAAACGACTGCATGCCACTGCTTATTAGTAAAAAAAAATGTTTTTCAAGTGGCGTGCAGAGGGGTGGGGACATCCAAATTGGGGAGATGGAGTGAGGGGATTTCAATCATATTTAAGCAGTTACCTTTTCTCATAATATTTCCCAGTACTAGGACTTTAGTCTTTTGGAGCATACAATCGAGGAGTTGGCCCCGGCATTATCAGGGCACCAACAGATATCTGCACGTCACTGCTTATTAGTGTGTATATATATATATATATATATATATATATATATATATATATATATAAGAAAACATTTTTCAAGTGATAGTTTCATGGACTCGGTAAAAAATCACGGATACATTGTTGGCACCTTTGTAGAGCGACAGATGAATAGATATTCATCCCTGAGCGATGTATTTTTTCCAACTGGTTGGAGTGGAGACTTTCGAATTGTTAGGTCCACTGACGGGGCAGTTGGCTCGAATGTCGGCATGATTAACGGGCGACCCCAGCATGCAGCAAATATCACGCGCATGTGGACGCCGCAACCGCGTAACGGTGACAACAGCTGGTTTGTTTGCCATTCATTTCGACTTTTCGGGACAGGACATGCCTTTACAAAAGTGTAATAATTGTTAAGAAAGAAATATTACGAGATGTTTTATAGACGAGACGTATCCGTGACCCGTTGGGTCATAACCATTGCCGCTATTTATGCGACTTTGATTTCATTCGAAAATTCATAAACTCTGATATATCGTTTAAGACATTCTTCTTGCATAATTAAAACTAAGTCCCTTTATCATCACTATTATTATTATCAACTCACTAGGAGTTCTTACACAGGTCATCATCAGTGATTGCTCACTAACAACAACTCAGAGGTGTTCCCGGGAGTCTGAGTGACAAGTTTCCCAAGATATTAAACACTATCCACCTCTTTCGATAATCATTGCAAATTAATTTGCATTATCGCAACAGCTGTTTGCCATTGATTTTTCGCTAGTAACAATAAGTGGTCTTCTCTGGAATTTGAGTGGTAATAAGCCTCCCTAAGATTCCAGTACATTCCGCACCCTTCCAGTGGAGGTCTGTTTGGTGCTGTCTTTCCTCGGTCTTTTTTTTGTCGTTGTTGTTGTCATTATTATTATTATTATTATTATTATTATTATTATTATTATTATTATTATTATTATTATGTGTACTCATTAGGAGTTACCACACAAGTCATCGTCAATGATTGCTCGTCAAACAACAACCGATTGTGTAGCCTGGAGTCTGAGTGACAACAAGCCTCCCCAGATTTCCAATACTCTCCACCTATTTTTAATAACCACCGCAAATGACCTTGCGGTATCGCAACCATTGATTTCTCGCTGGCAACGACCATTGGTCTCCTCGGGGATTTGGGTGGCAATAAGCCTCCCCAACGTCCCAGCACTTTCTGCATTCTTCCATCATCATCATCATCATTATTATTATTATTATTATTATTATTATTATTATTATTATTATTATTATTATTATTATTATTATTATCATTATTATTATTATTATCATTATTTTTATTATTATTATTATCATTATTATTATTATTATTATTATTATTATTATTATTATTATTTAATTGCTAAGAGTTTTCACACAAGTCATTATCAGTGATTGTTCACAGATGTCACAGAAGTCTCTGTCTCTTTAAATAACCGTTGCAAATCATGTTGCGTTATCGGAATAGCCGTTTACCATTGATTTCTCGTTGGTGCGAACGTTGATCTTTTCTGGAATTAGAGTGGCGATAGGCCTCCCCAAGATTCCAGTTCACTCCACACCATTTCAGTGGAGGTCTGGTTAGTGATTTCTCTCCTCAGTCTTTCAATCCTCCTTGACCTTTCATACCCATTTTGTGTGGTACGTCGATGGTGGTGCCACCACATGTGTGTGGGTGTGTATGTAGCGGGGGGTCATTTTATAGATTTCTGGTTGTTTATTATAATAATAATAATTATTATTATTGTAAGAAAATATTATTATTATTATTATTATTATTATTATTATTATTATTGTTATTATATAGAAATATTATTTATTATTATTATTATCATCATTATTGTGTAGAAATATTATTTATTTTTATCATTATTATTATTATATGGACATATTATTTTAATAATTATTATTATATAGAATTATTATTAGTAGTAGTAGTAATATTTAATATTATATATAAATATTATTATTATTATTATTATTATTATATGGAAATAGTATTATCATTATTATCATTATTATCATCATTATCGTTATTATTATATAGACATATTATTTTTATTATCATCATCATTATAATATAAAAATATTATTATTTATTATTATTATTATTATTATTATTATTACTATATAGCAATATTATATTAATAATTATTATTATATAGAATTATTATTATTATTATCATTATTATATAAAAATATTATTTATTATTATTATTATTATTATTATTACTATATAGAAATATTATATTAATAATTATTATTATATAGAATTATTATTATTATTATTATTATTAATAATATATAGAAATATTATTTAATATTATATATAAATATTATTTTATTATTATTATCATATAAAATAGTATTTGTTATTATTATCTTTATTATTATTATATATAAATATTATTTTATTATTATTATTATATATAAATATTATTTTCATTATTATTATATATATATATATATATATATATATATATATATATATTTATATATATATATATATATATATATGGCTGATACTAAATTAGGTCTTAAATGAGAATTCATTCACAAATTCAATCGATAGAAGCCTGTGTTTTTAATTAATTATTTATTTATCTCTATATCTATATATATGTGTGTATTATTATTTTTTATTTATTTCTTTAATGTATTATTTACTTTTTGTATATTTATCTGTATACATTTTACTAGCAAATATATGCCCACTTCGGTCGCATATTTTTGCTAGGCTGCCGCGTCAGAAATGAACGCTCACGCGTAAACCGATGGAACCCCAGTCATATTTCTTGGGTGATTAGACATTGATTTTCTTTGTTCATGACCAAGAATATTTTTAGTTGAAAATGACGAAAAAAAAAATTCGACCCTACCTCGATTTTTGTTTTACTATAAATAGAAATATTTTTAGTTTAAAAAGAAAGAAAAAAACATTTTTGGACCCCCCCTTTCAATTTTTTTTATTTTACCCTCTCCCATACATAGAAATATTTTTAGTTAAGAAAAGAAAAATAAATGTTTTGACCGCCCCCCCCCAATTTTTCCCCCCATACATATAAATATTTTTAATTAAAAAGAAAAAAAGAAAAAGTAAACCCTAACTCTAAACTCTAATTCTAACCCCCACTTTAACCCTGCCCATAACCTTAACGACGGGGTCAAAGTTAGCGCGGGTCCTAAAGTGAAAAAGCACCAAAAAATCAAATACAGTGAACACGATTAGTTATGTAAATGCTCTCGGAAAGAAAGTTTACCTAAATTAAATTCATTAGAATGTGTGTGTGTGGGGGGGGGTGTTTAATGACCTTTTTTTAATTAAACAATTTGATTCTAAAATCAGTTGTATAGTTTTCCAGTACAATGTGTTAGTTTATTTGTTGACAGAAAAGAAAAAAAATCACATCTTTTATTTTAATAAATAAAACATGGAATAATAAAAAAAAGTTTGTTAATAAAATCTTAACAGCGTATAAGGTGAAATTTAAATCATAAATTCAGTTGAGGTCGAAAAAAATGATAATATTGGATGTTTTTCAAATCGGAAGAAAAGGTGTACCTATAATGAAAGTATTAAAAAATCAAATACAGTAAACACGAATAGTTTTTTAATTCTCGAAAAGAAAAAATTTACCTAAACTAAATTCGTTATAATGTGTGTGTGCGTGTTTTTAAATAGTAATTTTTAAATCAATTATTATTTTAATTAAACAATTTGATTCAGTGAATTTGTGTTTAAAACATAATGGCTAATAAGATTAAGAAAATAAACAAACTCAGAACGTTTTAATAAAAAAAAAATCAGAGTAAAAGTAGCACGGTAAATGCCAGCGTTTTGTTTACGTTTTAAATAACGCGCCGTCTTGCGTCCATACTGAATAATCGGAGGGAGGTAACAAATTCAATGGATTAACGCTGGCTGTTCAATTAGTTTCGTCATAGATATATTAACTACGTAACTCATTTCATGTATGTATATATATAAATAATAAAAGAAATAATTATAATTTATAAGTAAGATTATTAGCGAGCAAAATAGCGTAAATACATGTGGAAATCTGAAGAAAACAATCATGAGTGTATATTTGCAAATACTAATTTATTAGAAGTTTAAAAGCAATTAATTATGTAAATTGAGAAATGCGCATAGTGTTTACAGCGATTTTGTAGTAGTATATAAAGAAGCTGGCGGAGTAATTAAATAGTAATATTACTCTGATGGAGTTTCGGCTTCAGACAGACAGACAGAAAGACAGACAGACAGATACATAATCTCCATTATTAATAGATTTAGATGTGGGGTAATATTTTATATGTATTTAGATTGGGGGCAAATTGTTTAATTAATTAATAATGCCAGAGTATGAGGTGAATTTTTTTGGTTGGATAGTAGGAGTAGATAAATTATGTTTTTTGGTTGTTAGGGGTTGTTATCCCTCCTTTGACTGAGGGTATGTTGAGATAAATGTTTGTGATTCTTAGGTCCCCAATGTTTCTGATAGAGGCAAGGATAGAGACGCGGATGTCGCGTTAGGTAGTGTTGCATAGGGTTGTGTGTTTGTGAAAAGAGGATATATTGACATTCATATGTTCTTTGATGCGTATATTTAATGGTTTTGTAGTGCTTCCTATATAGAATTTGTTGCATTTAGTACACTGTAATACACAGTGTTGGGGATAGGGCAATTCGCCAGAAACCTTGACATCCAACTAACGCACACCGGCACCTCCTTACGCCAGCATCTATCTAGAAGACATACTAATCACACACCCGAACCATGCTCCCTGTCCAATCTTAGGTGCTGTTTCTTGCACCACTTATACTTGATGGTGAACCTGCGTAGACGAAGACTGACAGATCTTAGCAGTAACCTATCATAATCTGGTAGAAAAGCTTCTGAACAGCTTATTGACCCTGTATATTTTATTTCTTCTGCGGCTGATTTAACGAACTTGAATTTAGAAATAAAAAAACCTGCTCATTCTACTATGCATTTCATAACTATATAGACGATATTATTATAGCTAGTCCTCACCGGAGGAACATTTAAGATATCTCCGCATTCTTTTTGGGCGTATTGGTGCCACAAGTCTAATTTTCTTGGGACATGTAATGAGCTCGGAAGGTATTGGACGTGTTCAGCGTTATCGTTTGGATAGTAGGAGTAGATAAATTATGTTTTTTTTTGTTGTTAGGGGCTGTTATTCCTCCTGTGACTGAGGGTGTGTTGAGATAAATGTTTGTATGGGGGGACTACTTGATTATTGGGTGTGTGGTGATGGTGGTAGTAGTGAATGGCCCCGATATAGAAGTTAAAAATAATAACTTGTAAATAAATGGATGAACTATCAAGAGAAACGTTTAACAGATTTATTAAAACTGAACACAGAATGAATTAATGAGTTAATTGGCCGCTGGACGCGATTGATAGCTTTACAGTCTGAACGCCGTACTTTGTTTATCTTTCTCTCCGGGCATACGGCCCTTTTCAAGGGCGATAACTCTTCATTCCCGAAATGGTTCAAGGGAGGTAATTCTGTTTTCCTTAGGTGTCCTTACATCTCCCCGTTTTAGTCTTTAACTGTATCACCCCTTTCCAATAAAAGACAAAGCTCTGGTCGATCTACATCCTCCAACTTCACTATGTCAATTGCGACATTTTCTTGAACTATTGAATTATTACAGACGTTTCATTTCACATTGTGCTGACATAGTTACTCCTCTGATGGATCTATTGAATAATAATAAAAAAACAGTAGGATGAATCCATTTCACTTGATAAATGCCAGTTCAAAGCGTTTCGAGAAGCGAAGAAAAAACTTGAAGCAACATCATCAACAACAGATTCAAGTTTTATCATATTTTTTCCCAGAGATTGACTCCGACAGAAAGTCGTTACAATTCTTTCGGGCGTGAACTCTTGGCTATTTACTTAGCTATTAAACATTTTCGCCACGCGTTGGAATGTCAGCAATTTGTCATTTATACTGACCATCGTCCACTTACGTTTGCGCTACGTGCTAAGCCGGACAAGTATTCTCCTCACGAATCAAGGCATTTAGACTTCATATCCTAGTTCTCCAGCCACATACGGCATATATCCGGTTCACAGAACACTGCTACAAACGTATTATCTCATCTACCCATCAGCGCTATCTCTTCACCGGAAGATATTGACCTCCGTTAAATGGCTCTGGATCTGAACATTTATATTTCCTAAAGTAATTAACTAAAGTAATTAACTAAAGTAATTAACTACCACTTCTACAATTTTGCACCTGCATGTGTAAGATTTTCTTTTTGAATGAACCCTGTTCCATTTTGAAAACATTTGTAATTCTTTCACTTTTCAGCAAATGAACATTCGCATTTTGCAATAACAGAACATTTTTTTACATTTGAACAAATGAACATTTTTTTCTTTTCACTTCCGATTATTACATGTTTGCTTCTTTTTCAGCAAAAGAGACATTTTGCCGTTGGCAACATAACAAATACATTCTTGTTCAAATTAATCCATCTATTTTTGCATTTCACATTCTTTCCATGCGCTGCGACAATCAATTAAGTGTTTCTTGTTTTATCGGCTAAAAGCCTACACAGGAATTATGTAGCAGTTACATCGGTGTACTATTTTCTGTCGATCTACGTGAGTTGTGATTCGGCTTGGCGGTTGTGTAATCATCGCCTCTTCACCAGATGCCGATGAATCATTTTCGCGCTAAGCCAAGTCACATAATCGACGGAACACTTCAGTTCGAACCTG
>OY744533.1:13726472-13831472 GCA_963556195.1 Sepiola atlantica
TAGATAATATATATATATATATATATATATATATATATATATATATATATATATATATATATATATATATATAATGTTTTTTTTATATTTGACAATTATCTAAAAATAATGCAGAATTCAATTTTATTAAATTAATCCGTATTAAATTTTAAAAAAAAGCAATTTACACACAACCAGATATGTGATAAGATAGTACTAATGAAGTCTCGAAGCACGAAAACATCGAAAATGTCGGTATAGTATGATTAAACATCATTTGTTTTAGATGTTTTTGCGGAAATGAGTTTTTAGGATTTTCTAAACAGAATGTGACCAGGGAAGAGAAAGTTAACCAATTACACACTACAAAATAGAACAGAATTCGACTAGAATTATTTTGGTATCAACATCCAGTATTAACTGGACGAACAATGGGACATTTGACATCTGGGGAAAAGTGATAAAAAATAAGCAATTATGAAATTGATGAAGTTAAAGTGTTTTATTCGCTAACTTTTGCATTACCAGATGGAAGTACACACGCACGTGTGTGTATATATATATATATATATATATATATATATATATATATATATATATATATATATAAATTTAATGAAATTAAATACTGTCTTGTTTTTAAATTCCCGAAACAGTTTTTCATGGTAAACAACTGATGATCCCTTAAAATAGTGTTAGAAACTAACTAATATAATAACTGTAAAAAATAAATTGACTTACATGAGTGATTTTCCACTGGAAGACTTGAGACTATAAGTTTTTTTTTAGTTTTTTTTTTTTATATAGTTTTAATGGTTGAGAAACTTCCGAGACTATATATATATATATATATATATATATATATATATATATATATATATATGATCGTAAAACATATATTTTCACGATCATATTTATATATATATATATATATATATATATATATATATATATATATATATATATATATATGTATGATCTTGAAAATATATGTTTTTTCAATACTTTATGTTTACCAACCTCTTATAATTTAAGCTCGAAACGACAAAGCATATAGATCCAATATTGACATAATAATGTGTGTTGGTTCATTTTAAGCGAAACGATTCGTAAAATAACTTGCACTAAGATGTATCTGTTTTGAAAATGTTTTGTAAGAAAAATTTAAAAAAATTTTGGCGTTGTGAATATAAATGAACTTTGCTTACCTATACATATATATATAGGTAAGCAAATTTCATTTATATTCAAAACGCCAAAATTATATATATATATATATATATATATATATATATATATATATATATATATATATATAGTCTCGGAAGTTTCTCAACCATTAAAACTATATAAAAAAATAAAAAAATATATATATAAAAAAAAAATATATATATAAAAAAAACTTATAGTCTCAAGTCTTCCAGTGGAAAATCACTCATGTAAGTCAATTTATTTTTTACAGTTATTATATTAGTTAGTTTCTAACACTATTTTAAGGGATCATCAGTTGTTTACCATGAAAAACTGTTTCGGGAATTTAAAAACAAGACAGTATTTAATTTCATGGCTTACCAGCAGAGTTGATCAGACCCCACTTCCCTTAAAAGACAAAAACATAAACGTTCCTTATACTAAATCTACGTTTTGTTCCATATAAATGTTTTGCTAACTTATATTAGTTATTTAAGACACAAAAAAAAAAAAAAAAATCCTTTACCTGTGCTGTTCGTCTGTCTAATAAAATTTATCCGTTACTTACAAAAATGTTGCTGCATTTTAAAGTGTTTGGACGAATCCATGACACTATTATTTAAGTGATTAATGTATTATTTTTAGTTTTATATTATAAATATAAAAAACATCAACACATCAAAAAATAAAAAATAAATAAATAAATATATATATATATATATATATATATATATATATATAAATATATATATATATATATACATACATACATATATATACCTTTAGTTCCTCCTTTTCTCCCTCGTCCTACTTTGTTGTTCATCTTATATATATATATGATGGGCTCTCCCGTCGATTTCGACGTATGAGTGCCCCACCAGCGGCTGCCCGCGCGTGAATTTGTAATTGCAAGGGTTGTGCAATCACCAACAACCGCTCTCCTGAGTCGGCATTGCTTGATTCCAATGGCAAGTAGTAATACAGGACGACTGGAAACAATGCCGAGATAAGCAGAGAGCACATACAGCACCTGGTATTCCCAAATGGTCACCCATTTTAGTACTGGCCAGGCTCGACGCCGCTTAACTTCGGTGACCTAACGTCAACGTGATTGTGCTATATATATATATATATATATATATATATATATATATATATATATAGAGAGAGAGAGAGAGAGAGAGAGAGAGAGAGAGAGAGAGAGAAAGCTAGAAAGAGAGAGAGAGAGAGAAATATAACTGAAAGTTAAACATCGTGGTAATCATGCTACCTTCCTGGAATCTGTTATCACTATCGCGAGAATCGATGGTTATTGCTGGTCAGTCAATACAATTTTACTTACATCCTGTAAATACTTCATGTGTATATTTTAAAGATTTCAAAGTATGGGCGTTATAGCTAGAGCATTTTGACTTTATTGTCTTCAAATCCCCGAAACAATCGTTCTGGTAGTCAACTTACGAGCCCTCACTACTCTAACTAATTAATACTACGAAAACTCTAAAAATATTTTTGTATACTTTTATATTTTTTATTTTTCCCTTTTAACCACTTTTGTGATAAATTTAGTTTCATGTTGTGTCTATGTCTACATTGTTTTGTGTTTTTCAAAGATCTTAACAAAATTGTTTTTCTCTATGCTATTATACATATTTTGTTTCTTCAGGTTCCATTATGACTCTTTTCATGGTGGGATTGTTGTTTCATTAACATATATCTATATTATTAGTCCACCCACATCTAGAATCTAACTAGCCCACCATTTACTATTGTTGCATACCTTAAATTTCTCCCTCATCTGTTGTAGAGGGTGGTATGTCGTCTAGTGGATGAATTCTTTGTTCCTTCCTTCCTGCCGTGAACCACGCCGTCCGTGTCTGCAACAAAAGCCTCATGACGCACTCTGAAGACAAACTCTTCTTTTAAATTTAATTCATTTTATTACAAGCGTTGTTATTTCAACTGGGAGTCATTCACTACGTCGAGAGAGAGGGAGAGAGCAAATCACTACTTTATCGTAGTTAGTTAACAATGTTTTCTTAATGATTCATAGAGAGGGGGGAAAGGATTTCTCTCGCTTGTATTCCCTTAAGGGAAATATTTCCCTTATTTTTACATCGTGAATCACACGTCCTGCCCGGTTCGCCTTCCGAATCAGACTCACGAGAACGAGTGACGTCACAGAGCCTCTCGCAGGTGCAGACTGACCCTTGATCTGGGGTCTCGTCACACAGTAACCTTGTCACGTCTGTTATCTCTGACTGTGAGAACAAGCCCTATTCTGCACTCGACTGCACCCGCGTTAATTCGCGCAAGTCAAACCAACGATTTCCAACAGATACGTCCATTCCCATGAGGCCATTATCCAACACTATGTGCTCTCCAGAATTATTGAATTAAATTAAAAAAAAATTAATTTTAAAATTTTTTACAAATATTCCCCCCAAAATATAACATTTTTTTTCTGTCCTACATGACAGATAGTACTATCTTCACTATATATATATATATATATATATATATATATATA
This sequence comes from Sepiola atlantica, assembly GCA_963556195.1. Classification (NCBI taxonomy): domain Eukaryota; kingdom Metazoa; phylum Mollusca; class Cephalopoda; order Sepiida; family Sepiolidae; genus Sepiola; species Sepiola atlantica. The sequence goes on from OY744533.1 coordinate 13,730,173, forward strand.
TATATATATATATATATATATATACAAATCAATATTAAATTATATTTTTACCTACAGACGACGCCGTTTCGAGCTTATTGCTCTATTCAGTGTAGGGAAGTCATAATTTCAGACGGTCATGAGGTGCAAACCCGGTTCACAGAGCAACCTTTGGATCTGCACGCTTTCACTCTATCCTCACGCCCATATCAAATTACCACGTGATACGGAAAATTTAAGTTATATTCATGCCCATTATAGCGGAAACTTCAAGACATATATATATATATATATATATATATATATATATATATATATATATATATATATATATATATATATATATATATGAGAAAGGAAGGATGAGAGTAATCCGACGTAATGGGAAATGAAAAAGGAAAAACCAAGAGATATTTTTGATATATTCATCAACGTTTCGTCTTTATTGTAAGACTTCCTCGGGATTATAATTTGAAGAAAAATGTCATGCAATTACATCGAAATTTGGGGTTGACATGATGGAGAGATTTAGGAAAGTAGTAGCCTTCCATATTCATTTAATTATTTACCACCACTGACTTCTCACAGCCTGGACTCTCCTCCAGCGCTCACAGTAGCCACGGCTACTACTTTCCTTCATCTCTCCATCATACCCACCCGAAATTTCGATGTACCTGCACGACATTTTTCTTCAGATTATCATCCTGAGGATGTCTTACAATAAAGACGAAACATTAATGAATATATAAAAGATATATCTTGGTTTTCCGTTTTCATTTCCTATATATATATATATATATATATATATATATATATATATATATATATATATATATATTTTTTTTTTTTTGATTTTATTCCATTAGTTGCGACAAAACAAGTTTTGTTTCATTGGTGCAAATAGCGACCAACTCATCGGGCTGGCGATGGAATTCAAATGGCATAAGTTTTAACTTCACTTTAACGGGAAATTGAAAATTGAAAATACATTGGAGGGGGAGGGGGACAGAGTTGGGGCTTTGTCTATAACGGTGACATGGGACATGAGAGGGGAGGGGGGGAGGACCCCAACAAGTCGTGTTTCAAATTATTACGTGGGAGGTATATATATATATATATATATATATATATATATATATATATATATATATATATATATAGTGTGTGTGTGTGTGTATTCAGGCAGCATTCTTTCATTTAAGCAAACATTCTGTAAACATAAAAGAAATCGTTAACGTGATGATACCCTTTGTTATTTTTTTTTTCGATTTTTGGTATAATCTTTCAATGTCAACGATTTGATCTAAAAATGCTACGGACAGAATTTCAGCAACATAGTCAAAGGGAGAGAACTTCATGACTATCTTTTGAAAATGACGTATGAGTAGTCTCCCTTACACTTTAATATTTGTGTTTAATCATTGCATTTAAAGTATTTCATTTTTTTTTTTTTTTGTACTCTATTTTATTTTTAAAAGTTTTCTGTCAAACCTTTTCGGTTATTCAATGTTCATCTTTGGGCGTGTGTGGTGCATACGCGTTTGTATGTGTGTGTTTCTTTAATGCACGGAAAATGTGTAATTTGGCCTTTTGGCTAAGGGAAAACTGTAGTATCTGTTCTGATACTACACTTTCAGTTTTTTTGTCCTCGGTCAGTGAAGGAAAGACCCTTCTAGACTGATGCACTTTTAAAAATCTTTGGGCACTTGTATAGATCGGGTACACGAATCGAAATTTATTTTAGAAGAGTTCCAATGGTGTAAGGGGCAGATAACTCTCTTTTTTTAGTACGCAATTTCTCCGAAAATGGAAAATATCCATTTTTTAAAATAAGAAGTCATGCAAATTCAATATTTGAGAAAATCAACAGTATATTGATAGAACATTTATTGAAGAAAATAGAATTTGGGAAAATCAACAGTATATTTTTTTTATTTCAAAACGAACAGCCATCGGTTTTGGTTTAAAACATTTTTGATTTTTTTTTTATAATTTAAAAAATAAATTTATCTGGTTTTTTTTTTCTTCTTTTGATTTTTTTTTTTTTTTTAAAACGGGATAGAATTCAGAAATTTGTGCAAAAAGACTCTGTAGGGGGTTGCGGAAAATTTCTGCCGCCACATAAATTCTGATAAATAGGATAAGCCACCACTTTTTGTTGAGTACTTGTTAAATATAATAATTCGCGCATATTCAAGGCATTCACGTCGATTACGTCCATTTTTGGAGAAGCTAGAAATTATGTACTTAAAAAAAAAAGAGTTATCTGCCCCTTACACCATTGGAACTCTTCTAAAATAAATTTTGACTCGTGTACCCGATCTATACAAGTGCTAAACCCGATATTATGTTTAACTCTGCTCTTCTGGGGAGGCAAGTAAATGGGGACTTAATCCTTGACCGAACGTTAACACGGCATTATATGGTCAAAGGGAGAGTACTGGAGTTTCTTCATCTTTCACAGAAGTAATAAGAGTATTCTCCCTTAGATAGTTAAATATTTGACACAATAATTTACAATCGTTTGAAATATTGGTGCTTCTGCTGTTTCACAATTACATTAAAATATTTAAAGAAAATATTTAATGCAATTCTGTATAGTATGCAAAAGTATAGTGGCATAAATTGAAATAAATGTTGGTAAATTTTTAATCTTTAACCCCCATGAGGCACACCCGGCATTTCTTATGAATCAATTCATAATCAAGTGACAAGAGCAATACAGGAAAGTGTATGGCTAATTTACTTTAATAAACTTTGTTATGTACTTACGTGTTAGTTTAAAATAAGATTATACAGAAAAAATTACGCAAATTCATCCAGTATTTATTAAATTATAAGAAAAAGGAAAGAAAAAAACGATCTTACGTATCGGTAGACATTTTGTAACCAGTTTAGGCAAGGGAGATAACTCAATGATAAAATCGGGCGAAGATACAATATGGCGACGACCGATTTAAATCGTTTTTTTTATTTTTCATTTAATAAATACTGGATGAATTTGCGTAATTTTTGGTGTACAGTCTTCTTTTCAGCTACCACGTAAGTACATAACAAAGTTTATACATTTCTTTAGCTATTTTCTTTAAAGAGAGGCCTAACATGTCATTGTGAAACAGCATACGGACCGAAATATCTGCTGATTATTGCATTCAAATTTATTCTTTTCTTATTTCTTTCCTTATTATCGTTATCTAAAATTATTAACCTTTTTCCAATATTCATTATTTTTTTTTAAACAACACCCAGAATTGCATTAAATTAGAATAAAATTATTATTCGTCTCTGACATTATTCCCATACATGCAATTATAAGGACCCTTTTTTTAGCTCATGTTTTATGTTTATTTATTTTTATGGAAATCGCTCCAGACAAGACATTACCTCTTAAATGCTTTATTTTTTATAGTATTTATTTATTTATAGTATTTATATATATTTATAGTGCAATAAATAAATATATGTATAAATATATATTTATAGTGCAATAAATAAATATATTTATAAATATATATTTATAGTGCAATAAATAAATATATGTATAAATATATATTTATAGTGCAATAAATAAATATATTTATATATATTTATAGTGCAATAAATAAATATATGTATAAATATATATTTATAGTGCAATAAATAAATATATGTATAAATATATATTTATAGTGCAATAAATAAATATATGTATAAATATATATTTATAGTGCAATAAATAAATATATGTATAAATATATATTTATAGTGCAATAAATAAATATATGTATAAATACATATTTATAGTGCAATAAATAAATATATGTATAAATATATATTTATAGTGCAATAAATAAATATATGTATAAATATATATTTATAGTGCAATAAATAAATATATGTATAAATATATATTTATAGTGCAATAAATAAATATATGTATAAATATATATTTATAGTGCAATAAATAAATATATGTATAAATATATATTTATAGTGCAATAAATAAATATATGTATAAATATATATTTATAGTGCAATAAATAAATATATGTATAAATATATATTTATAGTGCAATAAATAAATATATGTATAAATATATATTTATAGTGCAATAAATAAATATATGTATAAATATATATTTATAGCGCAATAAATAAATATATTTATATATATTTATAGTATTTATATATAGTATTATTTATTTATTATTTATAGTATTTATTTATTTTATAGTTTGAAAAAAAAATAATTATGAAGTGAAAAAGTTTCATATGGATAATATAAATGATTTTAAAAAAAAAAATTATTCAACAAAAATAAATGATGTTGCAAATATGCAACAAATGGTATAAAATTTTACATGTATAACAAAACACTACAATATATGCATCTAAATAATCATAATACACTTGAGAATCATAAAATACTTTTTACTTACCATTATAATGACCAGATTTAAAAGTTTAGGCTTTTTAATTAGGCAGATGACACACCCTAACCTGTGACATTGAACATACTTATTACTTATTTAGCAGGTGTGCTGATGCAACATCATACTAATACCTACTCACACTTGCTAACAGGCTCGTTGCAGATGTGCAACAAGTTGCAGTTTGACACATTTCCGTTGAATATTATATTAAATAGGCATTTTGTTGGAATGTGTCATATTTGAAACAAAAGAAATTTAAAGGTTAAGCCACTTGATGTAAGGGGCTAAAAATACGACTTCAAGGTCAAAAACTAGCTAACGATAAGGGTTAGATACATAGATTCCGACTCAGAAAACAGCATTTCTTCCCCCTTTGTCAGAAACATCGCTCATGGAATGTGAGAACTAAAGAACAAAATAAGGGAAGCGAGAGTTACTTTGTAATGATGACGAAGTAAGGGAGGTAACTAATCTCGACTTTTTTTTCGCAATTTTCTTCTTTTTTATCTGAATGAAAAAATGTAAACAAAGATTTAACAATTGATTTTGACAAAAATTAAGAAAATACAAATTTTTTGGCACATGTTCGTCTCTTCCCACAGTCCGTTTTTCACAACTTTTTACTGACCAGTTTTTTTTTCTTTTTTCGGTGTACACTTACCTATCAGGCTGCTAAAGAATTCCGGGGTTTTTGGAAATTTTTTTCAAATATTTTACATTTTAGGATGAGGGATCAGTTTCCAATGTAAATTCAACGTAGACTGATCCCCCTCTTTTTGACCATCTAAATTTTAAAAAAATCTTTTTCGGTGTACAATTACCTATCATGTCAATAGAGAATTCCGGGGTTTTTGGAAAGAATTTTTTTTTAAATTGAGATTTTACGGCGGGGGATCAGTTTTCAATGTAAATTCAACGTAGACTGATCCCCCTCTTTTTGACCATCTCAAAGTTTTAAAATTCTTCTTCTGCTTACAATTACCTATCATGTCGCGAGAGAATTCCGGGATTTTTGGAAATAAATTTTTTTAAATTGAGATTTTAAGACGGGGGAGCAGTCTTGTTTGTCTTTTACCATAGTCCTTTTTTCACAACTTTTTACGTCTTAAAATCTCAATTTTTAAAAATTTATTTCCAAAAACCCCGGAATTCTCTCGCGACATGATAGGTAATTGTAAGCAGAAGAATAATTTTAAAAATTTGAGATAGTCAAAAAGAGGGGGATCAGTCTACGTTGAATTTACATTGAAAACTGATCCCCCGCCGTAAAATCTCAATTTTTAAAAATTTCTTTCCAAAACCCCGGAATTCTCTACTGACATGATAGGTAATTGTACACCGAAAAAGATTTTTTTAAAAATTGAGATGGTCAAAAAGAGGGGGATCAGTCTACGTTGAATTTACATTGGAAACTGATCCCCCCTCCTAAAATGTAAAATATTTGAAAAAAATTTCCAAAAACCCCGGAATTCTCTAGCAGCCTAATAGATAAGTGTACACCGAAAAAAGAAAAAAAACTGGTCAGTAAAAAGTTGTGAAAAACGAACAGTGGTAAAAGACGAACATATGCCAATTTTTTTTTGTCAAGAAACAATGGAACACAAACAATATTAATGAACGAAAACCTGCGAAACAATATGTGGTGATACTGGCTAATTGATATGCATAATTAGCATAAGTAGAAATAGATTACTACATAAGTCCTGTATTTATCTACCTCGCACAGCGGTAAGATGTGACACAAGGTCGGGAAAGTGGGATTTGAAAAGCCAGCGCCTGAGAAGGTGAGCACTTTGGCCTACAAAAAATGCCTGGACAGCCTCGTCGGCATTCTCTGGCGATTAGCAATAAACTAACCCCTTCTCAAAGGGTGGACTGTAGCAGTCACCAATGGGGACTACTTTTGAATGCGTAATCACTGTCCCTGTGAGCTGGCTTGTCCAATCAAATCACAGGGCGCAGTAATATCGTTAGTTCCCTAAGGGACTACTTACGTCCCCTTAGGGTTCGAAAAAAGAGATCAAACGACCTCCTGGCACCAGCTTGGACACATCGCAGAGAGCACCAGCGAGGAACGAGGAAACGCTCTCTCTCCGCCGCCGTCGCCACTTGACGACTACTACCATCTTCACCTGAAGAAATCCACGGGCAGCCCTAAGAACTCTTATATTCTTCCTCTTCCTCAGACGGACACCGTCCCACTCTCTTCTACCTATACCAAAAGGTATAGGTAACCTTGAGTTAATAAAACCCCGTTTTGTTATAGTTAAAGAAATACTTTTCGTTGTTCTGTTTCTTTACGAGAAGATAAAAGGATAACCCCTTTCATCATCTTATCATCCCCTTACAGGACCTCCTAGAACTGCACAGGACAAACCCACAGACCGGCGAAATCAAGCCCCGAAGGCCAAGACGATACCGGTCTATAGGGTGTAGTATCCATCAGAACAGATACTACACTTTCATCTTAGCCAAAAGGCCAAGAAAGCGGTCTCCTTAAGTATAGTTAGGTAATAGCACACTAGCAACTGACTAGGTAAATTTACAACTTCACAACAATGGCGTCGCCGATAGGATACCCATTTTCTCTCGAGGACCTTGACTTTGTGGACACATGGATTAGATGCTTCACTGCGAGTACAAGGACTAAAAAGTTAAAAGACAACAAGGAATCGGGAGGAGAAAATGAAATAAGAGATTTATTTTTTGCTACATCTGGATGCAAGGCCATCATGAGAGTCTCAACCTTGGGGTATCTCATGAACCTAGAAGACCTGACTTTCAGAAGAATGAGTCAGATCATAAATATGAGATCATAAATATGAGATCATAAATATGAGATCATAAATATGAGTTATAAATATGAGATCATAAATATGAGATCATAAATATGAGTTATAAATATGAGATCATAAATATGAGATCATAAATATGAGATCATAAATATGAGATCATAAATATGAGTTATAAATATGAGATCATAAATATGAGATCATAAATATGAGTTATAAATATGAGATCATAAATATGAGATCATAAATATGAGTTATAAATATGAGATCATAAATATGAGACCCAAAAAAAGGTTAGTCGTGGCAGAAAGAACAAAGTGTATGTCAATGAAACAAGAAATTGACGAACCAATCATTAAATATCTACACCGTCTACAGAAATGCGAGTAGATATTGTGAGTTTGAAAAACTCGGACCAGAAGAACAGACTATCGAAGAAGATTTAATTTAATTAAGATTAATTGAAGGTATGTGCAATGAGTCACACAGGAATGAAATAATGGAACATCTACAAATAGGAAAGATGTCGTTAAATACTTGCATTGATTTTATACAGCAACAAGAATTAATCCAGAAATACAACGATCATAAAAGGCAACACGGCGAACAAATAGTCGCCAATACGTACATGTTAAAAAAGAAAAAATGTTGGTATTGTGGACATGAACACGAAATAAAAAGGGAAAAATGCCCAGCATTTGTAAAAACTTGTACAAATTGCTTAAGAATGAACCATTTTCAAGCAGTATGCAAGTTCAAAAAGAAGAACGTTGAAAGAGTTGAAGAAAATGAAACCAATAGGGAAGTCTTTACATTAAAAAACAAAAATAAGAATGTTGAAAAAATTGAACAAATGAAAAAAAATATTATATTAAAAGTCAAAATTAACAATGTCGATTTGGATATGCGAATGCATACCGGTAGTGAGGTAACCAAAAAATGTCTGGGAACGTATTGGAAAGCCGACTTTACGAAAGAGCAGTGTACAACTCCGCTAATTTGATGGATCGGTCATAAAAAGCTTTAGGATACTTTGAAGGTTCCTTAGAGTTCAAAGACAAATTTGAGGTAATACCTATAATTGTCACACATTGTAAAAAGACCTGATTGAACCGTTTGCAAATTTAAGAAAAAAGAATGTTGAATTTATTTGGTCATCTTTTGAGAGATTGAAATTAGTTATGGCAAAGAAACCAGTAGTAAAAATCTTTGATCCCAAAAAGGACATTATGTTAATCACAAATGCAAGTGAACATTCGATTTCTGGAATATTATCACAAGAAGGTCATCCGATAATGTATTTATCAAGAAGACTAACGAACACTGAATTTGATTATTCAAATACAGAGAAAGAAGTATTGTCCATTGTATGATGCATCACCAGGGCTAGACAATTTCTAATTGGAAAAAAAATTCTCTTGAGAAGTGATCATAGACCATTGGAATTTATATTCAATCCAAGAAAAGAATTACCCAAAGTTACGACATCAAGAATATTAATGTGGGCAATAAAGTTAATGGCATTTAACTTTGATATAGAATATGTCAAAGGAAATTCAATTCCACACGTAGATGCACTATTAAGATTGCGATTTTAAAAGGAGTCAAAAGATAAAACAGAAGAATAATTTGAAGATACATTCTTACATTGGGTAGAGACTGATGTTTTATCTTTAGATAGAATGGCTATAGAAACTAGACATGATCCAGTACTAAGTAGGATAACATCGACCATAAAAAATATATATGGAGAAATTGTTCCAAGGCAGAGAGACCTTGCAAAGAAATAAGGCATAAATTAACGATGTAAAATGGAGTTATTTGTAATGGAGATCTGATAATTTCCCCAGAAACAAAGAAATTTGGTGATAAAAAGTGTACATGATGATATACACTGTGGAGTAGCGACCATACAAAAGAAGAATAAAACTAGAAGCATGGTGGCCGAAATGTTCATGAGATATTGAAGAATATATAAAAAGATGCAAAAAATGTAGAGAATTAAGAAATTTTACACAGAATACTTTACATTCATGGCTCAGAGAAGTAGAGCCATGGAGTCATGTGCATATGGATCATGCGTACATTTCTGGAGTGGGACTTTTATTAATATTAGTAGACTCTTTTTCAGCCTGGCCTGAAGTAGTCCATGTGCTGGACAAGAAAAGTTCTGCCATAAAACACATTCTAGGGTCATATTCTCTAGAATGGGTATCCCAAAAACCCTGGTATCTGACAATGCTCCAGAGTTTTGTGATGAATGTCTTAATTCATGGTTGGAAAAAATAGGATGTAAACCGTATAAGACACCACCATATCACCCTCAATCGAATAGGTTGGTGGAAAGAGTGATGCAGACTGTAAAAACGAGACTAAAAGCATGTTCTCAGCAAAAAGGAAAAAATGTTTCTACCAAGGCTGTTTTTAAACTATCGAACAATACCACACGCAGGATGATTAGAAAGCCCATCAGCTTTAATGGGAAGGCAAATTAGAGTTCTATTTACTATGTTGTATTCTACAAATGTAAAAAAATCTGGTACAAAAAGAACAAAGAATCAAATCCAGAAAGGACAGAATTTATCGTGCAAAAAGGCCACAATACAGCTATAATAAATAGAGAAAACGGAAACAGTGTGTTGGCCCATGCAGATCAAATAAGGTCGCAGGGTGAATACGAAGAGCAAAATGAGTAAATTGCTTAGACCCCTTCCGTTTTTGAGTTATTAGAACATCCTGTACAGAATGAAACATCAGAAGAGGAAATTATGCAAGATCAAGCAGGTCAAAATGAGGATTCGGAGTTGGATTCAGATCAAAGTATGAAAAGGGACGACCCTGGTTACAGTTTAGTGCAAGATAGGTCGAGATCTCCCAGAGAAAGAAATAAGGAAGAGAGAGAAGAGCAAAGTGATATCGAAAATGAGACGATTATTTGAAACTAAATCTGTTACGCCGAAGCCAAAATAGCAGAACTCTTCAAAATTAAAGTTAATTTTGATTGGTGCTTTGTTGAGCGTTGTTTGTTTTTCTCCCCTTCGCAGTTATCTATACGTTTCAGGGAGATGTGGTGATACTGGCTAATTGATCTGCATAATCAGCATAAGTAGAAATAGATTACTATATAAGTCTCTCCTTAAGTATAGCTAGCAGTGAAAGTACACTAGCAACTGACTAGGTAGATCTACAACTTCACAACACAATATTAATATTGTTCTCGAATACGTAGAACGATACGAGGAAATCTGCAGTCATAAATACTGACATTTATTTTGTTTCTCGGAGAGCAACCCCTGTGAGGGGATTTGGTCCCATGAGGAGTAATCAGCTTCCAGGGCACACTAATTTCAACCGACACTTGCAGGACTACATCAGACCCTCTGAGATTTTAACAGCAGCTACCAGAAAGTTTCCTGGACGCAACGAAGAAGGACGTCTCCTTTCCTCTGTCTCTGTCACCAATGCCGAGCGAAGCTGTCTTCACTGAAGATATATTCCACAAAGAAAAACGGCAGCCTACAAACTATCTTACTTAATTCCGCTCGGACATTAACTTTCGCTAACCTACACCCAATGGTGTCGGTAACATAAATAAATACTTCTTGTTGTTATTAAAACAAGAGCTTTGTCTTTCTTTTGTTCGACGTCCGTGTTGTTACAAAAATATTATAGGAGTTTGTCTTGCCATCTATGCTAAGATAGGCTCCTATAGAAATAGTTTGTCCTTTTTCTCGTCGCCTCCACGTGAATTCGACCAAATGTAAGGGAAACATGTCCAGTCGAGTTCCTCGCAGTTTTCGTATATTCCTCTTTCCGTGTGGCCACAACTTTCATTTAAAATTGAAAAGTTGTTTTCCTTTAATAAAAATGCTTTGTTTATATTTTAGATGTTTGTTTTTTCTTTTTAACTTAGTTCACATCAAACAAGGCAAGCTGCCATTGTAGACATAAGTAGCTACTGAGAATTGGAGTGAAAGTTTTATGGGGTCATCCTAAACTGGGAGCTCTGCAGCAAGATGCTTGTTCACATTAGTTTTAAATTTCTGCATTTCGGTACAGTCGGGGAAACAGGGAGCAAGGAGGGAGTCCCAAAGGCCGACAGCACAAGGAAAGAAGCTATTGGAGTAAAAGGCTCTCCGGCATATGGGAACCTCCACAGTGAATGGATGGGATTTAGCTGATTGTCGAGTTGGTCAAATATATTTACGTCAAGGGAGGCACCAGAGCAGCAAGTTCATTGGAGCAGATTCCATTGAAGTATTTGTAAAACAAGCACAAGGATGCAACATTGCAGCAATGGGACTGGGGCTGGAGTTTGGTGGATAGTGAGGGACCTATGAGATTAGTGACTCTTTTTTGGGCGTTGTCTAAGATGAAGAGACTAGTGGATGGTGCACAAGCCAAGATGTGACAACAATACTCCATGCATGGGCAGATGGTGGCTTCGTAGAGATAGAGGATACTGAAAGGTGGAGAAATTTTCACTATCTTATTGTTATTTACTCCCCCTCACCATCACACATTTCACCAGTAGTGAATATTTAGTAAGTATAATATTTCTCGTTTCACCGTTTTCACAAATAAAGCTTATGGCATTACTAAAAGAGATTTCCTCAAGGATTCATACAGGTGGACATTATCATAATAACCTTTCACATTCCTTTTCATACACTTATATGTCTCATTAATATAAAAACGTGTACGACAATTGAGACGGATGAGAACTCATATGTGGAGAAAGTATATTTGGATGGCAAAGCTATTAAGGTTGTTCAGAAATTTTGTTAGCTTGCTGATACCATTGCATCACGAGGAGGAGCAGATGCTAGTGTGATTGCAAGATTTAGGAGTCAATGGAGTAAATTTAGCGATTACTAACCAGCAGAGCATTACCACTGTTGACCAAGGGAAAAGTCTATCAGGTATGTGTACGGAATGTGATGATGTATGGAATTGAAACCTGTCCAGTGTGGGTTGAAGACATTTGTCGCATGGAGAGAAATGATATGACAATGATATGAGGGATGTGTAAGGTGAGTCTTAAAGACAGACTCAGATCTGATGACTTCAGAGGAAGATTAAAATCTGGACAATATAGGAAAATGTGTGCAGAACAGGAGATGTCGTTGTTATGGCCATGTTGAAAGTATGGGTGAGAGTTCTTGGGTTAGTAGAACAGTTGAGGTAGAACAGTCAGTTCACACGGGAAGGTTAAGGAAAACATGGGAGGAAGTAATTAGAGAAAAAGAGGGATAACGACTTGGCCAGATATGTAAGTTTGAAAGTCAATTTCTAAAAGCCGTCCAACACATGCCAGCATGTAAAACGGACATTAAACTAAATATGATGATGATGATGATGATGATGATGATGATGATGATTGTACTAGCATTAAACCAAATATGATAATGATGATGATGATGATGATGATGATGATGATGATGATGATGATTGTACTAGCATTAAACCAAATATGATGATGATGATGATGATTGTACTAGCATTAAACCAAATATGATGATGATGATGATGATGATGATGATGATTGTACTAGCATTAAACCAAATATGATGATGATGATGATGGTGATGATGATGATGATTGTCTAGCATTTTAAAACTAAAACTACATGATTCTTTGTCTTCTAGTTTCTTTATTAGGAAAATAAATGTTAGTAAGTGGAAGATTGTCACTGCTTTGTTGAAAAGCTTTTTTTCTCCCCACGAGAGCTGATATGGGAATATAGAGGTGCGGTTGTCGTCAGTGAAAAGTAGGGAGTCATGGAAATCCTCCAAAATTCAGCTGACGGTAAAAAGTGTAATCCCGTCAGCATCCCTCTGGATTTCAAGTCAAATTAGTCTGTCGTGCAAATTATTTTTGTGCACCCCTTTGATGTGCTTTTTACACGACTCGTGTCATTTTTCTGATTGTTGCGAATTACCTTTCCTTTTCTTTTTTAAATTTTTATTTTGCAAATATCCTGAATTATGATTAAAAACTAGTGTTTTTCAGCAATATAAAAAAAACACTACTTTAACCCTAACCTTTAGTCCGAGTGGCAACGGCCTTGTCACAGTATGACATAGTTATTACCCCTTAGATTCCCCTAAGAGGTAACTCTCCGGTAATAAAGATAGGGAAGCCAGATTCAATATTGCGACCCCCCTCCCCCCGTATAAGTCTACATGTGTCACAAACCTCAATATCTACCCCCCCCCTCCAGCATCACACTGAACAACCTCCCCACAACTCTCCAAGCACACCTAATAATAACTATACACCAACCATATAGTCACCAGGTATGGACATGTCGTAAAGACACCCCCCCCCCCAAAAAAAAAATACAACATATAAGTAGACATCACTTTCTATAAATAAAGGGATGTCACAGTAGTTACTTCCCCTTAGATTTCCCCGTAGACTTAACTTTCCGATAATAAAGATAGGGAGCAGATTCAAGATTGCGACTACACCCCCCCCCCCAATCCTCCCCGTATAAGTCTAAACGTGTCTCTGTTTCCACGTAGTAACAAAAGCATGTTTTACTAACAGTAAATGTACAAAACATTTATAGGCCTCCCTCAAAAGATACCAGCTTAGATAAGCTGTTCTCTTTCTTTTCCGGTCCGATCAGACAGTTTCGCGCGGAGGAGGAGGAGGGGGGGGGGGGGCGTTGCCACATGAACTTAGTGTTAGTAGTAGGGTTATGATAAGGTATGTTTTTCGTTGTTTTGTTTTTGTAAAAAAAAACCCCAAAAAACTAAAAAGAATTAAATAATTAACATTCATTTTTTTCAAAGACAGGGTGGGGGTTCTATAGCTGATCAGTCTGCGGGTGTTTCGATTATCCTGATTTGTAATTTAGTAAGAAACAAATGGCGCTTGTACATCATGGCAACAAAATGGCGACAAACAAAATTTCCTTCCTTATTTCTAGAAGAGTGCATCGAAAGGGGAGATAATCCGAATTACTTTAAGTGTCTTAATTCTGTTCTAAATTTTTCCGAAAATGGACGTCAATGCATTAAATCTTGAAGACATTTTATATTTAACTAGATATAAGGCGAAGTTCGTCGTACTCAAATAAATCTATTTTATTTCCTTTTTAATACCGTTTCTTAATGTATTTTATTACAAAAATACTGCTTTTAAATGTTTTTTCTGACAAATTCTCATGCTTCTCCATCTGTGTCACGGTTTCCTGTGAGAAAAAAAAAAATCAAATGTGATCGTTTCGTTATGAGTCCTCCTAAAAAATAATGAAAGGTGGCTTTCAAATCGTAAACTGTTTCAGTAATTTCCAGGACTGACTCGGGATTCTCCGTCAATACTCGGAACTGATTTCATAAGGACTGAAATCTCCTGAGTGCTCATTCCTTACACGTACCATATTTCTTACAAATTCTATTTTTCTATGTAATTAAAAAAACAAACAACAAAAAACAATGTGGTTTGGAGATGTTTCCAGGCTATCAGACTCCAGCTATGTTAAAAAAAGCATATAAAGAAGATTTCATTCGCGATCAAGACGATGACCACCAAAGAGATGGACCGATACTGAAGCGCCGATACTGGCATGCCGCTCCTGACAGCTGAAAGACTGGTGCTTCTACAGTATTGTGTACATATGAAATATTTTCGTCTTTAATGTAAAAGAGTGACCTTAAAGGGGATGATAATTGTTGTGGACCTGGGTAAAGCTGAATGAATGACACAGGAACACATGGTTTAAATGAACAAAGGTATATATTATATAATAGAAAGAAAGATATTACAAGGAGATGTTGCTCTCAACCGCCATTGCCGGTTTGCCTGGGAAGAAGAGAACAAGTGTCACGTGCTTCCCGTATTTATAAGGTGGACGAGTCCATTAGTTCTTTGTAGGTAGGTACGGCACCATAACAATAATTCAAACTTTTTGTCAAATCTGATGTCTCTAAAGATTCAGACGATTCGTTAAAATTAAATAGATTTATTGAAATAAATAAATTTAAAAAATACGTAATTTAAATGAAATAAAGTTTAAATAAAAAATAATAATTAAACCAGTTTCAATAAATAAAAAAGTACGCAATTTTAATGAATTAAAGTTTAAATGAACGAAACATGTGAAAAATTTTTTATACTGGGTACAATTCTGCGATCTGTGTGAAAATGATAAATCAGATTCGACAAAAAAAGTATGAATTATCTCCCCCTTTCAAGTCACTTTAAAAAAAAAAAAAATTAAAGACTGAAATATTTCATATGTACATAATACTACAGAAGCACTGAAAGCCTTGCCCAAGATTGTGATAAGTGGCGGAATTTTGGGTGCTTCTTTAGAGACGTGGCCGAGACGAAATATGAAAAGGGGAGATAATTCATACTTTTTTGGGGGGGGGAGGGGGAAGAGATCAATGATATTTATTTGATGTTAAATTTATTTCAATAAATCTATTTAAGAAGTTTTATTTTTTGCATTTTAAATTCGATAAAAAATCCTTCCCCTCCCCCCAAATAAAAACAACAGGTCTTTTAAGTTCAAATCGTTTGCGTCCATTTTGTGAGAAATCAGATTTGAATTATCTCCCCTTTCATATTTCGTCTCGGCCACGTCTCTAAAGAAGCACGAATTTTGTTTTCAAGCATGTGGCGAATCTTTCTGCGTTATACATAAATCAAGGCATGCAATTTTAGTATGAAATGCGCATAGTTTTTTTCGAGCGATTGTCAAGAATTTCCAACAGAGAAAAAAAGGAGGTGAAAAAAAAAGTAAACAAATAACTGTTACCAAAGACAATAAAAGTTACTTTTCCACTTACCTGTCTATTTTTGTTGTTTTATAGGATTTTTTATCCCTGCATTCGAAGCCAAGAGCCTTTTAAACTCAACAGATTCAAATTAAACAACAACAAAAATACAGTTAACAACTGTCACTAATCTGTCGAAAATCAAATTTTCAACAGATCTGTACATTTTTTATAAGCTGTATTTTTGTTTAATTTTCGATTTTTTAAAACGGAAATCGCTCCAGACAAGGCATGAAGATATTTTATGTAAGGAGCTAAAAAAATACTACTTCAAGGTCAAAAACTAGCCAACGATAAGTGTTAGATGGATAGATTTCGACCCAGAAACAGCAATTGTTTCCCCTTTGTCAGAAACATCACTCATGGAATGTGAAGAGTAAGGGACAAAATAAGGGAAACGAGAGTAACGAGTCTGCCGAAAGTAAACCCAAGGTCCACTTTCTAGTTAAGTTGTTAATCATCCGACATCGAGGTTTCACATCGAGTAAAATCCGGCGCTACGTTGAATTCGTCGGGTTTACAAGACTCCGAATGCAACAATAAAAACATGTAAATAAAAGCACATTAAATACTTTAAAACACACAAAAAAATAGTCAAGTAAGTAGAAAAGTAACTTTTATTGACACTGGGGTACTTCTGCAGTTTACGGACCGTGCTGAAATAATAACGTTATTATTTAGAAACCTATTCTTAACATGGGGAGGAGGCTTTGTTAACTATTCTGTACTTTCACCTACCAATTTAATAAACAAAAGATACCGTAAAAATTTAATTTGACTTGAAAATCCTATCTAAAAAATAGCACGGTCCGTAAACTGCAGAAGTACCTAGTTTGGTAACAGTTATGTTTTGACTATTTTTTGGTTGTTTTATCAACCCTTTTTGGCACTATTGCAGTTTAACATCACCCAAAGCAAATTTAGAAAGCCATTCTTAATATGGAGAGGGGGGGGGCTTTGTTTATGCCTTGTAGCTGACGAAACTCTCCTAAAATTAAAATCATTAATTTGCTTGGGGATGTTAAACTGCACTAGAGCCTTTTTTTCTGTTGGAAATTTCTAGACAATAGACTGTTTTGGCAGATGCGAAGTACGTGGAGGACCGCTGGCTTCCGGTGATAAAAAGCTTGAAAAAAGTGTGTACGGATGCCTGAAAGTGATACAACAATTTTTTTAATTTATTATTCATATTAATTTCAGACTTTTCTTTCATCATATTCTAATAATTAACATAATACAGACTATTTGAAAAATAATTTATTTGATTGTTTTCAAAACTTTAAAAAAATTTTCATTGAAGAAAATAAACAAAATAGAATAATCTTTTTTTTTTCAAGAAATAATGTTTTTGAGCAACGGAATGTGTTTTTTTTTTTTGGGAAATATTTAGTGAAAATAATGTTTTTTGGGAGGGTTAGGATTTAGGGTTAGGTTTAGGGTTAGAGTTTTATGCTTAGGGTTTAGGGTTAGGGTTTAGGGTATGGGTTAGGGTTTAAGTTAGGGTTAGGGTTAGGGCATTTCCATTTCTAAGAAAAAAGTTTGATTCCGGAAGTTACTCCATTTCCAAGAAAAACATTTTTCACTATTATTAAAAAAATGTTTTGAAAACAATCAAATAAAAACAAATAAATTATTTTTCAAATAGTCTGTATTATGTTAATTATTAGAATATGATGAAAGAAAAGTCTGAAATTAATATGAAAAAAAGAAAAGTCTGAATTTTTTTGTTGTATCACTTTCAGGCATCCGTACACACTTTCTTCAAGCTTTTTTCACCGGAGGCCTCCACGTACTTCGCATCTGCCACTTTTTTTTTAATTAAAGAAAAATAAAAACAATCTGTTTTCTGAGATTTCACTTCTTTTTTTTTTTTTTTTAATATTTCATTGTGTCATGTGGACGGAAGCGAATGGGTAACGTTGAGTGCGCATGTCTGTGTTTGGCGGAAGTTGCACATTTATTGACGCAAACTTGTCAATGAAACGTCCGGATTTTGTTTACGTTAAGGCTTTTCTATTCTTTTCATCGTAAACTTAAAAAACGACGCAATGATTATTCGCTTTGTAAGAAACTCGAACGAGCGCCTTCGTTCGATTGAACTTTTGTTCAATTTAGTGCGATAAAAATAATTCAAGTTTAAATTTTTTTTTTTTAAATTGAAAACAAAACACAAAACATATTTTTTTATTTTTTTTTTAGAAAATACTTTCTTATTTATTAAAAAAAAAAAAACAGAACAAAAAAAAAATCGAAGTAAATAATAATAATAATAATAATAATAATAATAATACTCACTTTTAAAAATAATGGCCGGTAACCATGATCATACGTCAAGTGAACGGGTGGGTTTGCTGGTTAACTGCGATGAAGAAGACGAAGAAGGTAACAACAAATTTGTATTTATTTATTTCTTCTTCTTTCTCATGTTCTTTGGTACGACGGAGGCGCGTGCGAAAATACGTGGTTTCTTTTTATTTAGAAGCACGTGCTCCATGATAATAGACATTATGTTAAATATTTATTAACGCAAATAGGTCACAAACGATTAGGTAAAGCAAAATGAATTGGTTTTGATTACTTTCCCAACGGTATTTTCCTTTACAATAGTTTATGTCGGTCGGTAATAGTAATGATTCTATAAAATTACCCGTCAAAGTATATAAAAAGAAAGTTAAATTCGTCGTTTCTACGCCAAAATGACGGACAATGATGCATTTTTCTGATTTTTTTTCGACCGCACAAATGAGCAAGTAAACCCAAATAAATTGTTTTGAGCTAATTTCCCAACTGTATTTCCTTTAAAATAATTTAAGGTAAATTTAAAATTAGTCCAAACAATTTATTTGAGTTTACTTACTCATTTGTGAGGTCGGAAAAATGTTCATGATTCATTTTCCACCATTTTGGCTGGGAAACGACGAATTTACACAAAAAAATGGTTATATCGAAGCGGTTAGCTCCCAAAATTGCGGCCAAATTGTATCGATTAGTTTTGTTTTGATTTGTCAACCGGTGAACGGGCAAATTAATCAACAGTATTATTTTGTTGTGTGATTTATTTTGCAAATAATTTATTTTCTGATTTTTTTGCGGATATTTTTTCTTTCTCATTTCTATTTTGCAAATATTAATTAACAAACAATAAAATCAAACGGTGTTTATCAAAAATGTTGCTACCATGACTTATGGTTAGTGGGGGATATGTTTTGTTTTGTAAGTCTTACTTATTAAAAATACAAAATGAAATATATTACAAATTAAACATAATAATAATGGTGTGTCCAATACAGAATATATTCCCGACAAAATTGTCTGGTAAATTTATAGAAGTGCACCTTTCGTATTTCGACCCCTAAAAAAAAAGTATCCTACTTTTTTGGGCAAATTACATGTAAAAAAAAAAGATATTTGTTGAGACTGTTTACATGTAATTTGTCCAAAAGAGTAGAAACTTTTTTTTTTTAGGGGTCGAAATACGAGTGGTGAGATTCGGTGGCCAACAAATGCGTGCTCACTTTACGTATAACTTATATAGGAAAGTGACCCCCCCCCTCCTAAAGTCTAAAATAATAAATATTTTCATAATTTTTTTTCATAGCGGATATTTGTTGAGGCTGTTTACATGTAATTTGCCCAAAAAAGTAGGATACTTTTTTTTTAGGGGTCGAAATACGAAAGGTGCACTTCTATAAATTTACCCAATTGTCTTTAAAAATACAATTTCATCCGCAAAAATCAAAACAAATATTTTTTAAAAATCCTTTAAAAAATCGGTACTTTTATCGATCCTGAACCAGATGTCGTGACGTTCGATTCGGAATCGTTCAGTTGTCCTACGTAAACGGCCGAGCGTTGACGAGCCGAAGCAGCGAGCAGCGGATAACTTTGTGACAAATTGAAAATAAGTGCTTTCGAAGACGGATTTTTTGTCAGGAAGTTTTTTTGAAGAAAATAAACCCAAAATGAATTACGAACAGCTTTGCACTGCAGTATCATCGCGAGCAAGTAAGAATAAATAATAAAATTTAAAAAATATGTCGTGATAAAAGTAATTTTGGTACGTTTTTTTTTTTTTTCTTCAAAATTTTTTTACTATCCCTTCCCAGCGCAGTTTACCCCTTAAAAAAGTTCATTTTTGTGCAAATACATTTAAACAGCATAAAAAAAATATCCGCCTAGAAGGAATTAAAAAAAAAATATATATATATATATATATATTTAAGATTTTAGAGTGGGGTTCACTTTCCGTTATAAATTTAACGTAAAATGAGCACCCATTTCCTGGCCAGTTAGCGTGAAACGAGACATGTAACCAACTTGAATTTTTAATAAAAACACGTAAAAATTTAGCGATTTTCGTGTTTTTTTTTGGAGGGGGGGGGGACAAACTTTAACTTGAGTTCCGCCCCTAAAAAAACAAACAGAAAACTAAATTTCTACGTGTTTATTTAATTAAAAAAAATCCCGCCCTAGCCCTAACTCCAGCCCTAGCCCTAACTCCAGCCCTAACCTCAGCCCTGATCGTTAAAAAAAAAACGTCGCTTTGATTATGAGTCCCGGTAAAAAAATTCCTCCTTTGCGGATATTTTTTTAGGCTGTTTAAATGTATTTGCACAAAAAAGTAGGATTTGAACTTTTTTAAAGGGGTAAACTGCGCTGGGAAGGGATAGTAAAAAAATACCAAAATTCCTTGTAAATAAAAATACAGTATTCATTTTATAACAGTAACCTTGCTATGTTTTTTTTTTCCTGTTTCTTTCAAAAAAAATTCATGTAAATATGTTTAATTTTCTTTGTTTGTTTCTTAAAAAAAATTCCTAACCCTAAAAAATTCCTAACCCTAAAAAATTCCTAACCCTAAAAAATTCCTAACCCTAACAAATAAAAAAAAAACACCAAAACAAGCAAAACATTATTATCATGGGACGCAGCACCGTATCAAAAATGTCGTCTGGAACAAATCGGCTCGGCAACTCTCGGGCGTTTGCGTAGAACAGCCGAACGCTTCCGAGTCGAACGTCACGAACGCCGGTTCGGGATCGGTAAAAGCACCAAAAAATCAAATAAAAATGGTGTCCATTCCATCGGTTGGCAAAGCAGACAAAACTAATCGATAAAAATGTGGGAGCTAACCGCTTCAATATAACAAAAAGGGCGCTTGTTCGTAATTGTCCACAACCCGTTTTTCTCAATTTTTTACTGACAATTTTTTTCTTTTTTTCGGTATACAATTACCTATCATGTCGCTAGAGAATTCCGTGTTTTAGGGAATGTTTTTCAAATATTTTAGATTTTAGAAAGGGGGATCAGTTTCCTATATAACTTTAACGTAAACTGATCACCCACTTTTTGACCATGTTGCATTTTAAAATAAAAAAAAACAAACAAACCGGAATTCTCTAGCGTAATTGTACACAGAAAAAATAAAAAAATTTGGTCCGTAAAAAAGTAGGAAAAAAAAAATGGATGGTGGTGTGTTACGAACAAATAACACGCAACACGGTCAAAAAGTGAGTGATCAGTTTACGTTAAATTTATATAGGAAACTGATCCCCCCTCCTAAAATATTTGAAATTTTTTTTCCCCAAAAAAAAACACGGAATTCTCTAGCGACGTGATAGGTAATTGTACACCGCAAAAAGAAAAAAAAATGGTCAGTAAAAAAGTTGAGAAAAATGGGTGGTTGAGTATTACGAACAAGTTCCCCAAAAAAGATATTAAAGAAAATGTCTGATTTTATTTATCTTTAAAATTTTACAAAAATGTTCACGGTAGAAAATTTTCTTTATAAAATAAGATGTGGCACAAGGCCCACATTGGGTGGGATGGGGGATGAGGGTCGGCTGTCGTTCTCTAGGTCTATTCTCTAAACTAGTATCACTTACCAAAATACCACATTCATTCTATGGGTAAAACCTACTTAACATTATCCCCAATGGTTTGACGTTTTTATTTACAAAAAATATATGTACAAATTCATCGGTTGGGGGGGGGGGGGGGGGGGGCTAAGAAGAAACAACAGAGATTGCTGAAATTTTGTTTTTTTAAGTATGGTTCTTAATAGAACCCCCTCCCCTCTCTCCCCCCCCCCACCAAAAAAATCTATCTAGGTACGAGCTGCTCCCTGTTTTCCGAGTTGTTTACATACTAACCCAACCCTAACCCTACCCTAACCCTAACCCTAACACGTTCGAAAGTAATTTCGAAATCTTTTATTTTAAACTGAAAAAGAAGGTAATTTGTGGCTTGAATTAATATTTAAATGTACAAGTCTAGTATTACAGTTCATTTGTGCTCTGAAAACCAAAAGGGAAATCTGAATTTTCAGATGCACACGTGTCGTCTCGGTACATTGCTCGTTGACAGGTTATATTGACGTTTATCTCTCTCTATTCATAAAACTATTAAACAAGATCTTGTGTGTCTGAGTGTGTGTTTCTCGCTTATACGTAAATTGGATAAATACACATTGAGTTATTATTTTTATTTATTTATATTATTATTATTATTATTATTATTATTATTATTATTATTATTATTATTATTATTATTATTAATCAAATATGGTAACCATTACTAGTAGCGACATAAATTATTTTAAAGGAAATACAATTGGGAAATTAGTTTAAAACAATTTATTTAGGTTTAGTGATTTAATTAGTCAACTTGGCCTTTTGGTCGTTCTTGGGATTTTGGCCAAGATCAAAGTGTAGTATCTGTTCCGATGGATACTGCATCCCATACTGGTATTGTCTGGATCTTCGGGTCTGGATTTATGCCGGTCGATGGGTCTGTCCTGTGCAGTTCTGGGAAGTAACGCTCCCAGGCCTTGCCTCCCCTCTTTGGGGAGGATTAAGTTTAATACTTAATGTCTGAGGCAATCTGCCCAGGCAATTTTTTAAAAATTTGCTGGAATAATTTTTAAAATATTAGATATTAAGTAAAAATGGAACGTTTTACTTGATTACTGAAAAGGGTACTTATATCGATCTTGACCCAGTTTCCGTGAGTTTCTTGTCAGAAGCGTTCGGCTATCCTACGCAAACGCCCGAGAGATGACGAACAGATTTTTACCAGACGACAATTTTGATACGGTGCTGCGTCCTATGATTTTAATGTTTTGCTTGTTTTGTTTTTGTTGGGTTTAGGGTTAAAAATATTTATTTGACAACAGTAATTTTGCTCTGTTTTGCTTGTTTTATTTGTTTTGTTGTTTAAAAAATTTCTTGCAACTATAACTAAAAATTATAGGACGCAGCAACGTATCAAAATAACAAAAAATATTTATTTGATAACAGAAACTTCGCTATGTTTTGCTTGTTTTTTTTTTTTTTTTTCTTTTAGAAAATTTCTTGAAAATCTAACTTACAATCACAGGACGCAACACCGTATCAAAATTGTCGTCTGGTACAAATCGGCTCGTCATCTCTCGGGCGTTTGCGTAGGATAGCCGAACGCTTCCGAGCCGAACCTCTCGAAAACTGGGTCAGGATCGATATCAGTACCTTGAATTTTTTAAACATAGATAACAAATCTGCATACCGTATTTTATTTATTTTTTAAAATCGTAAACATCCCACACTTCTCGGGCTGGGATCAAACTGTAGTGTCTGTTCTGTCCTCGGTTAGTGAAGGAGAAATCCTAAATATCTTGAAGATGTTAACTTTCAAAGAGGCGGCCATTTTCTTGTTTATTGAGTATTCAAGAAGAATTTAAAATTTATTTTCTATTTTTTTTTTTTTTAGATTTCTTTTATTTAAATTTTTATTTTGTAAATATCACTAATAATGATTAAAGATTTTTAACTTGTATTCATCGCAAACCAAGCATATTGCCCCTGAGACGTTAGGGGCATCCTAAGTGGGAGTTGTACAGCAAGATGTTTGTTCACATTACATTTAAATTTCTGCATATTAGTATTCGAGGAAACGGGGAGCAGACAGGGAATTCCATAGGCAAGTGGTCCGAGGAAAGAAGCTATTAGAGTAAAAACATCTTCCGGCATTTAGGAACCTCTACAGAGAAGGGGTGTGATTTTGCTGCTAGTGGGAAAGGGGTATTTATGTTGAGGGGGCTACAAGTGAAGTAGGTTCATCAGAGCACATTCTGTGGAAATACTTGTTAAACAAGTGTAGGGGTGCAACACTGTGGCGATGCGACAGGGGTTCGAGCTTGTCGGACAGCACGGGATTTATTAGGTTTTAAATTCTTTTTTGCATCCTGAGCGAGAGACTAGTGGTTGGTGCACCAGCTCAGATGTGGCAACAATACTCCATGCATGGGCAAACGATGGCTTTGTAGAGATATAGGAAACTGTCAGGTGTGAGAAGTTTTCTAGCCCGGTAAAGGGAGCCTACATTCTTTGCAACAGACTTGGTAGTGTTTTCTATGAATTTATTCCAATTCATGTTGCCTGTGAATGTTCAGGTGAGTTTAACGTTGGACTCTCGGGAAGGGTGCTATCAATCTGGGCAATCAGTGTTTGGAAAGGTTTCTTATGATTGTTAAAGGAAAGGAATTTTGTCTTGGTAGAATTAAATGTAACCATCCATTTTTTTTTTTTTTTTTTTTTTTTGTCCTATTCTACTACCGTTTTGAAGTAATTTTCTAATGATCCAGCCATTGCCTAGGATATGTGTGTGTGTTCGATTTGTCTGTATGTCTACAATAGAGTATGGTGTCATCAGCAAATATACCCATTTTGAAATATTGACCCCTAACTCTAACCCATTTTGAAGTATTGACCCTTAACCCTAACCCGTTTTGAAGTATTGACCCCTAACCCATTTTGAAGTATTGACCCCTAACCCATTTTGAAGTATTGACCCCTAACCCTAACCCATTTTGAACACGATTTCATCATTGAGGTTGTTTTTGAAGATCAGAAACAAAAGTCCAAGTATTGACCCCTAACCCTAACCCCTGGGGCACATTAATGTGATGTTGTTTGGATGTATGACCATCAAGAACGACTTGAATCTTTCTTTCAGCTAAGAAGAATCTGATTATATTCATTCAGTAATATCATATGAATTAATTTTCATCGAAAAGACCTTCATGCCAGACCTTGTCAAAGACCTTAGATATATCAAGCACAACCGTCCAAACTTCACCTACCTTATCCAGTGTATGGTATATACATTCAGAAATGACTGTTAGGATATCCGCAGTAGAACGTGATTGCCTCAATCCATACGGTGGCTAAGTGGTTAACGATGCAGACTGAGGACCTGGGTGTACCGGGTTCGAATCCACTTCGTTCCACAGAAACACTTTCATCAAAACCCACACCTGACCTTGTGTCTAACCTCCTGAAAAGGAGGTAAATAAAATACTGTTGGTCAGAAAGAAGTTTAGCATTTTCGAGGTGGTGGACTATCGCTAGATTGGTTAATGATTCAAAGATTTTTGCAAAGAACAAGAGGAGACTTATAAGGCGATAATTTTGCAGGTCAGTTACTTCACCGGAGTTCTTGAAAACTGGTATCACAGAGGCATTTATTTATCTTCCTCCCACAAGGTAATATGTGACACAAGGTCAGGAAAGTGGGATTTGAAAAGCCAGCGCCCGAGAAGGTGAGCACTCTGGCCATTAAAAATTGCCTGGGCAGCCCCAGTAGGGGCACCTCAGGCAGTAAGCAATAAACTTACTCCTTCCCAAAGAGGGGAGGCAAAGCCTGGGAGGGTGGACCTCCTAGAACTGCACAGGACAGACACATAGACCGGCTTAAATCAAGCCCCGAAGGCCAAGACAATACCAGTCTATGGGGTGCAGTATCCATCGGAACAGATACTATACTTTGAAAGTTGCCCTAACTTAGCGTTTTCAATGTTATTTTGTTTTACTAAAGCGTAATTGAAGTAAAAACAAGTTGTTTTGGAGTAATGTTGTGTAACGTGTTTCACTCTAAATGTTGTGTAACGTGTTTCACTCTAAATGTTGTGTAACGTGTTTCACTCTAAATGTTGTGTAACGTGTTTCACTCTAAATGTTGCGTAACGTGTTTCACTCTAAATGTTGCGTAACGTGTTTCACTCTAAATGTTGCGTAACGTGTTTCACTCTAAATGTTGCGTAACGTGTTTCACTCTAAATGTTGCGTAACGTGTTTCACTCTAAATGTTGCGTAACGTGTTTCACTCTAAATGTTGCGTAACGTGTTTCACTCTAAATAATTTACGTGACTGAAATAGGAATTAATCAAATAATTTTATAAAATAATTTTTTTTTTTTCGTCATTAACATCAAGTGCAGTCAATCTCAAAACGCTCCCATCAAACGTTAGACTATTTTTGGGGAGAACCAAGAGTGACTTTATAATATATACCCTAGACCAAAAGTAAATCAGAATGAATGAACTTCACTCTTCTTTTCATTAAATTAACTCATAAAAATCTATTATCACGGACCAACGATGATAACTCGATCCAGTAAGGTGCCTCATCGATGGAAATATTTGTGAATATTTATTAAAAAATATATTAGTTCTGAAAAAAAAAACAGTAAATAAAAATAAATTTACATGACCCTCATTAACCTCAACACTAACCCTAAGTCCGGGTTGGCCATATTCTTTTTCATTTCTCAATCTTCATTTTTAAAATGCACATACGTTACTGAATAGATATATCGCCCTTGGTCCATGATAATAGATTTTTTACTGATAAATCGAGTAAGTAATCGAAAGATCCAGAGGACGGAGGTAGACAATGTTTAATTTATATAAAAAAAAATAATTCCCCTATTTTAATCTACTTATTTTTATTCTTTCAAATTTTTTGTTGTGAATTTCTAGTTTTTAACCCAGATTTTTTTTTATTTATTAAAAACAAACAAATTCCATAATTTCCTAGTTTATAAGTACCGTCAATCAGGGCAACTATGATAGCATTTGTTCCTGTGTTGCTATCGTTGCGCAAGAAAGCCTATTCCCCGCATGAATAACAGATAGGTTTTGATCTTCTTGATAAAAATGAAGAAAAGAAAATTTATTTCAGCTTTTTATAGATTTTTAATGTCAAAGAATTATCATATAACGGGGTAACTATGATAATGCATTATAAAATGCATTATCATAGTAGCTCCTATGGCGGGGTAACTATGATAATGCATTATAAAATGCATTATCATAATAGATCCTATGGCGGGGCTACTATGATAATGCATTTGATGATGCACTAGCAGGTCTACTCGGTGTTACCTGGGGCAAAATATCTCTATCTTTCACTTATCTCCCCTCCCCCCTCTTCTGGGCAGACACACAGACAACTCTCCCTTATATAGATTCCTCAAATAAGGGAATGATGTTATTGATAAAAAATCAGTTACTTCCCTTTGAAATGGCTGGAAATCCGACCCCACTCCCTGACGAAATCTGCGCCAGTTTAGGATCAAAGAATGAATAATTTTTTCTAAATTTTAGATATTATTCATTCGGGGCAACGCCGATCAAGAAAATACCAACTTTGTGGGTGTTTGTTTTGTAACTTTGGCTGCACACACACACAGACAACTGGCCTTTTATATAATAGATTATCATAGTAACCTTTCTAGACAACAGCATTATAACAAGGCACATAAACATCTCTCGGAACAGAAAAAAGATGACTAGGTACAGCTGCAATAATCAGTGGCACTTTTGCATTTTCTCACACTAGGCGCAGATGGATGTGCATCAACAAGATTGTGCGATGAAACGGCTGTTCCTGGAGTTATATTTGGTTTACATTTTTGTGAACTTTTCTCCTTTAGCGCAATGTAGTCCTAAAGCATTTTCAAGAACTTCTTGCACTGGATTAGAATTGGCGGGAAACCTAAAATATCTTACAGTTGTACCATAGATATGTTACAAACCAATTTTAGGGGATCAAACAAATCAAGATAGGATTATCATAGTAGCCCCGGTTGATAGTATTAACTTATTGAGGTGGGACATTAGTTAAAAAATATTTTTTTTTTGCTGAAATCATGATTTGTGTATTTATTGTCACGTTACATATTGTTATTAATTTGGGTACAAATGCAGAATAGTCATCTAAGAATTTAACGGAATGAGTTTCGACAACAAATTCTGGACTTTGATGAGATACGTAGATGATAAATTGTGGAGACAAATATTTGGAAAACATTAAAACAACATAAGAAAACGGTATCTTGCTCCTGCTGTTTCTTCAAGTATTAAAAAGAAAATCAACCTTACATTCTAGTGATGATGTCACAATAAAAACACCGGTTTCTGGTCAGTCACTTAATTAATTTAGGGGTAGACGTTTTTGTCAGACAGCCTTGCGACTCCTTCCTTTTGAAGGGCTTATCTTTTTGGCTAGTCTGTTTGTAGTTCAGGAGATTGAACACTGGTGGTGGTGCTTCTTTAAGGCTTGGTTTGTCTTGAAGTGATTCTATCTTCCTCTCCCTTTTTATTATTATGATTAGCTCCTTTCATCAAGTGGCTTCATGCCTTGTCTGGAGCGACTTCCATAAAAATAAATTTCATTTGAATTAAATGTGTTAATTGCTAGTGGTCATGTATTAATTTATCTTTTAGGTTGTGTTGTCAACCAAAGGAAGAGTCTAGCAGTGGTGTGTACGCAGTGTGATAATGTATGGAAGTGAAACCTGGCCAGTGAGGATTGAGGACATGCGTTGCATGGAGAGAAATGATATGAGAATGATATGTTGGATGTGTAATGTGAGTCAATAAGACAGGCTTAGATCTGATGACCCCAGAGAAAGATTAAATCTGGACAGTATAGGGAGATGTGTGCAGGACAGGAGACTTTGTTGGTATGGTCACATTGAAAGAGTGGATGAGAGTTCTTGGGTTAGTAGATGTAGAACAGTTAAGGTAGCAGGTCCAATTCACAGGGGAAGGTCAAAGAAAATCATGGGAGAAAGTGATAAGGATGGGCTTGAGATAAAGAGGAATAAATAAAGACCTGCCAGAGATAGGTTAGTTTGGAAGTCAATTTCTTAAAGCCGTTCAAAACATGCCAGAATAGAGAACGAACGTTAAACCAGATATGATGATGATGATGATGGTGATGAGGATGATCACAACTATATGTTAAGTCATATTTATATATGACTAGCAGGGGTACCCGGCGTTGCCCGGGGCTCTCCCTCCTCCTCTCCACAAGCAAAATAGGATATTGAGCACTTTTCTCCCGGACAACGCCGAGTATTTAGAAAATCAAGAAGGCCTCCAGAGCACTACTAAAATCACTTTTACCGATCCCCCCTCCTTTTCATCTGCACAATAGTTCAAAGAGAAACGTAGATGGCGTTAAAATATTATACAAACCTATCACTACAGTAGCTCTATCTAGGACATTTAGCAGTTTCCTCCCGGACAACGCCGAAGCCTCTGAGTCCTATATTCAAGAAGCCCCCCCGGTGCTGGGTCCTATACTGTAGAAGCACCTCTGGTCCCTATACTGTAGAAGCACCCCTCGGTCCCTGTACTGCAGAAGCCTCCTGGTCCTATACTGTAGAAGCATCCCAGGTTCTGGGTCCTATACTGTAGAAGCAGCAGAAGCACCCCCAGTCCCTATACTGCAGAAGCACCGATGGTCCGTATACTGCAGAAGCACACCTGGTCTCTATACTGCAGAAGCACACCTGGTCTCTATACTGCAGAAGCCTCTGGGTCCTATACTGTAGAAGCATCCCCGGTGCCTATACTGCAGAAGCCTCCGGGTCCTGTATTGTAAAAGCACCACTGGTCCCTATACTGCACAAACACCCATGGTCCCTATTCTGCAGAAGCATCCGGCTCCTATATTGTAGAAGCACCCCCGGTGCTGGGTCGTATACTGTAGAAGCACCCCTGATCCCTATACTGCAGAAGCACCCCTGGTCCCTATACTGTAGAAGCGCCCCTCCCTCGTGCCTATACTGCAGAAGCAACCCCCGCCCCCGGTCCCTATACTTCAGAAGCCTCCGGGTCCTATTTTGTATAAGCACCTCCGGTGCCTGTACTGCAGGATGAAGATGTTGATAATCCCCCCCTCCCCCCCAAAGAATTATTTTTATTTTAAAAGAAATAAGTTTAGGTTGCTAGGTGCGGATGTGATTGAGCAACCCTTGTTTCACTGTTATTGATACAACCGGACAGAAGTTATGGGATGACCTGATACAACCGGACAGAAGTTATGGGATGACCTGATACAACCGGACAGAAGTTTTGGGATGACCTGATACAACCGGACAGAATTTAGGGCAAGACCGGGTACATCCGGCAAGGGATTATGGGGGATGTTCGGTGAGTCAGCATTTTTATCAAGTTGTTACATGAATACATTGGCTGATTTCCAAATTACTAGTAAACAACATTGAAAAAGTTTAAAAAAACCAGACCCGCCCCCGAAAACTGGCCACGTTGACACCCCCCCCCCCCCCCCCCCCCCGGGAACATTTTTTTTTTTTTTTTTGTAATTTTGAGATATTATGCTCTCAGGTGTTGTCCGGTCCTAAAGTTATCAACTTGTTGACAGTTTGCCGAGTAGTTTTTGAGGAGTAGCTGGACATACAGACAGACAAACAAAAAAACATACAGACAACTGCCCTTTATATAAGAAGAAGAAGAAGAAGAGAAGATTAATTTAAGGCAAAAAACATTTGATAAGTTTTAGGTTGTTAAGATGCCAAAACCAATGTCAACAGATTCCTATCTAGAACTGTCTCCACAATCATTCAAACTTGGTCCTAGCAATCATTCAAGCTTGGTCCTAGCAATCATTCAAACTTGGTCCTAGCAATCATTCAAGCTTGGTCCTAGCAATCATTCAAGCTTGGTCCTAGCAATCATTCAAGCTTGGTCCTAGCAATCATTCAAGCTTGGTCCTAGCAATCATTCAAGCTTGGTCCTAGCAATCATTCAAACTTGGTCCTAGCAATCATTCAAACTTGGTCCTAGCAATCATTCAAGCTTTGTCCTAGCAATCATTCAAGCTTTGTCCTAGCAATCATTCAAGCTTTGTCCTAGCAATCATTCAAGCTTTGTCCTAGCAATCATTCAAGCTTTGTCCTAGCAATCATTCAAGCTTTGTCCTAGCAATCATTCAAGCTTTGTCCTAGCAATCATTCAAGCTTTGTCCTAGCAATCATTCAAGC
This sequence comes from Sepiola atlantica, assembly GCA_963556195.1. Taxonomy (NCBI): domain Eukaryota; kingdom Metazoa; phylum Mollusca; class Cephalopoda; order Sepiida; family Sepiolidae; genus Sepiola; species Sepiola atlantica. Next base: position 13,761,260 of record OY744533.1, read on the forward strand.
TTTGTCCTAGCAATCATTCAAGCTTTGTCCTAGCAATCATTCAAGCTTTGTCCTAGCAATCATTCAAGCTTTGTCCTAGCAATCATTCAAGCTTTGTCCTAGCAATCATTCAAGCTTTGTCCTAGCAATCATTCAAGCTTTGTCCTAGCAATCATTCAAGCTTGGTCCTAGCTAGAGATGGGCGGTTTTACCGAAAAACCGCGTTTTTTCGATTTCGTCTCCATACCGAATACCGAATCGGTTTTTTATTTTTAAACCGTAACTGTTCGGTATTGTTTTTCTACAGTAAGCCACCATATACAAGGAAACACGGTTGAAAAGATTTTCCGATTTGAATAAAATTGAATATTACCAAAAAATGTTATATTAGTAAGAGGACAGATTGAACAAATAAAAACATTTAATTGACTTGTAGGAAGAAATCTTTGTTTACAGTTTGTTTATCATTAACTTTTTAAATTTTCAAATGAAAAAAGAGAAATACGACAGACAACATGACATCGTATTTTTAGCATAAACTATTTTCAAATGAAAAAGAAAAAATCAAACGCGTTCCGTATGATGTCGAAAATCTATTTGATTCAACTCACAATTGTAAAATAATTGTTTATGTTTGTTTCAGAGTTATCTAAGAAAATAAGTTATTAAAATGAAATTAAAAAAAAATACTTGTTGTAAAAGTAAATAAACGAAAAGTAGCGAGCGAGTATAAACATTTAAAAAGAAAAAAAGTAGTTGCCAATGCTAGTATCACTTTATTCGAGTTATATTTTAGCTTCTGATGGGTTAAAGAATTAGATAGAAAGTATATTCAAACTCAGTTTTATTCTTCAGAAATCTTTCATGAATCTTTGGTCACTGTTTTAACGAGTTAACTGTTGAAAAGGTATCAGAACTTTGATTACAACAGTCAACACCTTAAAACTTATATGATTCATATCATGGAGAATGATTCAGTCACAAAATTATCGAAACAGTGGCATAATTCAACTAAACGTTGAATAATAACTAATCATCACATAAGAGAATGAATAGCTTCCATAGTAAAAAAAACTTAAAAAAACAAACAAACCGAAAAACTGAACCGTAAACCGAGGTCCTAGCAATCATTCAAACTTGGTCCTAGCAATCATTCAAGCTTGGTCCTAGCAATCATTCAAACTTGGTCCTAGCAATCATTCAAGCTTGGTCCTAGCAATCATTCAAGCTTGGTCCTAGCAATCATTCAAGCTTGGTCCTAGCAATCATTCAAGCTTGGTCCTAGCAATCATTCAAGCTTGGTCCTAGCAATCATTCAAGCTTGGTCCTAGCAATCATTCAAGCTTGGTCCTAGCAATCATTCAAGCTTGGTCCTAGCAATCATTCAAACTTGGTCCTAGCAATCATTCAAACTTGGTCCTAGCAATCATTCAAACTTGGTCCTAGCAATCATTCAAGCTTTGTCCTAGCAATCATTCAAGCTTTGTCCTAGCAATCATTCAAGCTTTGTCCTAGCAATCATTCAAGCTTTGTCCTAGCAATCATTCAAGCTTTGTCCTAGCAATCATTCAAGCTTTGTCCTAGCAATCATTCAAGCTTTGTCCTAGCAATCATTCAAGCTTTGTCCTAGCAATCATTCAAGCTTTGTCCTAGCAATCATTCAAGCTTTGTCCTAGCAATCATTCAAGCTTTGTCCTAGCAATCATTCAAGCTTTGTCCTAGCAATCATTCAAGCTTTGTCCTAGCAATCATTCAAGCTTGGTCCTAGCTAGAGATGGGCGGTTTTACCGAAAAACCGCGTTTTTTCGATTTCGTCTCCATACCGAATACCGAATCGGTTTTTTATTTTTAAACCGTAACTGTTCGGTATTGTTTTTCTACAGTAAGCCACCATATACAAGGAAACACGGTTGAAAAGATTTTCCGATTTGAATAAAATTGAATATTACCAAAAAATGTTATATTAGTAAGAGGACAGATTGAACAAATAAAAACATTTAATTGACTTGTAGGAAGAAATCTTTGTTTACAGTTTGTTTATCATTAACTTTTTAAATTTTCAAATGAAAAAAGAGAAATACGACAGACAACATGACATCGTATTTTTAGCATAAACTATTTTCAAATGAAAAAGAAAAAATCAAACGCGTTCCGTATGATGTCGAAAATCTATTTGATTCAACTCACAATTGTAAAATAATTGTTTATGTTTGTTTCAGAGTTATCTAAGAAAATAAGTTATTAAAATGAAATTAAAAAAAAATACTTGTTGTAAAAGTAAATAAACGAAAAGTAGCGAGCGAGTATAAACATTTAAAAAGAAAAAAAGTAGTTGCCAATGCTAGTATCACTTTATTCGAGTTATATTTTAGCTTCTGATGGGTTAAAGAATTAGATAGAAAGTATATTCAAACTCAGTTTTATTCTTCAGAAATCTTTCATGAATCTTTGGTCACTGTTTTAACGAGTTAACTGTTGAAAAGGTATCAGAACTTTGATTACAACAGTCAACACCTTAAAACTTATATGATTCATATCATGGAGAATGATTCAGTCACAAAATTATCGAAACAGTGGCATAATTCAACTAAACGTTGAATAATAACTAATCATCACATAAGAGAATGAATAGCTTCCATAGTAAAAAAAACTTAAAAAAACAAACAAACCGAAAAACTGAACCGTAAACCGAGGTCCTAGCAATCATTCAAACTTGGTCCTAGCAATCATTCAAGCTTGGTCCTAGCAATCATTCAAGCTTGGTCCTAGCAATCATTCAAGCTTGGTCCTAGCAATCATTCAAGCTTGGTCCTAGCAATCATTCAAGCTTGGTCCTAGCAATCATTCAAGCTTGGTCCTAGCAATCATTCAAGCTTGGTCCTAGCAATCATTCAAGCTTGGTCCTAGCAATCATTCAACATTGGTCCTAGCAATCATTCAAGCTTGGTCCTAGCAATCATTCCATCTCATTAAACCTTATCCCTGAGTGGCATATGGCCTTGATAAGTGGTGACCCTTTTTTAGTAAAAAAAAAAATGTCCATCAAAATATAACTTCTACCTGAAATTTCATCCAACAGTTGTTGATTGATGACAAAAAGAGACATTCTGGATTGGAACAAAAATAAGAATTTTCTCAGTCTAGAAGGATTTTTCCTTCAATGGTCGAGGACAGAAAAGCTGAAGTGTAGTATCAGTCAACAGAACAAGCAGTTGATTGATTGATTGCATGTACCATGGTGTTTGTAGCAGCTAGTATTGCTCTCTCTCTGCTAGCTGTTCACGATTCACATAGTTTTCGACTGTATTTCAGTAAACTTTTCATTGAAGTTGTTTAGGAAAATGCCAAAATAATTGATTTGGCTATGAATTATTTTTAATTTGTTTTTACTACCTTTCACTTGCACATCATCCAAGTTGTTTTCAGTTGTTTTTTTGTGTGTGCTGGCCTCTTTTCACACACACACACACAGGAGGGGTCCATGGCCTCCCAGGTTGGGAAATTAATCTTGCTTTCAGATTTTTTTTTTTGCCATTGGCTACACACCTCGCTGGTAAACACAATGATCGCAATGAATATAAATTAATTAATTTTGTCAGTTTAATTGTAAGGTTAGCAAAAACAAATAATTAAAAGAATGTAAAATAGTTTAATGAAAGTGAAGAACGTTTTTTGGAATGCAAGTTTTAAGAGGGTTCACCTTGAAAATTGTATTGCATTTGGAGTGAACATATGTGAATGTATGGTAGCATGGAGCTGTAATAATAATAATAGGTGAAAAGACAGGATCTGTTGTGCGTACGCAAGTTGCATTTTTAGTTAATTATTAACTGAAGTACCTGTGGCACAACGGACATAAGTGCTAAGATGGGGTTAGTTTATTGCTAATCGCCTGAGGCGCCCGTACCGGGGAATGCTGACGGGGCTGCCCAGGCAATTTTTAAATGACCAGAGCGCTCAAATTCTCGAGCGTTGGTTTTTCAAATCCCACTTTCCCGACCTTGTGTCACATCTTACCTTGTGGGAGGAAGATAAATAGAATCAGTTCTAAGTGACAGTCTTTTGGAGGTCGAAGGTTCAATCCTCAGTACGAGCACTACCAGTAATACAATTACGAATTATGACTTCTACTTGGTCATAGCTGATGAAACGAGAGCAAGTAATCCCTGTGGATTAAATAAAGGGTTCCGTTTGAAATTCTATAAAGATTCCCGAGTTCGATGAGACACCTGAAGAAGCTTGGATTTTTACATCGTCCGAAACATTGAGAATAACACCCAAGATGAGAACAGTAGTCTGAATAATCAAAATAATACAAATTATCAATCCTCATCTCAAAAATTCCGAAGCATTAATCGAAAAGTATGAAATAATCAATGTTTTTTAAAAAATTTTTATGATACTATAGACTGCCTTCCACTCCCACCCCAGCTGGGGCCACCAGAAAATGTTGCTAGGAAGTAGATAAGTGAATGACAATAAAAAGACTGGTGGATCCATTGAACTCCCCAGACGAATGACGCCATGACAATTAGTTGTTAGCTTTCTGGGTGGCTGGATAATGGAGATAGTAAGCTTGAAATTGCCTGGTAATAGGTTGAGGGCATATTGACATCTCCAAAGGCTGAACATCCTATTGGTCAAGTGCTCTAGGACCCTTACAGATTGCGAGGACTCTCCCTCGCATACCATTCAAAATCTTTCTCCTTAATCACAGCACACATTCCATCAGATACACTTGGGCGCAATACCACCCTAGCCAACCAAATGAAGTTGCTACATAGATATCCAGAATCAGGTAAAAATATTGGAATCGACCTATCACTAATAGATAACCATCCTCTGGTCTTGCTGGCTATGAAGGAAAACAGGTTACCATATTTTGGTTAAAGAGACTGCTTCTACAATTTAAATTAATTTTATTCGTACAGTTTCATCAACACAACAGACATAGTCAGGAAAGAGTTGTGTACACAAGAATACAAAAACATGTTGAGCCAGTAGACATGTATGTACTATAAAAGGGATTTTGAGTCTGGATCTTTCATCTCGTCTCGCCCAAGTCATGACTAATGACGAGACAGGCATATGACATCTTGTCAACTAGACGTTTAAAACTGGCTGTTCAAAAAGTATGGGAAAAGGTTTGTACAGAAGTGTGTTCCACGCAAATGTGTTCTAGCCAGACAACATACCAATCACTCCGTGAGTGAGAACATGCAAGCGCAAAAGAAAATAAATCGTAAGTATGTAAGTGCTACAGACTTAATATACAGTTCATGACCACTTGTTATGAATATGGGATTCATTGGCGTGCACGTCCACAAGACGTCGGTTCTACACCTTTCTGTTTTCCCTCATGTTAGCAATGTAAATTGCATGCCCGACTGCCCGAGCCAGATTTAAAGCTAAGAATTTGGTTTCCATCCCATAAATGGTGACAGCTTTAATACTCTGCTCCAAGTGGGAATAGCGAATGGGTAGATTTATTACCTGGAATGTTTTAGCAGAGACACCGATGTGAGCACCACTTATTTCTCATTCTCTAACAGGGTTACACATCACAGGGGAAAATGGACCTCTGTCGCCTAACTATTCCTTTTAAATACTCCCTAACCCTCTGCTAAACCCCCCCCAACCCTAACTGCTAACCCTCCCCCCCTAACCCTAACTGCTAACCCTCCCCCCTAGCCCTAACTGCTAACCCTCCCCCCCCTAACCCTAACTGCTAACCCTCCCCCCCCTAACCCTAACTGCTAACCCTCCCCCCTAACCCTAACTCCTAACCCTCCCCCCCACCCTAACTCCTAACCCTCCCCCCACCCTAACTCCTAACCCTCCCCCCACCCATACTCCTAACCCTCCCCCCCACCCATACTCCTAACCCTCCCCCCCTAACCCATACTCCTAACCCCCCCTAACCCATACTCCTAACCCCCCCTAACCCATACTCCTAAACCCCCCCTAACCCCTACTCCTAACCCCCCAACCTATACTCCTAACCCATACTCGTAACCCCCTCTAACCCATACTCCTAACCCCCCCCCAACCCTCCTGACCCCCCTAACTCCTAACTCCTAACTCCTAACTCCAACCCTAACCCTAACCCCTAACCGATCATCACTACATTTTTCTATCATCTTCATCTTAACATCCTTTTCACATGGTAGCATGCGTCAGATGGCTTTTAAGAATTTTTTTTTTTTTTTTTTTTACTAAAGAGTCACCACTTATCAAGGTCCAAAGGCCATTCGAGGTTAAAGATTAAATGAGTGTCAGATTGACGGTGAGACATCATCGTGATGATCCGTAATGGTGGTGGAAGTTTGGCAGAATTTGATTAATTAGGAGGACAGCCTAACAAGAATTTGTTTAGATTGGACTTGTAAGCGACAACGTTGTAGTCAACTGGGAAGCAGTCCAAAGTAACCTATCTATGGCCAGGTCATTATTTATCCCTCTTTCTCTGACCAGGTCATTATTTATCCCTCTTTCTCTGACCAGGTCATTATTTATCCCTCTTTCTCTGGCCAGGTCATTATTTATCCCTCTTTCTCTGGCCAGGTCATTATTTATCCCTCTTTCTCTGGCCAGGTCATTATTTATCCCTCTTTCTCTGGCCAGGTCATTATTTATCCCCCTTTCTCTGGCCAGGTCATTATTTATCCCTCTTTCTCTGGCCAGGTCATTATTTATCCCTCTTTCTCTGGCCTGGTCATTATTTATCCCTCTTTCTCTGGCCTGGTCATTATTTATCCCTCTTTCTCTGGCCTGGTCATTATTTATCCCTCTTTCTCTGGCCTGGTCATTATTTATCTCTCTTTCTCTGACCAGGTCATTATTTATCCCTCTTTCTCTGACCAGGTCATTATTTATCCCTCTTCCTCCCGTATTTTCCTTAGTCCTCCCCTGTGAACTGGACCTGTTAGCTTAACTGTTCTACATCCACTAACCAAAGAACTCTGATCCATTCTTTCAACGTGGCCATACCATCAAAGTCTCCTGTTCTGCACACATCTCCATATTAGTGTTTAGATTTAATCTTCCTCTGAAGTTATCATTTAAGATCCACATTAGACATCCATTGTATCATTTTCATATCATTTCTCGCCATGCAACGCATGTCCTCAACCCTCACTAGCCAAGTTTCACTTCTCCACATCATCACACTGCGTACACATCTCTGATAGACTCTTCCCTTAGTTGACAGTGGTAATGCTCTGCTGGTTAATAATGGCAGAAGTTCCCTGCACTTACTTCTTCCACTCCTATACTGAAGGATCACCGTTTATCAAGTCCTTGAGGCCACTCGAGGATAAGGGGTAGAAGAGTTGCTGGTTTGACATTGGTCGCTATTGCGAGAGGGTGGGAAACAGTGGGTGGAATGGGCAGAGGATTTCCTATGAGGACTTGATTTTCCAAAAGGACGGCCTAACAAATATTTGTTTACATTAGACTTGAAGATGACCATGCTGTAGTTGGCTGGGAAGTAGACTCGTGGTATCATGTTCCACAGATGGGATGTTCTAGGAAAGAAACTCTGTTCATGGAAGCTCCGTCTGGTTCTTGGCAGAGAGAGAGAGAGAGAGAGAGAGAGAGAGAGAGAGAGAGAGCTCTTGTACCACGTATTCTTGGCCATTTCATTCATGTCTTTCTCAGAATTAAGTAACTCCTGTAGTAAATAGTCTTTCATTCACAAAAAACAGTCAACACCTTTTTCCTATCCTTCTAGTTTTTTTTGTTGTTGTTTTAATCTTGCAGTTCCATTCATAAAAACTGTCAACATTTTGTCCTTTTCCTTCTTTTTCCTTTCATACAATTTTCATAAGTAATTCAAAAATTTCCTCCATTCACAAAATCTGTAAACTTTTTCTTTCTTTTTCATTTTGTTAGCGTTAAAACCATTTTTTCTATATCCTACAAATACAGTTGGTTGTATGTATGTATGCGTGTTTGCATGTATGTATGTGTGTATGTTTTTCTTTATTTTCAGATCTCTGCAGAAATTTTGTATATTTCCTCATTTATTTTTATTTATTTATTTTACTTTCATTCAGTTTAAATAAGGCATATTGCCACTGAGGCATAAGGGGCTACTGTGTTAGGACGCTCCTGTAGGTATGGCCCCTAAGTTGGGAGTTATGCAGCGAGGTGTCTGTCTGTATTACATTTAAATTTCTGCATACAGTCAGGGAAACAGGGAGCAGGGAGAGAATTCCAAAGTTCTAGGAAAGAAGCTATGAAAGTAGAAAGCCTGGGGACCTCTGTAATGAAGGGGGGGATTTTGCTGATTGTCGGGTCAGTTGGGGGCATCTACGTCAAGGGGGCACAAGTACTTGTAAAACAAGAACAGCGATGGTAGAGGCTATAGCTTGGTAGACAGTGTGGGACCTATTAAATTAGAGGCTTCTTTTTGGACCCTAAGAGAGAGGTGAGTGGTTGGTGCACCAGCCCAGATGTGACAACAATACTGCATGCATGTGCAAATTGTAGGTTTTTAGAGATATACAATACTGGTAGGTGTGATAAGTTTTCTAACCTGGTACAGGGGGCCCATCTTCTTTGCAGCAGCCTTGGCAGTGTCTTCTGTGTATTTGTTCCAATTCATGTTACCTTCTGCAACTATGTCAACATTTTTTATGGCAAACAGTCAGGTATTTTCTCAGCCGGCCGTACACCCAGCAGTTTACTGCTATGATCTGTCCTTTAATTTGGGCAACCCTGCTCTATATTTTCCACTGTGTGTTTCACTGGTATTTCCTTAAGCTAGAGGTCCTACGGAACATTTTCTAAGGAAGGCCCCTTATCTTTTGGCTGGGGATATCTACAACAATGTTGAAATCCGTCGACCTGAATGAATAGCGTAACTTTGTCGGGCAGTCCATGGCATAATGTTTCTCGTGGCCACAAGTCCAACATAGAAGTCTATACCTTTTTTGGTGTAGACTCATAGAAATCTATGCTTCAAGGACTACTCCTTCCTGTTCGAGTCTGCAGACTGGATGATGTTATTTGTTTTTTAACGGCATGCATTAAAACTGTGATGGGGTAACCGTACACAGTTGATGACGTCACAAAAGTATGACATCTTTCATAGAAATAGTAGTATTAGGTGAACCGTACAGATCTTGGAGGTCTAGTTAACTAATTTATTCTTAACTAATTATTATTATTTTATCATTTAACTAATTTATTCTTAACTAATTATTATTATTTTATCAGTTAACTAATTTATTCTTAACTAATTATTATTATTTTATCAGTTAACTAATTTATTCTTAACTAATTATTATTATTTTATCAGTTAACTAATTTATTCTTAACTAATTATTATTATTTTATCAGTTAACTAATTTATTCTTAACTAATTATTATTATTTTATCAGTTAACTAATTTATTCTTAACTAATTATTATTATTTTATCAGTTAACTAATTTATTCTTAACTAATTATTATTATTTTATCATTTAACTAATTTTTTCTCCTTATTTTATCATTTAATAACAATCTCGATTCAAAAAAAAAAAGAAACATTATCTGCTAATCAATTCTTTCAAAATATATTTTATCTTCAAATTTTTTGCAAGTAATAAAGTATGTAGTGATAAAGCAAAAATTAGCTGCAATGAAATATCACGGTTGTGGAGCTATACCCGCGCCCCCAACTGACCGCCATACCCCAAACACATGCTGTGGTTCTTCTTCTGCTGGGTCATGTCTAGATTTCTCGTGTTGTCAGTCATCGGGCGCAAAGCCATAGTTCAGTGTACATACATAAGACAGACAACAGACAGATTCAGCCATCGTATACAAACAACTTGTTGAACACGTGTGTGTGTGTGTGTCATTGGGGTCTTGTCGCTAGTGTCTCTACATCTTTCGCCTTTATCGTTTTCTGTCAACTCTGTCACTGTTCTCCATCTCTCAGCAGGACTGTTCTCCCTCTAACAGCTGACATATTCTGAATATATCTACTTTTCCCTGGAAATCAGAGACGTTCGTTTTTTTCTCAGCTTACTTTCAACGGAAACTAGAACCGTCTGTTTTCTTTCTCATTTTTCTAAATTCCCAATCTGGCTGTTAACTGCTGATTGCCATGCTGTTGTCTTGTCTGTGTAGTACAATGGACATGTCGCTTTTAATGACTTTCTTTAATGTGGTCCTGTGTATGACCTTAAAAGACATCCAGTGGTGAGGCCTTCATTTGGGAGCTGTGGGGAATGTGGAGTTGCCCCTTAGTTGTCATTGCTCCCAGGTCCACTGGCTCGGAGTGGTAGTACCTGTAAGGGCCCCATCTATGGGTCAAATAGAACCTACTGGCGCTACCAAATCAGGCTGTCTGAAGTTATTAACTTCCTGACTCAAAATGCACCAAACATTGATGTTTTGTTTTTTTCCTTTGCAAAACTCAATCATGTTCTGCAAAATCAAAAACAAAAAACAACAATTTCCCTCCCTCCTCTCTTTCCTCTCCCCTCTTTCCCCCCCCCCCCCGTTTCACTCAACCAAACACCATGAATGAATACTTAAACATATAAAGAACTTGAAGCATAAAAACCTTCACCAAAATGACCAGATTCTGCATTAAATAACCCGAAAAGGGTTGATATGCCGTAAAACAACCAAACCAAACACCATGATTAAACATTTGCAGATATAAAGAACTTGAAGCATAAAAACCTTCACCAAAATGACAGCAATTCAAAATACCAAAACTCTTAACTAATGACTATAAATGACCCACTGACTTAAGACTCAAATGAAGGACATTTCCTTCTACATTCATGGCATGAAATGACCCAAAAAGGGTTGATGTGCCATTGAGCAATACCTTACCTTCTTTTATGTGTTTATACTGTCATTCATTTTCTAGCTAATCTCTCCTGGTGGTCCTGATTGTGGGGATGGGGGAATTCTATAGTATCGCACGGTAACTGGGTTGTGTTTGTCATTTTAGATTCCTTTAAATAGTTTTGTATGTTTTATATTTGTTTTATACTATTTTAATTTATTTACATTATAATGTTTGTTATGATTATCTTTATTTATTATGCCTCTTTGGGCATCTCTTATTTTAATCAATAACTCCATTTCAAATTTCAATGAAAAACTAGCAAGGCTACCCGACGTTTCAGTAAGTAATTTATATTTATCAATAACAATTGATTTCCTACTGTCGTCACACGCAGGCAGATGTGAAGGATAGATTGAATTTTTATTTCTAATTAACGTTCTGAATGTTTCGAATTGTACCGTGTTAATATATGAAAACTCTTCTTGATATAACCTATTAATTATTGAGCTTATGTTTAATTCAAGTATTGAAATTAGAGATGGGCGGTTTTACCGAAAAACCGCGGTTTTTCGGTTTCGTCACCATACCGAATACCGAATCGTTTTTTTTTTTTACCGTTTGGTATTGTGTTTTTACTACAGTAAGCCACCATATACAAGGAAACACGGTTGAAAAGATTTTCCGATTTGAATAAAATTGAATATTATCAAAAAATGTTATATTAGTAAGAGGACAGATTGAACAAATATATGATAAAAACATTTAATTGATTTGTAGGAAGAAATCTTTGTTTACAGTTTGTTTATCATTAACATTTTGAATTTTCAAATGAAAAAAAGAGAAATACGACAGACAACATGACATCGTATTTTTAGCATAAACTATTTTCAAATGAAAAAGAAAAAAATCAAACGCGTTCCGTATGATGTCGAAAATCTATTTGCTTAAACTCAAAATTGTAAAATAATTATTTATGTTTGTTTCAGAGTTATCTAAAAAAATAAGTTATTAAAATGAAATTTAAAAAAATACTTGTTGTAAAAGTAAATAAACAAAAAGTAGTGAGCGAGTATAAACATTTAAAAAGAAAAAAAAGTAGTTGCCAATGCTAGTATCATTTTATTCGGATTTTTAAAATTATTTTAAACATTAGGCATTTCATTGTTTACTTTTGAAAAGCCACTTCATACATAAATTGTCATTTCTAGAGAACTATCTCTCAAGTATACCGTTTTCTCTCCTAAAAATGGGTTATTCAAAAGGTAGACTATGCAACGATTTATATTTTACTAAATTGTTAATATGGTATTTATTTAGAGTTGACAATTTATTCGAAAGTTTAATTATTAAAATTATTAAACTTTAATCCAAGTCATGAATTCTATGACTAAAATTACCTTAAAGCTTAAAAAATGACTTTAGGTGAATTAATAATCTCTACTTTTTTTTAACCATCCTTCCTTTTCCCATGGCGCGGTTTTCGGGTGTACTACTAGTCTTTTACGCATGTCTATAAAGTTTTATTACCCTGTCTTAAAAACAAATATTAATAATAACTAATCATCACACAAGAGAATGAATAGCTTCCATAGTAAAAAAATTTTTTTCCAAAAAACTGAAAAACCGAACCGTAAACCGAGGTTTTAAGGGGAAAAAACCGATACCGAAACCAAAATTTCAAAACCGCCCAACTCTAATTGAAATATCTCGTAGGTATGAAATAATATCTATATTGTAATACAAAAGTATATATAGATTAGTCTCACCGATGAAAATTGAAAAATTATTTTATTTTATCAACTGGAATTTTTTCTAATATAGATACTTGCAGGGATGTTGGAAAACAATTTTTTTTTAAAAGATGTAACATCTTTTTTTTTTTTTTTAATTTTCTCTGTCTGTCTCTGAATGCTTCTCTTTCTAATTCATGCGCAAACTTTTGCAACTGCTTAAATATAATAAAAAGAAAAAGTATTTTGTTTGGCCTGAAAAAAACCCTCTGGGTTGGACCATGTAAAAACAGACGGAACCACAATTTAATAATATGGCAAAGATTTCATTCACTAAAGTTTTCAACTTGGATTTTTTTGGGTGAAAGACAAATTAAAACCTTATATTAAGCCCACCGTATTAACGGGTGTCTTTTTTTCTTTAAGATGGGACTGTTTTTATATGCAAAGACAGACAATATTGTGCGTATAAACACGGCACTCAATAAGTGTTGGACCTGATATATCGATAGCGCCACGTAGATTCTTCTGCACTCCATTTTTGAAAAGAATGTGTCCTGTATCACATCCCATATAACTAATTGGTCAATCGTTGGTATTGAGAGCTTCATACTCTCCAAGAAATTCTGAGAGAAACCAAACAGCCAACCTTGGTACACCCCTGAATGTACCGCATCTATTTCTCACAGAAATCACCATTTCAATTGCTTTCAAAGAAATAGATACTCTAAAACCAAAGCCGCCTTTAGGATTGCTTGCAACCCCTGCAAAAGGATCATAAAAGACACGAAATAGTCCTATATCCAATCTGTTAAATCTAGAGTGGCTGAGCAGAGGAGGTTTGCTTCCCAAGAGTTTTGGCAAATAGCAAACAGAATCCTGAACAGGTGAAAGACCTCTATTCCAACCGTCATCAATGAACCAGGGGTGATTTCCTCAGCATCTGATAAAGCCAAACTTTTGCAAAGAAAAAACTTTGCATCAAATTCCACCCTTTGTGACCAGAGCTGCCAACTGCCTGAATTTTCCCCTATGACGATAAACACTCTGAGCGACATGCATATATCTGTCCGGGATGTTGCTAAACTTATTAAGAACTTAGATGCCAACAAGACTACCGGCCTTGACAATATTCCAATCATAATGCTTAAAAAGCTGCAACCGGAACTAACTCCTGTTCTTACAAAGCTGTTCAATCATTGCTTAAAGGATAAAAGCTTCCCATCACCTTGGAAAACTTTGTCAGTCTGCCCAGTATTTAAAAATACTGGAGATCGGTCTTCTGCATCTCAGTACAGACCAATCAGTCTCCTTTGCGTCATGGGTAAGTTGTTTGAATCTGTAATAAATCACGAAGTTGTCGACCACCTTAGCAAAAACAATCTACTCGGTGACAAGCAATATGGATTTCATCCTGCAAGATCAACTGCTGATGTGCTGACTGTAATATCACACAGAATCAGTGAATCTATTGACAGAGGCTTCGTACCTAGAGCAATAGCTCTTGATATATTAGAGGCCTTTGTTAGGGTTTGGCACAGAGGTTTTCTTCACAAGCTAGCTAGCTCTGGAATATCTGGAAATGTCTTTTCAACCAGCCTCTGATAGGTTTATGAAAGTAGCCATTCAGCAGAAGTCTGAAGCATATCCTATCAATGCAGATGCGCCTCGGGATCTATTCTGGGCCTAACCCGCTTCCAGATCTTCAATGATCGCCCAAATCACATTCTAAGCTCATTCGTTGACATTTATACTGACGACCCAACCATCTATGGCAACACTTTAAAGAGCATTAATGATCAAGATCTCTGTTTCTCTCTCTTCTGACCTGAAGCACGTAATGCAATGGGGGGGGGGAGGTTGCTGGTTACTTTTGATACATCTCAAACCAAGTTTCTCTCCTTTCACCACCAACGCTCGGATCATCACTTTGCCCCAATTGAAATGAATGGCTCTCTCTTTGAGGAAACCCCTGCTTTGATAAGCTTCTCTGACTTACCTTCACTCCAGACCTCAAATGGAAGACTTACATCAAATCTGTTGGTAAGGTCGCTGGAAAAATGGTTGGATCATTCTACTGCTCCACAAGGTATCTCACTCCTGATGCAATCCTCTACCTGTATAAGATGGAGTACTGTTGCTACATCTGGGGAGGTGCTGCTAAAAGAACCCTTTTCTGCCTTGACAGAAAGCAAAACCAACTTTGAGGTCTGGTGGGGATGTCCTCTTCTCTTCCCTACGGCTCCTTTCTCAAACAAGAGATGTTGCTCGTCTTTCGCTACTCTATCGTTATTTTCATGCTAGGTGCTCGACTGAGCTCCAATCTGGTTTCCACTCTGTAAAACATTTACAGCAAGAACTCGTCTGGCTACAACAACTGTAAATATTTTTCCTTCTTTCCTGTGTACCTAAAACTAAACAGAACTTCCATGAGCAAAATTTCTTCCTCAAAACTATCCGTCTGTGGAACACAATACCACAGGACTGCTTCCCAGCTGATTATAGCGTGGTCATTTTCAAGTCCAATGTTAACAAATTCTTGGTTTACCATCCTCTTAAATAATCTAATCCTGATCAGTTTCAACCATGGTTGCCAATTCTCGATAAGCGGTGACTCCTTAGTACATAAAAATTTAATTTAAAAAATCCATATGATTTTTTAAAAAGTACTAACCTTCAAATGGAATGGGTCAAAATTTGAGCCCAATTGGATTATTAGTTTACAAATTACAGTTAAGCTACTGTTGCGAATCTTCAAAACACTAGAAACATGAATTTTGTGGGTTGATAAAGAATTGCTTTCTGATGGGAAAAATACTGTTCAAGCAAAGCAATAGCTTGATAAGTGTTCTTCGGACTTTGTTCCATTGGAGGTCGTACAGACACAAATGATGCTGAATGCTCAGGTTGCTCAAATTTGGCAGGTGTCTCGGAAAACATAAAAAATGTCGACAAACTCGTTTTGTCCGATCGTAAATTGAAGAGAAGTTGAAGATGTCAGAATTCACCGTTTTGCATGGAGATTTGTCAACGTTTGCTATGTTTGCTCACAGTCGGTCAAAGACAACATGTTGACGATTTAAAGCATTATTTGCAACTGTTTCAACGCTACAAGGAGTTTTTGCATCAACATGTGACAATGGATGAAACATGGATGTACTACTTTACTCCAGAGTCAAATTGGCAGTCGGCTGAGTGGACAGCAGCAGGTGAAAGCCGTCCAAAGTGACCAAAGATAAAAAAAACATCAGCAGGTAAGGGTTTGGCCTCTGCATGTTGGGATGCGCCAGGTATTTTGTTCATTTATTATCTTGAGAATGGAAGAACCATCAATAGCAAATATTATAGAGCGAGATTATTGGTACGTTTGAAGGAATAAATCGACAAAAAGCGTCCCCAAATGAAGAAATGAAAAGGGATCTTTCACCAAGACAATGCACCGTGTCACAAGTCAATCGCAATGATGGCAAAAGTACATGAATTGCACATTAGGTTGCTTCTGCACGTCCCCGTCCCCTTATTCTTCAGATTTGGCCCCAGCGACTACTGGCTGTTTGCAGATCTCAAAAGAATTCTCCAGGGAAAGAGATTTGGCTCCAATGAAGAAGTGATATTGGAAACTGAGATATATTTTGAGGTCAAAGACAAATAGTTATAGAAAAAAGACATTGAATTGTTAGAGAAGCATTGGAATCAGTGTATCACCCTAGAAGGAGACTATGTTGACGAATAAAGTAGAATTTTGCTTAAAAGTTGTTTTATTAGTTAGTCCCGGGACTTATTGAGTGATCTCTTAAGTTGAAAAACATCAACATTAAAAAGTAAATCACCCATAACTGAGAATATAACCGAACTTGAAGTAACCTGGAAAAAAAAAACTTATTAAAAACACGAGAAATAATTGTACATTTTTTAAAAGCAAAGATTAAATTTTGTTTACATTTAAATTTTCTCAAGTTGAAATTGAAGGAGATTTCATTATATTTACCCATTTTCACACACTAAACTAGGTTGGTTTGTGATACCTTCTGTAATTAATACCAATAGATAGTTAAAAAAATCGAGTAAAGATACTGAAATGGGGTTCAGAGGTGGAAACAGAAGTTTCTTGGGTTTTTCATTAATTTTGTTTACATCTAAATTTTATCAAAATAAATGAGTCCTCACAAGTTGAAATTGAAGGAGATTTCATTATATTTACCCATTTTCACACACTAAACTAGGTTGGTGTGTGATACCTTCTGTAATTAATACCAATAGATAGTTAAAAAAATCGAGTAAAGATACTGAAATGGGGTTCAGAGGTGGAAACAGAAGTTTCTTGGGTTTTTCATTAATTTTGTTTACATCTAAATTTAATCAAAATATGGTTGACTGGATGCATCTTAAGAATCCACACATTCTTCTTATTTAAAACAGGTATGTTGATTTATGTTCTCCCAGATTTTACTGACAGATATCCAATGTTCGAGTGACTCTTTTGTTATCTTAAAGAATTCTTCTTTGATTTGTACCAAGTCTATTTCACACCGGGATACAATAATACGGACTATTGCACTGTCGTCTGTTCCGGCCCCTTTCATTGCCTTCTGCAACTGTTCAGCAAAGTAGTTGGGTTTATTTTTCACACAACGGACTGAAAAAAATAGCAAATTGTAGATTTACAATAAAATTTAAAACTTTTAACATGAAAAAGTACTAAAAATTAGAATCATTTAAAGGCATCAAAATTGGTTAAAAAGAAGAAAAATAGGTACTTGGGGATATTTATGAGATTAGGTGTTTTTATTTACATTAGGGTCAACCCAATGTTTGTATATATATATATATATATATATATATATATATATATACAAAGTAATCCAACAAAAGATATGAGTCAATTAATATCTTATAATTAGTGACACACCCGGATAAAAACTGAAGCTCAATATACTGGATAGAGCATTAATATCATAATATAAAATGAAATAATAAAATAAGGTGCCAATCAAATTTTATTAGTATTCAAAGTTCAAGCAAAGTATCTTAACGTCCTTAACTCATGAGTTTTCACAGATAATTCTTCTCATCAGAGGACCATTACCGCAGTGACATTACTGCATGTAATTACACTTTGAAAATATATAAAAATATATACAAAAATACATAAAAGTATATAACCATGTTTTTGGGTTGATATATTTGATGTTATATACTTTTATGTATTTTTGTATATATTTTTATATATTTTCAAAGTGTAATTTTATTACATGCAGTAATGTCACAGCGGTAATGGTCCTCTGAAGAGAAGAATTATCTTTGAAAACTCATGAGTTAAGGATGTTAAGATACTTTACTTGAACTTTGAATTCTAATAAAATTTGATTGCCACCTTATTTTATTATTTCATTTTATATTATGATATATATATATATATATATATATATATGAAATTGAGATTTCATTATATTTACCCTTTTTCATACACTAAACTAGGTTGGTTTGTGATACCTTTTCTAATTAATACCAATAGATAGTTAAAAAATCGAGTAAAGATACTGAAATGGGGTTCAGAGGTGGAAGCAGAAGTTTCTTGGGTTTTTTATTTATTTTGAGCAATGGTTTGTGATACCTACTACAATGTTTTACTGCTATAGAAAATTAAAAAAATTATCTGTGTTCTAGCATCTTGGGTTTTTCCTTGCGATCAAAAATGGGTAGCTGTAGTTGGAAGTCAGCAATTATCTTCAACTAACTCCCCAACATGAGCTGAGTGGTCAATTTTTGCAGGCGTTGAAGCTGGAGTCTTTTGCTTCAGAATAGCTTCTAGTAGAAGTCAGCTGGAGTCCTTTTGCTACGGAATAGCTTCTAGTAGAAGTCAGCTGGAGTCCTTTTGCTTCGGAATAGCTTCTAGTAGAAGTCAGCTGGAGTCCTTTTGCTTCGGAATAGCTTCTAGTAGAAGTCAGCTGGAGTCCTTTTGCTTCGGAATAGCTTCTAGTAGAAGTCAGCTGGAGTCCTTTTGCTTCGGAATAGCTTCTAGTAGAAGTCAGCTGGAGTCCTTTTGCTTCGGAATAGCTTCTAGTAGAAGTCAGCTGGAGTCCTTTTGCTTCGGAATAGCTTCTAGTAGAAGTCAGCTGGAGTCCTTTTGCTTAGGAATAGCTTCTAGTAGAAGTCAGCTGGAGTCCTTTTGCTTAGGAATAGCTTCTAGTAGAAGTCAGCTGGAGTCCTTTTGCTTCGGAATAGCTTCTAGTAGAAGTCAGCTGGAGTCCTTTTGCTTCGGAATAGCTTCTAGTAGAAGTCAGCTGGAGTCCTTTTGCTTCGGAATAGCTTCTAGTAGAAGTCAGCTGGAGTCCTTTTGCTTCGGAATAGCTTCTAGTAGAAGTCAGCTGGAGTCCTTTTGCTTCGGAATAGCTTCTAGTAGAAGTCAGCTGGAGTCCTTTTGCTTCGGAATAGCTTCTAGTAGAAGTCAGCTGGAGTCCTTTTGCTTCGGAATAGCTTCTAGTAGAAGTCAGCTGGAGTCCTTTTGCTTCGGAATAGCTTCTAGTAGAAGTCAGCTGGAGTCTTTTTGCTTCGGAATAGCTTCTAGTAGAAGTCAGCTGGAGTCCTTTTGCTTCGGAATAGCTTCTAGTAGAAGTCAGCTGGAGTCTTTTTGCTTCGGAATAGCTTCTAGTAGAAGTCAGCTGGAGTCTTTTTGCTTCGGAATAGCTTCTAGTAGAAGTCAGCTGGAGTCCTTTTGCTTCGGAATAGCTTCTAGTAGAAGTCAGCTGGAGTCCTTTTGCTCTGGAATAGCTTCTAGTAGAAGTCAGCTGGAGTCTTTTTGCTTCGGAATAGCTTCTAGTAGAAGTCAGCTGGAGTCCTTTTGCTTCGGAATAGCTTCTAGTAGAAGTCAGCTGGAGTCTTTTTGCTTCGGAATAGCTTCTAGTAGAAGTCAGCTGGAGTCTTTTTGCTTCGGAATAGCTTCTAGTAGAAGTCAGCTGGAGTCCTTTTGCTTCGGAATAGCTTCTAGTAGAAGTCAGCTGGAGTCCTTTTGCTCTGGAATAGCTTCTAGTAGAAGTCAGCTGGAGTCTTTTTGCTTCGGAATAGCTTCTAGTAGAAGTCAGCTGGAGTCTTTTTGCTTCGGAATAGCTTCTAGTAGAAGTCAGCTGGAGTCTTTTTGCTTCGGAATAGCTTCTAGTAGAAGTCAGCTGGAGTCCTTTTGCTTCGGAATAGCTTCTAGTAGAAGTCAGCTGGAGTCCTTTTGCTTCGGAATAGCTTCTAGTAGAAGTCAGCTGGAGTCTTTTTGCTTCGGAATAGCTTCTAGTAGAAGTCAGCTGGAGTCCTTTTGCTTCGGAATAGCTTCTAGTAGAAGTCAGCTGGAGTCCTTTTGCTTCGGAATAGCTTCTAGTAGAAGTCAGCTGGAGTCTTTTTGCTTCGGAATAGCTTCTAGTAGAAGTCAGCTGGAGTCCTTTTGCTCTGGAATAGCTTCTAGTAGAAGTCAGCTGGAGTCTTTTTGCTTCGGAATAGCTTCTAGTAGAAGTCAGCTGGAGTCCTTTTGCTTCGGAATAGCTTCTAGTAGAAGTCAGCTGGAGTCCTTTTGCTCTGGAATAGCTTCTAGTAGAAGTCAGCTGGAGTCTTTTTGCTTCGGAATAGCTTCTAGTAGAAGTCAGCTGGAGTCTTTTTGCTTCGGAATAGCTTCTAGTAGAAGTCAGCTGGAGTCTTTTTGCTTCGGAATAGCTTCTAGTAGAAGTCAGCTGGAGTCCTTTTGCTTCGGAATAGCTTCTAGTAGAAGTCAGCTGGAGTCCTTTTGCTTCGGAATAGCTTCTAGTAGAAGTCAGCTGGAGTCTTTTTGCTTCGGAATAGCTTCTAGTAGAAGTCAGCTGGAGTCCTTTTGCTTCGGAATAGCTTCTAGTAGAAGTCAGCTGGAGTCCTTTTGCTTCGGAATAGCTTCTAGTAGAAGTCAGCTGGAGTCCTTTTGCTTCGGAATAGCTTCTAGTAGAAGTCAGCTGGAGTCTTTTTGCTTCGGAATAGCTTCTAGTAGAAGTCAGCTGGAGTCCTTTTGCTTCGGAATAGCTTCTAGTAGAAGTCAGCTGGAGTCCTTTTGCTTCGGAATAGCTTCTAGTAGAAGTCAGCTGGAGTCTTTTTGCTTCGGAATAGCTTCTAGTAGAAGTCAGCTGGAGTCTTTTTGCTTCGGAATAGCTTCTAGTAGTAGTCAGCTGGAGTCCTTTTGCTTCGGAATAGCTTCTAGTAGAAGTCAGCTGGAGTCCTTTTGCTCTGGAATAGCTTCTAGTAGAAGTCAGCTGGAGTCTTTTTGCTTCGGAATAGCTTCTAGTAGAAGTCAGCTGGAGTCCTTTTGCTTCGGAATAGCTTCTAGTAGAAGTCAGCTGGAGTCTTTTTGCTTCGGAATAGCTTCTAGTAGAAGTCAGCTGGAGTCTTTTTGCTTCGGAATAGCTTCTAGTAGAAGTCAGCTGGAGTCCTTTTGCTTCGGAATAGCTTCTAGTAGAAGTCAGCTGGAGTCCTTTTGCTCTGGAATAGCTTCTAGTAGAAGTCAGCTGGAGTCTTTTTGCTTCGGAATAGCTTCTAGTAGAAGTCAGCTGGAGTCTTTTTGCTTCGGAATAGCTTCTAGTAGAAGTCAGCTGGAGTCTTTTTGCTTCGGAATAGCTTCTAGTAGAAGTCAGCTGGAGTCCTTTTGCTTCGGAATAGCTTCTAGTAGAAGTCAGCTGGAGTCCTTTTGCTTCGGAATAGCTTCTAGTAGAAGTCAGCTGGAGTCCTTTTGCTTCGGAATAGCTTCTAGTAGAAGTCAGCTGGAGTCCTTTTGCTTCGGAATAGCTTCTAGTAGAAGTCAGCTGGAGTCCTTTTGCTCTGGAATAGCTTCTAGTAGAAGTCAGCTGGAGTCTTTTTGCTTCGGAATAGCTTCTAGTAGAAGTCAGCTGGAGTCCTTTTGCTTCGGAATAGCTTCTAGTAGAAGTCAGCTGGAGTCCTTTTGCTCTGGAATAGCTTCTAGTAGAAGTCAGCTGGAGTCTTTTTGCTTCGGAATAGCTTCTAGTAGAAGTCAGCTGGAGTCCTTTTGCTCTGGAATAGCTTCTAGTAGAAGTCAGCTGGAGTCTTTTTGCTTCGGAATAGCTTCTAGTAGAAGTCAGCTGGAGTCCTTTTGCTTCGGAATAGCTTCTAGTAGAAGTCAGCTGGAGTCCTTTTGCTCTGGAATAGCTTCTAGTAGAAGTCAGCTGGAGTCTTTTTGCTTCGGAATAGCTTCTAGTAGAAGTCAGCTGGAGTCTTTTTGCTTCGGAATAGCTTCTAGTAGAAGTCAGCTGGAGTCTTTTTGCTTCGGAATAGCTTCTAGTAGAAGTCAGCTGGAGTCCTTTTGCTTCGGAATAGCTTCTAGTAGAAGTCAGCTGGAGTCCTTTTGCTTCGGAATAGCTTCTAGTAGAAGTCAGCTGGAGTCTTTTTGCTTCGGAATAGCTTCTAGTAGAAGTCAGCTGGAGTCCTTTTGCTTCGGAATAGCTTCTAGTAGAAGTCAGCTGGAGTCCTTTTGCTTCGGAATAGCTTCTAGTAGAAGTCAGCTGGAGTCCTTTTGCTCTGGAATAGCTTCTAGTAGAAGTCAGCTGGAGTCTTTTTGCTTCGGAATAGCTTCTAGTAGAAGTCAGCTGGAGTCCTTTTGCTTCGGAATAGCTTCTAGTAGAAGTCAGCTGGAGTCCTTTTGCTCTGGAATAGCTTCTAGTAGAAGTCAGCTGGAGTCTTTTTGCTTCGGAATAGCTTCTAGTAGAAGTCAGCTGGAGTCCTTTTGCTCTGGAATAGCTTCTAGTAGAAGTCAGCTGGAGTCCTTTTGCTTCGGAATAGCTTCTAGTAGAAGTCAGCTGGAGTCCTTTTGCTTCGGAATAGCTTCTAGTAGAAGTCAGCTGGAGTCTTTTTGCTTCGGAATAGCTTCTAGTAGAAGTCAGCTGGAGTCTTTTTGCTTCGGAATAGCTTCTAGTAGAAGTCAGCTGGAGTCAGTCTTGATTTTGGAATAAGTTGGGAGTCTGCTTTTTGTCAGCTTACTCACCACGTCTTCTTTCCACTAGTCTCAAACTATGCTGGTTCGGGAGAAGTGCAGTTGGATATTGTGAAACTCTTGCTTCACTTTCAGAAGCTATCCATTGTCTCTTAAAGAAAAAAGTAGGTTATCTAATATGAAATACGAAAATCAGGCAAAAATAGCTCCAGACATCAAGAGTCATATGTTATAAAGTGGGACACAGTAGCAGTTATCTAAAGAAAAAACATCAGTAGATGATTTTAATAGGTACCACAAAGCAATCTAGCTTAGAGTGCAAAAATAGGTAAATGTAGTGAAATTCCTTTCAATTTCAAATTGTGATATCTTATTTATTATCTGGGTTATTTTGATAAAATTTAGATTCTTTCTCTTGTGATTAATCTTTTTTTTCTTTTTCTTTTTTTTTTTCTTTTTTTTTCTTTTTTTTTTCTTTTTTTTTTTTCGGGCTACTTCAAGTTAGGTTACAATTTTCAATGACGGACAATTTATTTTGTGTGCGCAATATTGTGTATCTCTATGCATATAAAGATAGTTCCATCCTAAAGAAAATCGGCCACTCATCAATATGGTGTGCTTAACATAAGGTTTGAAGTTATCTTCCACCAAAAAATTACAAGTTGAAAACTTTAGGGAATTAAATTTTCGCCTTATCACATTGTTTCTGTCTGTTTTTATATGGTCCAAATATAAGTTTTTTTTATTGATTTACTATTAAAAGAAACATCTAGCTTGACTTCTACTCTACTATGAATCATATTAAGAAGATTCAATGTGTTAGCTGTTGAAATGAATCTCATATGAACAGTCAATGCTGCACATACATGTCATTTTTATACGTTTTTTTCGAGAGGTCATGGGTATTTTTCCCAATGTTTAGGTTGGTTTGATCTAATAATCTTCCATTATGATTAATAAGATGACATTACATTTGTGAGGAATCTTGTTTGAATCCTGCATTTTGAGTTATATACACTGAAAATTGGTTTTCTAATTTCCTACAAAGTTTGAACAGTTGTAATCTGATGACTAATTGAGCTACCAAAATAAATTTGGTACCATTGTTTGTTTTGCAAAGAACTGTACCTACGTTAATTTATTTTTTTATTAGATGTAATGAAAATAAAATTTTAGTTTTGGATACTTACTAGTAGAAGAATAAACTTTTACATTTTTTTTTGTTTTGTTGAAGGTAAAGGGGACAAGAAATTTTAACCTGAACTTTTTTATAGCATATGTTGGGCGACAATGACCTCCTAAGTAAACCTAGTATAGTATTTAATACAATATGGCAACTAATAATTATAAATAGTAGACTAGAACATTATTAAACATATATAATGATTAATGTGCTTCACTGTAAGACGACACAAAGAAGCAGCGCATATAGACCTAGTATAGAATTTAATACAAGCCGCGCATGCGTGGTCCCGCTCTGTATGTGACCAGATGTGGCATTTGTAAAATGCAATAAATTTGGGCAATTTGGGACATTTTTGATCCCCCTTTGACCCCCTGGAGGCGCGAACCAGAATTTTTCTGAGGTCAAGGATGCTTATTTTATATCCAGAACAATTGCCTCTATATTTTGGCCAAGTTTCAGAAAAATTGAATGAATGGATCAAACGTTATGGGAGAAAAGGGTCATTTTTTGGAATTTTAGGGGAGCTTTTGACCGCCTGGGGGCACGAACCAGATTTTTTCCAAGGTCAGCGATACTTATTTTCTATTAGGAACACTTGCCTTCACATTTTGGCCAAGTTTCAGAGAAATTGAATGGATGGATGAAAAGTTATGTGGCAAAAAATGTCATTTTTTGCCATTTCGGGACCTTTTGACCCCCTGGGGGGCTAACCAGATTTTTTTTCAAAATCGGAAAATGTCAATTTCTAACCTGACCAAAGTTACAACTTCATGCAAAATTTTAGAGAAATTCAATGGATGGTTGCAGAGAAAAATCCGGACGGACGGAAATGTCTCAAAACATAGGACCCCCGATTTTATAAATCGGGGGACCAATAATATGGGAACTAAAAATAATAAATAGTAGATTAGAACTCCATTAAACATACTAGCAAAAATATGCTCCCTCCGGTCGAATATTTTTGCTAGGTTGCTGCGTTAGAAATGAATGCTCACGCGTAAACCGATGAGCCCCAGTCATATTTCTTGGGTGGTTAGACACTGATTTTCTTTGTTTTTGACCATGAATTTTTTTTTGTTGAAAATAAAGAAAAAAAAGAAATTCGAACCTATCCCGATTTTTGTTTTACTCTACCCCATAAATAGAAATATTTTTACGTTAAGAAGAAAGAAAATTTTTGGCAACCCCTTTTTCAATTTTTTTTTTATTTAACTTTAATTTTAGTTAAGAAAAGAAAAAAAAAATTTTTTTGACGGCCTTCCACCAATTTTTTAAATTCTCCCCCATATATATAAATATTTTTAATTAAAAAGGAAAAAAAAGAAAACCTAACCCTAACTCCCACGTTGACCTTGACCCTAACCCTAACCCTAACGACGGGGTCAAAACACCAAAAAATCAAATACAGTGAACGCTGTGTGTGTGTGTGTTTGTTTGTTTAATTACCTTTTTTTAATTAAACAATTTGATTCTAAAATCAGTTGTATAGTTTTCTAGTACAATGTGTTAGTTTTTTTTTGTTGACAGTAAAGAAAGAAAATCATTTTTTTTTTCTAATAAATAAAACATGGAATCATAAATTCAGTTAAGATTGTGAAAAAAATGATAATATTGGATATGAAAGTATTAAGAAATCAAATACGGAGGGAGGGCGTTCAATGGATTAACGCTGTTTAATCAGTTGGGTTTTAGATGAAATAACTACGTAACTGATTAATTTTTAAATCAATTATTTTAATTAAACAGTTTGATTCAATAAATGTGTGTTTTAAAACATAATGGCTAATAAGATTAACAAAATAAACAAACTCTGAACGTTTTAAAGTAACACCGTTAAATGCCAATGTTTTGTTGACATTTGAAAATACGCGCCGTCTTGCGTCCGTATTAATTTGACGGAGGGAGGTCGTTAAATGGATTAACGCTGTTTAATCATTTGGGCGTGGTTGAAACACCTACGTAACTCATTAATTTTTAAATCAATTATTATTTTAATTAAACAATTTGATTCAATAATTATAATTTATAAGTAATATTATTAGCGAGCAAAATTGCGTACATATTTAAATTTGAAGCAAACAATCATGAGTGTATATTTGCGAATACTAATTTATTAAAAGTTCAAATGCAATTGATTCTGTAAATTGAGAAACGCACATAGTGTTTATGGCGGTTTTTTTCATAGTATATAATGAAGCTGGCGGACTTAGTAAATAGTCATACTACTCTGATGGAGTTTCGGCTTCAGACAGACAGATACATAAACTCCATTATTAATAGATATATATAATAATTAATGTATTTCAATGTAAGACGACACAAAGAAGAAAAGAACGACAGAATATAATAGGTTAATGTAGTTTGCTTGAAGCATTGTTTAGTGTGTGTGTATATAAAGCTAATTTATAGAAAGCAATAGAATGCACAGGTGTAACGGATAGACACGAGCTGAAGCAAATTAAGACATATAACGGTGGAATGAGGTTAGCAGTTTACACCTTTTTATTAATACAATATATTTTTCTTTCATTTTTATATTACATTCTTACTTGCACTAGTGCGGTTCGATGGAAGTCCCGTATAACATAATATTTCAGGGGAAAAAATTCCCTTCATCAGATGTGTGTTAAACTTTAATTCAAACGTGCATAGGAAAACCGGTGTGACTCCAGAGGTTGTGCTTGTCAGGCCTAGCTCGAGTGAGTCGACATTCAATTATATATATTTCAAAACAAAACTCCAAACAGGACATATTGCCACTGAGACGGACGCAAGGGGCTACTGTAATTAGGGGACAGATTTATAGGGAGCATCCCAGATGGTGAGCTGTGTAGCAAGATACTTGTTCACGTTACATTTAAAGCTCTGCTTGTTACCTTCAGGGAAACAGGGAGTAAGGAAGGAATTCTAAAGACAAGTGGTCCGAGAAAATAAGCTGAGTATTGATTAACTCCTCTCCAGGAGTTAGGCACAAGGCCAGTTTTTATCTTACTCCCACAAGTAAGATGTGACAGGTTGGGTCGGGAAAGTGGGGTTTAAAAATTGCCTGGGCAGCCCCGTCGGCATTCCCTGGTAGGGGCACCTCAGGCAGTAAGCAATAAACTTACTCCTCCTCAAAGAGGGGAGGCGAAGACTGGGAGGGTGGACCTCCTAGAACTGCACAGGACAGACCCATAGACCGGTGTAAATCAAGCCCGGAAGGCCAAGACAATACCAGTCTATGGGGTGCAGTATCCATCGGAACAGATACTACACTTTGATCTTAGCCAAAAGGCCAAGAACATTTGAAAATAAGCTGAGTAGAAAGTTTTCCAGAATCTAGGGACCTCTACAGTGAAAGAATGGGATTTTTCTGTTAATCGGGTTTGTCAGGGATATTCTCGTTAAAGAGGTAAAAGTGCAGTAAGTTAATCGGAGCACATTCCGTGGAAGTACTTGTAAAACAAGCACGGGGGATGCAATACTGTGGTGATGGGACAGAGGCCGGAGCTTGATAGACAGTGCGGGACCTATTAAGTTAGAGACTCTTTTCGGAACCCTGTCCAACAGGGAGAGACTAGCGTTTGGTACACCAGCCCAGATGTGACAACGCTACTTCATGCATGGGCAAATGTTGGCTATGTAGAGATATAGGATACTGGCAGGCGTGATAGGTTTACTTAACTGGCCTGGTAGGTTTTATTGATTCAAAATATCGACCGAAGTATATTTTCGTATTGTAGAGAAGATAAAAAAAATGAAGCAAATAGAATTCTTAGGGATCTGAAATTTGAGTCTGAGTCAATGATAATAACCAAGTAAGTACTACCACACGTTGACTACTACCAATAATCTATCGGTGCTTCTTTCATTTCACAATGACATGTTAGGCCTCTCTTAAAAAAAAATAGCTCAAGAAATGTATAAACTTTGTTATGTATTTACGTGGTAGCTGAAAAGAAGACTGTACACCAATGATTACGCAAATTCATCCAGTATTATTAAATAAAAGATTTTATTGGTTGGCCGCCATATTGTATCTACCAAGCGCAAGATTTAAAAAAAAAAATTGAGTTATCTCCCTTGCCTAATCAATAAGCTTAACTGGTAGCAAAATGTCTACCGATATGTAAGACTGTTTTTTTTTTTCCGAATAGGCTATTGTGCCGGGACCGGCAGAATAACGACCCCCTCATTATTTTGCCGGTCCCGGCAGAATAACGAGGGGGTCGTTATTTTGCCGGCTCATGTTTAGTTAACCTTACTGTTACAGTTACACCGAAGATTTCACGAGTCAACATTTTAAAGTTTTATTTCACCATTTTTCCAATAAGAAAGAAATAATTAAACGAAGATAATGAAACTGAAAAAATAAACAAATCTTTAATACTTATGTTTTTGTTTCTATCTACTCTACGTAAAAAACATATGTTCTTGGCCTTTTGGCTAAGATCAAGTGTAGTATCTGTTCCGATGGATACTGCACCCCATACTGGTGTTGTCTTGGCCTTCGGGTCTTGATTTACGCCGGTCAATGGGTCTGTCCTGTGCAGTTCTGGGAGATCCACCTTCCCAGGCTTTGTCTCCCCTCTTTGGGGAGGAGTAAGTTTATTGCTTACTGTCTGAGGCGCCTCTACCGGGGAATGCCAACGGAGCTGCCCAGGCAATTTTTAAACCCCACTTTTTGTATTAAAAGCAGATATTTCTTTTATATTCAAAAGATTAAAATAACCGACAGAATAACAACTGATTATGACGATGAAAATAAATTGTTATTAAATATTTGTCCTTATTTATTTCATTACCCTTTCTTTCACAAGACGATAACAGTTAGGTTAAAAAAACATAAGCCGGCAGAATAACGAGGGGGTCGTTATTTTTCCGGGACCGGCAAAATAGCCTCTTCCTTTTTTTTTTCTTTTTCTTATAATTTAATAAATACTGGATAAATTTGTAATTTCAGCTGCCACGTAAGTACATAACAAAGTTTATACATTTCTTTAAATATTTTCATGTCGTTGCGAAACGAAAAAGCACCAATCCATCTACTATTACTGAACTTAGGAAAATTCGGCAATTTTGGCAATTTAGGAATAAATATCGATTGAAGATAGATTTTAGAACCGTTCTTGCAGGGTATATAGTTGTAAATACGCCCCCCCCCCTCCATAAAGAATACTTTGTATATTATCTTTTTGGTACTTGTGCAGTTTACGGACCGGGCTATTTTTTAGATAAGATTTTCAAGTTAAATTCAATTTTTATGATATCTTTTGTTTATTATATTGTTAGGTGAAAGTACAGAATAGTTAACAAAGCCCTAACTAACCCTAACCCTAACCCAACTAACTCTAACAGGCAGCAAAAAAAAGAAAAGAAAAAAAAAGTGGGCTAAAAAATGATCCCAAACTTTAAAATTTGAAGATATTGCTCCCAGGCAACGCTGGGTTTCCTTGCTCATAAACAATAATAAAAACATTTCTCATTAATCATTTTATCAAAATGAACTTTGTTTGATTAAGCATAAAATTCTTTGCAAAAAACATTGCGCAACAAAATAACTGTTTATTTACTTTTCATTAGTTATTGACCTCAACTAGATTTACGTATGTAAGTATTTTCACAAGTTTTTAAATTGTGATCGTTTTAACCTCTTGCCTTATTATTTGTTTCACATATGAACAATCTGATGTTGAGACCCTAGTTCGAGAGATCTTGAGAGTCTGGAGTTATTTCTTTATTACCATTATATCCACTGGTGCTACCAGGTCAAACTGTCTGAAGATACTGGCTTCCTGACTTAAAATGCACCAAACATTGATGTTATTGTTTTTTTTCCTTTCCCTTTGCAAAACTCAATCATGTTCTGCAAAGCTAAAATCAAAAACATTTTTCCTCTACAAAACAACCAAACCAAACCATGAATAAATATTTGAAGATATGAAGAACTTGAAGCATAAAAACTTTTACCAAAATGGATTCGGCATTAAATAAGCCGAAAAGGGTTGATATGCCGTAAAACAAAACAACCAACTGTTATCTCCAGTTCCACTCTGACCCGATGTCGTAGTACCTGTCGGGATCCTATCTATGGGGTTTGCCCCTTTTGGTTAGGAGCAAAGTGTAGTATCTGTTCTGATACTTCATCTTTTCTGTCCTCGGTCAGTGCAGGAGAAATCCTTTTAAACTGAGACGATTTTTACTTTTGTCCCAATCTAGAGTGCCTCTTTTTTGGAGAGCTGGATTTTTCCTACATTAAAAACTGACCTTGTGTCTAACTCTGCCCTCTTAGAAAGGCAAGTTATAGGTTCTCCTTTTCATAAGCACACGCTTGCAAATTCTACCTATTTTTTGTTGAGATGCATGGAATGTAATCTCTTTCTATCACATCTAATTTTAACCTGAAGCTGGTGCTTGAAGAATTAAATCATATCCTGATGAGAAAAATATTCAACCCCTCCAACCTTATCTGTCTTGAAATCAAGGATGGAATTCCAATCCCTCATTAAAGCACATACTTCGGACCTGTGACAAACACCTCCCAACGGCCAAAAAAAAGGAGACCCTCTGCTGAATGGGGTTGGGTGCATAACCTAAAAATCGTAATCTTATGGTAACATTGGCTATGACCGTCCTGCTTCCACATCATCGCAGACAAGGTGCTTTTCATAAGAAGGGAGACACCTCTAACCCGGGGATGTGTTAATGCTGAGAATACATCAAAGGTTCCAGTCAACATCTGACAATCTACCAACAGAATGTAGTGGGTCTTTTTGATCGCAGTTACGTCACGCCCATGGGCAAGACATCTCTCTGAATGCAAACAGCCTGCATTTAGAGACAAGTAAAGAGCAGTGTCGCACACAGTTGCAAAGGATGCTGACGATATATGCTATGTTCAATGTGGCCACATCCCTGGTATACTGGTTGCTGTGCTCAATTCCACTGATGTCCAGGGTAAAGAGGAGTTTAATTGCTCTATATAGTGAGGGGTGAGCAACAATCGGGACTCTTCCCTAATATTTGAGTATTGATTTACTCCTCTCCAGGAGTTAGGCACAAGGCCAGTTTTTATCTTACTCCCACAAGTAAGATGTGACCCAAGGTCGGGTCGGGAAAGTAGGGTTTAAAAATTGCCTGGGCAGCCTTGTCGGCATTCCCCGGTAGGGGCGCCTCAGGCAGTAAGCAATAAACTTACTCCTCCTCAAAGAGGGGAGGCAAAGCCTGGGAGGGTGGACGTCCTAGAACTGCACAGGACAGACTCATAGACCGGCGTAAATCAAGCCCCGAAGGCCAAGACAATACCAGTCTATGGGGTGCAGTATCCATCGGAACAGATACTACACTTTGATCTTAGCCAAAAGGCCAAGAACAACCTTGCGAGTTCCCTAATATTTGAGTAGAAGTTCCTGGATGAAGAGTTCTTCCTTGACCTTAAATTTCATTCTCGATATGGGCCCCTCTATGTCTTCCAGCATTTCCCAGACCAGTGCTTTTGCAGTTCAGCCTGTTCTCTTTCAGAGGACTCTGAGCAAAGAGGTAGTGCATATAATTTATGTGGTGTTGGTATGGGTTATGAGGTATAGAATAGAGTGGCACAGGCAAACCACAGATGAGAGGCACCCTGTACATGGTTATGTACTTGGGCCCCAGTCGACTAAAATTACGGAGAAGTTTCCTGGCCAGCACTTCTACACTAGAGACAACACCATCTGAAGCCCACCTTAAAATGTGGAAGGAAAAGCTGTCGAACCACCCACACAGCTCGACTATGTTCACCCCCCCCTGCCGAAATCCTCCTGCCAGAATATAACAACTGGGTAAATGGAAGTGCTTGAGCGACTCGGCTCAAGTGTCGGCTGTTCCAGGAAGGCCCTAAGCAGATGGGGCTATTTTAGTGACCCAACCACATGCGACTGGGGTACAGAACCCCAGACCATGGAGCATCTTTTTATATGCCTTCTGTTGGGCAGACCCTGCACAGCAAAGGACCTAGCACTCTACAACATCAAGAGACAGCAATGTACCAAGCTCTGGCTGGACGTTATAAAAGCTGAATAGCTTTGTATATGAACACGAGAAGAAGTGGAATGTGTTGATGCAGATGTTTGTGGTGTTTTTGTTGGGTTTGGTGTTGTAGGGGGTGTTTTTGTTGGGTTTGGTGTTGTAGGGGGTGTGTTGGTAGTGTTGATGTTGTTGCAGAGGTTGGTTTTGGTGGTGTAGGAGGTGTTTGTTCAATAGGAGATTGGGATTGAGCATCTGTTTGGGGCTTTCGCTACTAGGGGCAGCGTGATCATGTACAACCCTCTCCTCATTATCTCCTTCCTCATCAAAGGAATTATTGGGTTTTTTTTTTCGCTTTGATCCTTTTTGATGTCGGTGCTGTGGTTCTTCTGCTGTTTTCTCCAATAGCTCAGTTGCTGGTTTCTGTTGCGCCTCTGCCAGTTGAACAGATGGTGAGTTCATGCTGGGAGTGATTGTATGCTTCTGACCTTCCAACTTTTTTTTTTCGTTGACCTTTTGGCTAGGAGCAAAGTGTAGTATCTGTTCTGATACTCCACTTTATCTTTTTTGTGTCCTAAGTCAATGAAGGAGAAATCCTTCTAGACGAAGGCAATTTTAATTTTTGTTCCAATCCAGAGTTCCGTTTTTTGGGGAGCTGGATTTTCCCCACATTAAAAACCGACCTTGTGTCTAACTCTGCCCTTGTGAGGAGGCAAGTAAATAGGAACTCTTTTCTGTCTTTCCCTGTAGAGACTGCTTGTGTAGTTGTGGTTGGTTCCACTGAAGCTGGAGATGGAGATGAGGCGGGAGCTGTGGATGGAGCAGGTTGACCAGGAGTTGTCTTTTTTGGACAGTTCCTTGTTGTTGGCAGAACTGGCAGTGTGGCGACGGCCTTCCATCATGATCATGATGTTCCATGTTTTGTGTATCAACACCGCTGGAATATCGTTGAAACCTTTACGTAGAAATTGTGAAAAAAATAATTAAATTTTAGATTTTGCTATAAAAAATACGGTATTTATAAAATATAAATTGATCGAAGACTATTAGTTTTTAAACTATCAAAATTCATGCATAACTTTTTGAAATATAAGCATTTGAAACTGAAAAATAAAAGCCCACATTTTCCCGAAAATATTGAGTCAACATTTTTGTGTTTTCATTGATAAAATTCTGTTAAAAAAAAACTATTCAAAATAAATGAAATTTGATATGTAGATGTAAAGTTTACTGTGGAATGTTATCTATTAAAAAGAAAATAGCTCAGAATTTGAACACCTCATATAAGTTTTAACAAACTGACCCCCCGTGTGTGTAGATGAGACCGCTAGACTCTGGCATCGATAAGGACATATGTTTTAGGAGAGAATACAGATTGTTCAACAAATTTACAAAGCAACCAGCCTCCCATGCATGGAATATTGTTATCATATCTGAGTTGGTGCACTAACCTCAACCCCTAAACCCCAACACCAACCCTAACCCTAACCCTAACCCCCGGATTAAATTTGTTTAATTTGCAATCGATCTCACCTAATCTTCCAAAATAAAGTGTTTATCAGTTTATCATCCACATTTTTTTTTTTAATAATTATGTGTGGTTTTAGAGGGTTTTTGTTGGAATGGAGCTTGCCACTCGGACTTATTGTTAGTGGTACGGTTAAGAAAGGTTTTCTTAGGAGGCGGGGCTTGTCACTTGGACCTAGGGTTAAAGGAGTTTTTATCGGCGGAGGGTTTTTCACTCTGATTAAGGGTTAGGGTTAGTGGTAGGGTAAGTAAGTATAATTTTTTTAATAACTTTTCAACACAAAAAAATATCAAAATAATTTATAGGCTAGAAATGGGGGATTATTTTACGTTAAATTTATATGCAAAACTGACCCCCCTCTCTAAATTACAAACTTTTTTTTTGTTTTTTACCTCAAAGTTTTTTAGGGTGTTTTCACCTAACTGCCTTAAAAAAGAAAAAGAAAAGTAGAATTTATTTTTTTAAATTGGTGGTTAGAAAGTAATTTCTGATTCGAAAGTCAAGTATTTGAATTCTTAAACCCAAGAAAAAAAATGGTATTTCTTGAAGGAACCACTATTTTATAAAAGGACCACAACACTTTTGATAGTCAATTTATTTCTTTGAAGAAGGATACTGGAATGCCAAGAAAAAGTCTTCTTTTTTTTATATAGCGTGTAAACGTTTGTTTAAATTTAATTATGTATTATATATAAATTATTAAGTATATACTTTGGTAACAAAGCAGCTCTAACGAAACATTTAAGAACATTTTCGATATTCATACTTTTAATTTTTAAAATTCTTTCATGAATTCAAATAACAAAAAAATTTGGTACTACTGCAGATGAAGCGCCTAATTTCCGTGACTGCTCGACGGCAACAATCGGGCAGGTCGTGGAAGCGCCCGAGAGCTGCCGAGACGAAAAGGAGGCTGAAGCCGAATCGTCTGCGCTCAGCACAACAAAACAAGCGGTAGGAAGACCTTTCGAACCGTCCACAAACGTATCCGTAAACCCTGAGAAAATATATTAAAAAAATTGCCTAAATATCGTAAAAAGAAATAGCATTTACTACTTTAATTTATGTAAAAAAAAAAGACAAAAAAAAAATTAAAATGGTTCATTTGGCCCACGAAAAAAATGAAAAAAAAAAGAAAGTTTATTTATAGTTCTTCAGCTATGGTTTGTTCATTTTTTTTTTTTTTTTTTTTTTTTTTTTCAAATATATGTATTCTTTCTTTTGTATTCTTCGTCTTATATTGTCGTCTGCCACTCTTCCATTTTACGACTTTCAGTTTTGCTTCAGCCTCGTTTTCGTCTCGGCAGCTCTCGAGCGCTTCCGCGACCTGCTCGATCGTTGCCGCCGAGCAGTCACAGAAATTAGGCGCTTCATCTGGAGTAGTACCAAAAATTGCCATCTTTGTTTACAAGCTGCTACTGATTAAGTGAAAACGTCAAATTGACAAGAATGAACGTGAACAAATTTTTTTCAGTAAAATTTTGTTGATGTGCCTTTTGCAAGGAATTTCCAAAGAACTTTCTGGACAGATATTTATAATAATTACATGAAAAGAATTTAAAAACCTCTGTTTTACAGATTTAAATATTCAAAATCTTTTTAATGAAAACTTGCTGAAGCACAGCGGTCAAACTTTGATAGCCGATTATGGACGAACTATTTGACCGACCAAATTAAAACACATACTACATTGAAGGACATTCTTTCCTTAATTTTTCAAGCAAAATTGACCAAATTCCGACCACTGTGTGCTTTGAAACCGAGTTAAACATGCAACTATCTTTTTACACGCTCAAGCAAAATCAACCAAAAAATCGTTTTACGATATTCATCATATTTTTTTTTTTTTTTTATCTCACTGAGAAAAAAATTATAAAAACAAAACATACATAAAATAACACTAATAAACTTATAAATGTATCGATTTTGTTTTGTCTGATGTATGGTTTGACAGGATTTTATGGGTTTATAGCGATTTTTATGAGTTTTTTTTCCTCCATGGACCCCCCCCCCCAAATGCTGTTTTTAATGACGTTATACAAGCAATGATTATTGTACTCTAGATTTCAACCTCATTGCCAGAAGTGAGCTATCTGTTCCACATGTTCAAACTGGCTGAAACACGTGCCCAGGTAATTTGCGCTCAGCTCGGTCGGAGCATTGTATATCTACACCTGGGTCCTCCGACTCCTTTGGTATTCTTGCTGGAGTTTTGCATTTCCCCATCTCAGCTGGTGATACCAGATCAGGCTGCCCTGTGGCTCCCTGAGACGAAATTCACCTACATTGACGTTTTTTTTTTTTTTTTTTTTTTTTTTTGTAAAACTTAATTATGTTCTACAAAACCAAAAACAAAAACAACAGCCCCTCTCCCTTTCTCCCTCCCCTTTTTTATTTTATTTTTAGAACTTGAAGCATAAATCTTTTACTATAATGACCAGATTCGGCATTAAATAACCCAAAAAGGGTTGATATGCCGTAAAACAAAACTACCAAACCAAAAACGATGATTAAACATTTGAAGATATAAAGAACTTGAAGCATAAAAACTTTTACTATAATGACCAGATTCGGCATTAAATAACCCAAAAAGGGTTGATATGCCGTAAAACAAAACTACCAAACCCCATCTCAGCTCCGTTTTTAAGTCTTTTTGTTTCCCCTTTGTAGGGAGCTGGATGGCCCAGATGGCATAGCTCCTGTGCAGTAGTTTTGCATTCCCTCATCAGCTGCACCATATCTTCTCTTTTTACTTCTATGAAGTGATTCTCCTCTGGTTGGAGGTCACCAGGGGAGAGTATCCCGTCGTTTTCATGGGGCACTGGTTGCAGTACGTTGCCTTCAATGTTCTGTCTGCATTTGTTTAAATGTCTCTCTCTGATCCTGTGAGGGTAATATTTTTAAACTTTTATTGGATGGGATGTGATACGTGTTAGGGGCTTTCTACGCCTCTCTATGTAGTTTACTGAGTCTCTATCCAGCTGCCTATTACAGGTTTAAACTCTTGCTGATTTATCAGGTTTTTCATAGTGGCCGAGTGGGTTAGGGCGTGGTAATTTGGGTTATAACATGACTCATGCTCCGGGGTTTCGAATCCTGCAACCGGTATGAATAATTATCTCTACACTGACGATTTCCGAAAGGATGAAACCTATCCGTATGTAGATAAAAACAAATATTTATAATTATATATAAATTATATTTAAAGTCCTTTAATCAAGGATTTAAACTTGAATTTAATTAATGTTGTTCCTTTTAGCCTTTTTAATCCTTAAACACATTTTCTGTCCCTAATTCCTTTAGAAGACACATCATTAAACCCCAAAACAGTAACGGACAAATATACGATACTCATAATATATGCTCACGGGATTTATATAGAAATATTTTTTAATTTTTTAATATCTCTTTAAATCTTCTCCGGTTTAAATCTCAACTGTTACTTTTCACCCTTCCTCTTTTTTCAAACCTTATTAAACCTTCCTTACACTAAATTTAAACAAACATACACAACACTCTAAGCAAATAACGCGTCCAAACGAGAGTGACACGTGACTTCACATTTCGGAAACAGATGACAACATAAGCTGAAGAGAGCTGGATGGCTAAGTCCTTCTGTGCTTGAAACCGACGGTACGAATGTTGTACTAATTTTTCTGTACTAAAATAAATAAATGATTATATATATATATATATCCGTTCTGTCACACAAAAGTTAGCGAGTAGAAAACTGCCTGATGAATACATGAAGGAAAGTTTGATACCCCTTCACCACCTTCACTCTATTTCCATAAGACGTTTTCTTTCTTTTCTATTTTGCTTTCTTTACTGATTTATACGTTTTTCTTTCTTTTATTTTCTTTTTATATCTTTATTATCTTTGGCGAACGTCTATATGTTTTTTAATATCAGGCCCCATTTGTTTTAATGTCTTGAATTGCTGCATTGATGGCACATTTTATACATCTCCTGGAAGTCCATTCCATGTCCATGGATCCTGATTGAGAAAACGGCACTCCTCCGGTTCAATCGAAATAGGCCGTGAAACGGTTTCTGGTAATCTTTGCGTAGACCTCTTTTAGGTGCAGGAGTGAATAGTAGGTCTTGAGCGAGATCATAATAGCCATTGAAGAGATTGTAGGCATAAATTAGGTCAGTGTGTAATCGTCGGCACTCAAGGGAGAAAAGGTTAATTTTTGGCTTTCGTAGGGCAGATCCCATAGTCCCTATTCTATTCGAGTAGCTAGTTGGAGTCAGTTCATCTCTGGTCTGCTAAGGCTTTGCCCGATGTGCTCAGATCTGATTGTGTTCTCTCCGAGCCGCCAACTGTCGTAAAACTTGTCAACTGCCGTAAACTAAACCGTTGTAAAACTCAACTGTGTTGCAAACAACTTTCACTCTTAAACATCTTAACTCAATACAATGTCCGGTCTTTTGTCTTAGTCACCAACAAGCAGAAATGACTCGCCCATTGAACAATACAAACTGACTACTTCCACGCTTGTTTTATCAGCCGCACTCATCTGACTATTCATCCTATTTCCAATACTTTTGTTCGTCTAATGAATCATAGCCTTCCATTGTCTTTTTACCTATGCTACTTCTGACAGCTCTTTCCCTTTTTGTGAATCATTTCCTCGGCTCTGACGGGGGGGGGGCGTCCATAGTATCACAGGAAGACGAGTTCTTGCTGTGTATGTTCTACAAAGAGGAACCAAAGATTGGAGCTCAGTCGAGCTTCTTACGTTGAAATAACGGTAGAATAGAGAGAGATTAGCAATGCCTCTTCTGTGAGAAAGTGGTTGTAGGGAAGAGAAAAGTACTTAGAAAATCAAGGAGGCCTCCAGAGCACTACTAAAATCACTTTTTGAAAAAAAAAAAAATTTTGAAGAGAAAAAAAAAAAAAAAATTAAAAACCTATAACGATGATGTCATATACCTATTACTGTGACGTCATGTGCACAAGAATAAGTAGGTTGAAAAAAGTTTCGAAGTCAATTTTGTACTCTATCAAGGCAGGAAAGAGTACTCCGTGTGCAATAAGTATTGTTCTTTCATACTAAGTAACCAAATAGGTATAGTTGCTAATTAACTAATTACTAGATATTATTTAGTAGTACTTTAGTTCATATGCTCAGCCACACCTGTAGACCTTAAAATCCTGACTGCCAGGCCTGTTATAAGTATCACCTTGTTACAATAACAGTTTCTGTTCCACAAATCATGTTAAGTGAGTATTGGGCTTTCGCATTATGTAACCAAAAGGGGTTGACATGCTGTGAAACAAAGAAACCAGACTAAATGATCATTGTTTTTTTAATTTTTTTTCAGCCATTTTCGATGTTCAAGAAAGAAAACTCCAAAAGAATAAAGATGTTACTTTATACGAAGATGCCATCGAAGCAACAGGTAAGTGATAGGAGTTTTATACGATAAACGTGTCTTAAAATAGACATACAAATGTGATTCCCCCCCCCCTCCTCTAGCCCTTTTAGTTTTATTGTTTGACCTCTTACTTAGTGTTGCAGGAAAATAGGTATTATCGGAACACTGCACCCTATGCTAATTCACCTCTTCTTAAACATACACACACAAAATTGCTCTCTAAGAAATTTTTAAAAAGGCTGAGAGTAAATGTATTCCATGAAAAAATGCCAGTATACTGAAATCATATGCCCTTAATAGGGTTAAGATGAAAATTCATATACACTAAATGTACAAAAGCAAGGAAATTGCCAAATTTTTACACTTTTATTGCCATTAAGGGTATGACTACATATCAATGAAACCATTTCATTATCACATCACTACAGTATAAAAGAAAATATAAGATATTAATTTGGGCCGGGTTGGTATCTAATATTATTCAGCAATATCTACCAAAGAACGGTCAATGGCACTCAATCAAAAGTGGAATTCATTATTATTTATCTTTGGTGATGTGTGCTAAACTAACAATATATATTTGAAGATGTAATAGAATGTTCATTCAATCTGAAAACAAAACAAATGGTTGCTGTTCAAGTGTATTTTTGGCGCAATTTGCTATAAATATAATAATCTAGGGAAACGTAATTCCAATATAAATGAAAAGAAAATTCTTTAGTTCTGTATGATGCATAGTAACATATTTCTGGATTTTTTTGAAAGCCTAATTAGAAGCGAGATATTAAATTTTATGATGGATGATATAAATTGTAATCAACATTATCTAATATTTAGGAAAATATTGATATTATGAATGAATATTTTATGGAAGGGGATAATGTGGATATTATACTTATGGATAATTAACCTTCTGTTGTTCAATTTCAGTGAAAAACATTTATCCTCAACAGCAAAAAAAAAAAAGAAGAGAAATTAAGCTGGAAATTAAAGGAATGAAGGCCTGCAAAAACTGTAACAGTTTTTGACATAAAATGAATGGCTCTTAATTTGGGACTCTGAATCAACAATCCACAATTGTTATTAGACTCTAACTGTAGAAGTGCATTTAGTGGTGAATTCTTTGAGGGAGTTCATGCATCTGTGTGTGTGTGTTGGTCTCAAAGTTTGAACAAGGCCACCGAATTATGAGCATTCAAAGTTTGTTGGAAATTAGAAATTTTGCTGTTTTATTTGTTCAGAAGACAATTTTCAGTGTACGCATTTCACAATTACAAATGTAATAACATCTTGTGGTAAATGAAAATTAATCATAATAGAAGCGATAATTAATAGATCAAGTCAGCCTAAACATTGGACAAAATCCCATTATCTCTTGAAAAATAAAAACGTACAAAAATGACATGTTGATTCATTTCAACAGCTAACACATTCGATCCTCATAATATGATTCATAGCACAGTAGAGACCAAGCTATATTTTTCTTTTAATAGTAAATCAGTAAAGAAAGGAAACTTAGATTTGACCATGTTAAAAGGTGGAAACACAATTTGCTAATAGAGCAAAGATTTCATTCACTAAAGTTTTTGCTGTGGACCTGTTTCAGGGCCGGAATAAAAACACGAACACAGGGTTTAGCGAAAACAAGTATATTGAAAAAAAGTATAATACAACAGAGAAACAAGAGTAGTGGTATGCCAGTCTTGACTGGGGTTGACTCAACACTGAGAAGCATTTGCTTCCAGTATTTATTGTGAATGGAAGAGTCCAAAGTCCGTTATAGGTACGGTACCATAACAGTTTTCAACTTGGATCTTTTGGGAATGACAACTTCAAACTCTATATTAAACCCGACATATTGACAAGTTGCCCCTTTTTCTTTAAGATGGGACTGTTTATAATATGCATATTGTTCAAGAAACATCAACATTAAAAAATAAATTGCCTGCCACTGAAAATAGTAAACCTAACTTGAAGTAACCTGGGAAAAACAAATTATTAATGACACAAGAGAAAGAATTATACATTAATAAAGAGAAAACAATTAATTTTATTTACATCCAGATTTTATTAAAATAACCCCCCAAAATAAATGAGTTATCACAAGTTGAAATTGAAGGGAATTACACTGTATTAACCCACACTAAACTCTAAGCTGGTTTGTGATACCTACTTGAACTGGAACCTTACTCCACCATTTAACCTTTTACCTGACAACGTCCCCATGTAAAAATGTTTTCATTTGTAGAAATTAATGTTGCAGATTTTTATTTTTCACAAATAAACTTAGATTTTTGTTTTTTTTAAAGATCTTAGATTAAAAGTGATTTCATCGACTACAATAACAATCTTCTAAATTGTACAACTCTGAGAAAATTTTTTTTCTTGAACTGCTAAATATATTTCTTTCAATACAGCAATGCTCTCATGTAGTAGTAGTAGTAGTATTAGTAATGTTCTCAGCCTCAAAGGATCTTAGGTTTGGTGATTATCTACAGTCTGATAGCATTAAATAGAGCGAATGGCCTGAATCATCCCCGTGACAGGAAGCTAGTCTGTCGCCGATTGTATGTCCCAGCAAGGATGGTACCCATTTATACATGTGGGCAGAATTTTTTTTTTAAGCTTCCTTGGCCTTTTTGGCTAGGAGAAAAAGTGTAGTATCTGTTCATGTAAAAATGTTTTCATTTGTAGAAATTAATGTTGCAGATTTTTATCTTTCACAAATAAACTTAGATTTGTTTTGTTTTAAGATCTCAGATTAAAAAGTGATTTCATCGACTACAATAGCAATCTTCTAAATAATGCAACTCTGAGAAAGATTTACCCATTTTTTTTTTTTGCACACTAAACTGGCTGATTTGTTATACCTACTTTTTAGTAGCATTTTCTTTGATCTGTCATCCTTGACTTTGAAGTAGTTGCATTTGCTGTGATTGTAAAATACTCAAGTTTCAAGTAGTTAGATGCACACATTGAATCAGCTACTTAAGAATCTCC
Organism: Sepiola atlantica; assembly: GCA_963556195.1. Classification (NCBI taxonomy): domain Eukaryota; kingdom Metazoa; phylum Mollusca; class Cephalopoda; order Sepiida; family Sepiolidae; genus Sepiola; species Sepiola atlantica. The sequence goes on from OY744533.1 coordinate 13,802,793, forward strand.
ATTTTTTTTTTTTATTATCATTATTAAATTTCTCTGTTTTTTTTTCTAGGCAGTGGTCGTTACCATCTAATGTTGTTGATCATATGTGGCTGGGCTGTATCGAGTGACGCCATTGAAATCCTTTCTTTATCTTTTGTTCTTCCGTCGGCCACCTGTGAAATGCAGTTAACTGCACCAATGAAAGGATGGCTCAATGCAGGAATGTTCATTGGTAAGTTGATCAACTTTCTGTGAATTGGTATTGACTTGTATAGGTCTTTCTTTTATTCAGCCAGTGCTGGATTAGCATAATCTCAGCTGACCGTAGAAGTTTATTTTTTTTAATTAAAAAATTTTTTTTTTTTAAATCGCTCCAGACAAGGCATGAAGCCACTTGATGTAAAGAGCTAACAAGAACGAAATATGATTATTGCAAAGATAAGGGATGCCTATTAGCCTTAGTCTTGAAAAGACCAAGGCTATAGGTAGGAAGAAAACAGTCAGCAGGAAGAAAGTTCCACAAACCTGCAGTTCTTGGAAAGAAGCTACTGGAATAAGAAGCCATATTACAATGCGGTATCAAAACAGAATTGATGGAGACCAACGAGTCAAACGAGCTGGAACAAACGAAGCAGAGAATAGAACACATGCCATAATAGTACTTATAGAAAAGACTGAGACTAGCAACATCACGTCTGTGAGAGAGAGAGAGGGTGTAGAGAAGAAGAAAGGGTGGGGCCAATCAGACTACGAGAACTTTGTACCGCGAGTATCACTCTCTGGGTCATTGCGTATATGGGTCATTGATTGTCAATTGTCTGATTGATTAGCTGATTATATCTTTATCAAAGGCTCTTGTAAATCATAAATTCCAATTTAGCTAATGTAAACTTATTAAGTTTTTCATTATCATTATATTCAGTTTAATTGATGCACTTACCCCGCCCAGTGCATCAACTCACTTAACACGTGCCGGTGATAACTACTCATCAATAGGCAGTGGACCAGCACCAGACAGGACCCACCTAGTATCCCTGCTGGTTATCTTAACATCCATTTTATATTGGATTGGCCAAAAAGTTCATTCGTTTTTTTTTTTTTTTTTTTTTTTTTGTTTTTTTTAGGATGGTGGATCCCAAACATCAAGTTTAGAAACATAACCGAGTTTATGCAATTCATTTTCCACGCTCGATTTTGAAATCTTCAGAATGTCTGCGATTTGTCTGGTTGTCAAACGGCAATCTTGTTCAAATACGGCTTTCATTTGGTCATTGTTGATCATCTTTGGCCAGCCAGAGCGAGGAACATCTCTCACTGAAAAATGTGCTTTTCGGAATCCAGCAAACCATTTCTGGCACACCCGTTCTGTAAAAACATTCTCCTCATACACATGGCATATCTTTATGCAGATTTCTGTAGCTTTTTTTCCTTTTCTGTAGTAAAAAAGCATCAGATGTTGGTAGTGCTCTGCTTGATCTTCCATTTCAAGGCCTGAAATACAAGCAAAAATGTTAGAACTCCCATGCTCGGAGGTTTATTACACACTGACATCAACATACCCGCTGCACCAAGTACGGGATTTGAAGAATAGGAATATAAAACGATCTTTAGTAGGCCGGAAAGATGACATTAAAAAAACTAACAAACTTTTTGGCCAACCCAATATTTTGGAATGTGTTAGATGGCTTTTAGAAATTGACTTACAAACTAACCTATCTCTGGCAAGGTCTTTATTCATCCCCTTCCTCCCAAGTCCATCCTTATCACTTCCTCCCATGTTTTACCTGTCATTCCCCTCTGAACTGACCCTGCTACCTCAACTGTTCTACATCTACTAACCAAATAATTCTCATCCATTTTTTTTTTTCAATGTGGCCATACCATCAAAATCTACAGCGCCGCTATATAGAAATAGACAGGTGAAATATGGCAGTTCAAAATAAATTAACAGGAAAACTCTTCGATATACTTACGTATCAGGCAAAACTAAGTATCGACACCGAAAATTAGGGAAAATTATCAAGTTGAATTTTAATTAAAAATATAAATCAGTTTTATCATATATTTCCGATTATCCATTGGCATGAACCTATTTTACTGACTTATCTCCCCTGCTCACCCCTTTTATGTGACTCTTCTAAATTAAAGACACAAAATGCGTTCGTGCCAATGAAGTATCGGAAATATACGATAAGACTGATTTATATTTTTAATTAAAATTCTACTCGATAATTTTCCATAATTTTTTGTGTAGATACCTACTTTTGTCTGATATGTAAGTATATCAAAGAGTTTTGCTGTTAATTTATTTGGAACTGCCATATTTCACCTGTGTATGTCTATATAGTTACACCAAATCTCCTGTTCTGCATACATCTCATCTTAACTGTCCAGATTTAATCTTCCTCTGAGATCATCAAATTTAAGTCTGTCTTTAAGACTCGCATTACATATCCATAACATCATTCTCATATCATTTCTCCCCATGCAACGCATGTCCTCAACCATGACTTGCCAGGTTTCACTTCCATTTTGACACTGCGTACACATGCCTGATAGACTCTTCTCTTGGTCGGCAGGTTTATACTTTCAGAATAATTATTGCACCAATTGAGCTTAGTAAGAATTGTACACAGACATTTCTTAAAGTAGGACATCCCAAACTAAAATATTATTTTCATTGTGGTCAAAATATACTCAATGGTTCAAAATTTATTTTGGTAGCTCAATTAGCCACTGAATTATAACCGTTCAAAGTTTATTGGAAATGAGAAAAATTAGCGTTGTGTGTGCTATTGGTCCAGAAGTAAAATTTTCTGTGTATAACTAAAAATGCAGGTTTTGAACGAATGAAAGATCCTTAGAAATGTAGTATCATCTTGTGGTAAATGAAAATTAATCACAATGGAAACAATTATTAGATGAAGCCAGCTTAAATATTGGGTAAAATCTCATTATCTCTCGTAAAAATGTACAAAAAATGATGCGGAAGCGCAACTTTAACTCTTCATATAAGATTCAGTTTAACAGCTAACGCATTGGATTTTCTTAATATGATTCAGTAGATTTTTGGTAGCTCAATTAGCCACCGAATCATGATCGTTCAAAGTTTGTTTAAAATTAAGAAGTTTGCAATCTTATGGGCTATTGGTCCAAAAGTCAAATTTTCAGTGTATAACTAAAAATGCAGGCTTCAAACAAGTGAAAAATCCTTACAAATGTAACGTCATCTTCTGCTAAATGGAAATTAATCACAATGAAAGCAATAATTATTAAAAGTTTAGCCTCTTGAATTAGGCAGATGACGCACTGATGACACTCGCTCGTGACATCGAAGATACTGATTACCTATTTAGCAGGTGTGCTGATGCAACATCATATTAATACCTACTCACACTTGCCAACAGGCTCGTTGCAAATGTGAAACAAGTTGCAGTTTGGCACATTTTCGTTGAATATTATATTAAATAGGCATTTTGTTGGAATGTATCATATCTGAAACAAAAAGCATTTTTAAAGGTTAACAAGATTTTCTTTCATGACACATTATTTTTAACCTGTCATTTGTACATAAATTACAGGAATGCTTATTGGTGGTTACCTATGGGGCAGCCTGGCAGATAGGTACGGACGCCGAGGTGTTTTGATTTTTTCCTTAATAATCAATGGCTTGGCTGGACTTGCTTCAAGTTTTGCACAGACCTACTGGCTCTTTCTTCTCTGTCGACTTATCAGTGGAATCGGGTAAGTTTTGAAAAAGAAAATATTGAAAATTTTCACGTGTTGTACGTAAAAATTAATCTTGTCTTGATGTTAATGTAGAAGGCTTTGAAAGAAAGGAAAAGGATTTGAAAAGCAATGTTGTTGTCATTTGGTCCAGTGTGAACACTACGTATATCCGATTGATGCCCCCCCCCCTCTCTCTCTGATTTGTATTGACTCAAGCTTACTGTTGGCCCATCTCAGAAAGGATCCTTTCAGCAGAGTTCTGTAGCCCTCCTCAGTTTTATATTCTGCCCAATATTTAGAATGTTGTTGGAAACAATTCTATGAGGTCACTTTTAACAGTAAAACCTTATTAGCAACTTGATAAAAGTGAAACTCATTAGCAACTTGATAAAAGTGAAACTCATTAGCAACTTGATAAAAGTGAAACTCGTTAGCGACGTGATAAAAGTGAAAGTCGTTAGCGACGTGATAAAAGTGAAAGTCGTTAGCGACGTGATAAAAGTGAAAGTCGTTAGCGACGTGATAAAAGTGAAAGTCGTTAGCGACGTGATAAAAGTGAAAAAATATCTACTTCTGATGTATGTTAACTTAAATTCCATCACACTTCCACTCTTTTCAGAAATTGCTATAATGTTAAATTTTAAATTTTTTATCCATATAAATAATATAATTTATTGAAATATAGACACATTTGAAGAATGTGTTCCATTTCATTTTTTCACAAAACCTGACAAAAAGGTAATTTCAATTTTGAAAAACATCTTTATTTTTAATTAAACTAGGAAAGCTTTTCATTTTTTTTTTTTTAAATTGGGATCTCAACAACTTTATTTGCTTTGAAAAAGTAAATGTTTAATTTTTTTTAAGTAAACAACTTTTTCATTGACCGTTGGAAATTAATATATTGGCGAATTCATTAATCATTTAAGTAATTATTAAGTCAGGGAAAAACAACTTTATCGGCTATGTAAAAATAATGATCAAGTTTTTTTTTTTTTGGTTCGTTAATAAACATTCCTAATCTTTTGTGTCCTAACAAATCCTTCTAGGCTGAGGCAGTTTTCATTTTTGTACCTCCTCCTGTTTTTTTTAGGGAGCTGGGTACCGCCCCCCCCCCCCCCCACACACACACACATTGAAAACTGACCTTTTCTCTAACTCTGCCCTCGTGGGGAGGCAAGTAAACAGGGACTAATAGATTTTGGAGGCGGAATGAGAAAAGAGTGCCGGTACTGATTGGGTCTTTTTATTTTGTCATTCATGTCATTGTCACACGTGAGAAATATTCAGAAACTGTGGAAATACTTTCTTCATTGAAATAAAATTTTCTGAAAGATTCAAATACTACAAAGTGTAAGAATTTTGAATAATAATTTCATTTTATAGTTAAAAAATTTTTTTTTTTCGCTTTGTTTCGAACTCGAATACCCGTCCCAGGATGGGTAAAATGAATTCTCCAAACAGAACAGTTTTGCACCACTTTTATGCCCCTTTAAAAAGATTAAAATCAAGATATAATACTACTAAGCGTCATGTCTAGAATCCTTATTCAAACTTTTATCAATATCCATTACCTGATTTTGATTCTAGAAAATGTCTAAAATTTAAAAGTTAAACGTAAGGGGTCTAAATAAGAAATTAAAATTCACAGAATCTTGCTTAATTGGATCACATTTAATGCAAATCTGAAATATTTCAATTTTCAAATGGGAAGTTGTGCCCATATCATGTTCCCTACAAAACCCTTTAAAATACTCCAAAGAAACTGAAATTTTAGAAGTAAATAATTTCCCTTTCTTTCTGTGTACCTAAAACTAAACAGAACTTCCATGAGCAATGTTTCTTTCCAAGACCTACCCATCTGTGGAACACAATACCATGAGGCTGCTTCCCAACTGACTAGAACATGGTCGTTTTCAAGTCCAATGCTAACAAATTCTTGTTGAGCCGTCCTCTTAAATAATCAAATTCTGACCTGTTTCAACCATCGTTACATGACAAACTCCTTAACTCTTATCCTCGAGTGGCCTTTGGGCCTTGATAAGTGGTTACTCATTAGTATAAAAAAAATCAGATAATCAACAATTATATTAAAAAAAAAAAGTATAGGCATATTACTATGCAGATATGCAAAATGTTTTTTTTTTTACATGTATCTTGTTATGTTTTTTTTACATGTATCTTGTTATGTTTTTTTTTTTTTACATGTATCTTATGTTTTTTTTTTTACATGTATCTTATGTTTTTTTACATGTATCTTGTTTCAAAGATAGGATGTTCTAGGAAAGAAACTTTGTTCATGGAAGTTTTGTTTGGTTTTTGGTGCAGAGAGAGAGAGAAGAAAACTTCTTTGCTGTGGTTGTAGCTAGACGAGTTCCTACTGTGAATGTTTTACAGAATGGGACCAGAGATTGGGGCTCAGTCAAGCACCTTCCACGAACATAACGATATAGTAGAAAGAGGCTAGTAAAATCTCTTTAGTGTGAAAGAGGCTGTAGGGACGAGATGAGATCATCTTCCACTAGATTGCGAAGTCGATTTTGTACTTTGTCAAGACATGAAAGAGTACTCTGACTGGCACCTGCTCAGATGTGACAGCAGTACCTCCCCATCTTAGGACGTATCTGGCTGCTATACAGGTAGAGGATTGCGTTAGAAGTGAGGTACTTTCTGGAGTAGTAAAATGATCTGACCATGATGTAAGTCTTCCATTTCAGTCTTCAAGTCTAATGTAAACAAATACTTGTTGAGCCATTGTTACGTCTTGATGTTTATACGTTTCGGTTCAATTACAACTCAGAAAAATGAAGGAAGTACGAAGTAGAACCGTTAACAGATTTATTTAACAAACACACTGATAAAATTAGAATGTAGAAAAACCGCTGAACGCGAGATGCTTGTTTGATTCTGAGACCATTCTGTTTACTTTTGACTGTTCAGCAGACGACTTTTTTTAATCCAAGGGGCCATAACTCTTACTTTTTAATTCAAGGGAAATAACTTTGTGTTGTTAGGTTGCCCTAATAGCCGTCCTCTTGAATAATCAATTCCTCTTAATTAATCCTCTGCCCATTCCCCCCTTTGTTTCGAATCCTCTCATGGTAGCGTTTCTTGTCCAACTGACAATCTTATTCACCCGTATCCTCGAATGGACCCTGGGCCTTGATAAACGGTGATCTATTAGTAAAAGCAAAACATACCTAACTTTATATACATAGAGATATGTGACTTGTTTTTGTCAGAGTATGAATATCCGTAACTACTTCTAAATTAGTAACTACTCTTTCTCAGGGTAAAAATAGTTCTCAGCTTAATATTCTTTTAATGATGTCAGATTCGATTTTGGAACAATTCATTTTAAAACTGGTAAAATCTAAACTTTTGATGGTTAGCTAGATTACATAATCAACTATTATATATTTGTAAAAAAAAAAAAACAAAAAAAAACAGGCATGTTACTATACGGATATGAGCATTTTTTTTTTAATGTTTTTGTACATTAAATGACACTTGAGTTGATACATGGTCTCTGAAAGAAAGAAATATTATACCGGTTGTAGTAGGAGAAACTGGCCTAATGAAAAAAAAACTTAAGAAATACTTAGAAACAATCCCTTGAAGACAGAGTTGTAGTGAAATGCAGATAGCAGCCATAAAATGGACAACGTCTATCCTAAAGAACCCTCGAATATAAATTTAAATCGTAATGGAATCAAGTGTTAGCTTCAGGAAGGGGCAACTTGATTTCCTCGAACTAACTGAAGTGAAATAAATTTTGAAAAAAAAAGGTGGATGAGTTGGCTCTTTCTAATGACTCGTACACATCACTCGACCCCAGCCGAAAGTGGTTCACCACATCCTGAGTGGCAATGATGAGAGATTCTCTCTGATAGATTCGGTGCTTGAAGATCCTGTTTATTCCAGAAAGGGGGAGTGTCGTAGAATCAATGGTGTCCTTTATCCAGATTCCAGACAGGCGACGTGTCGTGTGCTCATTTAATGACCCGTTTGATCTAAAAGTAAAAGTAAGTAAACATTTCCCCCAAACTGACGACGATGCATTGGATCATTGGTAATGTCCGTGTCATTACATAATGGCCGAAAAGATTTCCCATCTAGCCTGTACTTGCAAAATACAAATATTTATAAAAAAATTTTATTCACCCAAAACAAGGCATATCTCCACTGAGACGTAAGGGGATCCTGTGATTAGAGGGCAGATTTAAAGGAGGCATCCTAAGTGGGGAGTTGGACAGCAAGATGTTTGTTCACATTACATTTAAATTTCTGCATGTTAGTACAATTAGGGGAACAGGGTGGGAATTCCAAAGGGAAGCGGTCCGAGCAAAGAAGCTATTAGAGTAGAAAGTTTTTCGGCATCTGGGGACCTCTACAGTGAAGGGGTGTGATTTTGCTGCTTTTCGGGGGTATTTATGTTGAGGGGGTACATCACTTTACCTGTATAAGTCAAATACGTCCTAAGATGGAGTACTGTTGCCATATCTGGGGAGATTCCGCTCGGAGCATCCTTTCCTGCCTTAACAGACTGCAAAACCGACTTCGAAATCTAGTCGGCGGGGGGGGGGGGGGTGTCCTCTTCTCTTCTCTTGACAGCCTCTTTCTCACTGAAGAGAGGTTGCTGGTCTTTCGCTACTCTATCGTTATTTCCATGGTAGGTGATTGACCGAGCTCTAATCTATGTAAAACATTCACAGCAAGAACTCGCCTAGCTACAACCAGTGTAAATAATTTTCCTTTCTTTTATGAAATTGAAATGAATGGCCCTATCTTGAGGAAGCCCCCTGCTTTGATAAGCTCCTAGGACTGACCTGCACTCCAGACCTCAAATGGAAGACTTAGATCAAATCTGTTGCTAAGGTCGCTGGAAAAATGGTTGGATCATTCTACCGCTCCAGAAGGTATCTCACTCCTGGTGCAATGCTCTACCTGTATGAAAGCCAAATACGTCCTAAAATAGAATATTGTTGCCACATCTGGGGAGGTGCCGTTCAGAGCATCCTTTCCTGCATTAACAGAGTATAAAACCGACTCCGAAATCTATTAGTCGTATATCATCTTCTCTTCCCTATAGCCTCTTTCTCACAGAAGAAAGGTTGTTAGTCTCTCTCTACTCTACCGTTATTTTCATGTTAGGTGCTCGACTGAGCTCCAATCTATAGTTCATCTATGTAAAACATTCGCAACAAAAATTTGTCTAGCCACATTCACTGCAAATAAGTTTCCTTTCTCCCTCTGTGTAGCTAAAACTAAACAGAACTTCCATGAGCAAAGTTTCTTTCCAAGAACTCTGTCTGTGGAACACAATACAATGGAGCTGTTTCCCAGCTAACTACAACATGGTCGTTTTGAAGTCCAATGTAAACAAATTTTTGTTGAGCCATCCTCTTAAATAATCAAATTCTGCCCAGTTTTAATCATCGTTACCAATCCTCAAGGTGTCGTCTTACGGTCCTCCTGATAAACTCATTACTCCTTATCCTCGAGTGGCCTTTTGGCCTTGACAAGCAATGGCTAATTAGTACATAAAAAAATCCCCATTAGTTTTTTTTTTTTTTAAGATACATTTTTAACTTGGTGTTTAATAAGGCAAGTTTTTAAAACTAATATCTATTTAATCACTATTTCCTTTTTTTAAAACGCAATATTTTTAATGTGGATTCTCTTTTTCTCTTCCCCCTCCCCCATCATTTCTTCAGGGTTGGTGGCAGTATGCCTGTGATATTCACTTATTATTCAGAGTTCCAGTCCAAAAAAAGACGTGGCGCCATGGTATCTGCCCTTGCCACCTTTTGGATGTGCGGCAACATTGTTGCTGCTGGTAAGTTTATTGCTTTTTTTTTTCTTTTCTTTCTTTTTTTTCTTTTTTTTTTTTTCTTCAAGATTCATACCATGTGACCAACATTCAAATATATCTTAGCCAATGAAAACACTTGAAATAACTGTGAACCACACTTTTTTCTGCAATATTCCTATATAATGTGATATCTATCTTTGTTTAATCAAACTGGTATTTATCCACACTCTTTTCATTTACACAGTGTCTAAAAACGTTTTAAATTTAAATTTTTATTTTATTTTCCATTTTCTTTTCCTAACCTCTAATAATTATGTATATACAAACTGACTTAACCGGCATTCTCCATTTCTCAAATATGTTGAATATAAATTACTAGCAGGGAGACCCGACGTTGCTCCGGATTAAATGAGAATCACTATGTACTTTTTCACTATGCTCATAACATCATATTACGTTTCTTTATTTTCACTGCCCCCCTTCCTCCCATTTCGCACACTGATATAGTCGGAAGAAGCTGAAATGTTGGAAAACTCTCCAAATTAGTGCCTTGTACATATAATATTAATTTCATTAAAATCAGATATTTGAACTTTTAAGGGGGTTCTGTCCCCATGGGTCACTTAGAGGTGGAGGCACGTAGATATTCGGCACATAGACTGTAACGTAGAGATTCTGAACCACTTCCATTGTCTTCTCCGGAGAATTGTATAAATATGATATAAATTTCATCAAAATAGGATATATTTGAAGTTTTAAAGGAGGTTCAGTCCACATAGCTCCCTTAGGTTAGGAGGACACTTAGAGATACGGAACCACTTCCATTGTTTTCCCCAGAAAATTTTATACATGATTTAAATTTCATTAAAAAAAAATGGGATATATTTTATTTTTAAGGGTGCTATGCCCTCATAGCCCCATTAGGGGTGCACTTACAGATTCGGAAACACATCTATTGTCTTCCCTGGTTAATTTTACATAAGAATACACTTTTAGATTTTATGTAGATTCTTTAACCTAGTTTTCTATAAGGAACACACGAACATCACACAGATATTCTGAAGACCTTAAGTTTCAGACATTTTCTAGAATCAAAATCTTGTAATGGATTTTCGTTAAAATTGAAATAAGGATTCTAGACATAAGGTTTAGCCACTTTATATTTTGATTTTAATCTTTGTAAGGGGACATGAGAATGGTGCATAACTGTTCTGTTCTGGTAATTAATTTTATTTATATTCTATTTATTGTTTTATAAAACTTACAATGAGACCAAGAAGCAAACCTATCTTTCATATTTTCCGGTTTATTTTTGGGGGCTTGCGTTCGGCGTATCAATTTCATGCCTGCTCCTATGTGTGATAGGTTGGGTTGTGTTTATTTATACTTATATATATTTACATACATAATTGTACGCATGCATATATATATATATATATATATATCTTCCACTTTATGTGTGCTTATCCTGGCTAGTTTCTCTGTCTTCTTCCCTCTTATCGCCTTCACCCCCTCTGCCTACCGCCTCCCCTATACTAGCTTGGTAGGTGCGAAAAAGAAAAAGAAAATAAATTTTAAAAAAAATAAGGAAAAAAATAAATAAAGAAGAATGTCAAATTATATTTTAATGTTGCTAAAAATTTTCTCATAAAGTCCAATCGGATCATCTTTTCCGTCTCCCATGTGTGTGCCTTCAAAATAAAATTGTTTCCAAATCTTGTTGCTGGATCTCAACATTTTGAACGGAGAGAGATCTAGCTGTCGTACAAAGCTAGATCTTTTTATTTACAAGCTCAGTACAGGTGTTCCTTCAGACAATGACACTTTTCTGAATGAAAGAGTGGCACTCAACTGACAAGACGTTGCAGTCATCCATCATTCATTTAAAAAAATTTTTTTTTTAGTCCTCATCTTGTTTTTTGGTGTTATCGGTTCGATGTTGATGAACGAATATCGATGAGTCTTTTTTTTGGACTGCACGTGGCGGTGCAAATTGTAATAAGAGATGTTGTCCTTAGTTAGAAAGCATTGTTTACATGGAAATATTAATTATTAAACAATGCTTTTTTAATAATTAATTAACACCAAAAAACAAGATGAGGACTAATAAAAAAATAAATAAAAAAAATAAAAAAATAAAAACCTTTTTAAAAAAGAAGGTATTTTTATATATCTTTATTTTGAAATTCAGAAATTCTGATGATGAAGTATATCTTCGAAAATTAAATTGAAAAAAAAAAGTTAATAAAACTAAAATGCATTGTATGGCGTTCTAATTGCTTATTATTATTTTTAATAATTAATATTAGACATTATGTTTTTAAGCAAATATAATTCGCTTTGAATTAATGTCGAATAACATTTATGTCTACGTTTTTTGCGGATTACAAAACAAAGAGTCACTTTGTTATAAAAAAATATTTATGTAATGTTTTTATATTATTATTTTATGTTAATTTCTTTAAATTTACAAAACGCGTATCCAGTTAAAGAAAGATCCTTTAGACTTACGTGAGATTTGAGTCTGGGTATTAACATCGTAAAATCTACTGCCTTAATAATGTGTACTCTGCCTATTCCTTTTTTGTTAAACGATTATATGTTATTTTTTTAATTTATAAAACATGTATCCAGTTTTTAAAAAAATCCTTTAGCCTTACGTGAGATTCAAACTTGTGGTTTGACATCGTAAAATGTACTGCCTTAGTAATGTGTACTCTGCCTATTCCTTTTTTGTCTAATGATTATGTTATTTTTTAAATTTATAAAACACGTATCCAGTTTTAAAAAAAATCCTTTAGCCTTACATGAGATTCGAACTCGAGGTTTGACATCGTAAAATCTACTGCCTTAATAATGTGTACTCTGCCTATTCCTTTTTTGTCAAACGATTATGTTATTTTTTTAATTTATAAAACACGTATCCAGTTTTTAAAAAAATCCTTTAGCCTTACGTGAGATTCGAACTCAGGGTTTGACATCATAAAATCTACTGCCTTAATAATGTGTACTCTGCCTATTCCTTTTTTGTCAAACGATTATGTTATTTTTTTAATTTATAAAACACGTATCCAGTTTTTAAAAAAATCCTTTAGCCTTACATGAGATTCGAACTCAGGGTTTGACATCGTAAAATCTACTGCCTTAATAATGTGTACTCTGCCTATTCCTTTTTTGTCAAACGATTATGTTATTTTTTTAATTTATAAAACACGTATCCAGTTTTTAAAAAAATCCTTTAGCCTTACATGAGATTCGAACTCAGGGTTTGACATCGTAAAATCTACTGCCTTAATAATGTGTACTCTGCCTATTCCTTTTTTGTCAAACGATTATGTTATTTTTTTTATTTATAAAATATGTATCCAGTTTTTAAAAAAATCCTTTAGCCTTACGTGAGATTCGAACTCGGGGTTTGACATTGTAAAATCTACTGCCTTAGTAATGTGTACTCTGCCTATTCCTTTTTTGTCAAACGATTATATGTTATTTTTTTAATTTATAAAACACGTATCCAGTTTTTTAAAAAATCCTTTAGCCTTACATGAGATTCGAACTTGAGGTTTGACATCGTAAAATCTACTGCCTTAGTAATGTGTACTCTGCCTATTCTTTTTTGTCAAACAATCATATGTTATTTTTTTAATTTATAAAACACGTATCCAGTTTTTAAAAAAATCCTTTAGCCTTACGTGAGATTCGAACTCGGGGTTTGACATCGTAAAATCTACTGCCTTAGTAATGTGTACTCTGCCTATTCCTTTTTTGTTAATCACGTTTCTATTTGCATAGCTATATCCGGGGTAAGTTGTATAACAGCTGTGTCAGGAGCATCACATTATATGGCAGTGAATGCTAGGCCATTACACGGACCTCTCTCGTCCAACTGCAGCGGCACAATGACAGATCTATGATTAGATGGATCTGAAATATGAAAATCTGACCAGACCTAACACATCAGGTCAGGCAATTTGCTGAAAGCAGCACATTTACCTAGAATACAGGTCATCCTTAGGACGAATCGGTTACGCTTGTATGGTCATGTGGATAAATCACTGTACAAGCATGGATATCATGGATCGCAGGAAAGTTGACGAGCCAGGGAGAACTTGGAAACAAGTGATTAGATAAAACCGCACTGAATCATGTACAGTAAACTTATAGAAATGAGACAAGGTCTATTTCTAATATTTAAAACAACTTTATTGGTCATCTTCGTTAACATGTTAATAAAAGTGGGAATGAAAGAGAAGGATGTTAGTGAATGAACGTATCCATAGGTATGGACGAAGTGGAAAAGTTAGAAAGTCCACATGGTACTAAATAAATGTCCCGTTAGTAGGGAAGAAAAAAGAGTTTATATATGAAGGACATATGTCCGTACACAGGTGTGAAAGTTTGGCAATTTCCTGTTTGTAATAAAAGAGAAAGAGTTCATATATGAAGAATGTTAACAGGTGTGGAAGTCCGGTCATGTGTGTGTTTTATTAAGTCTACGTGTGTGAGGCAGTCGTTATGTTGAATCCTTGGGTCTTCTTGTCAATCGAACCCTGGGCCAAAGGGCCTGGGAGGTTTTTGTTGTGTCCCAAGAGAGAAGTTGGGGTAGGTAAGAGTGTTGTGTAATGAGTCAGCTCGCTGTGAGGTCTCCTGGCCGGAAAGTGGAAAAGTCTAGCTGGCCCTCCGTTTTATAATCTCTTGTCACGTGGTCAGCTCGGATGAGAGATGGCCTCTGATTAGTCAAGCTAGAAAGGAAGTTAAATGCTTGCACCGGTCAACGCCAAGCTTAGAAATTAAGCACAGCTTAAAAATCGTAATTACGGCTATCGCTACTGGTTATACGGCTGCTACAAGCTTGCGTGATATAAGAAACGGTCTGACCCCTGACCCCAAGGGAAAAGTGACGTTAAACGAATAGAAGAAGATATGAAAAGACAAACTCCAAAAGCATCGGAACTTTTTAATAATATATAAATAGATTACTATTCTCATTCTCACAACGTTTCGGCCGATGTAACCTCCGACCCTCTCTAGGTGCATCTTATCGAACTCGCGGAGGGGGATCTTTATTTCAAGGCTTTTACATGATGTAAAACCTAACAACCAATCAGATCTTCTCTAACAACTGTCAAGTGGAACATGATTTAATAATTTTTTCGAAAAAAACTTTTGTATAAAGATGATTTATTGAAAAAACAAAACAAAAAACAAAACATATATATTAGATGACTTCTGCAGCTCGCAATCGCTTCGTAAGGTTTTCTGCTTCTTGGCGTGCCTTTTTGAAGTGTCATGTGGTCATACGATAGTTTCCCACTTCTTTACGCAATCCTTTGGATTATTGTTGCATTTTGCAAGATCTTTCATGCTGCACCGGTTGGGCAGTAGAGGGCATCGTGTGGTCCTCCCCTCCACATTCGCAGATGGTTGTGTCAGTTTTGTAGCCCCATCTGGTCTAGCAACTTTTGATCGCTTAAAATACTTGCAACAAATCTTTTAAATAATAAACATGTAACAGCAAGCAAACTGGAGCAAAATCTCGAACACGAATTATACTGATGAATATGTATTTATTTGCGCGCACATGGCCAACGCTGAACTATAACATCTTTTCACCGTAAAACTGGAAATACATGAAAATAAACAAGTCTTACAAACTTATTCTAAGACAAAACAAAGCAAATTATAAAAGAGTAAAAATTCAAATAGGTTTAGAGAACTATGCGTTGCTTACCTCTATTTTTGCCAAGCTACTTGCCCCAGAGCCAACGTCTATCACACGCGGAACAAACGTCCGACTCCCATGTTGACCGATTCGAAAAGACCACCTCTGGGAAAGCAGGCGGTGTAGAGGCACGACAGTTACCCCGTGTGCATGTCTTCCGGAAGAGGACGGTGCTGAATACAAAATGTCCCCTTCCTTAATTATGACCGGCCAACATGTGAAACTCTTACGTTTACAAAACATTTCATTGTTGTAAACACGAAACAATCACTTTCGCATTTAGTCATATCGATTTGCTAAATAGTTGTTCAAGAAATAAAACAATATTTGTAAACGGAACAATTTGTTATATTCAAATCAAAATAACAAACTATAGTTAATTAATAAAGTGTCTTTTTGCATAGCAATATGCAAATTAGTTAACTATTTAGATCACATATACATAAGCAGTATATAAAACAGATAGGGTGCTGCTACCGTGTAAGCTTGAATTAAATTTAAGCAAAATAATATAATTTCAAAATAAAGGGAGACAACCACAAACAAATTGATAGCGCGTTACAAAGTCATCTGTTTGTTGACCAGTAAATTGGTGTGGTGGCAGCGGAATTATCAAGTTCCCTTTCGTGATTTTGTCCAGATTAAAAAAAAGGTGCTGGATCATGTAGATCATCAGATGTTAAAGATTTTATTAAATAAATATTTTTTTATTGGTCCCCCGATTTATAAAATCGGGGGACCTATGTTTTGAGGCATTTCCGTTCGTCCGTCCGGATTTTTCTCCGCAACCATCCATTGAATTTCTTTGAAATTTTGCATGAAGTTGTAACTTTTGTCAGGTTAGAAAGTGACATTCTCCGATTTTAGAAAAACAATCTGGTTAGTCCCCCAGAGGGGTCAAAAGGTCCCGAAATTCTTTGCCCCATAACTTTTCATCCATCCATTCAATTTCTCTAAAACTTGGCCAAAATATGAAGGCAATTGTTCCTAATAGAAAATAAGTATCGCTGACCTTGGAAAAAATTTGGTTCGCGCCCCCAGGGGGTCAAAAGCCCCCAAAATGGCAAAAAATGACCATTTTTCTCCCATAACGTTTGATCCATCCATTCAATTTTTCTGAAACTTGGCCAAAATGTAGAGGCAATTGTTCTGGATATAAAATGAGCATCCTTGACCTCAGAAAAATTCTGGTTCGCGCCCCCAGGGGTTCAAAGGGGGGTCAAAAATGCCCCTAATTGCCCAAATTTATTGCATTTTACACTCGCCACATTGAGTCACATACAGAGGGAGACCACGCATGCGCGGCTTGTTATTTTTTTTTTTAATTCAAACATCAGATTACAGGTGTTGCCATATTGTTTGTCGATGCATTAAAACTATCGCTCACTATTTTGATGTTGTGATGCACAAAGTGAAAATAAGGGTCATGAAACACCCTAATAGTAAGTGTTGAAGATCGATAGAAAGTTATTTGGAAATGACCAAGAAATAAATTTTGATAACAGTTTGTATAAATGCATGAAAATTAAACCAAGAAGCTGTTACAGTTAAAAATATTGCATCAAATAAAATAAATATTGAATTAACTGGAAATACAGTGTTTTGGCTAAGATCAAAGTGTAGTATCTGTTCCAATGGATACTGCACCCCATAGACTGGTATTGTCTTGGCCTTCGGGGCTTGATTTACACCGGTCTATGGGTCTGTCCTGTGCAGTTCTAGGAGGTCCACCCTCCCAGGCTTCGCCTCCCCTCTTTGGGGAGGAGTAAGTTTATTGCTTACTGTCTGAGGCGCTCCTACCGGGGAATGCCGACGGGGCTGCCCAGGCAATTTTTAATAGCCAGAGTGCTCACATCTCGGGCGCTGGCTTTTCAAACCCCACTTTCCGACCCTATCTTGGGTCACATCTTACCTTGTGGGAGTAAGATAAAACTAGCCTTGTGCCTAACCTCCTGGAGAGGAGTAAATAAATACAGTGTTTTGTTTGATATACTAAACTGATTTTTATTTGAGCTGAAATGCATGTTTTTTTTGTTTGTTTTTTTTGTTTGTTTTTTTTGTTGTTTTTTTTGACTAGACGTGTACCTGCTTCATCGCTTTAATTTTGTTTCTCCACAGGACTTGCATGGGTGGTGATTGTCTACGTTAAAATCAACTTTCTTATCAGTGATTTCTCCTATAGCAGCTGGCGGCTCTATTTGGCTCTATGCACTCTGCCTAGTCTAACTTCCGTCCTAATTTTTCTTCTGATGCCAGAGAGTCCTAAATACTTGCTGCTGGTCAGTATCTTCTGAACATTTATTCTCCTTCTTCCTTTGTGTTCTATTAGATTTATGAAAGATGCGAATATCCTTAAGGAAAAAAAAAAAACTAATTCATCTAAGAGGTTGATGTAGTTTGCTTGAAGCATTGTTTAGTGTGTGTGTGTATATAAAAATAATTTATAGAAGGCAATACAATGCAGAGGTGTAACGGATAAACACGAACTGAAGCAAATTAAGACATATACAGGTGGAATGAGTTTTGCAGTTTCCACCTTTTTTTATTAATACAATATATCTAAATAAATAACTGCAGAAGTTTTTTTCATTTATCACTCCTATATTACCATCAAAACAGGTCACTGTTATTTTAATCAATAATATAACATTGTATTTTAAAATACTGTATATATATATATATATATATATATATATATATATATATATATTGTAGACACGAAAGGGCCAAAGAACTCTTTCCATGCCTAATTTGCATAACTATTTTTAAAGACTTCATAATTAATTGATGTTTGGTGTTATTGATTCAAAATTTTATCGTTCTCTTTATTCCATATATATGCAATATTTTTGTCAATATTAACAGTAATAAATTAAAGTAATTTAATACAAAAAAAAGATAAAGTATTAAACATTTCTTAAAATATTTTTCATTCATTTTCAGAGAAATATACACGAGGCATAAGAAATAGTTCTGAAAGAGGAAAGGGTGACTCTCTCTCTCTCTCTCTCTCTCTCTCTCTCTCTCCCTCTCTCTCTCCCTCTCTCTCCCATTAGCTGTGCTGTATAGAGGAAGGATAAAGCGTATCTGACTGCTTCCTCCCGTTAGAGAACGACGTTACATGGTTTTATTATTTTTAATAACTAGAGCAAATTGATTTCCTCTTTCTGTTCTATTAAAAAGATCAAAATATATCTATTTATATGAATAAATGCAAAAGTTTTAGTCTCGTGTTTACAACAAACTTATGAACGAAATGTTTAAAATTTAACACTTTGGTTTCAAGTTGCGAACTTTGCAAAACGATAGCGAGCTGGCAAAGCCAGTTAGTATATATATATTTATTTATATTATGTTACAATCTTACTTGCGTCAGTGCAGTCCGATGGAAGTTCCGTATAACATCATATTTCGGGACAAAAATTTCCCTTCATCAAATGTTCAATCTTAATTCAAACGTGCATAGGAAGACCATTGCCGGTGAGGACTATTCGGAACTTCCATCAAACCGCACTCCTGCAAGTAAGATTGTAATATATATATATATATATATATATATATATATATTCTATTAATAAATAAAAGATGGAAACTGCAAAACTCGTTCCACCGTTATATCTCAATTTGCTTCAGTTTGTGTTTAACCGTTACACCTCTGCATTGCCTTCTATAAATTACCTTTTATATATACACATCAAACAATGCTTCAAACAAGCTACATTAACCTCTTAAAAAAACCTAATGTGTTGGGATGATTAACTGGAATTTTGAGAATCGGAAAGCCTAATTTCCAATTCCAAAAACGATTCTTTTAATTTTTTTTGTTTGTTTAAAACACAATTTTCCATTGCTGGTACTAATGATGAAATAATAAATAGTTATTGATTACCAACAATAAAACTAAAATTTATAGATCATCATAATGAATTTTGGTAAAAATGGCGCAAGTGGATAAATAGGAAAAAATGGCGCAAGTGGATAAATAGGAAAAAATGGCGCAAGTGGATAAATAGGAAAGTAAAAGATATAGATGAATATCTTAAAATGAGTTCATCAAACTCTTGGATACAATACATAAAAGGAAAACATTAAGTAATTTTTCAAATTAAAAAGAAAATTATATTTACATTTTAAAAGTAGATGAGGAATCTCCGCTATACCCCCCCCCCATCCCCAAATTAAATTCTACTTTTTTAGGCGATTTTTGAATCAGAATATGTAATTTAGAACAGAATTGGTAATTGTATTGGAATCGTCCCATCACTAGTTTTAATGCATACCATGGTCATGACTAACAACATGGAATATTTAGATATTAAATAACTATAGCAAAACTACTATTTTAACCAACAATAAGAATACCCATATTGTCTCTAAGAATGATAACTTTTTTACTGTGAATAAAAAATACTTTAAGATTATCGTACTTAACTGTTCCTAATTTAAGCCAAGTTAATTGCATCTAATAATAAGATCAGAAAACTCCAAACTAGCATTAGCCCTCATGAATCAATTATACTTTGCAATTGTAAGACTAAAGATACTTGCCCTCTTAGTAATAGCTGCATATACAATGTGATTTAAATTTCATAAGCATAGATATATTTGAAGTTTTAAGGGAGTTATGCCCTCATAGCCCCCTTTAGTGGTGCACTTAAAGATTTGGGAACACTTCCATTGTCTTCCCCGGCTAAGGATCCATAAGAATACACTTTTAGATTTTATGTAGATTCTCTAACCTTTCTTTCTATAGGGAACACATACACATAGACATTAAGTTTTATATATATATATTTATTTTGGTACAGAAAAATTAATACAACATTCGTACCATCGGTTTCAAGCACAGAAGGACTTAACCATCCAGCTCTCTTCAGCTTCTGTTTGAAACCGACAGTACGAATGTTGTACTAATTTTTCTGTACCAAAATAAATAAATATTACGCCTTTAATTTTTAATTTTAATTGTCAATTAATCGAGCACTCTGCTGGGATTTTTCCTGCTATATTACAAAGAAGTTATATATATATATATATATATATATATATATATATATATCATTTCTTTCTTTCTTTGTAAGGTAATGGGACCCCCCCCCAACAGAGTGCTCGATTAATTGAGACATTCAAAATTAAGAGCGTAAATATTTATTTAATACAGAAAATCAGTACTGTTGGTTTCGAGTTTGGAAGGGGGTTCGACCTTCCAAACTTTCATCAGCTTTTGTTGATACTGTTGCAAAAAAAAAAACAAGATGGTGGCTCGCATGTGATTTGATTTGATTTGATTGTTTGGTTTAACGGCATGTCAACCCTTCTTAGGTCATTTTATGCCAATACAATTTTGATTGAACAGTGGTTTTAAGATGCCTTCACAAAGTTTAGTTAGAGATTTTATTCAAAAGTTTTGTTTTTCCCAACTATATTTTGGTGTATATCTTAATTTCTTTAAGAAATTTAATTATTTTATTTGGATCGATCTTGCTAAATAATTTGTTTACATTGTCTATTTGATAGTATTTTTTACGGATTAGGTCAAAATCCCTACATTTCACTAGTATATGTTCTACTGTAATTCTTGTATCACATGCGCAGCACATAGGTGGGTCTTCCCCTTTCAAAATGTATCCGTGTGTGATATGTGTGTGGCCAGAAAACGTTATTTGGTTTTTGTGTCAAAATGTTTTTTTTTCTTTTTCTATATTCTGGATACTTAGTGTATTCAAGTGACATATGTGAGTCTAAAAATAATAATGAAAAACTCATTTGAAAATTATTTCAAGTCGGTTAGTCTATAATCGGATTTCAGAGATCGGTTATCTGGATATCAACAAACCGTATGGATAAGGGGAGCGAACTGCGTGTCGATCAGTAACAGTTACTAAATTCAGCTTTAAAGTGATCGTCTGCTCCAATGATTGATACATAAGTTTCTCTTCTAATTTTTTATTTTTTATTTTTTATTTTTATTTTTAACATAGTTCACCACAAACAAGGCAGGCCACCACTGTAGACGTAAGGGGCTACTGAGAAGAAAGAAAAGGGGAGAAGGTTGGGGGAGGGGGGGTCAACCTAAACTGGGATCTGCGTAGCGAGATGTCTGTTTACATTAATTTTAAATTTCTGCATGTCAGTACTGTCAGGAGGCAGGGAGGGAGTTCCAGAGGCCAGCAGCACGAGGAAAGAAGCTATTTGAGTAGAAAGCTCTCCGGCATCTGGGGACCTCCACAGTGAATGGATGGGATGTAGTTGATTGTCGAGTTGGTCTAGTGAATTTACGTCGAGGGGGCACCAGAGTAGCCAATTCATCGGAGCATAATCCATTGAAGTATTTGTAAAACAAGCACAAGGATGCTACATTGCGGCGATGGGACAGGGACTGGAGCTTGGTTGACAGTGAGGCGTCTATTAGGTTAGCGACTCTTTTTTGAACCTTGTCAAGGAGGGAGAGACTAGTAGATGATGCACCAGCCCAGATGTGGCAACAATACTCGATGCATGGGCGGATGATGGCTTTGTAGAGATACAGGATAATGTCAGGTGTGAGGAGTTTACTAGCATGGTAGAGCGAGGTAACCTTCTTTGCGGCAGCCTTGGCAATGTCTTCTTTATGAACCTTAGTATGTTTAAATTCTTAATTTATTATGAAAGTGATTACGAGGGTCTTAGAAATTTCTTTACATTTAATTACGATTTAATGTGAAAAATGTAATTTAATCATTATGAATTATCTGAATAAAGGGATAAATTCCTGGTGAAATTTTAAAATAAATAAATTAATGTGGCCACTTTTTCGTCTCGCCTCCAAAGTGGCCACACACCCTGTGATCTGCACACTGGCCCCCGAGCTGTTCCCCCCATCCAACTCGGTGTCGGAATCCGTCGTGTAGGCAAAGCTGCAGTACATGCTGTTAGGGTGTTCATCCAGGACCAACAACAATGTCAGCAGAACCGTTTGCTGGTCAAGCTGGATGAGGAACGCTTTCAACTCCATCCGACAAGACCATCTTCCAGAAACCTGTCTCCATCGAGCTCCTGCGCTTCATCCTTTGGCTCACACTACCTATGCCAGTTCCAGCACCCTGATTAATGCCGACCACACCCTTGAATCCAACGGCAATAGGTCGTAATCTGCCGTCCTTTTTCCGTAACGCCGTCAGATTTGCTGAAAATAGAAGCTCCCTCGCACTTGGAGGAATATCACCGGAGATGAGTTTTCAAGATAATTAATTATAAGTTTTCTTATTAATGAGAAAGTTAATTACTGGAAAATATCAAAATTGAAATTCAAAAGTAAATCTGGTAATACATTAAATTATTTACATGATGATGATGAGATAATGTTTATATGGTTCTTCCTTGTATAAGATCTAAGTTTGTAACGACAATAAGGAATCTTTATTGCTAATAATGTAAGGAATAATAAACGCTTTCTGATAATAATTATGGTAATAATAATAACGACACTGATAATAATATAGTTAGTGGCGATAGTAATCCCTAAATATATAAGAATAATAATTGTTTATATACTGGCCGTTTTAATAATGAGTCTGCGTACGATAATTTATGCTGTAGGATTTGTTTTAAGATTCTTAAGCTCATTAGTCTGAGGGGGGGGGGGGTCATCGTGGGTGTGGCATTTATTCTAAATCCTAGCCAGTGTGTTAAGGGGAGGTTATTGGGGGGATTTAGTGTGTGGTGGTGAGTCTGTCATATCCACCGAGTTTATAAGTGATAGATGCCATTAAGTATGTGTAAATCTTCTTTTTTTTTTTTTTTTTAAATATTACATAGAATTTTTCTGTATTTATTAAATAAATAAATATATATGTACATATATAATAGAGAATGGTAGTTTGCTTGAAGCATTGCTGGGAATAGTAGTAATATGTTAAGCAGGCTGGGGGCAATGCAGAGTGCCGGATTGATTAGAAGCTGGAAAGAACAAAAATAATAAATCGAAGGGGAGGACTTACTATTTATTTTTCTTTACAATCTTATATAACAGCAAGTGTGGTGTCGGCTGTCTGTGTTGTCCGGATGATTATTAAAAAATCATTTAATATTTAGGGAAAATGTTCCTTTTGTCAAAAATAGACGGATTTTTCCTTTGGTGTCTATGTGGAGAATTTATTATTTTTGTTCTTTCCAGCTTATACCCAATCCGACATTCTGCATTGCCTTCAGCCGTAACATATTTACTATATATATATATTTTTTTTTTTCATGCAAATAGTTCAGAAATGAGTTGGTAAAGCAAAATAAATTGTTTTTTTGACTAATTTCTCAATTGTATTTCCTTTAAAATAATTCATGTCGGTAATAGTAATAATTACTCAGCTAGTTTATAATAAACTGCTGTACCTATCTGGCATTGTTTAGGAGGGTTTTTTTGTTTTTTTTCACTTTCATATTCATTTATATATTTGGATTATTAACCTCAGACTTTCTTCACCTGCATGTTTCCGAACATGGAGACCATAGTCCAACTTGGGAATAACCAAGATGAGAACAGATAATACAAATAATCATTCCTCGTCTCAAAAATTCTGAAACTTATTTATGTTTTTTGCATTTTTCATTCTTCGTAGAATGGCAAAGAACAAGACTCGTTGTTGGTTTTACAAAAAATCTTCATGGCAAACAATAAAACCAGTTCTTTGGAAGATTATAAAGTAAGTATCGTTTAATTTTCGTAACAGAAAAACAAAGTAGGCATCTTCTTTTTTTTTCTTATGAGTTAATCACGGGCTACGTCAGAGTCCGCAATGATGGATTTTTTGTCTCCACTTGACAGGATCACAAGCTTGGTCCAAATGAAGGCCGGTTTTAGAGATCTTTGCTGCGTGTCTGCCCATCTCATTATCGGCCTTCCTCTCGGTCACTTCCCGGCAACTTCTAATGCAAAGGCATGTTTCACGATGGTGCCATTGTTGGCCCTCAGCACATGTCCAAACCATCTGATCCGCCATTCCCTCATCTTTCCTTTCACGATGGTGTCGTTGTTGGCCCTCATCACATGTCCAAACCATCAGAACCGCCATTCCCTCACTTTCCCTTCACGATGGTGTCGTTGTTGGCCCTCATCACATGTCCAAACCATCTGATCCGCCATTCTCTCATCTTTCCCTTCACGATGGTGTCGTTGTTGGCCTTCAGCACATGTCCAAACCATCAGAGCCGCCATTCCCTCATCTTTCCCTTCACGATGGTGTCGTTGTTGGCCCTCAGCACATGTCCAAACCATCAGAGCCGCCATTCCCTCATCTTTCCCTTCACGATGGTGTTGTTGTTGGCCCTCAGCACATGTCCAAACCACCAGAGCCGCCATTCCCTCATCTTTCCCTTCACGCTGGTGTCGTTGTTGGCCCTCAGCACATGTCCAAACCATCAGAGCCGCCATTCCCTCATCTTTCCCTTCACGATGGTGTTGTTGTTGGCCCTCAGCACATGTCCAAACCATCAGAGCCGCCATTCCCTCATCTTTCCCTTCACGATGGTGTTGTTGTTGGCCCTCAGCACATGTCCAAACCACCAGAGCCGCCATTCCCTCATCTTGCTCTCAATCGGTGCGATGTTGTAGCGGTTCGGATATCTTCATTGCAGACATAGTTGAGCAGTGTAATTCCAGACATTTAGTGGAGTATTTTAGTTTCCATAATCGTGAATAATCGCCCCGTCTTCCTCGTTGTCGTTAAGCACTTGGAGTTGTTCAAAGCGACGGGTGTCACACCAGGCTGGGAGAGCTTTGACTTTAGACGTTCGCTGATCTTGTAGCCGCAAATAATGCCGGTAGTGGTGTACAGCAACTTCGCTAAAAATGTTGCCGTCATTGCTGAGTGTCGAACCGACGTATTTGAAGGCATGCATTCCTGGAAGATCCTGTCTGTCAACTTGGATGGTGCAATGTTCCTTTTTAGCAGTGGTTAACTATTCCGTCTTTCTGATGTTCATCTGCAGACCAAACTGCGCCAGTCTGCCCTTCTAGGACTGGACTTGTTGTTGCAGGTCACATTTACTCTTTGAGGTATGCAGGACATCATCCAGGGCAAAAAACATATATACATATATATATATATATATATATAAGTTCGTATTATATTCCAATAACCATGGTTTTATTTTATTATTTTTATTTTTTCACATTTCCAAAAAAAAATAACATTTCTGTGAGATATATTTTTTTACGGTCCGTTTCATTTGTCTTGTGCCAAACAACGTTTTTATGTCAATATCGTCTCTGCAACATTACAAAATTATCAGAAAAATTCACAACCAAGAACTTTTTACTCTTTGTGAATTTTTCTGATGATTTTGTAATGTTGCAGAGACGATATTGACATAAAAACGTTGTTTGGCACAAGACAAATGAAACGGACCGTAAAAAATATATCTCACAGAAATGTTATGTTTTTTGGAAATGTGAAAAAATAAAAATAATAAAATAAAACCATGGTTATTGGAATATAATATGAACTGACTTATATTTGCTCTGTTGTCACTAATTGACAATCATCGAGCTGAATCTTTTAAGGAGACTGCAAAGTAAAAGGGCACTGATAGTATATGCTAATGCATATATTGTCATTAATAATTATATATATATATATATATATATATAACTTATAGGAGGTGATTCCAATGCAGAAGTGTAACGGGTAAATGCGGACTGAAAGCAAATACAAAAGTGAAATGAGTTTTCAGCTTCTTTCTTTTATTATTACCAATATAATTAAAAAAAACATTGTATATTTATAATTACAATCTTATTTGCTGTTTGATGTAGGATCCGTCTGACATAATATTTCAGGAATAATTCTCCTCTTCAGATGTGTGTTTCAATTCAGTTTGAAACATGCAAAAGATGTCCGTTGAGATCAATACAGCAGAGAATAATATTTAAATTGAATACTTTAAATGGTGTTAGTAGTTTTTTTTGCTTTTCTTTGTTTTAGTGTCACTGTTTTAATTTTTGTTTTTATTATGTATATTTTAGAATTTAATGTTTTACTTTAATTTAATGTTTTAGTGTCACTGTTTCAATTTTTGTTTTTATTATGTATATTTTAGAATTAAAAAAAAAAAATTATTTTATTTATTTAGTTGTCTGTTCTTTACATTCAGTGTCTTAAAGTATCGCTAATACAAAGCTTCTCTCCTTTCGCCACCAATGCTCGGATCCTCGCTCTTTTTCCCAGTTGAAATGAATAATAGCTCTTTCTTTGAGGAAGCTACCTGATTTGATAAGCCCCTAGGACTGACCTTCACTCAAGACCTGAAATGGAAGACTTACATAAAATCCATTATTAAGATTGCAGAAAAAATGGTACGTAATCCTCTACAAGCGCCAGATACGTCCTAAGATGGAATCCTGTTGCCACATCTGAGGAGGTGCCACTCGGGGCACTCTTTCCTGCTTTGACAGCGTACAAAATTGACTTTGAAATCTAGTAGGAAATGATCTTCTCTCTTCATTACAGCCTCTTTCTTACAGAAGAGACATTGCTAGTCTTTCTCTGCTCTGTCGGTATTTTCATGGTACGTGCTTGACTGAGCTCTAATCTATGGTTCCCCCTGTAAAGCAGTCGCAACAAAAACTTGTCTAGCTACAACCACTGTAAATAATTAAGGAAGAGAAGAGGACATTTTCCCAACAGATTTCGAAGTCGGTTTTGTACTCTGTCAAGGCAGGAAAAGGTGCTCTGAGCGGCACCTCCCCAGATGTGCCAATAGTGTTCTATCTTAGAACGTATTTGACTCTTCTACAGGTAGAGGATTGCGTTAGGAGTGAGATACTTTCTGGAACGGTACAATGATCCAACTATTTTTCCGTTGACCTTTGCAACAGATTTGATCTAAGTCTTCCATTTCAAGTTTGGAGTGAAGGTCAGTCCTAGAAGCTTATCAAAGCAGGTGGCTTCCTCAAGGAGAAAGCCATTCATTTCAATTGGGACAAAATGATGATCCGAGCGTTGGTGGTGAAAGGAGAGATTAGTTTTAGACGTATTAAAAGTAACCAGGTCCCCTTTTTCCCCATTGCATTATATGCTCCAGGGCAGAAGAGGGAGAAACAGAGATCTTGATCATTAATGCTCTTCAAAGTGTCGCCATGGGATGAATTACATCTCCTTGATTTAGTGCGTATGTATTGGCAGCATTATGATCATACTAAGAGAAGGATAAACCAAATGATTATCTATATAATAATGAGCTAAAGAATTTCATGTTTGCATGTACGTTATCACCTTTCACACACATTTACAAAAATGAGATCGTTCGATCAGCAAAGATGTTGATTGATGAGTAATCTAATGTCACTAAGGTAAAAAAATTCCGACTTTACCCAATATTCGTTTTATTGATTTGAAGAATGTTTATCTCATTTTTACTGTAATCATACACAATGTTTATCGTTTCAGAAAGAATTGAATTGCTATAATTTTCTATAAATAATTAAATATAGAAGAGACGTATTCGTTTCATTGAATTAAAGCAGGGGCAGGCAACCTCCCGCCCACGGGCCACATCCGGCCCGCGAAGGCTTAGCGTCCAGCCCACCACCCTGCTAGGCTTTATTATTGCAATCCGGCCCGCGGACCTCTCAGTAAAACTCATATAATTTTGAAAATGAAGTACACAAAGTCTCACCTTCGCTCCCAACTCTCGGACCGCCACCTTAATGACATTCTTCTGTTGTCTACCTCAACCATCGAGCCAGACATGGAAATACTTCTTCAAGGCAAACATCAGCAGTCTCATTGATTTGTAGAGTGTTCAATGCAATTTTTCTACAATTTAATCATGTAAACAAAACATAGTAATTCTGAGATTTCGTTTTTCACTCTGGCCCGCGATCTCCTTCCAAAAGTCTCATCTGGCCTTCACTCTGAAAAGGTTGCCCACTCCTGAATTAAAGAATATTTAGCTGACAATGACAATTATTTTTATAGAAGAACATTGTCAGCTAAATGTGACCTCTATTATATCAATGATGGAGATTTATTATATCAAAAGGAATATTAGTATTAAGAGTAAATTATGCAGATTGATGTAGAAAGCACCGTGGAATTTCCACGGGTTTCGCTAGTATAGATAATTTAACTTGCTCTTCCATCGGAACTTCCCAGATTTGATTAGATTTGATTTATTCATACCTCCATAGTCATTCGTGGAAAAAAAGAAAAGAGGGAAAGATGCTCTCTGTTAATGAAAAAAAAAAACAAACATGCTCACCATTGGAACTTTCTTACGTGGTATACTTTTCTCTGGTGACACCATATTCAGTGTAACATGTTTATCATTAGATCTTTATCACAGTCGACTTTTCTCCAACAACATTGTTTCCAATACTGATCGCGGGGGAACAATTTGCACACAACTGGAACTTCATTACATGGTATACTTTTCTCCAACAACACCGTTTTTAATACTG
>OY744533.1:13836472-13878972 GCA_963556195.1 Sepiola atlantica
ACCCATAGATGGTTGATATGCTGTAAACCGAACCTATCTATATACTATTAACTGTTTTTAATTTACAATATATCCACAATATAAACAAATGTGTAAATAGAATTATGTGCTATAATAAAATGAAAATAATGATTAAATTGGAAAACAATGAGAACGAATAGTGAATTAATGAGGTGTCCTTTTGCAAAGCAATATGTAAATTAGTTAACCTTAGGACGTTGATTATGGATCATGAGTTATCTCTCTTGGACCATTTTGGAGATAAGAGTGATCTCCATTGATTCGGAGTTTGACTATTTAAGTTGAGTCTGATAGAAAGTGGAACTCTTCGGTCTCTAAGACGAAACGAGATTGTGTTGTTGTATCGATGATATAGACGAACGTGGCAAGCTTTGACAAGCTATTATTCTTGTACTCTGAATATGAATTTGGTGTTTTAATCTAACTGTCAGTGTGATAGATAGCCCAACTTTATAAATACAGAGAAACTCCTCAGACTAACATTCACAGCTAACATGAATTGGAATAAGTACATAGAAGATACTGCCAAGTTTGCTGCAAAGAAGGTAGGCTCCCTCTACTGGGCTAGAAAACTTCTCACACTTGCCAGCATCGTATATATCTCTACAAAGCTATCATTCGCCCATGCATGGAGTATTGTTACCACATCTGGGCTGCTACACCAACGCCTAGTCTCTCCCTAAAAGACAGGGTCCAAAATAAAGCCTCTAATCTAATAGGTACCACACTGTCTACCAAGCTCCAGCCCCTGTCCCATCGCCACAGTGTTGCATCCCTGAGCTTGTTTTACAAGTACTTCAATGGAATGTGCTCTGATGAACTTGCTGCACTGGTGCCCTCTCAACGTAAATACCCACGACCAAACCGACAATCAGCGAAATCCCACCTCTTCACTGTACAGGTCCCCAGATGCTGCAAGGCTTTCTCCTCTAATAGCTTCTTTCCTCAAACTACTAGCCTTTGGAATTCCCTCCCTGCTCTCTGTTTCCCTGACTACCAACATGCAGAAATTTAAATGAAATGTGAACAAACATCTCTCTGCACAACTCCCGCTTGGCATGCCCCTATAAATCTGACCCCTAATTTACAGTAATCCCTTTCATCTCAGTGGCATCTTGTTTGGGGTGAATGGAAATAAGTTAAAAAAAAAACATTGCAAAACAGAATTATTTGTTATATCAATTTGCCTTGGGGTGATTTAAAGTATAAAAAAGTATTAAGAAAAGATTAAAAATATTGTATAGCTAATTCTTAAAATTAGCTGAAATGCATTCTGGTGGCATAAAATGTCGAAAGAAATAATTAATAGTAAAAATGAAGTAATTTTTAAATCATCCATTGGCTTCTCTATGTATATTTAATGTAATGTCTGACTTGATTCTGAATAAGCCGAAATGCATTCTGGTGGATTTTATAATTAAGTAATTGTTGCAAATCTGTAAAAAGAGAAAATAAATTTAGTGTACACTATTCTATTTAAGAAATGAGAAAATAATTATATTTTGTACTCTTGCATTGTTGAAATGAATATGCAAATAAGGAAAAAATCTCAGATGCCCAAACCCACAATAGAACCGGGGCAATTTAGTTTTTTAGTCTAACACTGTTAGGACACCTAACGAAAACGGAATTATCTCCCTTGAACCATTTCGGGAGTTAAGAGTTATCGCCCTTGGAAATGGTCTTCTGCCCAGAGAGAAAGATAAACAAAGATCACGACTTCAGACTGTTCTTTCTCAATCGCGTTCAGCGGCACAAATTAACTCATTAATTCATTCTGTGTTCAGTTTTAATAAATCTGTTAAACGTTTCTTTTGATAGTTCATCCATTTCTTTACAAGTTATTATTTATAATTAACCTAAATTACGAGGTTATAAAAAACACTCAACCAACTGAGCTATCAAGGCCAGCATTAGAAAAAGTCATCAGCCATTTTTTTTTTTTTAACTTGATTCTTCACCACCTTCTAATAATTCCAGTTTTAACTGTTGACTAGCAACATTTTCGCTCTCACTGTCTCTCGTCGTATACGCTCGCTTCAAACTGTAATCGTCCTCTGTTGTGTGCCGCCTTTTAAGCTAGTAGGTCTCTTCGTACTCAAATTATGAATAAGTATATAATCTTGAACCCAGTCATGCGCCATACAGTTCTTTCAAATGTTCGCCGGACATTGTGAACGCTTTTAAATTGCCTGATGAGATCTCAGTTTATAATAGATGTTGATCGATAACATCGACATGCCAGCGTCGCAGATTTTGTACATGTCTGTGTAAATAAAAATAACCACATATATATATATATATATATTACTTAAGTTGTCGACTGGGCAACCACGGTGGTATGAATTTGTTATGGTTAGTTTTATTTTTTGTTTTTTTTTAATTTGTTAATTTAACAAAAACTTTGATTATCCATAAATGTCATCAATTTAATGATAAGGAATAATTTATAATTTGGATTATTCGGTCTATTGTTCTCATCTTGAGTGTTATTCTAACAACGTTTCGCATGCTGTACCATCCGGCCTTCTTCAGGTGTATCTTTTCTGAACTCGGGAATATTTCTGTCGAACTCGGTAATCTGGACGGAATTTCGAGTTCGACAGAAATATTGCCGAGTTCAAAAGGATACACCTGAAGAAGGCCGGATGGTACAGCATCCGAAACGTTGTTAGAATAATTATCAATCCTCATCTCAAAAATTCAGAAACGTAATTTATAATTGTTTATTTATATTTATTGATTAAAAAGAGTAATGTGTATCATTTAGTTAACACATCACTCAATAAGTGCCGCGCCTGACATATAGATAAAAAATCCATAGGAATTTTATAAAGTACTAACCTTCAAATGACGTGCGTCAAAATGTGAGCCCAATCGGATTATTAGTTTACAAATTACAATTGTTTAAATGAAGCTACTCTTGAAAATTTTCAAAACGATGGAAAAATTTGAATTTCGTGTTGATAATGCATTGCTTTCTGATGGCAAAACGTACTGTTCAAGCAAAACAATCGTTAAGAAGTGGTACGCCCAAATTCAGCAGTTGTCCTGGAAAACACTAGAAAAGTCCACAAACTGATTTTGGCCGATCGTAAATTGAAGTTGTATGAGATAGCAGAGGGAGTTAGATATAAGAAAGTTGTGTATTCACCATTTTGTTTGCACGAACATTTGTCAACGAGAAAGCTGTGTTTAAAGTGGGTGCTGCATTTGCTCACAGTCAATCAAAAACAACAACACATCGCAGATTTAGAGCATTGTTTGCAACTGTTTCAACACAACAAAAGGGAGTTTTTGTAACAATGGATGAAACATAGATCCACTACTTTACTCCAGAGTCAAATCAGCAATCAGCGGGTGGATGGTAGCAGGTGAATGCAGCCAAAGCGGTAAACATCAGCAGGCAAGGTTTTGGTCTCTGTATTTTGTGATGTGCAAAGCATTTTGTTCATAGGTTAGCTTGAGAAAAAAAGAACCATCCGTAACGAATATTATAATCGCATTATTGTTGCATTCGAAGGAAGAAATCACCAAAAAAATCACCAAAAAAATCACCAGAAAACGGCCACAAGAAGAAAAAAAGTGCTCTTTCATCAAAACAATGCACCGTGTCACAAGTTGATTACAATGATGGCTAAACTACATGAATTGCACTTTGAATTGCTTCCCCACCCACCCTATTCTCAAGATCTGGTCCCTGGTGACTACTGACTGTTTGCAGACCTCAAAAGAATGCTACAGGGAAAGAGATTTGGCTCAAATAAGAAAGTTATATTGGAAACTGAGGCATATTTTGAGACCAAAGACAAATCGTTCTACTAAAAAGGCATTGGATTGTTAGAGTGTATCAACCTAGGAGGAGACTGTTGATGAATAAAGTCAAATTTTGCCTAAACGTTGGGCCTGAGATTTATTGAGTGGTGTGTTATATAAATATTTATTCGTTCGAATAGTTGCAATATTTGTTATCGATAAACATTAAACCATGATAAACAGTAAACAAAACATTTTATTGTTTCACGTGTAACTATTGATATTATTTTCCTTTTGTTTGTCTGCTTTACGGCATATCAACCCTTTTGGGGGTTATTTAATGCTGAAACATTACTTATTGTAAATGATTTGTTGAACACAAATTGCTATTTTACCCATAGCTGGAGAGGGGCGTTCATACCTTTCCCAATTGTATTACAGTACAA
Organism: Sepiola atlantica; assembly: GCA_963556195.1. Lineage (NCBI taxonomy): Eukaryota > Metazoa > Mollusca > Cephalopoda > Sepiida > Sepiolidae > Sepiola > Sepiola atlantica. Next base: position 13,840,696 of record OY744533.1, read on the forward strand.
ATGAAGGAAATAGATCTGACTTAGACGATTTGAGTGTCGATTAAATAACTAATGGATCATCATCAGCTTCGGTTTAACGTCTGTTTCACATGCTATCATGGACGGCTTTAAGAAATTGACTTTCAAAGTAACCTATCTCTACCCAGGTCTTTATTTATCCCTCTTTTCCTCAGATCCATTTTTATCACTTCATCCCATGTTTTCTTTGGCCTTCCCCTGCGAACTGAACCTGCTACCTCAACTGTTCTACATCTATTAACCCAAGAACTCTCATCCATTCTTTCAACGCGGCCATACAATCAAAGTCTCTCTCTATTGTCCAGATTTCATCATCCTCTAAGGTTATCAGAACCAAGCCTGTCTTTACAACTCCATTACACATCCATCGTATCATTCTCATATTATTTCATTCCAGGGAATGCATGTTCTCAACCCTCACTGGGAAGGTTTCACTTCCATACATCATCACACTGCGTACACATGCATGATAGACTCTTCCCTTGGTCGACAGTGGTGACACTCTGCTGGTTAGTGATGGCAGAAGTTCCCTGAACTTACTCTATTCAATGAATAATAAACTTAAAACCTGCTTTCGTTAATTAACTAATATCATTGAGTGTAAATATGTTTTCCCACCTCACCCCTGTAGTTTAAACAAATGTTGATAAGAAAGAAAACTTATAAAAATGATTGCCATTTTATTGAACGAACTTTCAAGAATTGAGTTTTAAGTCTTTCAAAATGTAATGGTCCCGAACAATCATTGTATTAACATTCCTTAACAAACCTTAATATATAAAATGTAAATTTTAAATCATAAAAACCACAAGCCCTTCCTTAACCCTACCAATAAGCCTAAATCTGGGTAGCAATATTAAAAATAAATAAAAAATATATTTTTTAATTTTACGGAGAAGATGTGCGTGACTTGAGTGCAACGGGGCCGTTAAAAGTCAATTTCACCGAAGATTCTCGTAGTCGCACTATGAATCTTAATAAAAGTATATACAAGCATGAAAGAGTCATTAGAAAAACATGGTTGTCATCCACATGTCAGATTTCAACCACTTTTTCGATTTTACTCATTCCACACTAATAAAATGAATCCACACTATAAAAAAGTCTTTGTTGATTCACTGAATAATCTATCATTTCCAAGCTAAACATTATGAAATGACGAATAGGTTTCTACGACATCACATAATTATAATCTGAGAGAATGATATTAATTTAGATAATGGATAAAGAATAAAAAGTGAATATAAAAACAACTTTATTCTTTTTATGCTACCATACTTCAATGACTTTCTCTATATTTCCCCCATCATCTCTAGTGTCTATGGGTGTCAACGGATATCCGATTTAGGCAATTCCATATTTGTGCAGGTCTGTGTCCATTGCATGACTCATTAATTTTAGTTGTGCTATGAATGTTGCTAACTTCCTTCGCCTTTCTCTTCATAGCTTTTATGGTTTGTGGATGTGGTTTCCTGAGATTTTTGACAGAATTGAGAAATATGGAGGCTCTGTATGTTCCCCAGGGAAATCTCAAAACACAACAAATAACACAGTGATGGAATGTTTACCTCCAAACAATAATATCTTCTTTGATGGATTTCTGACTGCTGCGTCAAATTTACCTGGAAACATTTTCACTATTTTCCTCATGGATAAAATTGGAAGAAAACCATTACTTGGTAAATTTCTTTTTTTTTTTTTTGTTCTTTTATTTGATTCTTCAGATTTTCTTTCTAGTTTTTTCTTTTATCTAGTTTTTCTTTAAAATTCTTTAATCTTTTTTAATTAATTTTTTTTCATTTTCGTTTTCTATTTTTCGTTTTTCTATTTTTCGTTTTCGTTTTTCTATTTTTCGTTTTCGTTTTTCTATTTTTCATTTTCGTTTTTCTATTTTTCGTTTTCGTTTTTCTATTTTTCATTTTTGTTTTCTATTTTTCATTTTTGTTTTCTATTTTTCATTTTTGTTTTCTATTTTTCATTTTTGTTTTCTATTTTTCATTTTTGTTTTTCTATTTTTCATTTTCGTTTCCTATTTTTCATTTATTACTTTTTATTATCATTTTATTTTATTTTCATCTGGTGCTAGCAGATCAGGCTGTCTTAAGATACCAGCGTCCTGACCAAAAATGCACCAAACATTGATGTTTTTTTTTCTTTCCCTTTGCAAAACTCAATCATGTTTTGCAAAGCCAAAAACAAAAACAGTTATCGTCTACAAAACAACCACGAATAGATATTTGAAGATATAAAGATCTTGAAGCATAACATTTTTTACCAAAATGACTGGATTCAGCATAAAATAACTCGAAAAGGGTTGATATGCCGTAAATCAAAACAACCTCATTTTATTTTCATCTTTGTGTTTTTCTTTTCGTGTGAAGATAGAACGTGTGAACGTCTGTAATTTTGTGAGCCAAAATAAATAGAAAGTTTTGCATGAATTGATTTAAAAAATTAATCATGTATTAAAAAAACAAAGATCATTGAAATCAATGTTTAGAACTTGATAATTTCATTATACAAAAGACTTTAATCTGGCCGTCAGACGTTCGTTCTAACAACAAAAGCATTTTTTTTCGCAAACTTTGTTTTTAAATAATAAGTCGGTAGTTTTCAGTTTTAGCAGTCGAAATGATCTACAAGCACATGCAACTGAAAAGTTTGAATTACCTACGAGACACCATCCTTAAGTGTCTTCGGTCTCTCTGTAGATGGGTTTGTCAGGAAAACCTGACATGAGGATACTTCCCCCTACAAGTAAGCTCTGATCAAATATTCAAAATAACATAGTATTCGAAGCCCAAATAAGATCTCTTCGGTTTGGCTATACGCCTATACGAGGAATGGTACATCTTCTCCAAGTAATGTTACCTCAAGTTACAGCATTTAGCTGGATACTCCACCAGACCAGATGAATTCTTGTCCTGGAATCCGGTAAGACCAAGAGACATATATACTCTAACATAATCAACTTGTTAATTGGGGCAGAAAATTTAATGTTCTTAACTTCTTTACAACCTCAACAATTGAGAGGAAAAAGAGAAACAGTTTTCGTCATGTGAGTCTTAATGACAGGCTTCGATTTGATTAGCTCAGGAAAATTAAATCTGGACAGTATAGGGAGATGTGTGCAGAAAAGGAGACTTTGATGGTATGGCCACGTTGAAAGAATGGATGACAGCTCTTGAGTTAGAAGATGTAGAACACTTGAGGTAGCAGGGTCAGTTTACAGGGGAAAGCCAAGAGAAACATGGGAGGAAGTGATGAAGATGGACTTATGCAGCATTATAAATTGATTTTTTTTTTCTTTTTAACTAATTATTATATACTTGGCTTTAAAAATAATAGAAGATAGTAGAACTGATAAATACATCTTCTTCACGGCACTGAAGAACACAAACATGGATAACCCTTTAATCATAAAAATCTTAAACACGATCACTTCTATCTATTACGAGAAGCAGTGTAAAATTAAATTATGCCGGATACCGAGCCATATCAGCATCCGTGGAAACCAAAAAAGCAGATAAAGCAGCAAAAGAATCGTTGAAAAATGATACGTACAAATACTAAGATTCCAGAAACTGATCTTCGACCTTCTATATTCAAGTTAATCAAAGAAAAATGGCAAGAATCTTTGGATGAATGCCAAAGTAATAAATTACAGAAGATCTGGCCAACTATTGACGAGTGGCCTCGAGGCTACAGAAAGGTGAGAAGAGGTTGTAGTAGCCTGACTTCGTATAGGACATTCACATATATTACCCACAAAAATTTATTGGAGGGTAAACTAAGTGAAAGTGGTATATGGAATAAAATGTGAAAATTAGTTGATTGCATTTTCCATTATTTGTTCTGTTTTTGCTGATGGTTTTTTTTTTGTTCCTTTTTATTTCCAGCCAGCAGCATGGTGCTCTCAGGAATCAGTGTGTTTACAATTTTATTAATCGACGACCGAATATCCAACCTCGTTGTTTCGTGTACTTTCGGAGGAATTAGTGTTATCGGATGGAATGCTCTGGATGTTTTGAGTCTTGAGCTCTTTCCAACGAAAATCAGGTATGATATAATTGGTATCTCTTGACCCCCTCTTTACTCCTTGGCCAATCATGGCTTAGTATCTCTTGACCCCCTCTTTACTTTTTGGCCAATCATGGCTTAGTATCTCTTAGCCAATCATGGCTTAGTATCTGTTGATCCCTCTTTACTCTTTAGCCAATCATGGCTTGGTATCTCTTGTCCCCCCCTCTTTCTATCTTTAGCCAATCATGGCTTTGTATCTCTTGGCCTGTCTTTACTGGTTTCTTCTCTTACTGTCAATGTCAAGACTAGTGTCGACTAGTAGCTGAGACTCATCACAAATAGAAGAAAAAAACGACAATTTCAAAATTAAATAAACTATATATTTTATATGGCAGGTGAAATGCCCTTTAGCTTTTGTGGGCAATCACCTGGAGATGGTGTCTCGATGAAAATACTAGTTTCACCCACCTCACTGGGTCAGCGTAAGGACAAGCAATTTTGCCTCAAGCAATTTTGCCTCAAGTAATGAAGTGTCTTCTAAAGTAAGTTTGTCCATCTTCAGCTTGTGCAGTTTAAATGCTGGAAGCTTGTGAGGAATGCCAGGAGAGCTTATAGAAAATATATAGGTTATTTCCCCTTGGTTGAGATGTTTGGCTGCAAGAGGGAGACACTGAGCCAAGATTAATGCTCAAACTTTAAAAAAAAAAAAAAGCACTAGAGGGAGAATCGTGTCGAACAGAGCGAGGAGCAGATGATACCTGTCATCGCAGAGCGTCTCGTTGTCTGCACAGGTAAGTACACTATATCAATTTCAGACTTTGATGAACATTTGACTTTTTTAATCATCTTGACACCAAACTCCTAACCCTAAACCCATTTTTCTTTAGCAACTTTTTGCCTTTTTAACTGTTTCTACCATCCAGTTTATGTGTGCATAAACCTTTCTTTGTTTGTCTAACCCTAACCTGTACTACCTCGTTTGTTTGTTCCGTTAAAACGACCAATCGGATAGCCATAAAAATCCCCGCAAGATTGTAACACATGTCAACATGTAAAACAGACATCAAACCGAATATGATGCGTTTTGTTGTTCTTAAGTGAGTCGGACGTTTGCATCGAACTCACGAAGATCGCGCCTCCGGATTGTCTGGTCTGCATGAAGTGCTTTTTGTTGGTCGCAGATATTTGATAATCTGCAAGATTGCGTGTTTTTATCCCCGACACTAAGAAAAGCAAGGCTCAGTTGTTGCATGCAAAGTCAGGGAAGGTTTTGCCCAGAACACACAAAGGAATGGTGCAGAAGCAACGTTGTCACTCTCATTCAATTGATTTACGGTTTTGCGCCTGACACGTCTTTGCGCCTGACACGTCTTTGCTTGTCACATGCAAAGGAAGAGACGACCGGAGGATCATGATGCAAACTCCTTCTGGATTTTCATCAGAGCCCTGTTAGCTGGATAACTCTGACATTCCCACGTTGACACTCTCCCTAACATGGTGAAGAAGAGTTCGGCTTTGAAAGGGGATGGAGGTAGGGGGGCGGAGGGGGGTGATGACTTAACTATTGGGATCCATTTCCCTTACTCTTTAGTTGTTATTGTTAATATTGACTCGATCGTTTTCCTTTTCTTTTGTAGGTCGACAGGTCTTGGAGTGCAGTCAGCATCAATGCGCATCGGTGCTATCAGCGGAAATTTGATATTTGGAATTTTGGTTGATGCGCACTGTTCGATTCCGCTAATAATGGTATCCTGTTTATTACTATTTGGAGGACTCATGGCATTCAAACTTCCAGACATGACGGGCCGGGACATCTTATAAAAAAAAAAATTTAAAAGAAAAAAAAAAGAAAGAAAAAGCGTTTCATTTTGATTCGCCTTCCTTTTTCTCTCTTCATCCGCAAAAAATATATTTAAAAAAATTTTACCTCACTCCACAGAGTATTTAAAATTTATTAAAAAAAAATGGGATTCTCACCAAGGTTATTCTTTTTAGAGCTCCTTAAAAGAACAATCTTTGATAAAAAATGTAATTAAGATTTTAAGTTTATCTTATGTAGACTTATTATTTGGAAACGAGTTCATAAGCGGCTACCAGTTTGGTTGCCTTACGATCTATTTAAATCATTATCTATTTGGATTATTTGGGCTACTGTTCACGTCTTAGATGTTATTCTCACGTTTCGACCAATGTTATCTCCGACCTTTATGTGCACCTTTTCGAACTCAAGAATCTGTACGGAATTTCGAATGGAACCCTTTATTTAATCAATAGGAAGTGGATTATTCTCGAGTTCAACAAGATGCACCTGAAGAAGGTCTGAGGTTACATCGTCCGAAACGTTGTGAGAATAACATCCAAGATGAGAACAGTAGTCCGAATAATCCAAGCAATACAATTATTAATCTTCATCTCAAAAATTCGGAAACATATTTATTCATATTGAGTTATTTTCACTTAGTTAATAGAAAATCTTGAATAAAAGACAAACTACTGGTTTGTTTTTTGTTTTAGACTTAGAATACAATTTGTTTTGGACACAGAATAACATTTTTTTTCTATTAAAAAAATTGCAAACTTTTAGATAGAAAGCATTTCTACCTAAGAAAATAAAAATAGACGTATTAAAGGGAGATAACATGACAGTTACTTCCCTTGCGAAATTGCAGAGTAACGTCCCCTTGACTTCCAACAGACATTTTATAAAGACGTCATATGAAGCTCCAATATAATTATTAGTAAATCTTTCAATTGTAAAAAGTAAATAATTAGTTAATTCTTGACCATACTAATTTTCCTCATTCAAATTCTTTCTCATATATTTGTCTATTAACTCGTATTCACATATTTAAATTTACACCCACTCAGCATCACTTCAATAATCGACACGGTCACTAAAAAAAACATTTATAATTACGTATTACAAAAGATATATTTAATAATTTAAAGTTTTGAAACCTACCAAAGCAATATATATGTATATATGTACCTATATATCCATGTATACACACACATACTGGGGGAGCGGTCAAAGTGTTTCAAAGTCAGTATGTGTGTATATGTATGCGTATATATGTACATATATACACATATATATATACATTGATTTTGTAGATTTCAAATTATTAAATATAACTTTTGTAAAACGTAATTATAAATAGTTTTCAGTTTTATTATGAAAAAGAATGTTATTCTGTGTCCAAAACAATTAGAAAATATATTTTTTTGAAAGATTTTTGAAAATTTATTCTATTTTTTTTTTTTATGTTTCATCCATGGGAGTTGGATCTAATTACACTAAGGGAGGTAATTCAATATATATTCAAGCAAATGCTAGCATCAATCAGCAGCAGATGGTCTCTTGAATTCAAACTGAAATAACAAATCTGCATAACATAAAATTAAAATCGTATTTTTGCAAGGATTGTTATGTCAAGAAATTCTTCTTTTTTTTTTAATGTTTCAACCAAGGGACTCTACATGGGAGTTGGGTCTTATTTATTTTTCTATTGTTATGATAATCTGCTATGTATATTTTGTGAAAAGTAATGGGACATGTTATAAAATTCGATATTTTTGTAAATATTTTGAGATGTTTTCTCATCGTAAAGATGACGAAAACGAAAACGTGTGTCTCTGTATAGTAGAGTCACTTATAATTACAAATGTTTTGAGAACTGAACAAATTTTTCACTTTTTAAATTTTTTCATAACAAACCTATAACTATGTACAAATAGCTATTCCTTTACCTATTACACTAAGGGAGGTAATTCAGTATATATTCAAGCAAATGCTAGTATTAATCAGCAGCAGCTGATCGAGTATCGGTATGGCGTGTACTTAACGGCTTCCAAAAAAAAGGTTCGTTTGTCATAAAACACTTGTCGAAGAACCGAGCTGGCAAGGTTGTACAGGAGCGCATACTTCATGTGGAAGAGTCTAAGTCGACAATCTGGGGGGGGGGGGGGGGGGCGGGGCGGGGCATGAGTGGAGAACAAACCAAAGACATCTTTGCAGTAGCGCAACTTGTTTTCCAAGTTGAAAAAACGAGACATAAACTTCTTTACCTGGCTTCCTACCAAGACTCTGTGATACAAGGTCTGACTAACATGGGGGCAGGCGGAAGTCCAGGTCCTGAAGCTGTTGATCTTTGTATCTTTTCTGACAAGGTCCCACTGCTTCAGCCAGACCACCCGGAGCCCTGATTTAAAAAAAAAAAAAAAAAAAAAAAAAAAAAAATGAGGAGGGGGGGGGGGGGTATTGCTCCAGACAAGGCATGAAGCCACTTGATATAAGGAGCTAAAAATTAAAAAAAAATACTACTTCAAGGTTAAAAACTAGCCAACAATAAGTGTTAGATTGATAGATTATGACCCAGAAAACATCAATTCTTCCCCCTTTGTCAGAACCATCACTCATGGAATGTTCCAATGCAGAGTGCCCCTTTTATTGAGGAGCTGGATTTTCCCCACTTTAAAAACCGACATTGTGTGTAACTCTGTTCTCATGGGGAGGCAAGTAAATAGGAACAAGATGTGGACGGCTATATACCGTCTGAATGTTTTGTCCAAGGCGACTTTAATCCTGAATATGGTAGGGATCGTCACTACCTCTAGTAGGCCGTTCCACAGAGCAGAAACGCAGACAGAGAAAGAATGCTGCCTTTCTTCTATGGTACATCTTTTGCTGGGTCCTGTGGAGACCACGACTTTGTGAAGGGGTGAAATAACTCCACAAAAGGTATATTTAAATTCCGGTTGATAATCTTTTATACCAGAATCATGTCCCCTCGTATCCTCTGCTGCTCAAGTGAGACGTAATTATCCAAAAATCAGCAGTCGTGATGCATCCAGCACTGCCTTAAAGTGTTTGATCATCGTCTGTAGGCTGACTAAAGTTACTGGCAGTCTAGTCAATGGTACAGCGATCTGAACTGAAAAAGACGCCTTCCAACGATTAAGCCAAAATGGTTTTAGGTACAGCTTCTCTGAGTTTCCGTGAAGCCCTCTCTGTGGAGCTGGTGTGAATAGGTCACAAGACACATTATAGTTGGAGCGCATGATGTTAAAGGCGAGGATTAGGTCTACATGAAGCCACCTATGCTTCAGCGAATACAGGCTGAGCGCCTCCAATTTTGTTCAAATATAAGAACAAAGATCACAATATACAAATCATGACAAGAGTTAATATTTCACTTCCTATTTTATTGGATGCTGATTCATGTCTGGAGATACAGCTTCAGAAACAGCTATTCACAAGGAATAAAAAGAAAATGAGAGAAAGATGGTCTTTGTTGATGGAAAAACGTGCTGACCACTGAAACTTAGTTACGTGGTATACTTTTCTCTTATGACATCGTATTCAATGCAACATGTTTTCCACTAGATCTTTATCACCTAGTAAGCTTTTCTCCAACAAAAATTTTTAATACCGATCTCTGTCGCTCCATGATCTTAGCCCTTCAAGTGCTAAAACAGCTTTTATTGACTTCCATTAAGTCCGTCTTTTATGGATGGCAAAGCACACTGATCACACATGGTGGATATCTATAAATACACTCGTTCCAGCGTGTACTTGTTCTTTCTCAAATCAAAGTTTTACATGCTAGGCAAAGACTGGCTCTTTTATGGTGGTGATAAGATTAGGGTTTGAAGAAGAAATTGAAATTCAGGAAATCTTTAAATGTTTACACGTGATATTGGTTTTCACCATAAAACACACAAAAAAAAGACTGATATGCCATAAAAGAAATCAGAACAATTTTTATATATATATTTTTTGTGGTTTTTCTTTCATGAAATGAAACCAAACAATGAACCTAATTATATCTACGTCCAAATTCTACTTATATTTTAATAATTACTTTCAAGTTTACTATGGTGATGAAAATTTCATCCTATATAACTTTTTTTTTTTTTACAACTTGGTCTATAACAAGGCCATCCCTATAACAGGCCGAGAGATCTAACATTTGGGGTTATTTACTAAAGGCAAGATTTCTAGTCAGTCAGTCATATCTTTTTAGCTGCTAATCCTTCACTCACATTGCGCCGAGAGAAATTTCATTCTGAAAGGGAATTGTAAGTCATAAAATTTATTTCCTTTGAGATTCTGTATTGAATCATAGTATTTCTGCCAGTTGTAAATTGTTAATAAATCATTTTATATTGTTGATCCCCATAAAATCGTTTTCATCCATTTTATTTCTTCATATTCGTGTCTTACCACTCACAAACCACTTCACAACATCTAATAGTAATTTTCCCAGTTGTAAATTGTTAATAAATCATTTTATATTGTTGATCTCCATAGAATCGTTTTCATCCCATTTATTTCTTCATATTTGTGTCTTACCACTCACAAACTACTTCACAACAGAAACATCATTTTTAAACTTAGTAAAATGAAGAAAGCAAATACACTCTGGTGATATTCAAATGTTACTGTCATCGGTAACAATTAAGTATTGGTTTGATATTGCGCCATACTTCCACATTTGAACTCAACATCTAAAATGAGGGATTTCCTTCCATATATTTTGGAATTGCCCCAAAGACTGAATTTAGGTTATCAGGTAATGAAGATCGATATAAAAATCAAGCAAAATCATGTCTTCAATATTAAAAGAAGTTATCAATGGATGCAGAAATGTTCTCAAATATGCAAATTTACTATACTTGTATACAAGATTCAATAATTTGAACTTCGAAGTAACAATTTTTTTAATGGATCATCACTTATCCTTGAGTGTCTTTTGGCCTTGATAATGTATGACTCTGAAACTTGGGTTGTCTTTGCCGGCACACTAAAGAAACTGCACCGTAATGACAAAGATAGATCTGTTTGGTGAGGCCGAAACTAAGCATTACCTTTTGGGTCTCAGCTCGCACAAGTCAACTTGGAAAGCCTCGCAGACATCATGCAGAAGAGCAGACTGCGTTAGTTGGGGCACATTGAGGGCAGCAATGGCTGGATTGCTAAAGTCCGACAGTTGAATGTGTCAGCAGAGAAGACCACCACTGGCAGATCCGAGTTGTCTTGGGAGGACATGGTCAAACATGATAGGAAAGCCATGGGTATGGATTCCGTCAGGCCTAATCAAAGACAAGAATGGAGGGGAAGACTTAGATTGAGACAAGACAATCAGGCCCCACCCTCATCAGAGGATTGACTGTGGCCTGATTCAACAAATAAACCTGGTGTTGGTGTTGATGTTGATGCTTGTCAGTTCAAGGATGAAGAATATTATGGGAGTATTACAAATGATTAATGGAATTAACTGGGTTTGATTACTTATGGTGACGGTTTATGACAAGTATTTGTTGATATTGGTGTTGAAGACGACCATGTTGTAGCCTGCAGGGAAATAGTCCTGCGGTAATGTGTTCCATAGACGGGAAGCCCTCGAAAGAAACTGTCCATGGAAAATCTGCCTGATGCTTGTGACAGTGAGGAAGTAAGGAAAGTTTTTTTTTCCGTTGTGGTAGTAATATGAGGTCTTGCTGTGAATGTCTTACGAGGAAAAACGAAAGATCGGAGCTCGGTCGAGAACCTGACAAAGAAATAAGGTTTTTTTTCAAGTTCAACTAAGTTCAACTAAGTTCACTAATATGACGAAAATTTAAAACTATAAGACACTATGAACAATAACCATTGACGAGAGAAAAGCAAAAGTTCATTGCAATTATATTAGGTCGTTACAAAAATATATGCCGATTTCAGAAACCTACATTTATTCCGGGAAAGTTTTTCACCTTTCCAATACTCTGTAAATGACGTGGAACTGTTGCAGTGCGAACAGCAAATGTCTGAGACATTTCTTTGATACTTCGACGTGGATTTTGCTCAGTTGTTCATTGTCAAGATTATACAGCCTTTATATTTCTGTTTCTCGTTCTCTCTCTCTTTATCTCTCTCGTTCTCTCTCTCTCTTTATCTGTCTTTATTTTTTCATGTTTTTTTTTCTCTCTCTCTTCCTCTCTCCATCTTGTCTTACACTCCTTTTCCCCTCTTAGGACAGTTCTCTCTGAAAATGTTGAATTGAAGGCTCAGACTTAAAACGATTCGGGGTAGGGGAATTAGATCACTTTTGTTTCATCAAAGAATGACTTCCTGTGGTTTTCTCCTCATATGCACACTCAGTGTCTTTCTTAATTTTGATTGTCCTAGTTGTTTTTTTATGTTGTTTTTTTTTTGTTGTTTTTTTTGTTGTTTGTTTTTTTTTGTTGTTTGTTTTTTTTTGTTTTTTGTATGCTGCCCTCTCTCTACATATGGGGATGGGATAGAGATTGGGAAATTCATTCCGATTTTTTTTTTTTTTTTTTTTTTTTTTTTGGGGGCCATTGGCTACTTACATCCCTGAAGTTGAAGTTGTATTCTCAGAAGAATTGGGCTTTAGGATTTTTCTCATTGTTTTTTGTCATTAGATAAAATCACTGTTTTTAATTATATGGACTTCAAAATTTGTACTTATTTTATAAATGTAAAAATAAAGTTATATCTTTCTGTACAAAAAAAAAAAAACTTTATAAAAAAAACTGTTAAATGGACAATAAAATCGAACAGAGTAAAAACATTGACTTGTCTATTTTATTTCCGCGGAACTGAAATACCTGTCCCAGGAAAGGTTCATAAGAATGTGACACATTTGGAAAACTTACCAGCACAAGTGACCAGGATTCAAAATATTCCAACAAGAACATAAATCAGTCGTGAGACGGCAATATGTTTGTTCACATTACATTTAAATTTCTACATGTTGGGGGAGCAGGTAGAGAATACCAAAGGCAAGTGGTTCAAAAACGGAAGCTATTAGAATAGCATCTGGGAACCTCTACAATGAAGGGGTTGGATTTTGCTGCGAGTTGGGTTGGCGGGGTATTTACGATGAAGGGGTACAACTGCAGGGAGTTCGTTGGAGCACATTCTTTGGAAGTACTTGTAAAACAAGCTACAGTATGCAACATTGTGACGATATGACAGGGTCTGAAGCTTGATAGACAGTGCGGAGACTCTTAGTGATCGCATCCTTGTTTTTGTCATTAGATTAAAAACACTTATTTTAATTTTCAAATTTTTACTTATTTTAATGATGCAAAAATAAATGTGAAACTTTCTGTACAAAAAAAAACAAACTGTTAAATGCACATATTGTTCAGTTAACAGTTTTTTTATAAAGTTATTTTTTTTTATTATTAAACCAGGAAAAAAATTGACTTTTCTCTGAATTTTTGCATAGCTGAAATATGCATTCCAGGAAGAGTTCAGGAATGTAAGGATGGGTCAAAGTCTTATGTGGACCTTACTTCTCCATATTGTATGTAGTATTCCCCCCAAAAAAACGGTGATAGATCAAAAACTATTTCTCTGATCAGGCTAAAATCTCGAATAGTCATTACTGTTATCAAAGAGCATCAGATCCATACATCAAATTTGGAAAACAGTTGAAATGCTGTAAAAATTTCTATCTTCACCGAACTTGTCGGGATTATTTAAGATGCTGGACTTCATTGGATACAATATGGGTCAAGTAGCAAATCGAACCAAAATTATCACCAAAGAATGAATTTCCAAATATGACCTGAGGGAAGTTTAAGATTTTCTTTCCGCCTGATGAGATCTCGGTTTCTAACAGCTGTTGATCGATAACATCGACATGCCAGTGTCGTGGATTATGTACATGTCTGTATAAATAAAAAATAATTTTATATAAAAGCTCTATTTGATATTGAGTTCTTTGGATTTTTATCCTGTGGATGTTTACTTTACCTGGATTACTATATATGTATATATACTAGCGGAACCCGTTGAACAGGAGAAAGTACTACCTATTGCATGACGTCGAATAAAACAAGAAACGGCCTACTGTTTTTTCTGCCCCGTCTACCGTGTTGGCGAATGTTTTAAATGTAAAAAAAAAAAAGAAAAAAGTGGCAGAGTAGACTGGGATCGAACACTAAAACTCGCGATAATGAAACCTACCTTCTTACCGACTGCGCTAAGGTTTCGGCTCACTAATACATGTGTAAATAGGCCAATTAACCTAAATTTCATTATTGGCATGCGTGTTAAATTAATACCAGGCAAATAATAAATGATAACCGGTGGTTTGTGAAAATTAAACTGTGTTTATTACTTCCCGGTGTCGATGAGTGTAGTCACAGTACACAATTGTTAGGGGGAAAAGTTTTTGCTACCACCTATATGGAGTTGGTTTTTCGGAGAGACGTTTATGGTGGGCCAAATGTAATATTTAATGTTAGGTAGAAAAAATAATAACAAATTTACTAAAACACGCTCGAGCGAATAAGTGTAGTATAGTGGTGGGTTTAGTAGCCTGTGATGCATGTGGTTATTTTCCTATACTCCGAGAAGGTATAGGGGAAAAATCGTCTCTACTTTATATATTATATATATATATATATAGCCTGACGATACCCTTTGGGGATGAAACGCGGACACCTCTCTATATCTTAATTGCCAAAATATTTGTTCATACTACTAAGCTCTACCCACGTATTGAGCACTGTTGAAGTAAATCTAAACATGTTTAGATCTACAGTATTTACTTCAACAGTGCTCAATACGTGGGTAGAGCTTAGTAGTATGAACAAATATTTTGGCAATTAAGATACAGAGAGGTGTCCGCATTTCATCCCCAAAGGGTATCGTCAGGCTATATATATATATATATATATATATTGTATCACCTTATAACATTATACGTGAAATAATAAATTAAATATATATATACACACACATACAGGTTTTTCAAAATATTTTTCTTATTGCCATTCCATCAACGTTTCAAGTGTGGACTTTTTGATTATACCCAACAGCACGTAAACCGCATGGTACACACACCGGCATTCAACACCAATCGTCATAACATCAAGACAAATTTCAACTAGACTGCGACAAATATGTCTCAACCAAGAAGGATAAAAAAAAAAAAAAGTAAATGCAAAAGAGAGAGAAAAAAAATGCTATACTTTTGAAAAAGGCGTCAATCGCTGAAAGTGCTCCAAGTTTTTTGAATAAATAAATAATTTATTTAAAAAAGCGTTGTTCAGGGTTTTCAAAATATTTTTCTTATATATATATATATAAGAAACATTTTTTGAAAACCCTGAACAACACTTTTTTATGGTTATATACATTTATATATATATATATATATACAGGGTGGGCAAAAATAAGGGTCCTATTTTTTAAAATTCATAACTTTTTTATTTATTGATTTAAAAAAATTTTTTTTTTAGAATAAGTAAAGGACCCCTTCCGAAGCAAGCATGAGCCGTATTAGCCCTAAGGAACGTACCCTCATTTAGAAAACATTATTTTTGCTTAAAAAACTCAAAACAGTGTAAAAAACAATACTTTAGTTTTTGTAAGTTTTAAGAAGTGTTTTTCGGCTAAAATTTGTTTTGTTTATTTCAAAAAATCTCGGAAGTGGTCAGTCTACACACACATAAAGTTTGGTGAGTTTAACCTTTATTTTGTGGAAGTTATTCAAATTCAAGTTATTCAAATTTAAAGATAGTACCCTTATTTTGGCCCACCCTGTATATAAATTCCCGAAACAGTTTTTCATGGTAAACAACTGATGATCCCTTAAATAATGTTAGAAGCAAACTAATATAATAACTGTAAAAATAAATTGACTTACATGTGTGATTTTCCACTGAACGACTTGGGACTAAAAAGTTTGTTTTTTTAAAGTTTTTTAAAGTTTTTTTTTATATAGTTTTAATGGTTGAGAAACTTCCAAGACTATATATATATATATATACACATATATATACTGCAGGTTTTAGTGGTGCATGCAAGTGGCAGACGTTACAGGTGTTTGATGCTCGGTCAAAGGAAAGGAATTTGAAAATATCTTTAGTTTTATATCAGGCAATCCAGAATCTTATTTCTCTTTGAAATAAGTGCCTCTTAAAAAACAGAATCATGCTGACCCCAGAAAGTAATGTTCTTAGATTGTCTCTATGATAACCCCCCTTGAGTAGACTGTCTGGTAGTTATCTCGAATGGATATCTCCAGCGGTCAGCCTCTGGGTGGTCGAATGGTGACCAGTGAGAAAGACTGGAATCGAAGATTTCCGGTCAGGGACAAAGGACTCCAAGAAATGTGAGGGGGAGATCTGTGGATGACAGGCAGTTTGGTTTTCAAAGAGTTGGCGATCAGTTAAAACTGTGTGCCGGTCCAGGCAAGATGGGCCAATCTGTGGATCCTAACTAATGGATTGTGCTGATTGAACTTATCTTCTTTTGGGCCGGGAAGTATCTCATTTTGCAAGTCTGCCATTTAATCTGGGGACACAAGTTTCATCTGTAACCCCCAACAAATAAACCTGTCACTTGTTATAACCTGGACTCATGGTTTTATTTGGGATGATAATTCTTTGTTGCAGCACTGACTGAATCGCACAGCATCTTCGAACCGGCACAACGAGCGGGAGCGATTGTGGCAAGTGCAGTGAGTGGACTCATGCTGATTCACAGCCCCGTGGTATTGTGTTTTACAGATGGGTAATTCGAGGAAACTAACTTTGCTCATGGACGTTCCGTTTAGTTTTAGGTTCACAGACGGAGAAATAAAAATTATTTACAGTTGTTGTAGATCGACGAGTTTTTGTTGTGAATGTCTTACATAGAAGAACAATAGATTGGAGCTAATGTTCACATGAATTATAAAACTATCTCCTATAATAATCTATAAAAAAGAAAAGAAAATAAGGCTGTTTTATAAAGACCAATTTATATAAATTTATTTATATCACATACACAGTTGAGTGTAGGTTGCCAGAAGTTACGACAGTCAATTGAAAGGAATTAAAGTTAATAAGTATCGGCTGCTGAAAGTCCTTTCTTGGGGTAGTATATCTTCAAGTGAAGATAGCCTTGCTCAGATTGTCTAGTCGACGGATGTCAGGAGAGAGTGTCTATGTCTTTCTTTCTGGTTGCATGGAAGCTCTATTTTTCTATTAGAAAGTTTTTGGGTTATCTAATTAACGCATCTTACTCCCACTAATTTAACGCCGAATATAGGACTGTGATGGGAGCAGAGATGAGTGGTCAGATCGGGAAGAGATCACCCCCCACTAGATTGCGAAGTCAATTTTGTATTCTGTCAAGACAAAAAAAAAGAGTGCTATAAGTGGCACCTCCCAGATGTGGCAACAGTATTCCATCTTAGGACGTATCTGATTCTTTTACAGGTAGAGAATTGCATCAGAAGTCAGATAGAATGGTTCCAACCATTTTTCTAGCGACACATTTGATGTAACTCTTCCATTTCAAGTCTGGAGTGAAAGTCAGTCATCGGAGCTTATGAAGACAATGGCGCTTCCATAAGGAGAGAGAGAGAGAGACATTAATTCCAAACAAACAAGGATTTGAGCTCCGATTCTTCTTTATTTACGTCATTTATTTATTTACGTCACTTTGGGATGAGAATACTTTGTTGCAGCACTGAATGAATCGCATAACATCCTTGGACCGGCACGAGTGGGGACGATTGCGGCCAGTGCAGAGAATGCATGCATACAGGTTTATACACACACCCACACCCACACCCATGTATATAATGTGTCTGTGTAATAGTCATGTCATATGTGTTTAAATGCCCAGTGAGAGAATGTGTCTCTATAAATAATAATTCATCTATTGGCATGACTAGGACAATTATTTCTCGCTGCCAAACATTCCACCTCAACTCCACACCAATTCTATCCACCAACAGTCTACCTGGAGAGGCTTTAGAAAACTCCTGCCAATCTTGACAAATAAGCATCTGACTGATCACAACTAGAGGACAGGTGTGTGAGGAGTGTTATGCTTTATGTCTCTGAGACATGGGCTGCATCGGCGGGCACTGTAGGGAGACTGCAGAGTAACGAAAGAGCCATGATTAGATGGATCTGGCCGGAAGACGACACTCTCTTCGAGACTCTTCTCTTGAGGCTTGATGTACGGGAAATAACTGATGTCCTTAAGCTGGGCAGGATGAGATGGCTTGACCATGTCGAACGAAGCTCCAGCTGGATCTCCCAGGTCGGAAACATGTTCATCGCATCAAGTCGGCGGGATGGAGGACCGGAGCTTTCTTGGGATGAGCTGTGTAAACGTGACCGTGCAGCCCTGGAGATTACGAACTAGGATCCTCCCGACTGCCGAGCCTGGAGTGGAAGACTTCGATCAAGACTGACAGACAGGCCCCACCCTCTTATAGAGGACTAATCAAAGGCCTGTTCAAAAATCAAAAGCCTGTTCAAAAATCAATGGCCTGTTTAAAAATCAAAGGCCTGTTCAAAAATCAAAGGCCTGTTTAAAAATCAAAGGCCTGTTCAAAAATCAAAGGCCTGTTTAAAAATCAAAGGCCTGTTCAAAAATCAATGGCCTGTTCAAAAATCAAAGGCCTGTTCAAAAATCAAAGGCCTGTTCAAAAATCAATGGCCTGTTCAAAAATCAAAGGCCTGTTCAAAAATCAATGGCCTGTTCAAAAATCAAAAGCCTGTTCAAAAATCAAAAGCCTGTTCAAAAATCAAAAGCCTGTTCAAAAATCAAAGGCCTGTTCAAAAATCAAAGGCCTGTTCAAAAATACATCGGATGAAGAAGAAGAACACTTAATAGCACACACAATTTCCCAAAAAAAAACTTCTGTAATATACTAATTCAAAAAACTGCCATCCTTTCAAACTGTAAACTTCACCTCTCCATCATCGAAGCATTATTCTACTATCAACCAAGCTCAATACGAAGATGGGGACGGAATATAAAAATGTGTTTAAAAAGTTTTTAATCGACTTTCTTAATAAATTCCCCAATTTTAATTTGTAACATCATCACATACCTGAGGACGACTGATGCGAGTCGAAAGCGCTTGTAATTATGGCGAGTTCCTGTTTACACTGGAACATAACATCAGATCACTGGTCTGCAAACTGGAAAGACAGGATCAGAAAATGAAACAACCAGAAACTCTCACTTCTGTTTAATCAAAGTTGTATCAATATTATATATATATATATATATATATATATATATGTGTGTGTGTGTGTATTTAGGCAGCATTTTCTCATTTATGCAAACATTGTAAAAAAATAACAGAATTCGTCTGTTTAATTATACCTTTTTTTATTTTTTCAAGTTTTCTAATGGTCTTTTTCCTATTAAAATCAAAAATATTAATACATGTTCCATAGGTATCATGAACGTTTTCGATTCTTTGTCGAATCATCTTCAGCTGTCATGAGCAGGTGGGATCCATTAGATTTCAGGCACCCCAGAACCAGCTAATACGAAAAGGACGCATTTGGGTCGACACTGGTTTCTTTGACTTCAGATGAACCTGTAAACTTACTGTTTAAAAACAATTTTATTTATCTTCCTCCCACAAGGTAAGATGTGACACAAGGTCGGGAAAGTGGGATTTGAAAAGCCAGCGCCCGAGAAGGTGAGCACTCTGGCCTACAAAAAATGCCTGGGCAGCCCCGTCGTCATTCCCCGGTAGGGGCGCCCCAGGCAGTAAGCATTAAACTTACTCCTCCCCAAAGAGGGGAGGCAAAGCCTGGGAGGGTGGACTTTCTAGAACTGCACAGGACAGACCCATAGACCGGCGTAAATCAAGCCCCGAAGGCCAAGACAATACCAGTCTATGGGGTGCAGTATCCATCGGAACAGATACTACACTTTGTGTTTGAAGTCAGGTGCTGTCGAAATCCTACTGATTTAATTTCTGGATATTGCAGCGTTTATAATCTTGGCGAAATATTATGTGCTAGCAAAACATACAGTTAAAATATAAACATTTTTGTATTTATAAGCGGAAATGCTGCATACAAACCATTATTAAACACTTTTTTTTATTTAGACGTCGTAGGGTAAATATCCGGTTCCTTAAACGTCACTGTACGTTTATGCATTTCTTCATGTTTTTTTTTTTTTATATTCCGTCTCTTGCCAACCTTTTCTTTTTTTTAACCCCTGCCAATCTATTTCTCTTCTTTTCTTGTTCACAGTAATCTCTTTCACCTGTGGCCTTCTTTCTCCCTCTTTCTCCTCCTGCCTATATATTTTTATCTTTTCCTTAACCTAACCCTTACCCTTACCCCCTCAGCAAACATTTTTCTTTTCCATTATAATTCCCAGAACTAATTTCTACCATTTAGTCCCTCCCATCTCTCTCGCTTCTTGTAAAACACACACACACACACACACACACACACACACACACACACTCACTCACTCACTCACTCACTCACTCACTCACTCACTCACTCTCTCTCTCTTTCTCCCTCGTTGTATCTCTCTCCCTTTCTCTTCTCTTGTAACACACATACACACTCTCCCTGAAGCTCTCCCCTCTCCCCTTCTCTAAACTAGCCCTCCTCTCTCTCCTTCTCTTAAGCAGTGGTGTGAATATCTCTGGTGATGCCCTGCTAATGACCGGGGTCAACTCCTTGACTGTATGCCGCAAAAAACTCAGGTATAAGTCCTAGTACTTAGAAATATTATGAGAACGGGCGATAGTTTGAATATGATTGGATGCCTGGAGACAGCGCAGTGTCAATCACTGCCTTCCCCACTCCTCTGCTCTCAAACACTTGCAATACACACACACACGCACGCACACACACGCACCCCCACGCACACACGTGCACACACGCACACACACACACACATACGCACACTCACTCACACACACACACTCACTCATTCACTCACTCACTCACATACAGACATACGTGCTGCGAATACTATGTTATTTTGAATATTTGGTCAGGGTTTACTTGTAGGGGGAAGTATCCTCATGTCAGGTTGTCCTGACAAACCCTTTTACAGAGAGATCGAAGACACTCGAGGATGGTGTCTAGTAGGTAATTCAAACTCTCCAGTAGGTAATTCAAACTCTCCAGTAGGTAATTCAAACTTCCCAGAGAAACACACACACATACACTCCACTCACTCACTCAAGCTGCTCTTAGAAAAACCGATTTGCCAGTCGAATCCAGGTGATGGTTCGCAGGTGCTTGCCGCCTCTTACTGGCCACTAGACGGCCCTCAACGTAAAATGAAAACCTCTCGCATACATTGACGATGAGGAAAACATTCATCTTAAAATCAAACAACAAAAAGAAAAGCAAAACATATGAAGAAGGATATGATTGAACTTCGTCTGACGTCGATATTACTCGCCTCCTATCCGAGCCAATCGTATCAATAGCCGCATCACAGCTGCTCAAAGAATCAACACCTTTTACGACACAGCGATGATGAGGCCATGCCACATTCTTCACTCTTCAATTTTAGGAATCCCCTTTTCTACAATTAGTAAAGCGTTTCCAGCCGACCCCATCCCCTTCCGCCTCTTATAAAGCCCAAAGTTCGAACAGAATATCCTTTCCCACAGTTCACTTAACCATCAGCTTGTTCTGTTTTTATTTAGACTAGCAAAAACTACAAATACAAAAAAAATAAAAATAAATAAATAAATTTAAAAAAAAAATACATTACGTTTCGGAATTAATGAGATGAGGATTGATACTTTATATTATATGGATTTTTCGGACTACTATTCTCATCTTGGATCGTATTATTTTCACAACGTTTCGGTCGATGTTGTAGCAGTCATAAACATCTACATTTATTTTCTCACGTGGAGAACAGTCCCTGTTAAGTGATTTGGTTACACACTGACCAATCAGCTTCCAGGGCGTATTAATTTCATCCGTTCCCTAAAGGACTACTTTAGACCCCTTTTGGGAATCGCAGCAGTCATCAGCAAGTTTCCCGGAAGCTTACAACAAGAAAAGACGCCCCCTTTCTCTCCCCTGTCTTTATTCATCGGATCTCCGAGCACCGGCTATCTTCGCTCGAAAATATACTGCTCGCAGACTTTCGGTAGTCAACTGAGCTTTCTTACTTTCTTCGCTTGAACACTGTCCTAACGTTGCCAACCTACACCCGACGGTGTAGGAGGTAACTTGAATAAATACCCGTTCGTTGTTGTTTATGAATAAGATTTTGTTGTCCTTTCGTGTGACGGCTGTTAAATATTATATGAGTTTGTCTTAATAGTCTATGCTAAGAATAATTACTATAAAACAACTTGCTGACTAAAGTCGCAAATTTAAACTGGGAGCAAAACAAAAAGAGTCGTGATGTACCATTCTGAAATAGGACCTATTTCTTATGCGTCCACTGTGGGCAAGTTGGTCTTAAACTAACCAATCGGCTCACAGGGCGTATTGATTTCAGTTAGTCCCTTGCGGTGGAACGGATCGTCAGAGAGACCCTGACTGTCAACCTAGAACAGGGGCGGGCAACCTCCGACCCGCGGGCCACATCCCTGTTATGCTTTATTATTGCAATCTGGCCCGCGGACCTCCCAGTAAAACTCATATCATTTTGTGACATAGACGGAAAAGTAGGTTTCAATTAAGATTTACAGTGGGATAAAAATGTATAAATATCAGCGAGCGATGATGCATGTATATTTCATTTTTCTTTAACTATTAATTTCAAATCCTTGGCCTGAGATAAAAATAGAAAAAGAGAAAGAGAGAGACAAAGAGGAAACGAGAGACGAGGAAAAGGCATGAAACAGAGAACTTATGTGGGGTGTGTCAAAAAGAATGCTGGATCAACTTTCAACTTTCCCCGTCATTATTTTTTATGATTCCAAAATGGCTCTTCGTCGGCACCTTTTATAACATCACATACAGAAGTCTCTTGAGAAAATATATCAGATTTGTAGAGTGTTCAATGCAATTTTTGTACAATTTATTCATGTAAACAAAATATAGTAATTCTGAGATTTCGTTTTTCACTCTGGCCCGCGATCTCCTTCCAAGTCTCATCTGGCCCTCACTCTGAAAAGGTTGCCCGCCTCTGACCTAGAAGGAACTCTTCTTCACCTCTCTCCTGCCCCCTCATCCACTGGATTCCCGAGCACCGCTCCCCGGGCAGTAAAAGAACTTTGTTTCCTTCCACCGGACACCAGTCCTACCTTTTTCTATACTATACCCCAACGGTATAGGATACTCAATAAAGATTTGTTTAATGTTAAAAGAAGCGTTGACTTTTTCCTCGTATGACTACCGTCTACCGTGCTTATACTTATAGTGAGGCTACGACTACTAGCCTTTAACTATTATAGTTTTTCAGATCAGCAAAATCGACGCAACCAACAGGTTTATAAGGGTAAGCAAGATTAACACGGCCGCAGAGGTTTAAATTCATCAGATATTTAACGACCGCTAACAGAACGAAAAAGGGTTTATATATATATATATATATATATATATATATATATATATATATATATATATATATATATATATATATATATATATATATATGTATATGTAGGTATTAAAATAATTAATAAATATTTATTTATAAATATTATTGTTTATCAGCCCCCTCCAACAAAGGCTGGGCACTCTCAAGTAACTTTAATAACAAGCAGTGCAAATAGCTATATGCACGATCCGAACGCCGTTTCGTAGATCACTCTATACTGCTTGGTATCTAGCCGCCGATTCGCTATTTACATTTAAAATTCCTCTATATTTACTAACTAATTTGCTATGGCCGATGGATAAGACCCTCAACTATGAATCAGTGGTGATTTGTGATCAGGGTTCGCGCCCACCGACCGTTGAGAATTAGTTCCTACACTGAAGATTGCGTTAGCATGAAACATCGATGTCTGTAGGTATTAAAATAATTAATAAATATTTATTTATAAATATTATTGTATATATATATATATATATATATATATATATATATATACAACAAGTAAATGTTACCATATTCAAAAGTTACTTTTCTAGGCTTTCCAGAAGGGTTCGCAATCCCGCTGACTTCCGGGTTATCCTGCAGTAAATTTCAAGTACGGATGATTATAAATGATAAAAGAAACTCCCTCAAAAAAATAGCTCAAAAATGTATAAACTTTGTTATGTACTTACGTGGTAGCTGAAAAGAAGACTGTACACCAAAAATTACGCAAATTCATCCAGTATTAAATTAAAAATAAAAACGATTTCATTTATATGTCGTCACGTTCCTTATATTTTGGCTTTTTCAGAAAGTTATTTCCCTTGCCTAATTAGTAAACTGAAATGTCTACCGATACATAAGATCGTTGTTTTTCCTTTTTCTTATAATTTCTTTAAATATTTTAATGTCATTGTGAAACTGCAGAAGCATTGTATATTTTGTTAAAATAAATTTTTTTTTTTTTTTTTATAAATCAATAATTTAACTACAAGACTTCAGTTCGTTTCATTAATATTTAGTATCGCTCCCATTCTTTATACATAACATTTCTTCTTCAACTTCCGGTTCTTCGAGGACTCCATTAGCGACTATTTACACATTTCAAGCGTGTTCTTCTTAAGCTTACGTGCGTAAAACTAATTAGATTTTAACTCAAAATTGTTCAAAATTTACTAATATTTAACAAAAACAACAACAGGAAACACTATTTATCGCCTATACACAATTTTTTGTATCGCATTATGTTCAGGACTCTATACTACCTTTTAACCAAGTTAGTCTGAACAGTCTATGCTAAGACCAGCCTTTATAATGTAACCTCTGACCTTCTTCATATGCGTCTTGTCGAACTCTGAAATGTTGCGAATGTTGGCCCATTCAGTTTCAGGAACAATATCACGGACCAAAAAAACAGGTAAGTGACCTCTTTTATTCCAGGTACGACACGAACACATACGAATCACAAGAAAGCAGGAATTAAAAGAACAAACCAAAAAGCCATAGAAAGAAATGGATCACAAAAAAGAACGGACTGGTAATGGAATGGTACTACAAAAGCCGCCACCCCACAGAAAGAGGCGACCAGAAACGAATGAAAGATCTATGGAACATTTTTACTGACCACCATACAATGGAACAAACGATAACAGATCAAGCAAGACAGATCCTCAAGAGAGGATGGTTCTCGGAGATGGAAATAACGGAAATCAAACAAAAGATAAATGGCGTAACAGATCAAGAAACAGCACTTGACGAAAACTCCTAGCAAGAAGACGGGCAAAGCATAAACAATGGAACTGAAGAGGTCGAAGACTACGAAACCACATAACTCACCGAGGAAGAAGCAAGAGAAGTAGAAAACATCAAACGGTTCATGTCTGAGAACAAAACAAAACTCCTATCCCTAAGGAACGAAGATTCGAAGAAGTTAAAAGTAGAAACAGAGAAAGTAAACAGACTCATCGCGTACATCTCAACAGATACTATCACAGACCTAAACAACTTGATATATGCGGGGGCAAAATCAATAAGCATGGAACTAAAAAGAACAAAAAAGACTATCAAAAAGAATGGATAGAAAAAGCCGGGATGGGAAATCAGACTGAAAACCCAGATCACACAACTTTGAAAAGAAGCTAAAACCGTAAACAGGATGAAAGAGAACAGGAAGAGCAGAAATCTGAATCACAAGGAAAGACTAAATAAGAAACATGAAGAACTAAAACAAAAGATAGCAGTAGTAGAAGGAAGACTAAGACGATATAGATACAAATCGGAACAGCACAAAACGTAAAAGAACCCTTGAAAACTATGAAAGCTAGTTTTTATAAAAACGCAAACGGAGAAAGAACAACAGGACCCGACAGAGACAAAACACTTTTGGAGCAAGATATGGTAAAAAACTCAAAAACCCAACAAAAATGCCAAATGGAAATTGAAGAAGGAACATAAACAGACATTAATGAAGAAACAACTAAGACACCCGTCTTTCACTTAACAATTTAATAAATAAATAAATAAACATTTGTACAAACTTGGCTAACCAGAAGAGTAAGTGACCCTAAACAGGAATCTTTTAATATCAGGAACTAAATCTGACCGAACACCGTTTGAGTCGGGTACTCTTCTGGTGTGCCGCTAAGGTTTAGGATGAAGTGTCGGTCACCATATGTTAAAGAGTGTCCGCTAAAATAAAAGGGTAAGCGCATAGATTGATGGGGGATTGTGTAGTTTAACAGTCAAAATGGCAGACAACTCTGACGTCAAGTCAACCGGTGCATCGAAAAAGTGGTCCCTCGTTTAATTGTGAAAAACATTAATTTAATAAACATTTTAAACAAACTTTTTAAACAATTTATTCGGGAATATACTTATGGTTGAGAAAAACCCCCCAAAAAACAATGATTAAAAATATCCAATGATTTTCTAAAATAAAAACAATTACTTTCTTTAAAAAACCCAATGATTTTCTAAAAAAAACAATGATTTTCTAAATAAAAAAAACAATGATTTTCTAAAAAAAACAATGCTTTTCTAAAAAAACAAACAAACAATAATTTTCTAAAAAAACAATGATTTTCTTAAAAAAAACCCAATGATTTTCTAAAAAAACAAAAAACAATAATTTTCTAAAAAAAAACAATTGTTTTCTAAAAACAAACAAACAAACAATGATTTTCTAAAAAAAACAATGATTTTCTTTAAAAAAAAAAACACTGCAAAAAAAAGTTAGTGAAATTGTAAATTAATGTTGGTTATCTTTCGAAAAAAAAAACCCCACTGAAAAACAAATATTTTGTTAAATTAGAAATGGAAGCAACATGTTTGTTAAAAGTTTTGTTAAATGATTAGATGCATGTATATAAAAAAAAAACACTGATTTTATTTTCACAATAAATTTGTAAAAAGGAAATATTTTTTTATTGTATGTTGTTTCATGTAAACGAGGGACCACTTTTTCGAGGCATCGGTTGAATAGAGCAGACGCTAGCTTGACGTCAGAGTTATCCGCCATTTTGGCTGGCAAACTACACAATCGCCAGATTATGACATTAAGAACGTTTTGGAGTTTAAATTAATTTAGTATTACGTAGTAATAGGGGGAAAAATACGTTTTAATACTTTTTTTCGTTTTGAGCGATACAAAAAACACATGGCGCCGGTTCCCTTTTTTTCTGAAATCTTCAAACGTGTTTTTCTTCAGATTAAATGCGTAATCATAAATAGATTTTAACTCGAAATAGTTCCTCATTTAATAATATTAAAAAAATAAAAAAAATAAAATAAAACTCATTTTTATCGTTTATACACAATTTTGTTTTTATCGCACGGTTTTCCGACGTTGATCTATACGCTTACCAATAAAAGTCGATGGAACCAAATCTAATTACAAGATAACGGCCATCTTCGATTCATGTGTGGCATATCTTTTTTGTTTGAAGTAATTCTTATAAGCTGCCTTTTTTGCATGGATTTATTATTTATTTACTTGTGTCATATATCTCCTATTCCCCCCTCCTCCCCTTTCTTCCCTGTCACCGCCCCCCCCCCACTCGTGCAGTTCTTCCGCGGCGTCTTCACAGGTGTTTAATGTCTCTGAATACTTCCACGAAGGAGCGTTTCTGTTTTACTAATCAAGTTTTTAACTCCTCTATTCAAAAAAAAATAATAATAAAATAAAAAATGCCCAAATACTTACAGCTGTACCTCTAACATATCTCTCCGACCCCCCTCTCTCCCCGTCTTTCGCTCACTCACTCCTACGACTATCTTTCACTACCCCCTCCACCACCCCCTCTTCAAATCTCGTCACTTTTCGATTTCGGGTTTTTCAATTTCTGTTAGGAAGATCGCCTATGGAATTTCTAACAACCTGTCACATTGGCGCCATTAAAAAAATGCCATGGGAAACGCGAAAACGAAGACAGAGTTTGGCTTAATAAAAAGAGAAGCTCCTTGATATTGTTAAGCAAATTGGTGATGGTGGTGGTAGTAGTTGTACTACTACTACTACTACTACTACTACTACTACTACGTAGTCCAAGAATGTCCACCCAAGGACGGGTAAAATAAATTCCACAACAGAACAGTTTTACATCACTTTACCAAGATTAAAATCAAGATATAATGAAACTAAACCTTATGTCTAGAATCCTTACTCCAATTTTAATCAAAATCCAGGACATGATTTTGATTCTAGAAAATATCTCAAAAATTTAAGGCTTAAGCTTAAGGGGTCTTAAGAAATTGAAATTCAGAGAGAATCTTGCTTAACTGGACGTCTAATGACTCTGGATCAAATTTCATGCAAATCTGAAATATTTGAATTTTCAAATAGTAAAGTTGTGACCATATTATGCCCTTTAACACCCTTTAGAATAAATCCCTCCGAAAAAACTTTTTTTACATAAAATCAAAATATAGCCCACATTTGGACCACTTACGCCTAGCCATCGTATTTTAAAATTCCTAATAATAGGCTAATTAGTTTAGGAGTGAATCCTCTTAAAACAAATATATAAACATAAATATATTTAACTTTATAAATATACTTTACTTAACTTTATAAATATAGTTAACTTCATAAATGTAGTTAACTTTATAAATATAGTTAACTTCATAAATATAGTTAACTTTATAAATATACTTTACTTTATAAATATAGTTAACTTCATAAATATAGTTAACTTTATAAATATAGTTAACTTTATAAATATATTTAACTTTATAAATATATTTAACTTTATAAATATAGTTAACTTTATAAATATATTTAACTTTATAAATATATTTAACTTTATAAATATATTTAACTTTATAAATATAGTTAACTTTATAAATATAGTTAACTTTATAAATATATTTAACTTTATAAATATATTTAACTTTATAAATATAGTTAACTTTATAAATATAGTTAACTTTATAAATATAGTTAACTTTATAAATATAGTTAACTTTATAAATATATTTAACTTTATAAATATATTTAACTTTATAAATATAGTTAACTTTATAAATATATTTAACTTTATAAATATAGTTAACTTTATAAATATATTTAACTTTATAAATATAGTTAACTTTATAAATATAGTTAACTTTATAAATATATTTAACTTTATAAATATAGTTAACTTTATAAATATAGTTAACTTTATAAATATATTTAACTTTATAAATATATTTAACTTTATAAATATAGTTAACTTTATAAATATATTTAACTTTATAAATATACTTAACTTTATAAATATACTTAACTTTATAAATATACTTTACTTTATAAATATACTTAACTTTATAAATATAGTTAACTTTATAAATATACTTAACTTTATAAATATACTTTACTTTATAAATATACTTTAACTTTATAAATATATTTAACTTTATAAATATATTTAAGATTATCAATATACTTTACTTTATAAATATAGTAAACTTTATAAATATACAAAATAACATAGTATGCACAGCACAAGTAAACTTCCCTCAATACAGCTATACACTGGCTCATACGAGGAATGGTGCAACATCTCCAAGTAATGTTACCTCAAGTAACAGCACTTAGATACTCCACCAGACTAGATGAATTATTGTCCTGGAATCCGGTAAGACCAAGAGACCACAAGAAAGATATACTATAACATAGTTAATTGGTGAATTGGGGAGAAGAAAAATTAATGTTCTTAACCTCTTTACTAACTCAATGTTTGAGAAATAAAGGAGAACTTTACTTAAACACTCGCATATCTATGTATCTCATATAGAGATCAAGTGTTAGCCCCAACAAAGGGGCCCCTTGATTTGTGAGACTGTATACTGAATTGAAATGAAATATATATATATATATATATATATATATATATATATATATATATAGCACTAGATAAAGTGAAATAATAAAATAAGGTGCGACTTAAATTTTATTAGCATTCAATGTTCAAGCAAAGTTCTTTAAAGTCCTTAACTCATGAGTTTTCAAAGAAAATCTTCTCCTCAGAGGACCATTACCGCAATGACATTACTGCAGGTAATAAAATTAAACTTTGAAAATATATAAAAATATTTTACATAAAAAAACATAAAATTATATAAAACATCAAATATATTTGCTTGAACATTGAATGCTAATAAAATATATTCGCACCTTATTTTATTCTTTCACTTCATCTATTGCTATTAATGCTCTATCCAGTATATTGAGCTTCAGTTTTATCCGATTGTTCACTAATTAAAGATATTAGTTGCCTCTTATATCTTTTGTTGTATTAACTTATATATATACATATATATATATATATATATATATATATATATATATATATATATATATATATATATATATATATATATATATATATATATATATATTATATATATATGGATGTATATATATATATATATTATATATATATGGATGTATATATATATATATATGTATATATATATATATATATATATATATATATATATATATATATATATATATATTAAAATCGCGTTCTACTTGAAAAGACTTCGTAAAAGTAAATGCAATTTCGTTTAAAAAAAATGTAACTCTCTCTTTCTCTCTCTCTATCTATCTATCTTTCTCTCTGTCTAACTACGGATTAAATAGTATTACTTCTTGTGCTGATATTTCCTTCTGTTCATAATAGATTATTCAAACGTTTTCATTCTTTATTTATTACTTTCGAATGTCAAAGAGAGAGAGAGAGAGAGAGAGAGAGAGAGAGAGAGAGAGAGAGAGACAGACAGACAGACAGACAGACAGACAGACAGACAGACAACAGAAGGGAACGTAGTAGATAGCTTATAGAATAAGAGCGGGGGGGGGCGAGTCAAACAACAAACAGTGAGAGAAAGATGAGTTATTTGCAAATTACGACTAATTAGAACAATTAAAATGGAAGTTTTTTTCAAACATGACTCAATCCTGAATCTGTGGAATATTTTCACAAACAGTGTGAGAGGGTAAAAGTGATAGATAGAAAGTTAGTAAGAAATGGGTCACTTGATGGGTTATTTGCAAATTACATCTAATTAGAACAATTAAAATGGATTTAAAAAAAAATATTTAACTCAATCCCAAAAGTTGAGGAATATTTTAGCATGCAGTTTGTGTAATTAAGATATATATGAAGAATCCTTAGAGAAACAAACGTTGATTAACTCATCTTTGAGAGAGAGAAAAAGAGAGTATGTGCGTGCATGCGCGTGTGTGTATGCGTGTGCGTGTGTGTGTGTGTGTGTGCGTGCATGCGCGTGTGTGTGCATGCGTGCGTGTGCGTGTGTGTGCGTGTGCGTGCGTGCGTGCATGCGCACGTGTGTGTATGCGTGTGCGTGCGCGTGTGTGTGTGTGCATGCGCGCGTGTGTGTATGCGTGCGTGCATCCGTGCGTGCGCGTGTGTGTGTGTGCGTGCGTGCATGCGCGTGTGTGTGTATGCGTGCGTGTGCGTGTGTGCGTGCGTGTGTGTGTGCGTGTGTGCGTGTGCGTGTGTGTGCTGAAAGAGACAATAGCAATCGATTTCTCTTTTGCTAATATTCCTTCTTTATTGTTAGAATATCCTTTTTTTGTTCCTCATTAACAACTCTTTATTTTGACGACGACATAAGTGTAGTATCTGTTCTGATACTACACCTGTTCTGTCCTGGGTCAGTGAAAGAGAAATCCATCTAGAACCGAGACAATTTTTATTTTTGTCTTAATCCAGAGAACCCCTTCTTGGGAGCTGGACTTTCCTCACAATAAACACCTACTTTGTGTCTAACTTTGCCCTCGTGGGGAGACAAGTAAATAGGAACAACTCATTTTGGTAAATTCCACTCTAATCTGTTTAAAGACTATTTCAAACTTTTTATCCAATGAAATTTATTCTCAGTTATTTATGATTGGCTAAAAAAAAAGCTTTCATTTTTTTTTATTTCGCAGAGAGTTCATTGGCCAACGACGATGGGCGGAACCGCGGGGTTTACGGTTCTTCCTGCCGCCGTCGTTAATAACATAGAAAACATTAGTGGGAGTATGCAGCTACGAACTGCTTTCTAAACACTTGAGTTGAGTATTGATTTACTCCTCTCCAGGAGTTAGGCACAAGGCCAGTTTTTATCTTACTCCCACAAGTAAGATGTGACCCAAGGTCGGGTCGGGAAAGTGGGGTTTAAAAATTACCTGGGAAGCCCCGTCGGCATTCCCCGGTAGGGGCGCCTCAGGCAGTAAGCAATAAACTTACTCCTCCCCTGGGGAGGCGAAGCCTGGGAGGGTGGACCTCGTAAAACTGCACAGGACAGACCCATAGACAGGCGTAAATCAAGCCCCGAAGGCCAAGACAATACCAGTCTATGGGGTGCAGTATCCAGCGAAACAGATACTACACTTTGATCTTAGCCAAAAGGACACTTGAGTTGAGTAAGCCTACCATAAAAACTAACGAAAAGAAAAATTCCACTCTAATTAAATTTACGTACATTGTAGAAGATATGTTCAAATTAATAAAATTAGCAGACTTTTTTTTAATTATGGAAAAAAAAAGGAAATAAATTTATGAGAACATAAAAACGTTTGTTGGAATGTAGTATAGAGGCCTGAACATAATGCGATACAAAAAATTGTGTATAGGCGATAAATATTGTTTCCTGTTATTGTTTTTGCTAAATATTAGGAAATTCGAAAAAAAATTTCGAGTTAAAATCTAATTAGTTTTATGCATGTAAAGCTTAAGAAATGTTTGAAATGTGTAAATAGTCGCTAATGGAGTCCTCGAAGAACCGGAAGTTGGAGAAGAAATGTTATCTACAAAAAATCGGAGCGAGACTAAGTATTAATGAAACGAACTGAAGTCTTATAGCTAAATCATTGATTTATAAAAACACAAAAACAAAATTATTTTAACAAAATATACAATGCTTCTGCAGTTTCACGATGACATGAAAATATTTAAAGAAATGTATAAACTTTGTTATGTACTTACGTGGTAGCTGAATATAAGATCGTACGGAAAAAAATACGCAAATTAATTCAATATTTATTAAATTATAAGAAGAAGAAAAAAACGATTTTACGTATCGCTAGACATTTCAGCTTACTAATTAGGCAAGGGAGATAACTTTCAGCAAAAGTCAAAATATTAAAAAAAATGGCGACATATAGATAAAATCGTTTTTTATTTTTTATTTAATAAATACTGGATGAATTTGCGTAATTTTTTATGTGTAGTTGGTGTTTCAGCTACCACGTAAATACATAACAAAGTTTATACATTTCTTTAGCTATTTTTTTCAAAAGAGAGTCCTAAGATATCAGTGTGATAATGCAGAAGCACCAAATATACAAACGTAAGATTTTTATAAATATTTTGAAAATGAGACTTAAGCAAATTGAACTGAAACCAACACTTAGCCACGGCTGTCCGTGACTTAGCACGAATAATTTTCAAAAATAAAAACAATTATTATTTTTATATATACTTGAATTTTATGTTTGTTTATTTTTAAAAATCAAAATCGTTTGAAATATTTTTATACGTATTTTAAGTTTATTTAGTGTTGCAACCTAACACGAACTAAAGATTACTTTTTTCTCTTTCGGTTTAACTACTTATTTGTGACCTATTTGTGTCAAACAATAAATATTTTAATACATAATATAAATATGAGCCACTTAAAATGATTTATTTAAAATTCTTAAAAAATTGGCCTTTTAAAAAAATGAAATTAATTATCAAACATTAGCAAAAAAAGTGCTTCTGCTGTTTCACAATGACATGTTAAACCTCTCTTTAAAAAAAAAAATAGCTAAATAAATATATAAACATTGTTATGTACTTACGTGGTAACATTTTAATGATATAAATATATATGGTTAATGGTTAGATCATATATTGAAAGCGCCCCCTAGTGTGTCTTTCTTTGTTTCTACGTGACGTACAGATTATTGTTTCTTTTTATTTATTTATTTTTTACTATTGATCGATATTTTATTGAAGTAAAACTCAAAACATGTAAATACTTTATAGTTTCCCCTTATAAATGTCTCGTATTATGTACAATACAGTAATCTCCTATGCTCTCAAATCCACGCGCTTGACTTGTTGTGATCGTGTGATTCATACGCGTCCGATTGGATAGTAGGAAGTTAGAAAGTTATGATATCTAACGCCCACTCTCATTGCTGGCCAGTGCCGCGTAGCTGCGTGCTATGAATAGTACTGGTAGTCAGAGCCAGTGGTAAATACCTCCCACCCACCTCGACCGGGAAGGGTTCGAACGAATCTTTTGGGAATACTCGGAAAGGATGATTCAGGCAGTGCTCTGGAGGCCTATCTAGTTTTATCTTTTTGTTCTTTTACTTAAAATACAATCGGAAAATAATTATATAGAGTCGCCTTTAACAATAACAACATATGATATATATATATACATATACACGCACACACACACACACAGGGTGGGCAAAAATAAGGGTCCTATTTTTAAAAATTCATAACTTTTTTATTTATTGATTTAAAAAATTTTTTTTTTTTTAGAATAAGTAAAGGACCCCTTCCGAAGCAAGCATAAGCCGTATTAGCCCTAAGGAACGTACCCTCATTTAGAAAACATTATTTTTGCTTAAAAAACTAAAAACAGTGTAAAAAACAATACTTTAGTTTTTGTAAGTTTTAAGAAGTGTTTTTCGGCTAAAATTTGTTTTGTTTATTTCAAAAAATCTCGGAAGGGTCAGTCTACACACACATAAAGTTTGGTGAGTTTAACTTTTATTTTGTGGAAGTTATTCAAATTCAAGTTATTCAAATTTAAAGATAGGACCCTTATTTTGGCCCACCCTATATATATATATATATATATATATATATATATATATATATATATATATATATATATATATATATATATATATATATATATATATATATATATATAATGAAAAATCACACATAGAAAGCGTTGATGAAATGGCAATAGTAAGGAGAATATTTTGAAAAAATATTGTGAAAACCTGGACAACACATTTAATTATGTTTTTTTTAAATAAATCATTTATTTACTTTAAAAAAACTTGAGTACTTTCGGTGACATACACCCTTGTCAAAAGTATAAGCATATTTTTTTCCCTTCTTACTTCGTTTAATCCTCCTTGACTGAGACATATTTATCGCAGTCAAGTTGAAATTCGTCTTGATGTTATCGACGATTAATGTTGCGTCAAGACGAATTTCCACTCGAGGATAATTGTTAAAGAGTTAGGCAGGTGGATGCTGAGACAACATCGTCTTCATCGGCACGATGGTTG
This sequence comes from Sepiola atlantica, assembly GCA_963556195.1. Classification (NCBI taxonomy): domain Eukaryota; kingdom Metazoa; phylum Mollusca; class Cephalopoda; order Sepiida; family Sepiolidae; genus Sepiola; species Sepiola atlantica. The sequence goes on from OY744533.1 coordinate 13,875,834, forward strand.
TAGCAGGGTAGAAATTGATTATTTACGGGGACGGTTCAACAAGAACTTGTTTACATTAGACTTGAAGACGACCATATTGTAGTCGGCTGGGAAGCATGCTCGCGGCACTGTGTTCTACAGACGGGAAGTTTTAGGAAAGAAACTCTGCCCATGGAAGTTTCGTTTCGTCTTGGGTACACAGAGGAAGAAAGGGAAATCATTTACAGTGTTAGTAGCTAGGCGGGTTCAAGTTGTGAATGTTTTACAGGGGGGGGGGGGCACCAACCATGAAAATAACGGTAGAGCAAAGAAAGACGAGCACCATCTTTTCTGTGAAAGAGTGACTGTAGGGAAGAGAAGAGGACATCCCCCACTTGATTTCGAAGTTAGTTTTGTACTCTGTCAAGACATGAAACGGTGCTCTGAGCGGCACTTCCCCATATGTGGGAGCAGTACTCCATCTTAGGACGTATTTGACTCTTGTACGGATAGAGGATGGCGTCGTGCGTGAGATACCCTCTAGAACGGTAGAATGATCCAACCATTTTTCCAGTAGTCTTCGCAACAGATTTGATGTAAGTCTTCCATTTCAAGTCTGAAGAGAAGGTCAGTTCCAGGAGCTTATCAAAGCAGTGGGATTCCTCAAGGGGAGAGCCGTTCATTTCAACCGGCACAAAGTGGGGGTCGGAGCGTTGGTGGTGAAAGGAGAGGAGCTTGGTTTTTGATGCATTAAAAGTAACATATACACGCACATATATATACACAGCCATATATATATGCGAACATATACATATATGAATATCTACACACACACACACACACACACACACACACACACATACATATATATATATATATATATATATATATATATATATATATATATATATATATATATATATATATATATATATATATATATACATACCGGTGATGGGATTATTCCAATACTTTTCCCGATTCCGATACAATTACCGATTCTGTTCTAAATTCCCGATTCCGATACAATTATCGATTCCGGTTCTTTTAAAATTTCTGAATAGAGTAGGTTTTTTTTTTCGGATTACCGTAAACACCGATGTAATATGTGCGTATATTTTCGCAAACGTAAAAATACACTTGTGTGTGTGTATAGGGGGGGGGGGTGATTTATGCATTTAAATTTTACTGGTAAATTTAAGATAACTAAATATTTATCATTTTTTTTTATTATTACCAGCAATGGAAAATTAAATTTTAAACAAAAACAAAAACAAATGAAACACGATTAAAAGAATCGTTTTGGCATCGGAAAATAGACACACATTTTCGCGATACTGATTCAGATATTCCAAAAAGTTTCGATTTTTATAATTCCCGATTCCGATTAATCGCCCCAACACTAATATATACGCACATATACACACATATATATATAGGTACGTGCAAAAATGACCGTCGCTTGTACTGACTATAGTTCATAAAAGTGTCTTTCCTTAATTTTACAAAGTAGTTTTCGTTTAATTTTTGATTGTGTTTGAAAGATAAAAGCATTAAGTTAATATCTAAAAAGAAACAAATGTATATTTGCGTGTGAAAAAAAATAGAATGGAAAATGTTATCAAAAAAGCGAAAAATCAGTTAAAACTGCAGATTCAATAAAACATGTTTAAAATTCGCTGGAAAAGTAAATATCAGTTTTCTGGAATTGTTTCAAAGATAATTATTAAATTAAAGTCTTAAGAGAGTGAATTACAAAATAATTTACCTTTTTTTTTTTTACTAAAAATTATTAAAAAACAGTGAAAGTTAGCTAAAACATGTCCGGAACCTGTGTTGTACTGTTGTAATAGTAAACAGAAAATATGGCTACAAAATCTCTAAGTATGGAAGACACGAACTGCCGTAATAGTTATTCTTTTTTTTTAAAATTACGTTACGAACTGCGTCAATTTTATTACTTATTTTTACATGATGATTGATTAAAATCTTGAACAATTACATTACTCGATTTATTCTTTAAGAATTAATGTAATTTTAAATTACATTAATTCTTAAAAAATAAATAACTAATTTATTGTTACGACACATGTAAGAAATTCTTACATGTGTCGTAACGATAAATTACATTAATCCTTTTAAAATAAAGCTAAGAGTATTTTTTATTTTAAGTGTGAAAAAGTAAATTAAAGTCAATGACTACACTGACAATATTCATTGAAAAAAAGTTAAAACATTAAAAATTATTTATTAATAAATAAATATAATTCAATTTTGAAAGAAAATGTCATATTTGAATTCTATTTATAATAATTGCTTCAAACCGTTTAAATAATATTCATTAAAGAAAAAGTTAACAAAGCGAATACAAACTTACGTTTTATCTTTCCAAATAATTGGCGATGAATTGTGAAATTAACGAAATTGTTGAATCTCTGAAAATAAAATTTTGAGGACAGTGTGGGGGGAGTGAGTGGTGGTTGGTGAGCTAATCCCGCCTGTTTATTACATAACAGATTACCATACCTCTCAAAGTCAATCGTTAGTAGAAATTATCCAATTTTTAAAAATCCTTTTTTTCGTTATGATCTTGATTCTCAAATTTTTCAATTTTTTGTTTATTTTCAAGATTATAAAAAAATTCTTACGCTGATGATGACACGTTCATGTGCGAAAGAGAAATATAATTACATTGCATTTTAAATTTTCTCAGAAACTCTTATCTTTAAAATCACATGAAATATTTTTTGCAATTATATTATTCTTTTGTGTGAAAATATTGATTAAACAATGCTTTATTCAATGATAACATCGCCAATTCAAGAAATTAATTTTTCTTCGGGTTATAGTGATTTTATTAACACGAAATTTACAGGCCTTTTTCGTAATATATATAAAATAATTAAAAAAAATTTTTAAACATATACAGTGCTTTATTTTAATAAAAAAATAAAAAAATTACTGCATTTTTTAAATTAATATATAAAAATATAACTTTAGTAAAAGTTGTATTTTGTTTTAAAAAAATAATGCATTTTCGCTAAGATTAAAAAAATAATGGTTTCATTATATTACGTGATCGTTAATTAATAAATAGTAAAAATTTCATTAAAATTGGTTGATTTCCTGAATTTTGGTAAATTTTTAAGTGAAGTGAGGGTCAAAATTAACATTAAATGTT
>OY744533.1:13883972-13888972 GCA_963556195.1 Sepiola atlantica
ATCAAAACAGATACTACACTTTGCTCCTTGTAGTTGTCTCACCGAAAAAAGTATGTTTCTTAGGAAAAGTCGGAAATATGGGCGTGCGCATGTGCGTGTGTGTGTGTGTGTGTGTGTGTGTGTGTATGAATGTCAGTGCGTGTGTGCGCGCACGAGAGAGAATGAGAGGGGGGGGGGTACGAGAAGTATTTTTTTAACGAATTAATCCGTCTTTATGCCCTGAATAAAACGTTTCCAATTACGATAATCAGAGCCGCTACCGATAACACGATAGAAACAAAAAGATGTACCCCCCCTCCTTCCTAAAAAAAAAAAAGAATCACAACGCTACATAAAAAAGACAGTAACAAAAACATAAAAAAAAGAAACCAACGAGGAAGCCAACGAGAAAGCCGGAAGTGGGCGTTGCCAAATAAGGCAAAGGGCGAACGCTGAGTGGATCCTTCTGACCTGAAGAGGTTCACACACAGAACAAGTAAAACGCTGATTGACAGCCTACTTTTTAAAGAGGTAATTCCCAGAGAGACAGACGGACACATTATAACCGTACACGATTAAACTCAACTTCATAAACTCTGAAACCATCGAAGTACTGTGGAGAATCCACTTAAGACGACATTCTTATAATAACAAACACACAAAGAACGCAATCTTTGCAATATATAAAAAAAAATATATATATATATCGAGGATTTCACACGCCATATCGTTTTGATATGAAAAGCATAATTGTTATCACGAAATATAATACAAAAATGTATTTCGCCGCGAAAACCTTCTTTGGATTGAATGTCAAAAACATATTCTGCGCACTATGGATTTAAAACAAAATGTATGCAAAATTATCGACCACTTTTAACCGAATATAAAAATACAGGAAAAGGGTTACGAAAAGGACCTTAAAAAAGCTGAGAAAACTTTAAATTGAGGAGAACAAAAAAAAAAAAAAAGGGATTAGTAATCTATTTTTAGCTTTGAATACATATCCGGGTATTTTATATATTTTAACTTTATTTAATTTTCGTTTTTTTTATTGTTTTTTTTAAAATTCTTGTCTTGTTTTGATTTTAAATTTAAATTCGTTTTCGAAGTTTAAATTTACTTGTGGTATTTCAGAAAGCGAAAGAAAAAAAACAAAAAAAAAAGAAGAAAAAAAACAATGAAATTGATGTGCGTATTTATATATATATTCTCGACGTATCAGTGACCCGTTGGGTCATAACGACTATCACTATTTATTTTACTTTGATTTACTGCGAAAATTCATAAACATTCCCCTTGCATAACTAAAAATAACTCTACTTCATTATTATTATTATTATTATTATTATTATTATTATTATTATTATTATTATTATTATTATTATTATTATATAGTAGTAAATTATATATGCATATTTAAGCAGAATGGTTTTAATTTAAACGTATTTCATTAAATAACAAATAATATTTTTTTTATTTAGTTTTCCGATCTTATTGACAATTCTTTATAATTTTCATTATATATATATATATATATATATATATATATATATATATATATATATATATATATATATATATATATATATATATATATATGAGAGAGGGGGTAGAGAAACTATATATTTATAATATATAGGGAAGAAAAATCAAAATGTAAAAAGTAAAAACTACACAAAAAACAACAAACTACAAAACAAAAAAAAAACATGTTTCTTTCTGCAATCCATACTAAAACCTATGAAACTATGAGTCTGATTGGTTCTCGTGTGACCAAACAATCTCGCTAGGGCTGTTCTCCGCCAGAGGAAAGAAATATCAACGTTTATGACTGCTGCTCAATCCTTAGCATTCACAAACGCACCTGCGCCAAGTAAGGTCATCACATTTCATCATTGACCTCACAAGCTGAATTCGTCGTCCTTCGCTTCTCGTTTGATATCGGCCCCTTTTTTTTCCAGCCAGCTGTTTTCTTAGACTCTTTTCAGTTCCATCGATTCGAATTGGGGTGAGCCATCCCGTGCTTAACGCTATTAACAAGATTACAAACATTTTTTTTTTAAATTAAGTGTTTTTACCCCCCCCCCTTTCTCCAAATCAACCCATCGCGTAATTAACGTTAGAAAATGAAATCCTTTTCCGTAGAAAGTCTGCTGGCCCCAAACAGCAACCATCAACCGACCGGCAGATTTACCGTTGCAAGCGAATATTCGAGCATATCTTCTTCGGATGGCCAGTCAATGCACCGGCATAATGTCATGGGAACCGGGACAGGCATCACGCATTTCTCAGGAAACCAACGCCACCAGTTCCACCACCAATACCCGCACCATTTGCAGCAGTATTTCCAGCCGACCACCTATCTCCATTGCTTCCCACCTCACAGCCATTTAGCACCGCAACATCACCAGTACTATGTCTACGACGTGCATCGACAGCAGAAAATTCTGAGCATGGCGTCGGCACAAAATCGACATTCCAAGACCACCGGGTCGTCGAACAGCAGGGCTAAGCAAGAAATGGTTCGTATGCCTTCTCCTTCCTCGGTCGAAATGGCCGAAGAGATCGACATTCTCTCGCACTCGGATGTGGAAAACGATGCGACCTGCGCGAACGAGCAGACGACCGTTGAAAACGGACGCGTCAAAGATGGCGTCAAAGTAGAAACGATAGACGTAACAGACACTCGCGAGCAAGAAGAGACAAACAGAAAACACAAAGACAATGAAAATAACGATATCACTGATGTCTATGACGATGATGGTCATCATCATTATAATCATCATCATCACAATCATGATTTTAACGATAGTGATGAGAAGACACGAACAAGATGTGATTACAATGATGATGATGATGATGATGATGATGATGATGCAAAAAGCGACAACAACAGTCAAGAAGACAGAACGTCGAAGCGGCGTTCGCCTGAAGACGTCTGTTCGTACCCGGTCCAACCGAACTGGTTAAGCGGCGAACGTTTAAGATATCCGAACTGTCCAAACAGAGTTTCGCCAACACATAACCAGGCTCGGCACCACCAGCAGCACCACAGCCATAACCACCACCAACACGGCGGTAACAACTCCGTCATTAACCGGAATAAGAATTACAACATCAACAAGAGACAGCCGCATCCCGTTACAGATAACAATGGCTGCCTCGTCACGGACCGAAGTGCCATCGAAGCGAACACTGCAGCAACCAGCCAAGCAAACGGAATGAAAATATACCACTTCCCGGATTCGGGTTTAATAAAACAAGAGAGCAATGACCCACTGAAATATTCCCCAGAAGCTGATAAATCCAAATCAATGAAAAAAGACTTTGAGAATGGCGATAAAAAAGGTAACGTAATTGTTATTCCTTTTTTTTAGTTCTGGTAAAAGTCCAGAATAGTTAACACACGATAACTCGTAAACCCCAAATAACAAAAAAAACAACAACACAAAAACAACTCATAATTTATATCAGCCTCATTAGAATGAGATTCATTATCTAACTAGCGAAGTATTAACGTTTATAACACTTTTTATTTCACACTTTTTCGTCCACAAAGTCAATCAACTTTCAATGGCGGCCAACAAATGTAGGTTTGTTGTGGTCGCCATTAAAAGTTGATTGTCGAGAAGACAGACTTTATAGACGAAAAAAAAGTGAAATAAAAAGTGTTATGAACGTTAATAGTTGGTTGTAAGGTGGAGAATTTCATTATGAATGAGTTTGATATAAATTATGTGTTTGCTTTTGGAAGGGGTTACGAGTTATTGAGTGTTAACTATTCTGTACTTTTACTCCTTTTCTAATTCTTGTCTTTCACGTTTTCTTGTGTTTGTTTGAAAACGCAGCAATTTTATTCGAAATCATTTTAGTGCTTCTATAGGAAGATTGCAATTTACGGAACACACCGGAAATGGCCGAAGGAGTTTACGATGACAAAAACTCAAAATTGTAACAAAATGCAAACTGAAATGCACCGTTTCGGTTAAAGTATGGTTAGGATAGGGTTAGGGTTAGGATAGGGTTAGGGTTAGGGTTAGAATAGGGTTAGGGTTAGGGTTAGGGTTAGGATAAGGTTAAAAATTAGCCATAAAAAAATGGTTCAAAATTACCTATAACCTCCCCCCCAAAAAATAACCCTCAAATAAATAAAGTTAATTCAGTTGATAATTAGAAGAACATTATTAAACCTATTCTTAACAGGGGTGGGTGGGTAAATAACCTTAAATCAGGGTAAAATCAAAAATGTTTCATTTAATGTCGGTACTAATAGACTCTTCGGCGACGGCTCGGCCATTTCCGGTCTATTCCGTAAATTGCAATCGGAAACATTCGGGTCGATATGGGTCCCCTCCTATAGAAGTATCACCATTTTTTTTTCTATATCGGTTTTTATATTGACACCTCAGAGAGTATAATTATTATTTTGTATTTCTATTTTCTTTTGACATCCACATTTATGATGTTACTATCCGATCGGACCCTTACCAGGGGTCGAAAGACAGAAATGTCGCCATGATATTTAGACGGCACACTTCTACATACGCATACAAAGAACCGAGTAGAAAAAAACTTATTGTTGTTCAAGGTCATTTTGAAATAACTGGAAATACGATAAAATGAAATAAAATAAAAACCATTCTAAACGTTCACCACCTTCACAGATTATTCAGCATATCCCTATCTATGAATCACAGTCTGTTCCTATATATATATATATATATATATATATATATATATATATATATATATATATATATATATATATATATATGATATATATATATATATATGATATATATATATATATATGATATATATATATATATATATATGATATATATATATATATGATATATATATATATATATGATATATATATATATATGATATATATATATATATATATATATATATATATATGATATATATATATATATGATATATATATATAATATATATATATATATATCATATATATATATATATATATATATATCATATATATATATATCATA